>OU342740.1:322699543-323299543 GCA_910589775.1 Avena eriantha | reverse complement strand
GCAACCGGATTTTTAGGGGTTTTTGATAATGCAAGTAAACGAAGTACGAGTAAATAAAAGATAGTAAGAATAAGTGCAGCAAGTGGCCCAATCCTTTATGTAGCAAAGGACAAGCCGGTTGTATTACTTAAGATGACCAAACGTTCTGGAGGACACATGGGAAGACTGTCAAGTGCTTTCGCTTCATATAGTCGATTAATCTTCTCTAGCTTGCTAAGTGTTGTGTGGGTGAACCTGTGCTAATGTATCACCCCATCCAAGACTAATACATACTTGTGATTATACCCCTTGCAAACATCTGTAAGTACAACAAAGTAATTAAGGTAGAAACCTAACCACAGCTTTAAACTCTAAGACCCTTACGTCCCTTGTGCAATGGTTTCCTAACGGGGGTTCAGGTTTCTTTCACTCCGGTAACCCCTACGATTAGTAGCCAAATACACAATGCATTCCCCTAGGCCCATATAGGTGAAGTGTCATGTAGTCGACGTTCACATGACACCACTAGAAGAAGTACACCACAACTTAAATAACAATCTATTGAATCTTTCTCAACACAACTCCACTACTAACAACAAGACTTCTCCCATGTCCTCAAGAACAAAACGAACTACTCATAAGACATCATATGGATCATGATCAGAGATGGAATAATGATGTATAACAATCTGAACATAAACAATAATTCAATGGTTCACTCAATAGCATCAACTACAAAGAGTAATCAACACCAGGAAAGTTTCCCCTCTGAACTATAGCAAGATTCAACCAATTGTTACAGCAATATGGAGATGGTGATGAGGGTGCTGATGGTGATGATGGTGGTGGTGATGATGATGATGATCCCGATGAAGTCCAGCTTGATGGTGGTGTTGATGGCAACGATCTCCCCTCTCCGGGAAGGAATTCCCCCGGCAGAAATCTGTCTGCCGGAGAGATCTTTCTCTCTCGGTGTTTTCCGCCCCGCAGAGGCGGCGGAATCTTTCTGTGGTTTCTCCTCGAGTCTTAGGGTTTCGTGGGATGATATACGCCAGAGGGGAGAGGCTAGAGTGGGCCAGGGCGGCCACACCACTCCCAGGCGCGGCCTAGGCCTACCCGCGCCATGGGGTGGTGTGGGCCCCCTGTGGCCCACCTCCACTCCATCTTCTGGCATCCTGAGTCTTCTGGAAAAATAGAATTTCCCGTATATTTTCCCGGATTTTCTGATCTTCGCGAATTTTGCCTCCAAATAGCACCTTTTCCATCAGAATCCTGACTGCAGCGGTCGATGCTCCAAAAGTCATCAACCATGCAAAAACAGATGAAATAACATAAGTATCACCTCTCAATATGAAATATATCAATGAATAATAATGAATTAAGACATAGAATAGTGATGCAAAATGGACATATCAATGCCTCTCACTCTAGTAGTGATTTTGATGATGCTAAAACTGTTAATAATTGTTCTACGAAGGCCTTGTGCCTAGACAGTCATATGGAGAGCATTAATAATAATGAAATAGAGATAGAACCTTGCTATACTAACATGTAGGTGATGGGTTCGTAGCATGGTAAACAAAAAATTTCTACCACAAGAACGAACAAAACCCAGATCTAATCTAGATAAAAGCCAAGATCTAATCTATTAGACATGTGCAACGAGATAGATAGGAACTAACCCTCGTAGATCCGAAAGCGTTAACGAGATTAGATCTCGTGGTTGATGTAGTCGATCACTTGACGATCTCAAGATTGTGTGGACGATCCTTCCGGCGCCGTGTTCCGGCAGCGCTTCCACAGTCGGTCACACGTGCGGAGTCGAAGCAGACCTTCCTCTCCTCGTTCCAGCGAGCAGCGGAGGTAGTAGATCTTCTCCATGGAATCCCAGCAGCACGACGACGTGGTGGTGGTGGTGGAGTAGATAATTCTACAGGGCTTCGCCTATGCCTGTGCAAAAGAAAGGAGGAGGAGAGAGGCGGCGGAGATTGGGTGTTGTTGAGGGGAAACAAGGGGTGGCGCCTCCCCCTTCTTTTTAAAGGAGGGAGGGCGCCTTGGGAGGGGGAGTCCTAGTAGGACTCCCCACCTCCTTGGCCAGCGGATTGGGGAGGGGGGAGGGGGGAGGAGTCCTCCTCCCCCACGACTCCTTGTCTTGACCCACCAGGATTCCTTGATCCCTTCCTTGGTTTTCAAGCAAACTCCAAGAAACCTTCCAGAACCTTCCGGAACATTCCGAAACCTTCTAGAATCCTCATACAAATACTCCGGAACATTTCCTAACTCAGAAAATGATCCCCAATATATGAATCTTATTCTCCAGACAATTCCGGATCTCCTCGTGATGTCCCGGATCCATTCCGAGACTCCGAACAACATTCGGTCTCCAACGCACATTCCATATGTACTTAAAACAACTTCGAACCTTAAGTGTGTCACCCTACGGTTCGTGAATATGTAGACATGACAGAGACACATCTCCTATCAATAACCATCAGCGGGACCTGGAGATCCATAATGGCTCCCACATACTCAACGATGACTTCGTGATTGATAGAACCATTTACATACGAAACCAATTCCCTTTGTCACGCGATACTGTACTTATCCGAGGTTTGATCGTCGGTATCTCCATACCTAGTTCTACCTCGTTACTGATAAGTACTCTTTACTCGTTCCATGTTATGTCATCCCTTGTGACCCAGTCACATGCTTGCAAGCTAATTAGATGACATTCCACTGAGAGGGCCCAGAGCATATCTATCCGTCATATGGATGGACAAATCCCAATCTTGGTCCATGCGCTTCAACACATACTTTCAGAATACCCAATGACACCTTTATGACCACCTAGTTACGAAGTGGTGTTTGACGTCATCAAAGTACCCATCCGGTGATGGTGATTGACATAACCTCATGGTCGAAGGATTCGGTTACTATGTATTTTAAAGCTTATAGCAAACGAACTTAATGACTTGATCTTATGCTATGCTTACTACGGCTGTGTGTCCATCACATCATTCTCCTAATGATATGATCTTGTTATTAACGACATCCAATGTCCATGATCAGGAAACCATGATCATCCATTAATCAACAAGCTAGTTTAACAAGAGGCTTACTAGGGACTCTTTTATGTTTACAAAACACACAAGTATTAATGTTTCCGGTTAATACAATTATAGCATGGGATGTAAACATTTATCATAAACATAAAGATATAATAATAACCACTTTATTATTGCCTCTTGGGCATATCTCCAACAGTCTCCCACTTGCACTAGAGTCAATAATCTAGTTAAAAAACTTGTGCATTCAACACCTATGGCTTTCTGGTGTTGTATAGACACTATTGCTAGTGGTAAATATAATCTTCGGATCTGACACTTCCAGGTCCGTGTGCATTTGCATGTCCTTGCGTCTCTACGCATTACTCATTCTCCAATGAGATGGCATTGTATAAATTTGGTCCTTTGGTGAGACCTTTAGTTCCTTGGGATTAAATCATGTTGATACAATTGTCATACAATGTATCTTCATAGTATTATCCCGCTATGAACCACACCTAGTTTGATAACAAACTACTTAACACAAATGCCCTCCTTTGCTGCTACTATAGCAGTTATATACTTAGCCTTTTGTTGTAGTATCCGTCACAATATCTCAACTTTGGAACTCATCCAAATCCATCATGGAACATCCTTTCCATTATATTGTGCCATCCATAGTCTAAATTGAGATAAATTTAATTTGTATCTTGTGACAAAACTAGTATCAATGTAACACTTTACAACGAACTACCTTTAACTATTTGTCACTTATACATGATATATTCTTAGTTCTTCCAAAGCTCATAAGAATATCTTTACTATTGTCCAATGATCATCTTGAATCATTCTGGTATATGCTCATAACATTTAGAGCATAGGACATATCTGGATGTGTACATCTCAACGAATGATTGATCAAAATATTCTTGTGATTTCACCAAGTGTCAGAACACTTGGATCTCGTGTCAACACACTTGAATCTTGATTTAGTCCTTTCCATGCGTCAAGAACCTTTCTTGTTGTTTCCATATTGAACTCATTCAACATCTCATCTATGTACATTTGGCAAAACCATATTAGCGCCTCAATCTATTCATATAGACATTGATGCCTAATTCTTGGGTTAGGCCTAAGTCTTTCATCGAAATGAAATTCTTAACCTGTGTCAAATAAAAGATACATCATTTCTAATCAATAATATGTCTTTCACATAATGTATTATAAATATGTCTTAGCGCTCCCACTTAATTTCTTGCAAAAATGCAAGCATCTTCATCGTCTCTGAAGATTCCAACTCCGCGATGCTCACTTCAACCATTGAAGTTTTGCATACTCTTTTAGCATCCTTTGAATTAACAAAACCCTTTGGATCGTGTCATGTACACGTCCTAGGTAACCATTCTATTAGAAAAACTTGTTTTGTTTGTTCAACTACCATATACCAAAATATATGTAGTGGTTGCTACATTAATTCGTCCAGACTAAATATCGCTATGAAAGATCAAATCTTATCATAGTCAATTCCTTGAACATTGTCGTAAACTCTTTCCGACATGTCGACTATTTCATAGATTTGAAACATCCATGTATATTTCTTTATAGATCCAAACACGACCGATAGGCTTCACGCCTTTTCGGACGGTCTTCTAAGTTCAGAAACTTGATTTCTCGTGTATGGATACTATCATGGATTCCATGACTTCTAGTCATTTTATGGAGTCAGGGCCCATCATCGCTTCTTTGCATGTAGTCGGTTCATCATTGTCAAAACAATAACGACTTGCTTATCAAATCTTACTATTTGATTCTTACCGACCCACACGGTTCTATAGGAACTCTAATCTCCGAGATCACACCTTTTGTAATCACGAGAGCCATGAGCATTGTGGCCGCCACCGGGACACTTTCCGGCGATGCGCTACTTAGCACATATAGCTAAGGTTCCACAACCTTATCAAAGTTCTATTGTCCTCCCACTTAACTTTTCATGAAAAATTCCTTCTCAAGAAACTTGACGTTCCAAGCGACAAACTCTTTTGTCCTCGGCGTTATGGAGAAATTCCTAACAAATTCTTTGGAATAACCTACAAAGACGTGCTTATCCGACTTTGGTTGTAAACATTTTACTATGCATAGCATACCAAAATTTAAGAAAAGACAATTCGTGTTTTATCCCAAACCATGACTTATATGGTGTCATTTCAACGGATCACGATGGAGCTCTTTTCAGTGTAAAAGCGGTAGTCACTAAAGCTTTAATCTTTAAAATATAATGGCAGTTTTATAAATGACACCTTTGATCTTACCATGTCAAACAAGGTTTCATTACATATCTTGAACACTCCATACTCCTATGGTGTTTTGGGAAATGCAAATCCATGGAACGATTCCTCAAATCTTAGGTGTTTTGCTAAACTTGTAACTCAAATATCTTTCTTTATGATCCAATCATAAACTCTTTTATTTTCTTGTTACAATGATTTTCCACTTCATCTTGAAAGTCTTTGAACATTTTTCAAATGTTTCATACTTCTTCCTTATTGAGCAAGTATATACATATATTCACTCAAATCTTCGGAGAAAGCATATGAAGTTGAAATCCATCGCCCATGACTACACATAATGGACTATATACATCAATATGTACAAATTCCAATCAGTTAGTCGTCCGTTCCTCTTTTGGCCTACGAACGGAGTTTTAATTATCTCCTAGAAAGTATCATAAGCGTCATTTGATCCAAATCAAAGACTCCAAAAATCCATCAATATAGAGTTTCTTCATATATCCTTTCAATATAATTTAAACGGCGATGTCACTTTGCAAGTGATCTTTCAATCATTTGTCTTGTGACATTTTAGCATTAGTTTTTATGGTCGCTATTTCTCCAACCAGACTTGTATATCATCCATCTATTATGGAATATGGTAATTATTTGAACAACCTTTTGTCGTCATAATACCTGATAAAAATAACAATTATTGAAACAAATCTTGAAGGCAAGCTTTGATGTTAACGAGCAACACAACAACCCTTTGTTTGTTTTCGATGAACATCATCACATATTCTCTTGTTAGTTACTTAGGCCATTGCAGTTCATGAATTGTGTTGTCCTGTATGACACTTCATACCAACCAATTCGGTATCCAATACCGCAGAACCACATTGTTTAACAACCAAGGAATACAGCCATAACATGTATCTTCTATATACCTAAGTTGGACATCTCCAATCTTTTCTTTTCTGCCAAATATTTTGTAGATTCTCTTTCAGCAATTCCTTTTAAAAGAATCTATCAACATCAATAGTGGTGTCATTCACATGACACATAGTACAACGTGTGTATAGTCAAATACCAATACCTTTGGACTTGCACTTTGAAGTGGATCACCTTCATCAAATGTTTGGCATTCTTTCAAAATTCCATTCTTTAGTAATCTTTTAGTGTAGTAAACATTTTACTTACATATTCTATTCATCCTTATCATGACAACTTTCATGATCAAGCTGCTATAGCTTATAAAGGTGAATTGCGAGTATAATGTTTCTTTTTCAAAAACTTTTGGAGGATTAGGACGACTATCGTCTCCAACCTTCACAAATTCTCATCAAATATGAGGACGTATACTCTATCATGTTGTAACCAACACATTGTTTTAGATATCGCAATACCTTTCACATATGATGGTTTCTGAAACATTGCTTTCAGCTCTTAGATAAACTTGATATTAAAAACAATCTTTTGAGTATCAAGAATCATGGAGGCAAAACATGATACATTAGATACTAACACTAGAATTGTTACTCTTGGTTTAATACTATTTATTAAACTTCACAGAGTAAACGGAGTTTTCTGAAAGTTTGCAACATGACTTTTAAACTTTAGATTGACACTCAAAAACAATACGATACCAGTTCGTAGAGCAAATATCCAGAATTTCTATAGTTCCACTATCTCAACTATAACTAAGCGTAAGGTGGTGAACGGATGCCAATGACTACAACAAACTATGCAAATTCACTTTGATTGTGTTTATGATAAATTGAGTTCGACTAATCCAAATTACAAATGAACTCCCACTCAAAAACAACATCCCTCGAGTTGTTTTAGTGATTACACGAACCAAATCCACTACACCAAGTCCGATCGTCACGTGAGATGATGTAGCTTTAAAGGCGAACAATCAACATGTTCATCATATCATCCATATGACTCATGCTTTACCTTTCGGTATTCCGTGTTCCGAGACCATGTCTATACATGCTAGGCTCGTCAAGGTTAACCTTAGTTTCCGCATGTGCAAATCTGGCTTTCACCCGTTGTATGCACACGTAGAGTCTATCACACCCGATCATCACGAGATGCTTCGAAACGACGAGTCTTAGCAACGGTGCCAACTAAGGATGAACACTTTATTACTTGATATTTAGTGAGAGGGATCATCTTATAATGCTACCGTCGCGATCTAAGCAATACAAGATGCATAAAGGATTAACATCACATGCAATTCATAATAAGTGTGATATGATATGGCCCTTTCTTCTTGCGCCTTTGATCTCCATCTCCAAAGCACGAACATGATCTCCATCATCACCAGCATTGCGTCAAGGTCAGTGGCGCCGCTTCATGGTTGTCCATCGTCACTAGTAACTATTACAACTACTTGGAATAAAGCTATTACAAGATGAATAGACACGCAGGTCTTAACATAATTAAAGACAACCATTAGGCTCCTGCCGGTTGCCATATTACAACAAGGATCATTGCATACATCAAATGCAATCATAATCACATGATGGCCATATCACATCACAAAACTCCTGCAAAAACAAGTTAGACGCCTCTAATTTTCTTTGCAATTTTTACGTGGTTTGGGGCTTTCGCATAAGACCGATCTTACCTACGAACAAGAACCACAACGTTGATACAAGTGTTGTCAGATGCTCATTGTAAATTGAATCTTAACTATGGTGGGAGAGACAGACACCCGCAAAGCCACTTGTGCAAAGCAAGTTGCACGTCAAGCGTGGAGCAAGTCTCATGTACGATGACATGTAATGTTAGCCCGAGCCGCTTCATCCCACCATGCCGCAAGATGCAAAGTACACGCTAAGACACCGACAACAAAAGCATCAACGCCCACAAAAACATTGTGTTCTACTCGTGCAACAGATCTACGCATAGATACGGCTCTGATACCACTGATGGGTTCGTAGCATGGTAAACAAAAAATTTCTACCGCAAGAACGAACAAAACCCAGATCTAATCTAGATAAAAGCCAAGATCTAATCTATTAGACATGTGCAACGAGATAGATAGGAACTAACCCTCGTAGATCCGAAAGCATTAACGAGATTAGATCTCGTGGTTGATGTAGTCGATCACTTGCCGATCTCAAGATCGTGTGGACGATCCTTCCGGCGCCGTGTTCCGGCAACGCTTCCGCAGTCGGTCACATGTGCGGAGTCGAAGCAGACCTTCCTCTCCTCGTTCCAGCGAGCAGCGGAGGTAGTAGATCTTCTCCACGGAATCCCAGCAGCACGACGGCATGGTGGTGGTGGTGGAGTTGAGGGGAGACAAGGGGTGGCGCCTCCCCCTTCTATTTAAAGGAGGGAGGGCGCCTTGGGGGGGGAGTCCTAGTAGGACTCCCCACCTCTTTGGCCGGCGGATTGGGGAGGGGGGAGGAGTCCTCCTCCCCCACGACTCCTTGTCTTGACCCACCAGGATTCCTTGATCCCTTCCTTGGTTTTCAAGCAAACTCCAAGAAACCTTCCAGAACCTTCCGGAACATTCCGAAACCTTCTAGAATCCTCATACAAATACTCCGGAACATTTCCTAACTCAGAAAATGATCCCCAATATATGAATCTTATTCTCCAGACAATTCCGGATCTCCTCGTGATGTCCCGGATCCATTCCGAGACTCCGAACAACATTCGGTCTCCAACGCACATTCCATATGTACTTAAAACAACTTCGAACCATAAGTGTGTCACCCTACGGTTCGTGAATATGTAGACATGACAGAGACACATCTCCTATCAATAACCATCAGCGGGACCTGGAGATCCATAATGGCTCCCACATACTCAACGATGACTTCGTGATTGATAGAACCATTTACATACGAAACCAATTCCCTTTGTCACGCGATACTGTACTTATCCGAGGTTTGATCGTCGGTATCTCCATACCTAGTTCTACCTCGTTACTGATAAGTACTCTTTACTCGTTCCATGTTATGTCATCCCTTGTGACCTAGTCACATGCTTGCAAGCTAATTAGATGACATTCCACTGAGAGGGCCCAGAGCATATCTATCCGTCATATGGATGGACAAATCCCAATCTTGGTCCATGCGCTTCAACACATACTTTCAGAATACCCAATGACACCTTTATGACCACCTAGTTACGAAGTGGTGTTTGACGTCATCAAAGTACCCATCCGGTGATGGTGATTGACATAACCTCATGGTCGAAGGATTCGGTTACTATGTATTTTAAAGCTTATAGCAAACGAACTTAATGACTTGATCTTATGCTATGCTTACTACGGGTGTGTGTCCATCACATCATTCTCCTAATGATATGATCTTGTTATTAACGACATCCAATGTCCATGATCAGGAAACCATGATCATCCATTAATCAACAAGCTAGTTTAACAAGAGGCTTACTAGGGACTCTTTTATGTTTACAAAACACACAAGTATTAATGTTTCCGGTTAATACAATTATAGCATGGGATGTAAACATTTATCATAAACATAAAGATATAATAATAACCACTTTATTATTTCCTCTTGGGCATATCTCCAACAGTAGGGTCCTGAACTCCCTGCTATGAAGGAAGAATATTATGAAGTGTTCTCCTACACAAGTAACCAAGGTGAAAATTTAAGAATTTTAAATGAATCTCAAATCCTCTCATTGCAGCTATACACGGAGGCATGTTCACCAAGCTTGGTGCATCAACACTCGCTTGAAAGCGAGAACTTGTTCATCTACATGATGCAGATGCACCGTAAGCGGGTACGACTCCGACCGAACTCTACTTCAAGATGCTCCAAGCTGGTATGTACAACCTCACCTCGAGTCGATATCCCTTGGGATCCAGGTGGGTAATGTATCCTAGCCTAGCTTTTTGGGTTTAATGAGAGCGCTTACCGAGAGGCAACCCGGAAGTTACTAGGTATCTTTCTTAGTTTTGTGTCTTGAGTCTAGTTGCATTCATGTTGCATTGGCACCTTTATTCTTCGCATGTCTTGCTATTAGAGTAATCTTGTGGTAGTTTTCAAAAGGTACAATTTATTGTCACTATATTATGTGTTGCATAAACTCGGTAAAAAGGAAGAGAAAATCAGTTTCAGGTGAATCCTTCAATTATATGTATTTTTTGCTCGAAAATTAAAGTTATTATTTTACTGACAAAACAAGGTGTTTCGCTAATTTCAAGATAAGAAAGAATTCTCGAAGAAATAGAAATTTTCTGATGTATACAGAAGGTTTAATGACCAACTATATGATGGGAATAAAAATTCCCGCCGTATAGTTTCGGTCGCATAGATATTTTTGTCATCGACAATTTTTCTTTCATAAGTACTGATGGTTTAACGACCAAAATTCCGTCTGTATAGTTGCGGTCGTATAGATATCGATGCTTTCATACAATTTCTTTTCCATGTATAGAGGGTTTGATGACGAACTATACGGCGGGAACACATTGTTCCAGCCGTATAGCTGCATCGTGATGACCCACAAGTATAGGGGGTGTATCGCAGTATTTTCGAGGGAAGTGAAACCCACTTTATTGATTCGACACAAGGGGAGCCAAAGAATATTTATAAGCCTTAACAACTGAGTTGTCAATTCAGCTGCACCTGGAAACAATCTTGCTCACAGCAGTTTATCAGTAGCAATAGTTTTGTAGTAGCAATAGTAAAGTAACAGCAGTAATAAAGCAAAGACAGTAGTAACAATAGCAGTAACAGTAGGATTCGAGTGCGGTAGGCATAGGGATGGATGGACGGGCGTTGCATGGACAAGACAATTCACATAGTAATCAGAACATAGGGCAATTGTAGATAAATAAGATAAAGCATCCAAGTATTAGATAATCCTACACATGTGTTCCAAATATAGTCATACGTGCTCCCAATGAGAACTTGCACAACATCTTTTGTCCTGCCAGCCCGTTTGCAGCGGGGCCTCAAGGGAACTACTAGCAATTAAGGTGCTCCTTTTAATAGAGCACCGGAGCAAAGCATTAACACTCCGTGAACACATGTGATCCTCACATCAAAGCCATTCCCTCCGGTTATCCCGATTTCTATCACTTCGGGGCCATTGGTTCCAGACAACAACGTGTGTATACAACTTGCAGGTAAGACCAAAAAGAATACTATCATAATGAATCAATAATATGTTCAGATCTAAAATCATGGCACTCGGGCCCTAGTGACAAGCATTAAGCATAACAAGTCGCAACAAAGTCATAAAGCACTAATAAAAGATACTAGGCACCATGCCCTAACAATCTGATGCCATTACATGAACGATCTCACCCAATCCCTATCATCCCCATAGCCTATAGTAGGGGATTACTCACTCATAGATGGCAAAACTTGGATGGTCGATGGAGAAGCGATGGTGATGATGATGGTGATGATCTACTCCAATTCCCCATCTGTTGGGGGATACCCCCGGGTAGGGTCACGCCGTGGTATGAAAGGCCGAGTTAGCCGAGGTCCGGCAAGGTCAAAGCAAGCACTGGCCGGGTCACCTCAAGGCAGGCCGAGTCACGGGGTAATCCGGACCTGGGGGCGTTCGCCCAACTAGCCCTAATCCAACTTAAACGGTGAGTCGGAAGCGTATGTCTAAGCTGTATGTAGGAAAAGGGTGTGGCCGGATGAACCATCGTCCGGGTCGCAGTAACCTTCTAGGAGAAGGAAGGAATCTCGCTGGTCAAAAGGAGCCCCGGTACGCACTGCCTGAGTGAAGCGAGCAAGGACTGGACCACCGGGGCGTGGCCGACAAGCGTGACGATGCCCGTGTCAGCTGACGAAGGCTCCTCCGTAGCTCACATAGCTAAAGCGTAGCTGACGAGGGGGAAAAAGCACCCCGGTCGGTTTACCACTTTGGGAGGGGGCATATTCTTAGGAATATGCCTCCACGTAAGCCCTAGGTTGAAACCGAGCCTCCCTTATAAAAGGGGGGCTAGGGCTTCAGTAGAGGGGGTGGGGTTTTATTCTCTGGACAATTCTGTTAAGATCTAGGGTTTCAGGTGAGGTCTGTGGGTGAGAGTAAGAGAGGTTCTTCTTCCTCCTCTCGCCAATACAGCTCTAGGAGCACTTGTAACCTTGGAAGAAAATCAATACGAGTTCTGGTGTGGAGAATCACTTCGCTATCCCTCCCTGGATTCCCCTAGCGTATATTAGTCCCCACCTTCAGCCTATACATGGCATCTGCCGTGACACCACCACGACAGTTGGCGCCCACCGTGGGGCTAGCGGCGCTAGCAGGGGTCAAGATCCGGACGGGAAACTTCGTCGCCACTGGCGAACGCATCGTCTCCAGGCTCGTCCAGCATTTTGAAGCGCGGGATTTCGTCAGCGACAACGCAGGCTGCTTCGGCACGCGCCCTCTCCCGCGCAACGGCGTCTTCCTCAAGCTCGGAAGACACAAGGTCTACTTCGCGGTGGACATGTCAGGCGTTCATTCGCGCCGCGTTGTCGAAGCAGGCGAACCGCCCCTCACTGTGGCTCGCGGGGGACGTATCGCTCGTTCCCCGGACCATGCAGAGGTAATGATGACAGCGCCGGGAGCAGTTACGAGCAAGGATCCAGCGCCAGATCCGGAGGTGACACCCAAGGCACCAAGGAAAGGTAGGGGTCCTCCACTAGAGAGGCCGGAAAACGTGCTGAGAGAGGCAATAGATAGCTTGGAAAACCCTATAGTAGCAGCGGTAGATCTGGCTCGTGCACAGGCCGAGCTGGAAGAAACTCGGCAGAAAATACTTGAGGGCGCAAAGAAAATAGCCGCGGCCCAACGGTCGTTGAACATGACGCTACGTGAGTACGCAAAGGTGAACAAAGTTGATGCTGTAAAAGTTAAAGGGAGGAATCTCATGAGCGAGATGAACAGAGAAGGTGATGTCGAAATCGAGGAATCAGAGAACTGTCTTTCTGTGGGGCTGCCGAGGTATAGTACCCCGGCCAAGAACCTCAGAGCGGCGGATGCAGCTGAATCCGAGTTAGAAGGACTGACGGGTGAAGCCCGGCAAAGACAATAGGATAGGGTTAATGAGCTGGTTCGGATTGCGAACAGGCAAAACGAGGAACTGCTCAGGGCAAACCCAGAGAGGGCTAGGGCCTCCAAGATTGTCCATTCGGCGATGGGTAACCCAGAGAAATCTGCTGGAGCTGCGTCGTCCCCTCATGGCGATCCAAGGAGAGAGAAGGTGGTGACCTCGGCCAGACGGAACAAACAGATTGTCCCGTATGACCTGACACAGGCGGGGAAAGAAAAAGAAGCGCAGAAAAATGAGGATCGACGGAGTGTGAGCCGAGGCGAAGCTGGCCGAGGTAACCGTGACCAAGGCAATGCCGGTCGGAGGAACGTTGTCAACGGCAATGCCGGGCAGCAAAACTCAGCAGGGGCAAGACAACCGCAGCAGCGGAACGTGCCGAGGCAAGAGCATAGTGCCAGCCGAGGTATCCAACAGAAAGGCGCGCCGCAAGAGCAAAACCGGTATAACGACGGTGATTCGGAGATGGCAAATGCGGGATATCCGAGACCGGACTATCATGTGATAGGTTCGAGACTGGGAAGCAAGGATTTGATGTCGGATGATGCAAGGTTGAAACTGGATCGACTATATAGGTCGGAACAGATAGAATGGCAGGGTCCACCGGGTCCAGCATGTTTCGGACCCCGGATCATGAAAGAGCCACCAGTCCCAAACTTTCAATTGCCCAGGGGGACCAAGACCTATGACGGTAGTACCAAGCCAGAGGATTGGCTGATAAACTATGCTACTGCTGTAAAAATTGCCATAGGCAACCTGAGATGGGCCGTATGATATGTACCCCAGATGTTGGAAGGCCCGGCAAGGGTGTGGTTGAACAATTTGCCGCCAGGAAGCATCAACTGCTGGATTGATTTCGAGGAGATGTTCATCAGCAATTTTTCGAGTACGTATCAAAGGCCAAATAGGCCACAGACCCTAGCTATGTGCAAACAGCGACCCAATGAGACGGACCGGGAGTTTTGACCCGGTGGTTCACCGTGAGAAACTCGTGTGAGGGTGTGATAGAATCACAGGCTATAGCATGGTTCGCACAGGGGTGCAGGTATGGAAGCGAGTTATGAATGAAGTTGCAACAGAAAATGCCGGCAACATTGGCAGAGATGATCCGGATCGCAGATTCGTATGCATTGGGTGACCCGACCCAACCAAGGCTCGCCTCAAACGAGTCAAGCGATGAGTACTATCAGAGGGATGGATCCGGATCATCCCGGAGAAATGATTACAGAGGAAAAAGGAGAGATGATCGACCGGACCATCGGTACGGTTCGCACCAAGTAGCGGCCGTGAGTCAAGATCAACTTGGAGCAGGGGGTAGTCAGCGCCAGAAAACTGGAGGTCAATGGACCCCAAGGAACGATGGGAAGAAAACTTGGACACCGGAGCAAAAGAAGCAATGGAAAGAAAAGAAAGACCGTCCGAGGTATACCTACGAGTCGATGTTGGACCGGCCGTGTAAGTTTCGCACGCCAAATACGAACAACCCAGCGGGTCATACGACGAGGCAATGCGAGTGGATGCGCAAGATCGAGGAAGGTGGTTCGGGGAATGCTCAGGCACCCCGGAATGATCAGCCTCGCCAGGAGTTACCCCGGCAGCAATTGCTCTCCGGAGTGAACGCGCAACAGCTGATGTTGCCTCCCCCTCCGCCGAGGTATGATAACAATGAAAGAAGGGATGCAGTGCATCAAGTAGAAAATCAGCAGCAGCCGGATCAGAGGCACCCCGGAAATGAGGGGAGAAACGAGTACAGGGAGCATCACCAGAGCTACTGTGTATTCACCATAGAGGAAACTGATAGAAAAAGCTTGCAACGTAGGCATATGGAGGTGAATGCGGTAATGCCGGCAGTGACGAGGTACATGCCTTGGTCTGATCAGGAAATCACTTGGAGCATTAGGGATCACCCCAAGCTCATGCCGAGCCCTGGTTCATATGCGTTGGTGCTAGATCCTACATTCATTGGGCCTAACATTAACGTAAGATTCTCAAAGGTACTGATCAACAACGATAGTAGCATAAATATCATGTACGCGGACACAATGCGCAAGTTGGGTATCTCGGAGAACATGCTCCAGGCCACGAGGACAACTTTCCATGGCATAGTGCCCGGCATTTCTTGCGAGCCCATAGGCAAGGTCCGGGTCGACGTCTTTTTCGGCACGAGGGACATTTGCCGAACTGAAAATCTGGAGTTCGAAGTAGTGAACTTGGAAAGCGCGTATCATGCATTGCTCGGAAGGCCAGCGCTGAACAAGTTCATGGCAAGTTGTCATATAAGCTATTTGAAAATGAAATTTCCCGGACCAAACAGAGTAATTACAATTGCTGGGGACTTCCGGCGTTCGATGGAGTGCGCGTCGGCCGGATCAAACTTAGCCGAGTCACTTGTGATCACGCAGGAAAAAAGGAAAATTCAAGAGGTGGCTATGTTGGCTCAGTCCGTGCAACAGTGTATGCCGGCGCTGAGTAACCCGCATGGAACTGTCTCCTTCCAGGCCGCGAAAGATACCAAGAAGGTCCCTGTTGATGACATGTTCCCAGAGCGCACCGTAACAATTGGTGCCGGTTTAAGTGATAAATAGGAAAGCGAGCTCGTCAGCTTCCTCCGTGAGAATCGAGAAATTTTTGCTTGGTCCACACAGGACTTGCAAGGTGTTCCGAGGGAGTTGGCCGAGCACTCTTTAAATGTGAGACCCAGAACTAAGCCGGTGAAGCAACCTCTCCGCCGCTTCGCCGAAGATAGGAGGAAAGTCATTGGAGATGAGATAGCTCGGTTGCTAGCTGCAGGATTTATCATGGAGGTCCTCTACCCCGATTGGCTGTCTAACCCGGTGCTGGTGGAAAAGAAGAAGGATGATCCGAACGTGGCAATGGTTTGGCGCATGTGTATCGATTACACGAACCTGAACAAGGCATGTCCGAAAGACCCATTCCCGCTGCCAAGAATAGATCAGGTCATAGACTCAACTGCTGGATGTGAACTGTTGTCATTCATCGATGCTTACTCCGGTTTCCACCAGATACCTTTGAATCCGGATGATCAAATAAAGACTGCATTTATTACCCCGTATGGGGCTTATTGCTATCGCACTATGCCGTTCGGTTTACGTAATGCAGGGGCAACGTACCAGAGATGTATGCAAAAATGTTTGCATGACCAAATAGGTCAAAATGTACAGGTATACGTGGATGATGTGGTTATCAAGACCAAGGAAAGAAAAACGCTCCTTGGCGATATCAGGCAAACGTTCGCAAACCTAAGGAGGTTCCGGATGAAACTTATCCCGGAAAAATGCACCTTCGGTGTCCCGGCTGGAAAGTTGCTCGGCTTTCTGGTTTCCAGCCGAGGTATCGAAGTTAATCCAACCAAGATCCAAGCCATCGAACGAATGGAACTGCCGAAGTGTCTTAACGATGTCCAGAAGTTTACAGGTTGCCTGGCCTCGTTAAGTCGGTTTGTATGTCGGTTAGGAGAAAAGGCATTACCTCTCTATCAACTCATGAAAAAGTCAGATAAGTTCATTTGGACGCCGCAGGCGGATGAGGCCTTTACCCACCTAAAGAAAATGTTAGCCACGGCGCCAGTGCTAGCCTCACCACTATCAAAAGAGCCAATGTTGCTCTATATAGCCGCAACCAACCGAGTTGTAAGTGCAGTGATAGTGGTGGAGCGTGATGAGGAAGGTAAGTCAGTGCAAAGGCCGGTGTATTATTTGAGTGAAGTGTTGTCAACCTCAAAGCAGAACTACCCACACTATCAAAAAGTGGCGTATGGCGTGTACATGGCCGCCAAGAAATTGAAGCATTACTTTGAAGAGCATCCCATCCGGGTCATATGTGAGGCCCCTATATCCGAGATTATGAGTAACAAGGATGCAAGCGGCAGGATTGCAAAATGGGCAATTGAGCTAGCTCCTTACGCCCCGCAGTATGACCGGAGAGAAGCCATAAAGTCTCAGGCTGTGGCGGACTTTTTCGTGGACTGGGCCGAGGTACAGTACGAACCACCACTTCCAGATCCGAACTATTGACGGATGCACTTTGACGGATCAAAAACCAAAACCGGGCTAGGTGCCAGAGTTGTACTCACGTCGCCAAATACGTGCTGCAGATCCACTTCACCGCATCGAATAATGTCGCTGAGTATGAAGCACTTGTGCATGGGCTCAAGGTAGCAAAGGAAATTGGTATACGTCGGATTATATGCTTTGGCGACTTGGATTTAGTGGTGCAGCAAGTGTCCGGAGTATGAGACGCTCTTGATCCAAACATGGCACTATACAGATTTCACGTGCAGAAGATTTCTGGTTACTTTGAGGGATGCGAATTTCATCACGTACCCCGGGTGGAAAATGAGGCTGCCGACATGCTGTCGAAGCTCGGGTCAACCAGACAAGCAATTCCACCGGGTGTAGCATTAGAGCACCTCAAGAAACCATCCATCAGGCCATCCCCGGAATTCGAGTCCATCTACGTCCCGGAGGACACAGAGTCCGGAGCAGCGCCCATGGACGTTGACACGAGAAGTGGTGCGCAAAACCCGGGGACTACTTCGGCAAACCCGGGGACTGCTTCGCGAAACCCGGGGACTGCTCAGCGTAGTCCGGTTGAAGTTATGCCGGTGGATCATATGGAGATAGACGAGGACGTGTTCCCCGTGCGGCCAATACCGGCTTGGGCACTGCCTATATTTCAATTCCTGAAAGATGGAACATTACCCACGGAGGAGGTGTTGTCCAGGCAAACACAGAGGAGGGCAAAGGCTTACACGATCATCAATTCCGACTTATACAAAAGAAGTGTGACCAATATCCTCCAGCGGTGTGTTGACCCAGACGAAGGGATTGAAATCATCCGAGATATACATCAGGGGGAGTGCGGGCATCACGCCTCATCCCGAGCCTTGGTAGCGAAAGCTTTCCGACACGGATTCTACTGGCCAAACGCCTTAGAGCAAGCAGAAGATCCATCGAGAAAATGTAATGGTTGTCAGAGGTACGCCACAAAGACGCATATGCCAATGTCGGAACTCAAGACCATCCCAATCACTTGGCCATTCGCCGTATGGTGCCTGGATATGGTGGGCCCGTTCAGACCAGCAAGAGGAAACATGACTCACATTTTGGTAATGGTGGACAAGTTTACGAAGTGGATTGAGGTAAGGCCTATAAGAAAATGTGATGGAGCTACGGCCATAACTTTTCTCAAAGATATCATCTTGAGGTACAGTTATCCACACAGTATCATAACTGATAATGGCACAAATTTTTCGGAAGGAGCATTTGCTCGTTTCTGCCGGGATAAGAGGATCCGACTTGACGTAGCTTCGGTAGCCCACCCCGCATCGAACGGGCAAGTGGAAAGATCCAACGGATTAGTATTATCCAGGATAAAACCCCGGCTCATTGAGCCGCTGCAAAGATCAGCGGGGTGCTGGATAGAAGAACTACCAGCGGTACTGTGGAGTTTAAGAACAACTCCGAATCGATCAACATGCTATATGCCATTTTTTCTGGTATATGGGGCAGAAGCTGTACTACCAGCCGACATAGAGCATGATTCGCCTAGAGTCCCCAATACACAGAAGCCGAAGTGCAAGAAGCCCGGCAAAATGATGTTGATCTGCTGGAGGAAGCGAGAGAACTGGCACTGTCTAGATCCGCCATATATCAGCAAAATCTCCGACGCTATCATAGCCGGAAAGTGCGCCCCCGAGTCTTTCGGGAAGGCGATCTAGTGCTTCGGTTGGTACAACGTACTACTGGAATGCATAAATTATCCCCCCCATGGGAAGGGCCATTCATCGTGAGCAAAGCATTGCACAATGATTCTTATTATCTTATAGATGCAAAGCCACAGGAAAAAAACAAGGCGGACAGATCCGGTGAGGAATCTAAACGTCCATGGAATGTAGCTCTCCTTCGTCCTTTCTACACTTAACTAAAGAAGTGTATGTATCCGAGTCTTCTCGTATGTCGGTATGTATGTGGGCAATGAGTTTATCAATGTAATGTTGGCACCTCGAGCAGTAACTCGGGGACCGCCTTAATAATATTTGTTGTCTTTTGTTATTTGTGCGTCGGCTGGAATAGGTTATTCTACTTAGCGCGGATTAATAGTGTGTGAGCACCAAAAACCCAACTCTTCGACTTCCTGCTGTCCAACAAGAATTGGCTTCATGGCAAGCAAGAGAACAAGTTTGGAATTGCGTAGCACATGAAAAACGACTAAGGAAAAGAATTTATTGGACCCGACGTTCGTTTTCTGGACTAATCCCGTGTTTATTTTGAGCTAAGTCTAAAAGTTTCCCAGTATGGTTAAGACAATTTTTTAGGCTCGGATTCGTAAGTTGTAAAACCGAATCAAGGTAGACACGACCCGAGCCAAAAGATTGAACGAACAAGAAAAATAAACTTGGGGACTACGCCCACATTAATCCGGCATAAGTACTTAGTAGCAAAATATCACATGTATTTGGAATACAATTCCACCCGGCATACCGGGGATCTAATGAATTTTCAAGTATTTTTACTTAGGAGCAGCAGGATGGGGTTCGGCATCATCATCGCCCTCTTTGATATCCGAGGCAGTGTCCTCCTCGGATTCACCCGAGTCATCTTCAATGTTCTCAACTTCCTCTTCGCCTGCGGCTTCCAGGGAGCTCAGACCCTCAGTCCATTCATGAATGGGGGCATATTCAATGAGGCTGTGGGCCCAAGCCCGGCGCCGAGCTACCCACTCCGGGTCATCTGTCCATTTGGACCCGGTGCGCAGCCGTGTGAGGAGGCTGAGATCTATCTTTTCGTACCACGTCAAAACATGGTGAAGGACGGTATTGGCAGCAGCGCGGCCAGCGGATTCTCGCTAGAGGTCGAGCTGGGTCTCAACTTCTGAAAGCCTTTCAGCAAGCTGCGTGACTCTCTCCGGAGCATCATCGGCAGGCCAGAAGGCGTTGAAGATCCGGACTGAAACATTGAGGAGGTCCATGCCGTAGTTCTTGATAATTTCCACGCGAGATGACAGGTTGACCAACAGGTCCTCCATGTCAAAGGGAATGCGGTCACCCTCAGCAGTGACTGGAGTATCTCTCTCTCGGCGGAAATTGGCAACAGCAACACTTGCAATGGCAGTACCCTCTGGAAAGTGGCGTGGGAAACAAAGCAAAGGACAAAATTAAGAAAATAAGACATGGGAAATAACCCGGAGAAGTAAGGCGGATAAAGGAAATAACCCGGAGAGATGTGAGTGTGAATCCGGGTCAACTCCTTGATGCAAGCATCACGCCTTTTCCGAAGCTGCTCGAGCTCAGCATTTGCCGACCCAAGTTTGACCTCGGCTTCCTGGAGGAGTTCGCGATCCTTAGCACTTTGGAGTTTGAGGCGCTCGCGTTCCTCGGTGAAGTCCTAGCCAACCCTTTTCAGCTCGGTTTGGTGCTGCGCCTTCATCTTAGCCATTTCAGCTTTGAGCTTGGCTATGTCTTCATCTTTGGTCCGGAGGAGGACGAGCTCATCATCCTTTTTCTTCAGCTCGGCTTGATGCTGTCCTGCTTGTTCGAGAAAATGCAGCATCATGTCAGGCACATGCACACTTTCTTCAAGCAATGCTGAAACCGTGTGTTGGCCCGGCAGAGCCGAGGTATGAATGTTTGCCGAGCCAAGGAGGTAAAATGATGAGAAGCATAGTAAGAACAGATAAGAAGGACGTACCCTTGATCTGCTCCAAGTTCTTTCGCATTATTTTGTTTTCAGCTTCCACCCCAGCTGCGGAAACCGAACAATCAGATTCATTCGGCAAGTAAAGTGGAAGAAAAATGAGGAAAGGAATGAGAAAGAGATTTACCCCTTTTCTCGTACTCAGCGATGAGTGCAGCCTGTTTCGTGCGAAGATTTTTATGCGTATCCAACAAGCGCTGGAATTCGGCACTTCGGCGGTTCGTGGTCACCTAAAAAGGATACAGAAACTTAAGTCAGCCTAGTGCATGTTCCAAGTGTACTAAGATCCAGGCCAAGTGGAACCTAACCCGGCTCTAGGTGTGTGCATGTTCGAAGTGTACTAAGATCCGGGCCAAGCGGAACTTAACCCGGCTCTAGGTGTGTGCATGTTCGAAGTGTACTAAGATCCGGGCCAAGTGGAACTTAACCCGGCTCTAGGTGTGTGCATGTTCGAAGTGTACTAAGATCCGGGCCAAGTGGAACTTAACCCGGTTCTAGGTGTGTGCATGTTCGAAATTATGGAGCTACGTTAATTCTATAAAAGAGCATCCAGCCGAGTAACAAGTTACTCCCCCGAGGCTCGGGGACTAATGGTTATTATCTACAATTTACGAAGGAGAAACGGCGTACCTCCATCATCTGTCCAGCGAGGTTGATGGCCTTGGCGGCGGTATTCACTTGATCAGATTCGTGGATTACCTCGGCCTTGTTCCAGTTCATGACGAACTCCATCAGGCTTGGGGGGTACCGTTCGCCTGAGGGCATATGGGGCGTCACCAAACCCTTAGCGTGTGCTTCCTTCCTCTCCACCAAGGCAAGGGCGGGGCTGGTGTGCAGAACCAACTACTGAGACTCGGTTGGCTCGGCAAACGCGTCCTTTGCCGCTGGTGTCTTCTTGGGGAGCATGGACTCAAGGGTACGTTGCCCAGGCTCGGCAGTGCTAGGCTTGGTAGCGTCTTGAGTCTTCTTACCCTTGGCTTGCTGGGAAGAAGAAGCCGTAGCAGCGGTTTTCCCCTGCCGAGGTTGGGAGGACTCAGAAGATGCAGTGGAACTGGCCGCTGCTACTTTCGTTGCTGGACTTGGTGCCGGCGCCAACGTTTTCACTGCCGGGGTTGGTGCTGCTGCCGGGGCTGGAGTTGGTGCTGTTTTGGCTGCTGGTACTAGAACAGATGCTGGAGTCGAGGTATCTTTAGTGGCTGCTGGTTGTGGCATCACCGAGGTAGTGGCTGCCGTTGTTCTGGTTGGGCCAGTTTCCCCCGCCCCAGGATGATCCGGAGCGGCCGCAGAGCTTTCCGGAATGGGGCTCAGCAGATGTGACTCGTCGTCATGACGGGGCGAGGGGCTGGCCCGGAGAGGCGATGAGATACTGGACCCACTCTGAGGGACCTCCACCGGAGCCCTGTGAAATCAGGTAACATCAGAAGGAAAATTACGACGAAGTAAGGAAGAGCGAGTTAGAGAAGAAAGAAGCACTTACGCATCTGAGGTTTCAGCTGCTCTGGGTTTCCGAGCCCTTCGTGTTGGGGCCTTCTTTCGCCTTTTAACGGGCTCGGAAGGTCCGGAGGAAGAGCTTGCGGAGGCCGCGCGTTTTTTCTTCGGCGCCACCGGAACTGGCTCGCGTGTGGCGAGGGGAGGATCCTCGTGGATATGGCCACCGACGTGAGCTGATGGCAGAAAAGCAAAAGAAAGGGGGACAGCCTCAAACGGTTCAATTATCTCGATATCCGAGTAATCTTCATCATCGGGCCAATCTCTAGCAGAAGAGAAGTTACCCGTGGGTCGTTTCATGGCATCGGTCATGGGGAGAAACATCTCTTGGTCCGGCTCCTCCACGTCCGAAGTCTCCTGGTCTGGTGCCCACTTAAGGGTCGGATCCGTGCCGTCCTCGAGCGTTTGCTGAAGGAATAGCTGAGGAAAAGAGTAAACAGACGAATCCAAAATGCAACAATAATAGACAAGTAACTGGTCCGGGGTAAGTTTGCTACATGAAACTTACCATGGGAGGAAGCCGGTCACGGTAGAAATGCTCAATCCCCCAAGTCCAGTCAGAGGAGAAATCCTTCTGAGTGGTGAAAAGAGCCTTAACCCGGCGGAAGATCTCCGTATTGTTCAGCTCGAAAGATGAAGTCCGGTTGGGATCGCGGCCGTAGCTCATATGGCAAACCTTGTGGGTGCGCTTCTGGAGAGGAGAGATTCGGTTGCGCACGAAAGTGATCATCGCATCCTCGTTGCGCAACCCGAGCTCCTTCAGCTCCGCGAACCTCTTACTCACTTGGTTGGCCAAGGCCGTAGGTTTCTTCGGGACGGCGTCCCACAGATCCGGGTTCGGCGGACCCGGGGTATAGGGAAGCAACTGGATCAAATCTTCGGTGTCTGTGTTCCGGATATAAAAAAACGTCCGGGCCCAACCTTTGCAGGATTCTAGCCCTATGACTCGAGGGAAAACAGAAAACCTCCGGGGTGAGATGGAGGCTGCTCCGAACTACGTGAGCCGCTTGTCCTCCGGGTCAGTATGAATGTCGGGGATAACGTTGCGGCGAAGGGCGAAAAACCGGATCCACAGCTCCTTTGTGGGCCATAATCCGGTGTAGCCTTCAATCGTAGAGGCGAAAGCAGAGAGGGAAGTAATGGCATTGGCTGGAAGATGGTGCGGCTGGAGATGGTAGGTGCTGAGCCAATCATGGAAGAAATCACTCACCGGGAGTCCGAAGCCCCGCTGAAAATGAGACAGGAACACGACGAACTCCCCAGGGTTGGGCGAAGGAGCTAGCTCGGCGGAGGAGAGGCGAGCGGCAACGCCGGCAGGGAGGCGTCTGGTCCGGTAGAGCCAATCCAGATCGTCCTGGCAGACCCAGGAGCCGGCCCATGCGCCGCGGTCCATAGCGGCGGCGTCCTCCTCCATCTCTTGCTCAGCAATGGCGAGCTCTTCTTCAGTCATCTGCTCCTCGAAGCCCTCGCAGGCGCTGGAGGCGGCGGGGGACAGCGGCTTGGATTGGCGAGGACCCGTAGCGGGAGATTGACGTCGCAGTGATGGAGACATAGAGGTGAAACGGAGAAGTGCGACGGCGATGCTGTTTTTTGGCAATGCTGGCGGCGGCGCAGTCGCGAGGAAGACGAAGGAGAGTAGCAGCGGGCAGAGGCGTGCGGAGGGGAAAAAACCTAAGGAACGCACCCCTCCGCTATTTAACCACCCACGTAAGCGGTGAGTGGGATCGCGCCCTGTGGACCGGCCACGTGCTGTGGCCGTGTATTACCCGTCCGGACCAATCAGTAAGGAGCCACATGGAAGGCCTCAGGGCGGAAAGAATCCTGGGACGTGACGCACTGATGCGGTAAACGAGGGGGTAGGCGTGACGTGACCCGCGCACAGTGATGACTGACGGTTACTGCGGCGATTACTGTACCGTCCCTTAAAATAAGACAACACAATGATTACCCTTCACATGGGCTAGCGTACGAAATAAGGAACTAAGACCCAGATAGAGCTGTGGTAACCCGGCCGGCAAGTGAAAACTTGCAACGTGCGAAGGGAACGTAAATCCAAGCCGTCCGAGGTACAGAGGTAACTCGGCAAACAGTGACAGGAGCACGAGATGGAACCTGGTGTGGCCTTAGCGGGCAAGGCGGCTAAGACTGCACCAGCTTCGGGACTAATGTTGGGGGTATACCCCCGGGTAGGGTCACGCCGTGGTATGAAAGGCCGAGTTAGCCGAGGTCCGGCAAGGTCAAAGCAAGCACTGGCTGGGTCACCTCAAGGCAGGCCGAGTCACGGGGTAATCCGGACCTGGGGGCGTTCGCCCAACTAGCCCTAATCCGACTTAAGCGGTGAGTCGGAAGCGTATGTCTAACCTGTATGCAGGAAAAGGGTGTTGCCGGATGAACCATCGTCCGGGTCGCAGTAACCTTCTAGGAGAAGGAAGGAATCTCGCTGGTCAAAAGGAGCCCCGGTACGCACTGCCTGAGCAAAGCGAGCAAGGACTGGACTACCGGGGCGTGGCCGACAAGCATGATGACCCCCGTGTCAGCTGACGAAGGCGCCGCCGTGGCTCACGTAGCTAAAGCGTAGCCGACGAGGGGGAAAAAGCACCCCGGTCGGTTTACCACTTTGGGAGGGGGCATATTCTTAGGAATATGCCTCCACGTAAGCCCTAGGTTGAAATCGAGCCTCCCTTATAAAAGGGGGGCTAGGGCTTCAGTAGAGGGGGTGGGGTTTTATTCTCTGGACAATTCTGTTAAGATCTAGGGTTTCAGGTGAGGTATGTGGGTGAGAGTAAGAGAGCTTCTTCTTCCTCCTCTCGCCAATACAGCTCTAGGAGCACTTGTAACCTTGGAAGAAAGTCAATACGAGTTCTGGTGTGGAGAATCACTTCGCTATCCCTCCCTGGATTCCCCTAGCGTATATTAGTCCCCACCTTCAGCCTATACATGGCATCTGCCGTGACACCACCACGACACCGTCTCGGAAGGATGCCAAAACGGAGTTTCTGATGCTGTTTCGTGGAATCTGGTGGTGGCGGTGGAGCAGAACTCCTTCTAGAAAAACATCGACCCCCCTTGAGTTTTTAGGTCAGAAGGCAACTTATAGGCGAAGAGCGAGACCGAGGCGGAGTCTGGGGCAGCCAGACCACCCCCTGGCGCGGCCTAGGTTTGCCCGCTCGGCCAGGTGGTTTGGCCCGGGCCCAGCCCCCCTCCATCTCGTATTCTGGCTCCTGGAGTCTTCTGGCGAAATAGGATTTTCGGCATATTTTCCAGGATTTTTCCTCATAGTTGCTTTTCTGCACAAAAAGTAGACACTAGGGCAATTCTGCTGAAAACAGCGTCAGTCCACGTTAGTTGCATCCAAATCATGCAAGTTTAGAGGAGAAACAATAGCAAAAGTGTTCAGGAAAGTAGATACGTTTTGGACGTATCAACTCCCCCAAGCTTAGCTTATTTCTTGTCCTCAAGCAATTTAGTTGAAAATTGAGTGCGATAAAAGAACTTTCACGAACACAATTGCTTCATATGATGTATATATTCGCAGCATGTGATCAACTACTTAGACAATTCATAATAAGGAGTATGCAACTAAGTTTACTCAATAGGCATTGCAAGCTATGAAGAGATTCCAACTCAAAAATAATAAGTAGCATGAAGCATAAACATAAGCAACATTACAATGCTCATAATAAGGTATGATAGAGTGGTATCTCGCTTGCCTTTGATTATGAATGCCAAGGCACCTCTGAAGTTCAGGAAAAGACTAGAAGTAAAGATGTCAAAGATACAAGCATCAAAGTCAGAACACAAATAATCAAGTAATGAGACGAGCACAAAGAATGACAACTATGCTCTCCAGAAGGTGCTCAAAGAATATGTGGAGACTCAACAAGTAAAAGAAAAGGTTTTGAATAATTTGAAAGGCTTCCAAATGCTGAAAGTATGGTACTCATTAGCTTTGAGCTCTCATTTCCCCAATCATAAGCATCTTTAATGTGGTTAAGGTGAAAGTGAGGTCCAATCTGAGTTATATGCTTGGCAGACTATAAACTGAAAATCCCATGTCCCTTCAGTACGAGGGCCGCTCCTCATGCTACTCAACTTTACTTACCGGTAAGTTCTTGTCATCGTAAATATGTGCGTATCATAGAGAACCGGCAACGGGGTACCCCTTGTCCGATGATACGGAAGAATCCCCATATCAAAATGACAAGGCAAGCAGACAATGAATATCTCAGCAATCTTCTTATTTACCATGGGAAAATGGTGCTTTTTTCTCTGTTTCCTCTTTTCAAAAATCACTTTTTTTTCTTTTTCTCAATAGCTATCTCTTTTTTATAAGAAGAATGCTTCATAGATATCATTATGGTTACGCTGCAGGTTTCCACCATGTCAGCATGGATTAGACCAGCGGCCTAGGCGTTTCTCTAACACACATACATAACTCCATAGACTTACAAGCTCCCCTTTTATTTCACACCGACGACATCCGCAAACAAAAGAGCATGGCATCAACTGGGTATATATTTACAAGTGTTGAAAGCGTTCCCCGTGACAGCACGGTTCTGCTAATCCCCAGCCTATAATTTGCAAGCATATAACTTTCATGGGCAGTCACAATGGTTCAGGTTTATTAAGTGCAGAAAATAAAGTGTGCCATCAAGTTCGTGAGAGATTTACTAACTAACTTTCTCATAACAAGCAAACATTTTATTCGGAAGAAAACAAGGCATATTGAATATGCACGAAAGTAGCAAATGATGCTAATAGGTAGGTGTGGTGGACACTTTGGAAATATTTGGTTTAGGGAGTTGGAAACTTGAGTAAAACATACTCAGTGTAAGTGAAGGCTAGCAATAGTAAGGGAGCGACAAACAAGAGAGCAATAGTTGTCATAATCATGCTTGCAAGAAAGCAGGACTAAACATGGCATGAACGTGATTCAAGATCCCCAAGGAAAATAATTCATCTCGGCTTAACTGATTATTACAGTCATGTGCATGCGTGAGCATGTGCCAAGTCAATCAAATGAAGCATTCAGAGGAGGATACCACGGTGTCATACCAAGTTATGAATAGAGTAATGCAAGCAAACATTCATAAAACATGCTATAAACTATTAGCAAGCAGGAACTAATCATACAAAAGCAAGAACTACTAAGCATCGAAAGATAACATACACCCTACAAGAACAGGCTAAGCATGCCCACAATGATGAGTATATGTACAAAAATGAAAACAAATAGAGTTCGTTACCAGCCTCTTACCACGCATCAAGTTGTCATTAATCCTCATTATTGCTCTTCACTTGTGTGGCTTGAATAATAATATGAAACCAATATCCACTGAGGACTGTTGAATCCCTGTAGCAAACTCACAAAACCAAAGAAGAACGACAAATATTTTTGTTGTTTTCAATTTTTAAAACAAGAACCAAAAAGGAAAAACAAACAAAGCAAAATCTTTTTGGGTTTTTCAAATAGTTCAAACAAAGCAAAAAGGGAAAACAAACCAAGGCAAAAAGAAGAAGAAGCAAACCAAAGAGAAACAACAAAAATATTTTTTGGTCTTTTTGTGTTTTAGAAAGCAAAAGCAAAGAAAGAACGAAAACCAAAAAGAGAACGAAACATGAATATACAAAGTATCGACGCAACATGATAGGGAGATGAGTGCGATGTCGGCGTACCTCCCCCCAAGCTTAGGCTTTTGACCTAAGTGGATATCAATCCCAAGCCGGCCAGGATGACGTGTCACCGTAGTATGACGAGGAGGTACCCTCATCCTAGTGCGAGCTCGAGTACGTCCCTCCGTAGTGTGCAGAGTAATCGTAGGAGGGTACATCCTCCTGGTGCTGCTCGTGGAAACCCAGCAAGCGAAGCTGCTCGTCCACCTCCTCCTTAGAGCGCGACCACGGTCTCCTGTGAACACTAAACAAAGAAGACTGCTGCAAAGGGATCTCCCTCTCATCCCCGTCAAGAAACATCATCATATATACTAGACTGTCCAAATTAGAAGCAGCAGTGACAAAGTGATGAGTTTTCATAGCACCAAGGTCAAGCCTTTGTGGTGCCAATACAGTATCATTAGGGTCCACTAGAAGTCCTAATGCATTGACCATACGCGAGGCAATGATGCCCCCATAGATAGGCCCCCTAGAATCTAGGCGGCGAGCAATAAGCGAGCCAAGATTGTACCGAGTGTCATTGTTGAGCGCAGCAGCAAGGAAAGCTAAATGATAGTTGGAGATATTACTTGTGTTCTCCCTACCAAGTATGCTAGTAGCAAGATAATATGCAAAGTATCTAAGAGCAGGGAGTTGGATTATCTTATCTTTCCGCGTTGCGCCACACGGTCATCATCATTGGTCACCCCTCTGTAAAGCTCCAGCAAATCAGCGGGTCGCCCTTGAATTTTCTTCATGGTCCCTGTCATGCTTACACCTACAATACTACAAAATCTTTCCAATGGCATGGAAAAGGGCAGATTATAAATTTTGAAAGAGACAGTTGACTGATAGGGTGTGTTAGTAAACGTGAAGCTCTCAACAAAGGTTTTGGTGAGCATAGCGTATTTCTCACTCTCATCTTGCATATATGAGGTCAAACCAACCCTCTCAATCAGTAGCAAGAAATCATCAAGAATCCCTACAGCTTGTAAGAAAGTAAAACAAGGAAAAGTAGATGGGTGAGCATCCCCATCATCCCTTTCATTACCAATACGAGTTGCAATGAGATCTTCGTTGTATGATGGCCTAAACTGAGAGGCTGATCTTGCGGGCCTGACCTCCTAGTTGCTTCCCTCTCAAAAATCTCTCCAAAGGTATGGTTGTTCATGCTTGATATTCTGAAATTTAAACACCTATTAAACAAGTGATTGCAAAGTGAATAAAATGAAGGATTCTACTCATAGGGACTTGTAAGAGGACTAAACATGCATCAAAACTATATCTCTAAGCATCAAACAAGCCTACAAGCTCTCATAACCTGTCACCTACAACAGCAAAATACTCAAGATATAATCCACTAAACACAAATCTACTTGGACAAGGGGAGGAGTCACATACCAGAGAACAAGTGCTCCAAATTTTAGCAACAAAGATGGGCTGAGCAACGAGATCGAAAAAATCGAGAGCAAGCACAACAAGAACGCGATTTTGAGCAATGAACTGGAGCTTACTCGGGAGAGGGAAGAAAGTGGCACGTGAGAGAGTTAGTAGGGGGCCAGGGGTGGCCCACACCAGGGCATGGCGTCACCCAGGGCAGGCCGTGCCACCAGGTGGTGTGCCTGCCTGGTGGGTCCCCCTGGTACCTCCCAGGTACTCCTCTACCCCTTTTTCACGTAAAAATTTAATATGAATTTTCTGGAATTTTCCGAGACACTTTATTTTTGGGCATTTTTCAAGTATAGAAGAATGATTTTCTGACAGACAGATTTTTTTTGGAAACTTGATGCAAGGACAAAACAAAGCTAGAACTAGAGAAGTTCTAAGACACTCTGAAATGCAAGCAACTAACAACAAAAAGAAAACTAAAGAAAGCAAAAACTAAAATGGATAGAATAGAAGTAAACAGAGATAATCATAGTGAAAACATTGTTTTGTTCAATGAAATCCTTTTGTTAACAAGGTTGATCAGGTCTTGCTACCAAAACAATTCCATATGAGACAAAACTTTGTATTCCACTAATGATTATGTTACCTCAACCTTGATAGCAATAGTCCCAATCACAATAGTTTCAAAATTTTGTCTTGGTATGAGACAATACAATTCTCCAACTTGAATACCCTCAACATGTTCAATTGAATTCAAACCATAAGTCCTTTCAATCTTCTTAGGGAAATAGACAGTATGTTCCTTGTCATTAACATTGAAAGTCACCTTTCTTGATTACAATTAATAACAGCTCCTGCAGTATTAAGAAAAGATCTCCCAAGAATAATAGACATATTATCATCTTCAGGCATTTTAAGCACAAAAAATCAGTTAATATCAAGCAATTATGAGCCACTTGAACAGGTACATCCTCACATATCCCAATAGGAATAGTGGTAGATGTATCAGCCATTTGCAAAGATATATAAGTTGGTATTAATTTTTCTAGTTGAAGCCTCTTATAGAGAGAGAAAGGCATAACACTAACTCCAGCTCCCAAATCACACAAAGAAGTTCTAACATAACTATTCTTAATAGAGCAAGGGATAGTTGGAATCCCTGGGTCTCCAAGTTTCTTTGGAACCTTACCATTAAAGGAATAATTAGCAAGAAAAGTAGCAATTTCTTCATTAGGGATCTTCCTTTTATTCGAGACAATATCCTTCATATACTTTGAGTAAGGAGGCAATTTAATAGCATCAGTCAAAGGAATTTGCAGGAATAAAGGTTTCATCCACTCACAAAACTAATTATAGTGTTCATCTTCCTTTGACTTGTGTTTCTTATCAGGGAAAGGCATAGGTTTTTGGACCCAAGGTTCTCTTTCACTACCATGTTACATAGGAATAAAATCTTCTTTAGTGTATTTAGTATTCTTAGTGTGCTTTTCAGGTTCTTCTTCAACTTTTTCTTCATTAGGAACTTCATTTTATTCATTACCACTTTCAGTTTCAGCATCAGAAATAGATATACTATTAGGATCTATAGTAGGTTGAGAGGGTTCTACAACAGTTTTATGTTTCTTTTTCCTTTTCTTACGAGTACATCCACTATTTTCAGCTTGTTGAGAATCCTGCTCAATTCTTTTGGGATGCCCCTCAGGATATAGAGGATCTTGGGTAGTAGCTCCACTTCTAGTTCTAATTTCATAAGCATGTTTTTCTTTAGCAGCATTAATTAGCAAGTCTTTTTGCACTTTAACGAGTTGATCTATTTGAGTTTGAACCATTTGAAACTGTTTAACAATCATTTTAACATCATTAGAGTCTCTTTCCACAATATCTTTCAACTCAACAATAGCTCTAGTGTTTTCCATTAGATGATTTTGCACCCTTTTATTAAAATTATCTTGCTTAACAATAGAGATATCGAATTCTTCTAAGCATTGATCAATAGGTTTAGAGTTAGGGATATCACCTTCATCTAAGTGTTGGAAAGAGTGCACCTCGATAGTGGATGAGTAGGGAATAGGATTACATAATTCTTATATAGGAGGTAAATTCTTGACATCTGCAGCTTTAATTCCCTTCTCCTTAAGACATTTCTTAGCTTCCTTCATCACTTCATCATTTAATTCAATAACTCCCCTCTTCTTTGATGTTGGAATAGGCACTGGTATAGTAGGTTCAGGTACAATTACTTCAGGTATAGCTTGTTCAGGAGGATTCCAATCTTCATAGTTCTTACTTATTTTAGCCATTAATTCCTCGGCTTCCTTAGGAGTCCTATTCCTGAAAACACAATCAGCACAACTATCTAGGTATGTCCTAGATTCCTCGGTTAGTCAATTATAAAATATATCAAGAAACTCATTCTTAGGTAATGGACTTCCATCCTGTGCATGAATCAAAGCACAAAACCTTGCCCAAGATTCGGGCAATATCTCTTTTTCCCCCTGTTTAAAATCAAAAAGTTCCTGCAAAATAGTATGTCTAGCACTAGGAGGAAAATATTTCTGCAGGAAAGTACTAATCAAGCAATCAGGGCTATCAATAGATCCAGGAGGTAAATTACTAAACCAAGTTTTAGTTTCTCCTTTCAGTGAAAAGGGGAAAATCTTAGCAACAAAGTAAGTATGCATCTTAATATCATCAGAAAACAAGCCACTCGTGGTAGAAAGTTCATTCATATGTGCCACCACACTTTCATTCTTAGTCCCACAAAAAGGTTCTTTCTCAACAATAGCTATGTAAGATAGATCAAGAGAGAAATCATAATCTTTATCTTTAATGTTTATGGGAGAAGCAGTAAGCTCAGCAATAGGAGACAATTTGGGTCTAATAGTATGCCTCTCAAGGAAACTCTTAGCAGCGCTCCTATCATGTGTGTTTTTGCATTCTTTAATAAATTCATCGGTCATCTCAACATAACCATCTTCAATATCATAACTCTCACTAGACTCAGGTGAACTAACAAGTGTAGTAGTGTCTTCATTAGGAGTTTTAGTATTTACAGCTATAGTTCTAGCAATCGTAGCATCTAGGAAAGGACCTAATGAACCACTCTTATCAAGCACAGTAGAAGCAGCATCATAAGCATCAGAAGTTTCAGATTTAGCAGTAGTAACAGTGTGTGTAGCATGTGTATGTGGTGGTGCAACGAGCTTACTTATAACAGGTGGTGACTCAAGAGCAGCAGAGGTGTTCCGAACCGGACCTCTTCTTGTAGTGGATGGTAAAATAGGAACCTTGCCATCACAAGACTTACCCATGATGGATGGATAGCAGCGAACAATAGAGAATCCAAGTGAACTTGATAAATAAAGCTATGCTCCCTGGCAACAGCGCCAGAAAATAGTCTTGATGACCCACAAGTATAGGGGTGTATAACAGTATTTTCGAGGGAAGTGAAACCCAATTTATTGATTCGACACAAGGGGAGCCAAAGAATATTTATAAGCCTTAACAACTGAGTTGTCAATTCAGCTGCACCTAGAAACAATCTTGCTCACAGCAGTTTATCAGTAGCAACAGTTTTGTAGTAGCAATAGTGAAGTAACATCAGTAGTAAAGTAAAGACAACACTAACAATAGGAGTAACAGTAGGATTCAAGTGCGGTAGGCATAGGGATGGATGGACGGGCGTTGCATGGACAAGACAATTCACATAGCAATCAGAACATAGGGCAATTGCAGATAAATAAGATAAAGCATCCAAGTACTAGATAATCCTAGGCATGTGTTCCATATATAGTCATACATGCTCGCAATGAGAACTTGCACAACATCTTTTGTCCTGCCAGCCCGTTTGCAGCGGGGCCTCAAGGCAACTACTGTCAATTAAGGTTCTCGTTTTAATAGAGCACTGGAGCAAAGCATTAACACTCCGTGAACACATGTGATCCTCACATCAAAGCCATTCCCTCCGGTTATCCCGATTTCTGTCACTTCGGGGCCATTGGTTCCAGACAACAATGTGTGTATACAACTTGCAGGTAAGACCATAAACAATAATATCATAATGAATCAATAACATGTTCAGATCTGAAATCATGGCACTCGGGCCCTAGTGACAAGCATTAAGCATAACAAGTTGCAACAAAGTCATAAAGCACTAATAAAAGATACTAGGCACCATGCCCTAACAATCTGATGCCATTACATGAACAATCTCATCCAATCCCTACCATCCCCATAGCCTACAGCGGGGGATTACTCACTCATAGATGGGGGGAAACATGGATGGTCGATGGAGAAGCGATGGTGATGATGATGGCAATCATCTCCTCCAATTCCCCATCCTGGCAGGGTGCCAGAACGGAGTTTCTAGTGCTGTTTCGTGGAATCTGGTGGTGGAGGCGGAGCGGAACTCCATCTGGAAAAACGTCGAACCCCCCTGAGGTTTTTGGTCAGAAGGCAACTTATAGGCAAAGAGGGAGACCGAGGGGGAGTCTGGGGCGGCCAGACCACCCCCTGGCGCGGCCTGGGCTTGACCGCGCGGCCAGGTGGTGTGGCCTAGGCCCAGCCCCCCTTTGTCTCGTATTCTTGCTCCTGGAGTCTTCTGGCGAAATAGGATTTTCGACATATTTTCCGGGATTTTTCCTGATAGTTGAATTTCTGCACAAAAAGTAGACACCAGGGCAATTCTTGCGAAAACAGCGTCAGGCCGCCTTAGTTGCATCCAAATCACACAAGTTTAGAGGAGAAACAATAGCAAAAGTGTTCGGGAAAGTATATATGTTTTGGACGTATCACACCGCCAGGTGGAAAACCCTAAATTTTTGACAGCAGGCCAACTATACGGCGGGAACACATTGTTCCGGCCATATAGTTGCACCCGTATGGTTCAGAAAACCCCTCAAACGCCAACTGGAAGGTAACCATTGCTCAGAATTTCATTCTTTCTTCTTCCTTCTTCTAAAAACCTCGAAACACCACCTGGGAGCTTCTCCCATGTTTTAGAGAAGCCAAGCATATCTAAATAATAAAGTTCTATCTCAGAAACTTCTTAAGTTGTAATTATCTTAGCAGTTCATGTTTTCTTTTCATTTTCTTTCCTTAGTTGGGTGAACGAACTTCGTTCGTACACCAAACCATTGTCTTTTATTTTGTGTGTTATTTTTGCAGGGACTTGAATCTTGTGTGACGACATGTACAGTAGTGCCAACCGTGCAAACACTCGCATGAGCCACTTGGTTGCTTCTATTCAACGTTTCAACAATCAGTGTCTGGTAAAACCTTCCAACTCGAACCTCTTTTAAATAAGCACATAGGGGCTGCACACTCGTGTTTCATATTTTGTCTCATTTACACTTCATCACAATCCAGGAGAAGCCCACTTCTAGAATTAGTTTGTTGACTTAAGCGTGGTGTTTAGTTTGATGAACCGACTCAGTGGGACTTGTATTTTTATCACTTGTGAGCTAAACCCGTGTCTTCAAAAGCACAAAAATATTTTGTATTCTTTCTAGTCTTGTTCCTACCAGGTTCTTAAGGAAGGCATACACCAGATCACGAAACATTAATTGAAGCAAAGGTTCTTTGTCCATCAAAGTAGAGGTTACAAGCACCTCAATGGTAAAGTGTGTCACCCTTGCTTTAACTTAAGCTTGGGGAGGTAACCACTTCTTATAGTCTCTTTTAATACCTGCATTTTCTCTTTTGTTTTCATGATCTTCTCAAGTTTATTGGGGAGGCTATTTTGCATGCGTAGAGTCTTGTTCAAAGTTCTTTATCTTAAAAAGTTTTCATGCTATTGTGCATCTCCATGTTTTTGAATGCTTGCTTAGGTGAGATTTTTGTTCATATTTATATAAGGGATATACTTGCTCATGTTAGGCCCCATAGGAGACAAGTCATAGCTTTGATGCACCTTGTTCAACTTTAATCTAGCTTGTGAAAAATATTGTCATCCTCTAAATATACATTGCCATGTTCTCTACATTTTGAAAAAAATATAATAAAGAAGTTCTTCAAAACTGGCTAGTTGTGACTGTTCATAATTGTCTTAAGTGAATGGTTATGGAGTAGCACGACCCCATAGTGTTGGAAATGATGGTCTTAATAGATGCTTACTGAGTGAGTTGTCAAATAAGAAATGATGTTTCAAAGTTTCAAGATTACATATGCCAAAATTTTGTTCTAGAAATCAAAGTGAGATATTGCTTTATGCGTGTCTTGCACCACTGTCGCACAACATGGGATGCTAACAACTCCGATGGCCTTTGGACAATCCAAAAAGAGGAAACTCTTGGCGTTTGGCTATGAGTTTCCCAACATATGTAGCAAAAATGCTATATTTGGGTATGCATTTGTATTCTCATTCGCCTGCGTTAAAAGCAAAAGTAGGAATACTCCTCTAACCATTATGAGAAATCATTATACCAAAAAGGGAAACCTTGGTAATTGTCATGAGTGTCCTTCCTAGTCTACACAGTCTCGATTGAACATATACCACTCTTTTGGCATGGTCTCGTTACTAAGAAATATATTTTCTATGAGCTCAACAATCGAAGTTTGCACTTGAGAGACTTTAATAGATGGCATGAGTGGGCAGCATTGGAAAACTCTATTTCTATTTATGATTTATGACTAATCGTGTTCATCTTTGCCTTATACAAATAAAAATACAAAAATATAATAAAATATGTATAGAACGATCACAAGTTTACTTGCAAGCTAGATTTAACTTTGACATGGGGCATAGAAGTTTTTGACTAATCTCTAGTGGTTTGGAATAATATAACTAAGCTTATATTGCCTTGTATGATTATGTGCTCTCTTTCTTTGAGCTTGCAGGAAAAACAAGGATACGGTCATTGATTTCCAATGATAAGCTAGATCACATCCATTAAGTTATCGATCCCTTTTGCTCGAGGATGAGGAAGATCTAGCTTTTGGAAGTTGATGGATGTGATAATACAACACTTTTTAGCAATATAAATTGTGTCATTTGTCTATCATATCATGCTCCATCTAACTATTGTTATGAAGGAAATATGTCCTGAGATGCAATAATAAAGTTGTTATTATGTATTCCTTGTATATGATAGATGTTTATTTTGCATGCTATAATTGTATTGATAGGAAACATCAATACATGTGTGTTTAATAAAAAAAGGGTTCCTAGTTATGTCTCTCTTATAGAATAGCTCGTTGATTAACAAGATGATCAAAGTTTCCTGATCATGGACATTGGATGTTGTTAATAACGAGGTCACAACATTTGTGAAATGATGTTATGAACATTCATCTAAATTATAGCATTACCATCAAAGTCATTATGTTTATATTGCTATAACATCATAGGAAGTAGTCTTAGTCCTTAGACCATGAGATCATGTTAATTGCTAACACCAGAAGAGTATCTTCATAACATCAAACGTCACACCGTAACAGGGTGACTATAAAGGTGGGTTCAATGCTACAAAGGTTTTATGTTGAGGCTCATGATCAAGAGTGGAATTTGTCTATCCCGATGACGGATAGATCTATTCTGGGCCCTCTCAGTGATATCACATTAAGATAGCTTGCAAGCAAGTGATGTGATCACTAGAATGTTATATCACGGGAACGAGAAAAGAGTGCATGTCGGTAACGAGATCAAACTAGGTATTTGGATACCGATGATCGAATCTCTAACATGTATTATATCATGAGACAAAGGGATTAAGTTACTAGCGTTAAAGGTTCTCACGATCACAGAAGTCATCGTTGAATGTGCAGGAGTCAGTATGGATCCCTAGGTCCCGCTTCTGATTATTGATTTGAGAAGGGTCTCAATCATGTCTGCATTATTCGCGAACCGTAGGGTGACACACTTAAGGGTTACCGAACACCATTCTGGAGCACATATGTTTCAGACGAAAGAATTGCAAAGCGCTAGAATTATTTCGATGGAAACCGGAATTGTTTCGGGTGAATTGCAGAAAGTGGTTATGCATGTGATATTGAAATGTTGCAAGGGGTTTTATGTGAATGTTTGTTAATTAAAGTAATTAAAAAAATTCTGAATAAAATAAATAAAATAGTTTTATTAAATGAGAGTTGCATTAAATTTGGTGGAAATTTAATGCATGTGAGTGGAACTTTGGGTGGAGCTTGAATTGATGTGAGTGGAGCTTCCACCACATGAATGAGGAAGAGGTGGGGGCACCCCCCTTGGCCGCGGGCCATGGGAGGGGAGGAGCCCCCCTCTCCTATAAAAATCCCCCTCTCCTCCCTCAGAAAACACACCTCCTCGTGAAGGATCTCTCTCCCCCTCTAGATATATCCCCCCATGGTCTCGGATTAGCGAGATACATGTTCCCGGTGGCCTTGCGTCTGGAAGGAGTTACTGCTTCCGCTGATTCGCTGGAGCGAGGAGGTGGAGGTTGTCCGGTGGCTTGAACGTGTGTGTGAGGATGGATGCGCTGCTGATTTGCGGCGCTAGGACTTCCACACGATCTTTGAGGGTAAGTTCTTTATGGATGGATGCGCTGCTGATTTGCGGCGCTAGGACTTCCACACAATCATCCACGAGTTCCAACTCGTTAACAAAACTCAGTTGTCTTTGAGGGTAAGTTCTTTATGGATGTATATCCACCCGTTGCTCTATATCTAGTAGATAGATCTTGGTGTATAGTTCTCATCGTAGGATTTTTATTGTTTTCTATGCTACGAAACCAACAGTGGTATTCGAGCCTGATCTATGCGTAGGTACTTTGCACGGGTAGTACACATATGTTTATATGTGGGCGATGATGATCATGTTATTTCTTCTTTCATGTATTTTGGATATTGGTGGCATAGTGGGATGAAGCGGCCTGGACCAACCTTACATGTCATCGTACATGAGACCGGTTCCACGACTGGCATGCAACTAGTTTTGCATAAGTGGCTGGCGAGTGCTTGTCTCTCCTACTATAGTCAATATCTGATTTACAACGAGTTGCTAATAACTTGGTTATCCTCGTTGTGGTTCCATGTTCGTAGGTAAGACCGGTTCTATCTCCGAAAGCCCTAAGCCATGTAAAACTTGCAATGGATAAATTAGAGGCGTCTAGTTTAGATTGTTGCTGGGCTAGTGTATTGATATGGTAATGTTGTAAGTAGATGTATGGTAGATACTCTTACAACACACTTAACGTGTAAGTTCCATAGACCTTGGCCTTACACACAAAGGAATGATAGAGATCATACCACGATGCAAATGATAGAGATCAAATGCATGGACCATATAATCTCACTTTACACATTAGATGTTTGCATCTATACTACTAGTTTGGCGCTTTTAGTAGCATTGTAAGATGATCCCTCATTTAGATATCAAGATAAAATGTGTTCTTCCTTGAGTATGCATTGTTCTATGGATCGTGTTTCGAGACATCACGTGATGATCGAGTGTACTCGACTCCGTGCTTTCATACAACATGTGTAGGATAATTTTACACACGCGAATACTAAGGTTCTTACTTGGCGAGCCTAGCATGTACAGACATGGCCTCGGAACACTGACCGAAAGGTTAAGCATGAGTCATATAGTTGATATGATGCCCATATAGATGCTCGCCTTTGAAGCTACACTGACTCACATGATGATCGGACTTGGTGTAGTGGATTTGGTTCATGTAATCACCAAAAAGACACAAGGGATGTCGTTTTTGAGTGGGAGTTCACTAGTAATTTGGATTAGTTGAACTCAATCTATCATAAACTTAGTTTAAATAAACTTTACAAATTCTGTCGTAGATGGCACCACCTTCTTTTAATTTCAATGTGTTCATGGAGAAACAAAAAGTTGCTGCAAATGGTAGCAACTTCACAGACTGGGCTATGAATTTGAGGATTCTCCTCACTGCTGCACAAAAGCAATATGTGCTAGAGGCGCCGCTAGGCCCCCCACCAGCTCTTGATACCCCTGACGAGGAAAAGAATGTCTATATAACTTGTCAGGAGGACCACAACTTAGTTCATTGCGGCATACTGTATGGGCTAGAGCCAGAACTTCGAAAGCGTTTCGAAAATGGCAATGCCTTTGATACCATGGGATAATTGAAAATGATTTTTGATACCCATGCTGCCCTAGAGAGTTATAATGCTTTTGAAAAGTTCTTTAGCTGCATGATGCAGGAGAATAGCTCCGTTAGTGAGCACGTACTCAAAATGTCTAGGTACGCTGATAAGCTTGTGTCCTTGGGAATATCAATTCCCATTGACCTAGGCATACATCATGTTCTCCAATCTCTGGCACCTAGCTACAAGAGCTTCGTGATGAACTATAACATGCAGGGCATGAAGAAGTCTCTTCCCGAGCTTCTGTCAATGCTTAAGACTGCAAAAGTGGAGATTAGGAAAGAACATCAAGTGTTGATGCTCAATAAGACCAACAGTTTCAAAAAGGATAAGAAAGGCAAGCAGAAGGGAAAGAAGGGTGGCAAATATGTTGTCGCACCTGAAAGGAAATCCCTAGCTGGCCCTAAGTCTGATACCGAGTGCTACTATTGCAAGGGGACTGGCCATTGGAAGCGCAATTGCCCCAAGTATTTGGCGGACAAGAAGGCCAGCAAGGCAAACAAAGGTATATGTGATATACATGTTATTGATGTGTACTTGACTAGTACTCGCAGTAGCACCTGGGTATTTGATACGTGATCGGTTGCTAATATATGTAACTCGATTCAAGGGCTGCGGAGCAAGCGACAGCTAGGAAGGGATGAGGTCATGATGCGGGTCGGCAATGGATCAAGAGTTGATGTGATCACGGTCAGAACGCTACCTCTCCATATGCCGCCGGGATAGTGATAAATCTGAATAATTGTGATTTGGTGCCTGCACTGAGCATGAACATTGTATTCGGATCGTGTTTGATGCAAAGTGGTTATTCCTTTAAATCTGGAAACAATGGTTGTTCGATTTATATGAATGATATCTTTTATAGTCATGCACCTGTGTTGAATGGTTTATTTCTGTTGGATCTCGATAGTAGTATTACGCATATTCATTATGTTGATGCTAAAAGGATTAAACTTGATAATGATATATCTGCATATATGTGGCACTACCGTCTAGGTCATATTGGCGTTAAACGCATGAAGAAACTCCATTCTGATGGACTTTTTGAACCATTTGATACATGTGAGCCATGCCTTATGGGCAAGATGACTACAACGCCGTTTTCCGGTTCAATGGAATGAGCGACAGATTTATTGGAAATCATACATACTGATGTGTGTGGACCAATGAGTGTGTCGGCGCGAGGTGGATATCGTTATTTTGTTACTTTCATGGATGATTTGAGTAGATACGGGTATATCTATTTGATGAAACATAAGTCTGAAACCTTTGAAAAGTTCAAGGAATTTCAGAATGAAGTGAAAAATCATCGTAATAGAAAGATCAAATTTCTATGGTCCGACTGTGGAGGAGAGTATCTTAGTTACGAGTTTAGCACACATATGAAAGACTGTGGAATAGTTTCACAACTCACGCCTGTCGGAACACCACAATGTAATGGTCTGTCGGAACATCGTAATCATACTTTATTAGATATGGTTCAATCTATGATGTCTCTGACTGACTTGCCACTGTCATTTTGGGGTTATGCACTGGATAGAAGTACCTGAACTTTGCAGATGACGCAACGAACTTAAGGTTTGGTCTAAGTACAGATGGCTTGAATCCTTTTGGGGAGCATAGCAGTAGTCATAGAACCTAGCATGTGACTCTATGTATCTATAGCCTTCCTCCTTGTTTGTGCATGAAGCGGAAGTTCATTATGATGCCAGTGCTTATCCAAGGCCCGAAGCAACCCGGCAACAACATTGATGTGTAGCTAAGGCCATTAGTTGAAGAACTTCTACATTTATGGCGCGACGAAGGTGTACGTATGTGGGATGAGCACAAATAGGAGTCATTTGACCTACAAGAGTTGTTGTTCGTAACCATAAATGATTGGCATGCTCTTAGTAACCTTTCAGGACAGTCAAACAAGGGAGACAATGCATGCACGCATTGTTTAGATGATACTCAAAGTATATATTTGGATAAATATAGGAAGAATGTGTACTCGGGACATCGTCGATTTCTTCCGCCCAGTCATCGCGCAAGAAAAAAGGCAAGCATTTCAAAGGTGAGGCACATCACCGGAAGAAGCTTATCCGTCATACTAGTGATGGTGTATTTGGTATGGTCAAGGATTTAGAAGTAATCTTTGGAAAGGGTCCTGGTGGTCAATCTGTTCCGAATAACGCTACCGGACACGTGCCCATGTGGAAGAAGAAATCTATATTTTGGGAGCTACCCTATTGGAAAGTGTTAGAGGTCCACTCTTCAATCGACGTGATGCACGTGACGGAGAATCTTTGCGTGATCCTGCTAGGCTTCATGGGCGTGTATGGGAAGAGAAAAGATACGCCCAAAGCACGACGGGACCAACAAGGTATGAAATACCAAGACGGTCTACATCCAATGAAGATGAATAAAGGACGTCTAATTCCTGCCAGCTACGCTCTTACCAAAGAAGAGAAGGAAATATTTTTTGAAGTCCTGAGCAATATGAAGGTCCTGTCTGGCTTCTCGTCGAATATAAAGGGAATAATAAATATGGCAGAGAAAAAATTCCAGAACCTAAAGTCTCATGATTGCCACATTCTTATGACGCAATTGCTTCCGGTTGCATTGAGGGGGCTTATACCTGAAAATGTTTGACTACCCATTGTGAAGCTATGTGCATTCCTCAATGCTATTTATCAGAAGGTAATCGATCCATAAATTCTACCAAGGTTACAGAATGATATGGTCCAATGTCTCTTTAGTTTTGAGTTGGTGTTCCCACCATTCTTCTTCAATATTATGACGCATCTCTTGGTACACCTATGATGAATAAGTTGATAGATACCTGTCAGACAGGTTTCATCAAAGGGAGATATATTTCATATGGGGTTACTATTTTACATGAGATGGGGTAGTGTTGAAGTGGGACTTTGAGAAGGCATATGACAAAGTCAATTAGGAGTTTTTGTTTCACTGTTGTAAATAGAAGGGCTTTAGTGAAGATTGGCTGATTTGGCTAAAAAGTGTTGTTACAATGGGGACCTTGAATGTAAAGGTGAATGTTGAAATGGGTCCTTATTTTGGGAGTCATAAAGGGGTCAGGCATGGGGATCCTTTCTCTCCTTTCTTATTCAATATGGCTAGAGATTGTTTGGCTAAAATGGTGTTGAATGCACAGGCAGGTGGCCTCATAACTGGTTTGGCAGATAATTTGTTTGCTAAAGGCATTGCTATCTTACAATATGTTGATGACACTATTTTGTCCATCAAGGATGATGTGGAGGGAGCTAGAAATTTGAAATTGCTTCTGTATCTCTTTGAAGCTATGTTAGGTCTGAAATCAATTTTGAAAAAAGTGAAGTGCCGTTGATCTTAGAAGATGATGAGAAGCAAGGGATGTATGCAGATCTTTTTAACTGTCAAATTGGTGATTGGCCAATCAAATACCTGGGCCTACATGTCTATAGTAGAAAATGCTATGTGGCTGAATGAAAGTTCATTGGAGAGAGGCTGTGCAAGAAGATGGATGGTTGGATGGGAGGTGCTTTATCTGTTGGAGGGATATATGTGAAATCACTGCTTTTATGTCAAGTATAGAAGTCTATCCTATGTCTATGTCTCTTCTACACAAAACAAATGTGAAGGGAATAGAGAAACCTATCAAAGATTTCTTCTGGTATGGAAAATCAGGCAGGAAAAGGTATCAAATGGTGAAGTGGAAATATATCTGCAGACCTAAGGAAAAAGGTGGTTTGGGCATAAAAATGTAAGGATTTTTAATATCAGTTTGTTGTGTAAGTGGTGGTGGAGATTGGAGGCTGAGGAAGGACCTTGGCAGATTTTTGTGAGAAGGAAATATCTGGGCAGTGGGGGAATCATTTCTGTGAGACATAAACAATCGGACTCTGCCTGTTGGTCTGACCTGCTGAAGGTAAGAGACATTTACCTGGCAGGGAGAAGGATGATTGTTGGAAATGGCATGAGGACACATTTTTGGGGTGATGCTTGGTGTATGGATGCTCCCTTGAAAATCATTTTCCCTGAACTGTTTGATATTTGTTGTGATCAGAATGTGTTAGTTGATGTAATGGCTGCAAGAAATTGGCACTGCTCTTTTAGAAGACTGCTAGGTGGTGACAAGGAAGAAAAGTATAATAGATTGCAGATGATGGTGAGGGGAGTTTCCTTGTCATATGGGGTGGATAGACCTAGGTGGTTGTGGAATAAGAGTGGCACCTTCACTGTTAAATCAATGTATCATATTACCAACAGAGGTGTGGATAGGAGTTTTAAACATCTATGGAAAGCTAAAGTCCCTTTGAAGATCAAGATATGGATATGGTTAATCTGGCACAATGCCATACCCACAAAGGACAATATGAAAAAAAAGTGGAATGGAGATACAAGATGCAGGTTTTGTGATCAGGAGGAATCTATTGGCCACCTTTTCTTTACCTATGGGGCTGCAAAATATGTGTGGGGGGTAATTGCGAAGTACGTAGGTGCCGTGGACAGGCCTAGGTCCTTTTCACAGTACTTCTGGTGGATTCTGAGACATCTTTCTATTAGTCATAATATTCAAATTACGGCTTTAGCTTCTATCTGTTGGGATATTTGGAAGCTCAGAAACAGAGCATGTTTTGAACAAAAATTGATTCACTCCCCTGTTGATTTGATCATGTTTGCCTGTGTTTTTATCAAATACTGGGCAGGTCTTCACAATGAAGAGGAGAGGGAGGCACTAAGGAGTGGTGCTGAAGTTTTGCAAAGGAATGCTCTGTTTGATGTTGAGGCCATGGACACAACCCCAATTCCGCTGATGGGCCTACCTTCTACTAGTAGGAAACGTGCAAGATACCCAGAAGATGCCGAGAAGGAGGAATGATGTTCTTTTCTAGAGATGCAAAAAATAGTAAACGTTTCATGGGATGCCTGTCTCTGGCATAGATTTGTCTGTATATAGTGCTAAGCTCCAGGAGCTTGAAAAACCTGATTCGTGTGGATGTTTGTTCTATTATCTATTGATAGTGGAACCCGATCCCTATATCATGGGGATTGTATGGAAAAAAACTCTCTTGGTACACCTAGTCAATGAGATTAGCATTCTGTGTCCTGTATTTCTACACAATATGTTCCCCTTTGAGAGGGTTCATGGGAGTCTTGAAGAAATATGTTCATAACCATGCCCGGCCAGAAGGAAGCATCTCCAAGGGCGATGGAATAGAGGAGGTCATTGAGTTTTGTGTTGACTTTATTCTTGACATTAAGTCGATTGGTATTCCTGAATCGCGAAATTAGGGGAAACTGAGTGGAAAAGGAATGCTAGGAAGGAAATCAATAATATGTAGGGACAGGCATTCTTTCACTCAAGCATACTACACAGTTCTATAGAATTCCACCTTGGCAGCTCCGTATATCAACGAACACAAGAATATTGTACGCTCCAACAACCCGGGGAAGCCCGAATCCTGGATTAGCGATGAACACATGAAAACTTTTGGTAATTGGTTGCAAACGCATCACATGAATAACAACACTATTTTTGATCAGCTATACTTGTTGGCCAGCTCACCATCTTCGACTATATGGACTTTCCAAGTGTACAAGATAAATGGGAATACATTTTACACGATCGCCCAAGATAAAAAGAGCACCAACCAAAAGAGTGGTGTCCGCTTTGATGCAACAGATGACAATGGGCCAAAGGACACATATTATGGTTACATATAGGGGATATGGGAACTTCACTATGGACCTACTTTTAAGGTCCCTTTGTTTCGGTGCAAATGGGTCAAGCTGGCAGGAGGTGGGGTAAAGGTAGACGAGTGGTACAGAATGACAATAGTGGATCTCAACAATCTTGTGTACTTAGATGAACCATTCGTCCTAGCCAATGATATGGCTTGGGTTTTCTATGTGAAGGACAGTAGGAAGTTTCCCTTAAGTGGATTACCCAAGGTTTATCGAACTCAGGGAGGAAGTGGTCAAAGGCATCCCTCTCAAGCAACCCTGCAATTAAGATACAAGAAGTCTCTTGTGTCCCCAACACACCCAATACACTTGTCAGGTGTATAGGTGCACTAGTTCGGCAAAGAGATAGTGAAATACAAGTTTTATGGATAATTATAAGTGGTAACGGTGCCATAAAATATCTTTGATGGAGCATGGAAAATACTAAAGGAAAACTGAAATAAAGATGGAAGCAAGCAAACATGTAACAGATCTAACTGCAAACGGCGTTTCAGTGCTTAGAAACAAGGCCTAGGGATCATACTTTCGCAAGTGAACACTCTCATATAAATATCTTCTCTTCATGATACTACTATAAACTACTCTCCGGTTGGACACTCTAATCCATGGTAGGGTTATAACAGCACACCTCAAAGTAAGCCTTTCCCAGCTAGATAACCCCACACTGACACCTTGAGCACTAGATAGTTCCAACAAATACCACAATTTCATAGAAACATCCAACTCCAAATATAACTCATAATAAGTATTTGTAATCTCTAGCCTAAGTGCCACCATGGTGTGCACTCTGTCACTTTCACACACATGGGGAGAGCAGAGATCTATTAAAGTACTTCAGTAGCAAGGTAGATATACTTGATTACAAAGCTCATGATAACAATATGATCATGCATAGAGAGAGAGATGAACACATAGCTACCGGTAGAACCCTTAGCCTCGAGAGAGAACTACTCCCTCCTCATCATGGGAATCAGCAATGGCGATGGAGATGGTGGTGGAGATCGATGGAGATGGCTCCAGGGGAACTTCCCCGTCCCGACAGGGTGCCGGAACAGAGACTTTCTGTCCCCCGAATCTCCCCTTCAGTGGCCGCGGTGCTACGGAAATTTTCGTGGCTGGAGGCTCGACCGTTTAGGGTTTCTGCATCTGGGGCTTCTTATAGGCGAAGGAGGCAAGGTCGGTGGGCGGCCAGGGGGCCCACACCACTAGGTGGTGTGGCTAGGGTGGACCACGCCACCACATGGTGTGGCCGCCCTATGGTCCCTCTCCGTCTCATCTTCTGGCTCTGTGAGTCTTCCGGTAAAATATCGACTTTGGCTTTTGTCCGGTCCAATTCCGTGAATATTTATTTTCTGACTTTCCTGGAACCAAAAACAGCAGAAAACAGGCAACTGGCACTGTGGCATCTTGTCAATAGGTTAATCCAAGAAAGTATATAAGAAGTACTCCAAAGTGTGGAGAAAACATATGAAAGTAGACACTAAACAAGCATGGAACATCAAAAATTATAGATACGTTTGCAACATATCAACATCCCCAAGCTTAACTCCTACTCGTCCTCGAGTAGGTAAGTGATAAAAAAGAAAGAATAATTTTTGAGGTGATATGCACCATCACAATCTTGATCAAACCATTTGCAAGCATTGATAGCTAGGATCATAGTACTTCAACATAGCATGAAAGATAAAGTTCTAGCAATAAGACATAGCAACTATGTTGTAACATGAAAAGGTACAAACAAAATATTCATGAATAACAATGCTTTGAAAGACGTTTGTTTGTTTCACATAAAGAAAACATAGCATAGTGGCATTCAGCTTGTCCCTCATAGAGTAGCAAACATAAATGCATAGGACACCTTCAAAGTTTATAAGGGTGACTAGGTACAAATAGTTTAAGAACAAGCAATATCAAAGTTAGGCATCAATCAACAAGTCTTGGGACAATGCACATTAAACTAAGAATGGCCACTATGTTCTCTCAATAGGTGCATAAAGGTAGAAGATGGAGACTCAATATAAAAGTAAAAGAAAGGCCTTTATAGAAGGAAGCACGGATTAAAGTTTCATAAAGAGCTTCCAAAAATTATGGTACTTCTTAGCTTTCAACTCTCATTGCCCCTATCATAAGCATCTTTAGGTGATTAAGGTTAAAGTGACACAACTAAGAGGATATGCTTGACAAGTTATAAGCCGAAATCTCATGCCCTTACTTACGAAGACTGAACCTCATGCTACTCAACTTTAGTCACAAGTAATCTCTTGTCATTGTAAGTACATATGTATCATAGAGAACCGCCAATGGGGTACCCCTTGCACATGATACAGGAGCTATCCCATAATCAAAGTGACAAGGCAAGCAGAGAATGAGCATCTCAACGATCTTTTTGTTTGCTATTTGCATAGTTTTTATTCAGGATGCTTCATAGAGTGCTCATTATGGTTATGCTGCAAGTTTCCACCATAATTAGGCATGGCTTAGGCTAGCGACCCAGGCGTTTCTCTAACACACATAAAAACTCCATGATCTTACAAGTTCCACTTTTATTTCACGCCACCGGGATCCATAAGCAAAAGAATCATGATATCAACGGGGTACAATGTACAAGTGCAATGTTGAAAGCGTTCCCCATGATACATGGTTCTGCTAACTTCAACTTATAAAGTGCAACCATATACGCAACAAAGATGGACGCAATGGTTCAAGTTTATTAAGTGCAAGAAAGTAAAGTGTGCCATCAAGTTCGTGAGACCTTTAATCACTAGTTTTCTCATGACAAGTTTAATTCGGAAGGTAGATAAAAACATGAATGTACTTGGAATAGCAAATGCTAATAGGTAGATATGGTGGACTCTTTGGAATAAATTGGTAATAGGAGTTGGATGCATGAGTGGAAGTCATACTTGGTTATGGAGGCTAGCAAAAGACTGGGAGCGACCAACTAAGAGAGCAATAATGGCCATAATCATGCAAAGCGACAAAACATCATTAATTAAAGCATAAAGTGATATTACAAGTTGAAAAATAAAGGATCATGAAGGCTATGGTGACTTTGGATAGTCATAACATGGTGTGAGCATTTGCCAAGTCAACCCAAATAAAGCATCAAAGGAGAATACCACAATACTATACTTTAACATGCTAAAACAACGCATGATTCTTTCAAGACACATTAAGCAATATCAATTGTTTATAACAAGTAATGATACAACAAGAATCACTAAGCATAAAGCCAAAACAATATCAAGCATGACATGACAAAGCATAGGCCATAGTCAAATACAAGCTCCTTTTATACCAGTTAAGCATGAACTTTCCTACTCTTTTCCAACACCAAACCAACTTATTTGAAAACCAATGTATGAAAGAGGGGGTCCAAACAATTTATTAAAGCAAACTAAGTAAACCAAGCAAACGAAAAACCAAAAACAAAACCGAAGACGCTCCAAGAACAACACAACTAGGCATGAAACAATAAAAATGAAGTGTTTGGAAGAAACCTGAGATTTTTATCGATGAAGAAGGGGATGCCTTGGGCATCCCCAAGATTTGACGCTTGTACTTCTTGGATATTTCTTGGAATGACATGGGGTGGCATCCCCAAGGTTGAGCTTTAGTCTATACTTCATCTCATTACATCATTCCTTCCATACCCCTGAAATTTTTCCTTCATACAAAACTTCACACAATCTTTATTAGCAACATTAGTGCACTCAAGATAATAAGTCTTTGGGTTCAGTTTCAACACCAATAAAACTTTCATTAAAACACAAGATACTGTAGCACTTCCCTCAAAAAGCCCAGTTCCCCAAAGAGAATTCAAAAAGGAATCAACAAGAAGAAAATGCAAATAATGGCAGAAATCTATCAAAGTAGACCAGGAGATAAAAACCAATTTTTTCGAAGACCTTCTGTTGCTAAAATCTAAAAGTGTTGAACTAACGAAAGTTAGATAACAACCTGGGGCAGAAGAACAAAAATTCACGCCTAAAAACGACGTATAGAGATTTTACACGAATTTTTACGGTGAAGCACAAAAATCTGTTTTGGGACAGCAACTTTCCCAAGCATTACTTCTCTCTCATTAGAGGTTACTCTTGGCACAAAAAGCAAATAAAAAGAATAAGGAGCGGTTATTACAGAGGTAATAACTTCCAAGAATCATCTAAAACTTTTGGGTTATCTCCTAATAAGTACTTTTCTTTAACGCCTTTAAGTTAGGCATGATAGTTTGAGAAGATGCTCACATAGGAAATATGAATTGAAGTAAAAGAGAGCATCAAAAAGAAAATTCAAAACACCTTTAAGTCTAACCCACTTCCTATGTATAGGAATCTTGTAAAGAAAAAAGTCATGAAAGCACAAAGCAACAAGCATAGGAAAGGAAAACAAGTGCAACTTCAAAACTTTCAACATAAAGAGGGGAAACTTAATATTGTTGAGATACATAAAACCATGTTTCCTTCTCTCATAATAACTTTCAGTAGCATCATGAATAAAATTAACAATATAACTATCACATGAAACATTCTTATCATGACCCACATGCATACAAGAATTAATACTCCCTACATAAACATAGTCATTTTTATTAATTGTAGTGGGAGCAAATTCAATAAAATAGCTATGATTATTATTCTCATCATCATAATCATCAAATATAGGAGGCATATTCTAATCATAATTAATTTTCTCCTCAATAGTAGGTGACTAAAAATATCATACTCATCATTGTAATCATCATATATTGGAGGTATAGTATCATCATAAGAAATAGAATAGTTATCTTCCAAAGTGTGTTCATTTGTAAACGTATCATCATTGGAAGGAACATGGATAGCACTAATAGTACCAAAACTATCATTTTCAGAATTGGTACCAAAGATATTTTCAATATTAAAAGTAGTGTGCTTTTCCCAATCATGATCACTACTATAGGTAATAGGCATAGGAACATCATCGAGTTCAGACTCATCAAAAACTATAATAGGAGCAACATGCTTAGGGGAAAATACCGTTTCCTCTCTCCTTTTTACTCCCCCGCTTCTTATTTTTTTCTTCTATTTTGGAGGGAGAGGCTTGAAAGGAAGCTTCTCATATACCCTGGTTTATTGTTAGAGACAATAGAAGAAACTTTGGAGGATTCCTTCTTTTCATTAATAAGATCAAAACACATATTAGTCCTATCATATTTTGGTAAAATCTCATCTTTTATAATATTTTGTATGTAAGTATTTGTGTGGAAATTATCAACACAATAAATATGACAACCATGCATGATGCTATTCATACCAAAAGCACTCATATCTACCAACGAAGTTTTTCTTGATAACTCTTCACACCCCAAAAATAATGTAAGTTCATCATGTTGATTAGGAGTGATCATGTCATCACAATACAAACTTGCAGTACTCATTGGATTAGAAGGTATATTATTATGGCTTGAGAATTGAAAATTGAAATGACCCACTTCAAAGCAAACTTCACAAATAAAAGGATAGATGGCACAATTTTTTTACCAAGATCATTTAGAGCCCTATACCACGTTCTAGTTTTTTAATTCATGTGGGTGATACAATATTCTTCTTAGATTTGATTACTCTCACAAGGTCTATGTATTCCACAAAAATTAACATGCTTATAAGAAATAGTACTTTGAGAGGTTTGAGCATGTTTATTGCTATCATTAATAACAATTTCATTTTCCATGCAAGTGTCTTTAAAAGGCTCATGATACATGTACCATTTTTATTTAGGAGCATTAATATGGGAAGAAAAGGCTCTAAAACAATCAATAAGAATTTGAGGATCAAGACCATATTTAGCACTAAGCTCTTGAAAATCAGCAGTTTCATCGAAAGACTTAATGCAATCATACTCATAGTTTATACCTGGTTCTTTACCTTTGTTGTTATCCCAATCTTCAATATTGCTTTGAATTGTTTCAAGAATATCCCACTTAGCTTTGACCTCCTTACTTGTGGAGGATCCCACTAAACAAGTATCTAGATAGTCCTTGTAATGTCCTGAAAGCCTTACATAGAAATTATTAATAACAATATTACTGGGAGCTCATGAATGGGACATTTGAGCATAAGTGCCTTCAGTCTCCCCCATGCTTGGGAAATACTTTCTCCATCATGTGGATGAAAATTATAAATGTAATTCCTATCTTTATGAATTTCATGAGGAGGATAAAATTTAGAGTAAAAGAGAGATTCAACTTCCTTCCACTCCAAATGATGAGGATCATCTAGTAGCTCATACCACTCCCTTGCTTTGCCCTTAAGTGAAAAAGGGAATAGCTTCCTCTTAACTTGGTTCATTGAAATACCTGCACACTTGAACAACTCGCATAATTCGTGTATAAAGAGTAAATGATAACCGGGATGGATAGTTCCATCTCCCAAATAAGAGTTGTTCATAATGCGTTCAACAATTTTTATAGGTATTTTAAAAGAGATGCTTTCAGTACTCTCTCCGGGCTGAAGGGGGAGTTGGGTGATCATGATGATGCATTTGAAAGGTTGATTGATGAAAGGTGTGAGTAGTCAGAAGGTAGAACTCGAAGAGGTTATTTAACCTTCTCTTCATGAAATAGCGAGTAGCACAGCGCAGGAAGTTGTTTCGGGGTTGACTTCACCTAATGAAGAGAGAGCTAATGATAATGATCATGAAACTCCGAAAGAGGACATTACCGAACCTTGCAGGTCAAGCAGGACATGTGCAGCTCCTGAACTATACAGCAATCCTGTTATGAATTTCATGATTGATGGAATGGATGACCCTCAACGTATGAAGAAGCGATGATGAGCCCTGATTCCAACAAATGGCTAGAAGCCATGAAATCCGAGATGGAATCCATGTACGAAAACCAGGTTTGGACCTTGGTGGACTTACCTCACGATCGAAAGGCCGTTGAGAATAAATATATTTTCAAAAGAAAAACTGATGCTGATGGTAATGTGACCATCTATAAAGATCGACTTTTCGCGAAGGGATTTCGAAAAATTCAAGGAGTTAACTACGATGAGACATTCTCTCCCGTAGCGATGCTTAAGTGGGTTAGGATTATGTTAGCAATTGCTGCATATTTCGATTATGAAATATGGCAGATGGATGTCAAAACTGCATTCCTCAATGGTAATATTGAAGAAGAGTTGTATATGATACAACCTAAGGGTTTTGTCGATCCTAAGGATGCTGATGAGGTATGCAAACTTCAGCGATCCATCTATGGACTGAAGCAAGCATCCCGGAGTTGGAATCTCCGCTTTGATGAGGTGATCAAAGAGTTTGGATTTGTCCAAACTTATGGAGAGGATTGTATTTACAAGAAAGTGAGTGGGAGCAATGTGTCATTTCTGATATTATATGTGGATGACATATTATTGATTGGAAATAATATAGATCTTTTAAACAGTGTTAAAAGTTATCTAAACAACAAATTTTCGATGAAGGACCTTGGTGAAGCTTCGTATATATTAGGCATTAAAATCTATAGAGATAGATCAAGGCGCCTAATTGGGCTATCGCAAAGTACATACCTTGATAAGATATTAAAGAAGTTTAATATAGAGGGAAGTAAGAAGGGGTTCTTACCTATGTTTCAAGGCAAGACATTGAGTAATACTCAAAGTGTGGCTACGACGGAAGAAAGAGAGATAATGGATAAGATCCCCTATGCCTCAGCTATAGGCTCTATAATGTACGCCATGCTATGTACAAGACCGGATGTGGCACATGCTATTAGTTTGACTAGTAGGTACCAATCTGATCCAAGTTCGAAACATTGGATAGTGGTCAAGAATATCCTTAAGTACTTAAGAAGAACTAAGGATATGTTTCTTGTATACGGAGGTGAAGAAGAGCTAGTCGCTAAGTGTTATGTCGATGCTAGCTTTGACACCGATCCGGATGACTCTAAGTCTCAATCCGGATATGTATTTCTCTTGAACGGAGCAACAGTTAGTTGGAGGAGTTCCAAACAACCTGTGGTCGCTGGATCAACGACGGAGGCGGAATATGTTGCTGCTTCAGAAGCGGCGTAGGAAGCGGTTTGGATGAAGGATTTCATAACAGAACTAGGTGTGGTTCCTAGTGCATTTTACCCAATGGTGATCTATTGTGACAACAATGGAGCCATAGCCAACACCAAGGAACCAAGGTCTCACAAGAATTCCAAGCATATTAAGCGCTACTTTCACTCCATCCACGAGCATGTCAAAGATGGAGATATAAAGATTTGTAAAGTACACACGGACCTAAATGTAGCAGATTCGTTGACTAAAGTTCTCCCTAGGGAAAAACATGATCAACACCAGAACTCCATGGGTGTTAGATTTATCACTATGTAAACTAGATTATTTTCTCTAGTGCAAGTGGGAGACTGAAGGAAATATGCCCTGAGAGGCAATAATAAAGTTGTTATTATGTATTCCTTTTATATGATAGATGTTTATTTTGCATGCTATAATTGTATTGATAGGAAACGTCAATACATGTGTGTTTAATAAACAAAAAGGGTTCCTAGTTATGCCTCTCTTATAGACTAGCTCGTTGATTAACAAGATGATCAAACTTTCCTGATCATGGACATTGGATGTTGTTAATAATGAGTTCACAGTATTTATGAAATTATGTGATGAACATTCATCCGAAGTATAGCATTATGATCAAAGTCATTACGTTTATATTGCTATAACATCATACGAACTAGTCTTAGTCCTTAGACCATGAGATCATGTTAATTGCTAACACCAGAAGAGTATCTTGATAACATCAAACGTCACACCGTAACAAGGTGACTATAAAGGTTGGTTCAGTGCTATGAAGGTGTTTTGTTGAGGCTCATGATCAAGAGTGGAATTTGTCAATCCCGATGATCGATAGATATACTCTAGTCCCACTCGATGATATCACATTAAGATAGCTTGCAAGCATGTGATGTGATCACTAGAATGTCGAGAAAAGAGTGCATGTCGGTAACGAGATCAAACTAGGTATTTGGATACCGATGATAAAATCTCGGACATGTATTATATCATGAGACAAAGGGATTAAGTTACTAGCGTTAAAGGATCTCACGATCACAGAAGTCATCGTTGAATGTGCAGGAGTCAGTATGGATCTCCAGGTCCTGCTTCTGATTATTGATTTGTGAAGGGTCTCAATCATGTCTGCATTATTCGCGAACCGTAGGGTGACGCACTTAAGGGTTACCGAACACCATTCTGGAGCACATATGTTTCAGACGAAAGAATTGCAAAGCGCTAGAATTATTTCGATGGAAACCGGAATTGTTTCGGGTGAATTTGCAGAAAGTGGTTCTGCATGTGATATTTAAATGTTGCAAGGGGTTTTATGTGAATGTTTATTAATTAAAGTAATTAACAAAATTCTTAATAAAATAAATAAAATAGTTTTATTAAATGAGATTTGCATTAAATTTGGTGGAAATTTAATGCATGTGAGTGGAACTTTGGGTGGAGCTTGAATTGATGTGAGTGGAGCTTCCACCACATGAATGAGGAAGAGGTGGGGGCACCCCCCTTGGCCGCTGTCCATGGGAGGGGAGGAGCCCCCCTCTCCTATAAAAATCCCCCTCTCCTCCCTCACAAAACACACCTCCTCGTGAAGGATCTCTCTCCCCCTCTAGACATATGCCCCATGGTCTCGGATTAGTGAGATACATGTTCCTAGTGGCCTTGCCTTTGGAAGAAGTTGCTGATTCGACTGATTCGCTAGAGCGAGGAGGTGGAGGTTGTCCGGTGTCTTGAACGTGTGTGCGAGGACGGATGCGCTGCTGATTTGCGGCGCTAGGACTTCCACATGATCTTGAGATCAGCAAGCATACGACTACATCATCCACGAGTTCCAACTCGTCAACAAAACTCTGTTGTCTTCGAGGGTAAGTTATCTATGGATGTATATCAACCCGTTGCTCTGTATCTAGTAGATAGATCTTGGCGTATAGTTCTCATCGTAGGAATTTTTTGTTTTCTATGCTGCGAACCCAATATGTTATGCCTCATATGCATGATTACTTGTTTTTTTCAATATGAGCTTTGAACATTTGGTAGTTTAGGTAGAATTTTATCCCTCTTCTCAATACAAAGATCCAAGACCACAGGGTTGTAACCCTCGACGATACGAACTTAACGATCCCAAGAACACCCAAAACGGAGTTTGTATGAAGAAATGGTGACCAAAATACTAAAGAGTACAAACGGTTTAACGAGCAACTATACGATCGGAGCAATAATTCCGACCATATAGTTGTGCCCCTATAGTTGTAAAAAGGGTCATAAACAACGGGATTTCGCCTCACAAAAGCTCCAGAACCTTCCCTAAGTCATATAAAGGTATTGGGGGAACACTAGGGAACGCCCAAGGCCTATATAAAGGAGGGAGGACCCGATGAAGCCACAAGACACCATATACAAGATCTCGATCCCATCTACCGCCTCCACAGTGGCGCCATGCCACCGTGCCGCCTCCATAGCCTCTACAGCTCCACCAAGATCTAGATCTTCATCAACACCATCAAGCCATCCAAGCAAGAAGAGGAGGAGAAGGAGGACGCCGCTGTCACCATGCTGACACCACCATCACCGCGCCGTCTTCACCATCTCCATCACCGCTACTCCTTCATCCTTCCCCATCATGATCTCCGTGATGGGTTGTAACATGGCTTGAACCCCCTTTTATTAATTTTATGATGATTTGAGTAATTTAAGTGTGGTGTGTTCTTGTTAATTAATATGTTTGTGCTTTCTCTTTACATTGTTCTATTCATGATATTATTCTAGTGATTGGAGATTTCTAATCCATTGTTGAGAAATTTACTAAGGATTCACGGAGTGTCACAAAACTTATCATTAGTCTCTACTCGTCCATGGGCCTGACAAGTCCGTGGGTAGAACTAATAGGCTATTTTCTATAAGTGATTTTCAGAGGCAATAGTAGCTTAGGATGCACCGCCCATTAAGATTTAATTTCCTCAAGATCACTCATGATATAGATAGGTATAGTGTTGTGAATTGCTTGATCCCAAAGTGACATACGGGATATCTTGTGACTAGCACACTTGCTTAGGACTAAGGTTATCCATAGAACTTAATGCCTTTGCTCGGGTTTACCTTGATTGGTCTTGTTACCTTAATACACTATTCTCTTACGGATGACCCATGTCCGAAGAGGATGTGGACAATTGAGTTGTCTAGTTGCCACTTACCAACAGGGGGAGACAACGGTATATGAGGGACCGCCACAATTACAGTTAACAGCTATTCATAAGCACTTATCATGCACACCGGTATACACAAACATTACTTGAGGAATCATAGCATTAATATTTCATCGCATTGCATTGACCTCTTTTTAGTTTTACTTTTGTTCTAGTCTTTTTCCAGTTCTAGTAGTAGTTATTCCAAAGAATCTTAAATTCATTTATCCTAGCAACTTATAGAATAGGCTATTTCCAAACAACGGTTTGGTTGCGAACATGGTCACATTAACAACATGGCCGCGGGGTCGTGTTCGCCGAGCTCCCGTCGGGACAAACTCTTTAAATATTTTCTACTGCAAGTATTGCAATAACCCTGTTTTGGTGCAGGAACTCAGCCCATCAATACCCCAACATATGTGTGCACTCATATGTTAGTGCATCAAGATCATCATAGAAGATAACATATACTTGTATGCAACCAAAACAAACTAGATCACAATTGCCATAACAATTCACTACTCAAACATCAACATAGTCATACAATAGATCATGGGAAAATAATATATTGCATCATGCATCATGTTTGCCAAGAGATTATAGTGGGGAATGATGGGATCTTGCAGTATATGGTGATAGAGATGAGCCTCTCCAAGGGGGAGAGGCGGCCACGCGAGGAGAGGAGGCAGCACCGACGCCAGGGATGAGTCGACGCCCTCCTATGGCGGCAACTGCGCTTGGGGAGCACCGCCCCTTTGCCTCCTTCCTTGGAGCTTCTTGGTGATGTAGATGATCCCTCCCCCTTTTAGATGAAGGCCAAGGGGAAGGCAAATTCGTGGCTTGTGGTGGCTGCCTCCAAAAAGAGGGTTTCCCCTCAATATATAGTGGTGGAGGCTTCACCGGGACCATCAGATCAAAACCCTTGGATCCAAGGGCTCTTGGGAACCTCTATAACCTTCATGGTGACTCCTAGAAAGGCCCAAAAGTCTCTAAATTCATGGCTTGGCCGAATTGATCTCATATGGCAAGAGTTTGAGTCAACCACGTCACCAACTTCGGAATCCCGAAACTGATTCTTTATCCTTCAGTAATCGGGGCTTTTGTGGAGCGTCAGAACTCCGTTTTGGATGAATTTTGACTCTTAATAGTACGTTTTGAAATTCCCCACAACTTTCATGCTGATCACTTTTTCATTTGACATCACCTTCAAGCTCTTACGAGTCGATGTTTGAAAAGTGTTCAGCGGGACAGATTTCACACTACTAGAAAATAGGCCTTTCGTTTGGACCTGCCTGGGGCTCTAGTCCCGGTTCGTCTAGCCCCAACAGCTAGGAGGACGCATCTGACTATTCCCGATTTGTTTGGGACCTCTATTAGCAACCGAGACTAAAGATCTAGACCCCAACGGCTAGGAGCTGGGTGACAATTAGTCCCAGTTTGTATTACAAAACTAGGACTAATGGTTCTCTATATAAACCCTTGCTTTATCCTGCCGGAGCCCATGGCCATTTTTCTCCAAGCTACCTCAACTTCATCCCCATTTTTTGTCCAAGATTTGGTGGCACTCTTCAATCCAAGGTTCTAAAAGGTTAGCAACTTCATTCTTTCATCTATCATTGTTATTTTGCTCAATACTCTAGAAGTAGAGAGGGATTTCATGTTTTAGAATTATAGAGTTAGAGGGTATTTTAGATGTTTAATTTTAGACATATTTTGATTATGCAAAAACTTATTCAAAGTTGAGATGTGTAATTTTAGAGTTTCGGAGCTCAGAATTGAATGAGGTTTTCACTACTAGATCAATAATTAAAAACTCAACATATTTTATGTTAAGAGTTTTGTCCAATTAAAAAATTGGTCCATGTAACATTTTATATATAGGTTGTTAGTACACACTAAATTTTTAGATTTCAACAAATAAATGTAGATGAGCTGGCCATGGATGTAAGACGGTTCCCGAACGTGTGACCCATTCATTAAAGGAGTGCATTATTTTCTCGAAGTGGCTGAGCCAAACAAATAGAATGGTTTTATGTGTTGTCCTTGCCGTGTATGTCGAAATGAGAAGGATTACTCTTCCTCAAAAACCATTCACGCCCAGCTGATTCAGTATGGTTTCATGTCCAGCTATAATTGTTGGACAAAGCATGGAGAAAGAGGGGTTATGATGGAAGACAACGAAGAAGAAGAGAACAATGATGACTATCCAATGTTCTCTGAATTCAGTGGTACTGCAATGGAAGATAGTGAACAAGAAGAAGGTGAAGAACAGGAATTAGATGAGACCGCTGATGATCTTCTTCAGGCCATTCTTGATGCACGGAGAGAATACAAAATTGAAAACGAGAAGAAGAAGTTGGAGCGCATGTTAGAGGATCACAAAAAATTGTTGTACCCAAATTTCAAAGATGGCAACACAAAGCTCGGTACCACACTGGAATTACTGCAATGGATGGCAGATAATGGTTATCTAACAAGGGATTTGAGACGCTACTAAAAATAATGAAGAAGAAGTTACCAAAGGATAACGAATTGCCTGCCAGTACATACGAGGCAAAGAAGGTTGTCTTCCCTCTAGGATTAGAGGTGCATAAGATACATGCATGCACTAATGACCGCATCCTCTACCGCGGTGAGAAGTACGAGAATTTGGATGCATACCCGGTATGCGGTGCATTGCGGTATAAGATCAGTCGAGATGACCCTGGTGATGTTGAGGACGAGGAGCGCCCCAGGAAGAGGGTTCCTACAAACATGATGTGCTATGCTCCTATAATACCACGGTTGAAACATTTGTTCAAAAACAAAGATCATGCCAAGTTGTTGCGATGGCACGTAGAAGACCGCAAGATAGACAAATTATCGAGACACCCCGCGGATGGGAAGCAGTGGAGAAAAATTGATAGAAGTACCCAAACTTTGCAGATGACGCAACGAACTTAAGGTTTGGTCTAAGTACAGATGGCTTGAATCCTTTTGGGGAGCATAGCAGTAGTCATAGAACCTGGCATGTGACTCTATGTATCTATAGCCTTCCTCCTTGGTTGTGCATGAAGCGGAAGTTCATTATGATGCCAGTGCTTATCCAAGGCCCGAAGCAACCCGGCAACAACATTGATGTGTAGCTAAGGCCATTAGTTGAAGAACTTCTACATTTATGGCGCGACGAAGGTGTACGTATGTGGGATGAGCACAAATAGGAGTCATTTGACCTACAAGAGTTGTTGTTCGTAACCATAAATGATTGGCATGCTCTTAGTAACCTTTCAGGACAGTCAAACAAGGGAGACAATGCATGCACGCATTGTTTGATACTCAAAGTATATATTTGGATAAATATAGGAAGAATGTGTACTCGGGACATCATCGATTTCTTCCGCCCAGTCATCGCGCAAGAAAAAAGGCAAGCATTTCAAAGGTGAGGCACATCACCGGAAGAAGCTTATCCGTCATACTAGTGATGGTGTATTTGGTATGGTCAAGGATTTAGAAGTAATCTTTGGAAAGGGTCCTGGTGGTCAATCTGTTCCGAATAACGCTACCGGACACGTGCCCATGTGGAAGAAGAAATCTATATTTTGGGAGCTACCCTATTGGAAAGTGTTAGAGGTCCACTCTTCAATCGACGTGATGCACGTGACGGAGAATCTTTGCGTGATCCTGCTAGGCTTCATGGGCGTGTATGGGAAGAGAAAAGATACGCCCAAAGCACGACGGGACCAACAAGGTATGAAATACCAAGACGGTCTACATCCAATGAAGATGAATAAAGGACGTCTAATTCCTGCCAGCTACGCTCTTACCAAAGAAGAGAAGGAAATATTTTTTGAAGTCCTGAGCAATATGAAGGTCCCGTCTGGCTTCTTGTCGAATATAAAGGGAATAATAAATATGGCAGAGAAAAAATTCCAGAACCTAAAGTCTCATGATTGCCACATTATTATGACGCAATTGCTTCCGGTTGCATTGAGGGGGCTTATACCTGAAAATGTTTGACTACCCATTGTGAAGCTATGTGCATTCCTCAATGCTATTTATCAGAAGGTAATCGATCCATAAATTCTACCAAGGTTACAGAATGATATGGTCCAATGTCTCTTTAGTTTTGAGTTGGTGTTCCCACCATTCTTCTTCAATATTATGACGCATCTCTTAGTACACCTATGATGAATAAGTTGATAGATACCTGTCAGACAGGTTTCATCAAAGGGAGATATATTTCATATGGGGTTACTATTTTACATGAGATGGGGTAGTGTTGAAGTGGGACTTTGAGAAGGCATATGACAAAGTCAATTAGGAGTTTTTGTTTCACTGTTGTAAATAGAAGGGCTTTAGTGAAGATTGGATGATTTGGCTAAAAAGTGTTGTTACAATGGGGACCTTGAATGTAAAGGTGAATGTTGAAATGGGTCCTTATTTTGGGAGTCATAAAGGGGTCAGGCATGGGGATCCTTTCTCTCCTTTCTTATTCAATATGGCTAGAGATTGTTTGGCTAAAAATGGTATTGAATGCTCAGGCAGGTGGCCTCATAACTGGTTTGGCAGATAATTTGTTTGCTAAAGGCATTGCTATCTTACAATATGTTGATGACACTATTTTGTCCATCAAGGATGATGTGGAGGGAGCTAGAAATTTGAAATTCCTTCTGTATCTCTTTGAAGCTATGTTAGGTCTGAAATCAATTTTGAAAAAAGTGAAGTGCTGTTGATCTTAGAAGATGATGAGAAGCAAGGGATGTATGCAGATCTTTTTAACTGTCAAATTGGTGATTGGCCAATCAAATACCTTGGCCTACATGTCTATAGTAGAAAATGCTATGTGGCTGAATGAAAGTTCATTGGAGAGAGGCTGTGCAAGAAGATGGATGGTTGGATGGGAGGTGCTTTATCTGTTGGAGGGATATATGTGAAATCACTGCTTTTATGTCAAGTATAGAAGTCTATTCTATGTCTATGTCTCTTCTACACAAAACAAATGTGAAGGGAATAGAGAAACCTATCAAAGATTTCTTCTGGTATGGAAAATCAGGCAGGAAAAGGTATCAAATGGTGAAGTGGAAATATATCTGCAGACCTAAGGAAAAAGGTGGTTTGGGCATAAAAATGTAAGGATTTTTAATATCAGTTTGTTGTGTAAGTGGTGGTGGAGATTGGAGGCTGAGGAAGGACCTTGGCAGATTTTTGTGAGAAGGAAATATCTGGGCAGTGGGGGAATCATTTCTGTGAGACATAAACAATCTGACTCTGCCTGTTGGTCTGACCTATTGAAGGTAAGAGACATTTACCTGGCAGGGAGAAGGATGATTGTTGGAAATGGCATGAGGACACATTTTGGGGGTGATGCTTGGTGTATGGATGCTCCCTTGAAAATCATTTTCCCTGAACTGTTTGATATTTGTTGTGATCAGAATGTGTTAGTTGATGTAATGGCTGCAAGAAATTGGCACTGCTCTTTTAGAAGACTGCTAGGTGGTGACAAGGAAGAAAAGTATAATAGATTGCAGATGATGGTGAGGGGAGTTTCCTTTTCATATGGGGTGGATAGACCTAGGTGGTTGTGGAATAAGAGTGGCACCTTCACTGTTAAATCAATGTATCATATTACCAACAGAGGTGTGGATAGGAGTTTTAAACATCTATGGAAAGCTAAAGTCCCTTTGAAGATCAAGATATGGCTATGGTTAATCTGGCACAATGCCATACCCACAAAGGACAATATGAAAAAAAGTGGACTGGGGATACAAGATGCAGGTTTTGTGATCAGGAGGAATCTATTGGCCACCTTTTCTTTACCTATGGGGCTGCAAAATATGTGTGGGGGGTAATGCGAAGTAGGTAGGTGCTGTGGACAGGCCTAGGTCCTTTTCACAGTACTTCTGGTGGATTCTGAGACATCTTTCTATTAGTCATAATATTCAAATTATGGCTTTAGTTTCTATCTGTTGGGCTATTTGGAAGCTCAGAAACAGAGCATGTTTTGAACAAAAATTGATTCACTCCCCTGTTGATTTGATCATGTTTGCCTGTGTTTTTATCAAATACTGGGCAGGTCTTCACAATGAAGAGGAGAGGGAGGCACTAAGGAGTGGTGCTGAAGTTTTGCAAAGGAATGCTCTGTCTGATGTTGAGGCCATGGACACAACCCCAATTCCGCTGATGGGCCTACCTTCTACTAGTAGGAAACGTGCAAGATACCCAGAAGATGCCGAGAAGGAGGAATGATGTTCTTTTCTAGAGATGCAAAAAATAGTAAACGTTTCATGGGATGCCTGTCGGTGTTGTTATTCATGAGGTTGCTTTGATGTGTCTTTTGTGGGGAGAGATGATCTATCTAATATCTCTTGCTCTTTTGTTATCTAGATGTAAAACACTAGCGCCATGCAGTGGCTCTTGTGTCTCTCTATCCATCTCTCCTGATCCTTGCTATCCTCTGGCATAGATTTGTCTGTATATAGTGCTAAGCTCCAGGAGCTTGAAAAACCTGATTCGTGTGGATGTTTGTTCCATTATCTGTTGATAGTGGAACCCGATCCCTATATCATGGGGATTGTATGGAAAAAAAATCTCTTGGTACACCTAGTCAATGAGATTAGCATTCCGAGTCCTATATTTCTACACAATATGTTCCCCTTTGAGAGGGTTCATGGGAGTCTTGAAGAAATATGTTCATAACCATGCCCGGCCAGAAGGAAGCATCTCCAAGGGCGATGGAATAGAGGAGGTCATTGAGTTTTGTGTTGACTTTATTCTTGACATTAAGTCGATTGGTATTCCTGAATCGCGAAATCAGGGGCAACTGAGTGGAAAAGGAATGCTAGGAAGGAAATCAATAATATGTAGGGACAGGCATTCTTTCACTCAAGCATACTACACAGTTCTATAGAATTCCACCTTGGCAGCTCCGTATATCAACGAACACTAGAATATTGTACGCTCCAACAACCCGGGGAAGCCCGAATCCTGGATTAGCGATGAACACATTAAAACTTTTGGTAATTGGTTGCAAAGGCATCACATGAATAACAACACTATTTTTGATCAGCTATACTTGTTGGCCAGCTCACCATCTTCGACTATATGGACTTTCCAAGTGTACAAGATAAATGGGAATACATTTTACACGATCGCCCAAGATAAAAAGAGCACCAACCAAAAGAGTGGTGTCCGCTTTGATGCAACAGATGACAATGGGTCAAAGGACACATATTATGGTTACATATAGGGGATATGGGAACTTCACTATGGACCTACTTTTAAGGTCCCTTTGTTTCGGTGCAAATGGGTCAAGCTGGCAGGAGGTGGGGTAAAGGTAGACGAGTGGTACAGAATGACAATAGTGGATCTCAACAATCTTGTGTACTTAGATGAACCATTCGTCCTAGCCAATGATATGGCTTGGGTTTTCTATGTGAAGGACAGTAGGAAGTTTCCCTTAAGTGGATTACCCAAGGTTTATCGAACTCAGGGAGGAAGTGGTCAAAGGCATCCCTCTCAAGCAACCCTGCAATTAAGATACAAGAAGTCTCTTGTGTCCCCAACACACCCAATACAGTTGTCAGGTGTATAGGTGCACTAGTTCGGCAAAGAGATAGTGAAATACAAGTGGTATGGATAATTATAAGTGGTAACGGTGCCAAAAAATAGCTTTGATGGAGCATGGAAAATACTAAAGGAAAACTAAAATAAAGATGGAAGCAAGCAAACATGTAACAGATCTAATTGCAAACGGTGTTTCAGTGCTCAGAAACAAGGCCTAGGGATCATACTTTCGCAAGTGAACACTCTCATATAAATATCTTCTCTTCATGATACTACTCTAAACTACTCTCCGGTTGGACACTCTAATCCATGGTAGGGTTATAACAGCACACCTCAAAGTAAGCCTTTCCAAGCTAGATAATCCCACACTGACACCTTGAGCACTAGATAGTTCCAACAAATACCACAATTTCATAGAAACATCCAACTCCAAATATAACTCATAATAAGTATTTGTAATCTCTAGCCTAAGTGCCACCATGGTGTGCACGCTGTCACTTTCACACACATGGGGAGAGCAGAGATCTATTAAAGTACTTCAGTAGCAAGGTAGATATACTTGATTACAAAGCTCATGATAACAATATGATCATGCATAGAGAGAGAGATGAACACATAGCTACCGGTAGAACCCTTAGCCTCGAGAGAGAACTACTCCCTCCTCATCATGCGAATCAGCAATGGCAATGGAGATGGTGGTGGAGATCGATGGAGATGGCTCCAGGGGAACTTCCCCGTCCCGACAGGGTGCCGGAACAGAGACTTTATGTCCCCCGAATCTCCCCTTCAGTGGCGGCGGTGCTGCGGAACTTTTCGTGGCTGGAGGCTCGACCGTTTAGGGTTTCTGCATCTGGGGCTTCTTATAGGCGAAGGAGGCAAGGTCGGTGTGCGGCCAGGGGGCCCACACCACTAGGTGGTGTGGCTAGGGTGGACCACGCCACCACATGGTGTGGCCACCCTGTGGTCCCTCTCCGTCTCATCTTCTGGCTCAGTGAGTCTTCCGGTAAAATATCGACTTTGGCTTTTGTCCGGTCCAATTCTGTGAATATTTATTTTCTGACTTTCCTGGAACCAAAAACAGCAGAAAACAGGCAACTGGCACTGCGGCATCTTGTCAATAGGTTAGTCCAAGAAAGTGTATAAGAAGTACTCCAAAGTGTGGAGAAAACATATGAAAGTAGACACTAAACAAGCATGGAACATCAAAAATTATAGATACGTTTGCAACATATCAACATCCCCAAGCTTAACTCCTACTCGTCCTCGAGTAGGTAAGTGATAAAAAAGAAAGAATAATTTTATAGGTGATATGCACCATCACAATCTTGATCAAACCATTTGCAAGCATTGATAGCTAGGATCATAGTACTTCAACATAGCATGAAAGATAAAGTTCTAGCAATAAGACATAGCAAATATGTTGTAACATGAAAAGGTACAAACAAAATATTCATGAATAACAATGCTTTGAAAGACGTTTGTTTGTTTCACATAAAGAAAACATAGCATAGTGGCATTCAGCTTGTCCCTCATAGAGTAGCAAACATAAATGCACAGGACACCTTCAAAGTTTATAAGGGTGACTAGGTACAAATAGTTTAAGAACAAGCAATATCAAAGTTAGTCATCAATCAACAAGTCTTGGGACAATGCACATTAAACTAAGAATGGCCACTATGTTCTCTCAATAGGTGCATAAAGATAGAAGATGGAGACTCAACATAAAAGTAAAAGAAAGGCCTTTATAGAAGGAAGCACGGATTAAAGTTTCATAAAGAGCTTCCAAAAATTATGGTACTTATTAGCTTTCAACTATCATTGCCCCTATCATAAGCATCTTTAGGTGATTAAGGTTAAAGTGACACAACTAAGAGGATATGCTTGACAAGTTATAAGCCGAAATCTCATGCCCTTACTTACGGAGACTGAACCTCATGCTACTCAACTTTAGTCACAAGTAATCTCTTGTCATTGTAAGTACATATGTATCATAGAGAACCGCCAATGGGGTACCCCTTGCACATGATACAGGAGCTATCCCATAATCAAAATGACAAGGCAAGCAGAGAATGAGCATCTCAGCGATCTTTTTGTTTGCTATTTGCATAGTTTTTATTCAGGATGCTTCATAGAGTGCTCATTATGGTTATGGTGCAGTTTCCACCATAATTAGGCATGGCTTAGGCTAGCGGCCCAGGCGTTTCTCTAACACACATAAAACTCCATGATCTTACAAGTTCCACTTTTATTTCACGCCACCGGGATCCATAAGCAAAAGAATCATGATATCAACGGGGTACAATGTACAAGTGCAATGTTGAAAGCGTTCCCCATGATACATGGTTCTGCTAACTTCAACTTATAAAGTGCAACCATATACGCAACAAAGATGGACGCAATGGTTCAAGTTTATTAAGTGCAAGAAAGTAAAGTGTGCCATCAAGTTCGTGAGAGCTTTAATCACTAGTTTTCTCATGACAAGTTTAATTCGGAAGGTAGATAAAAACATGAATGTACTTGGAATAGCAAATGCTAATAGGTAGATATGGTGGACTCTTTGGAATAAATTGGTAATAGGAGTTGGATGCATGAGTGGAAGTCATACTTGGTTATGGAGGCTAGCAAAAGACTGGGAGCGACCAACTAAGAGAGCAATAATGGCCATAATCATGCAAAGCGACAAAACATCATTAATTAAAGCATAAAGTGATATTACAAGTTGAAAACTAAAGGATCATGAAGGCTATGGTGACTTTGGATAGTCATAACATGGTGTGAGCATTTGCCAAGTCAACCCAAATAAAGCATCAAAGGAGAATACCACAATACTATACTTTAACATGCTAAAACAACGCATGATTCTTTCAAGACACATTAAGCAATATCAATTGTTTATAACAAGTAATGATACAACAAGAATCACTAAGCATAAAGCCAAAACAATATCAAGCATGACATGACAAAGCATAGGCCATAGTCAAATACAAGCTCCTTTTATACCAGTTAAGCATGAACTTTCCTACTCTTTTCCAACACCAAACCAACTTATTTGAAAACCAATGTATGAAAGAGGGGGTCCAAACAATTTATTAAAGCAAACTAAGAAAACCAAGCAAACGAAAAACCAAAAACAAAAACGAAGACGCTCCAAGAACAACACAACTAGGCATGAAACAATAAAAATGAAGTGTTTGGAAGAAACCTGAGATTTTTATCGATGAAGAAGGGGATGCCTTGGGCATCCCCAAGATTTGACGCTTGTACTTCTTGGATATTTCTTGGAATGACATGGGGTGGCATCCCCAAGGTTGAGCTTTAGTCTATACTTCATCTCATTACATCATTCCTTCCATACCCCTGAAATTTTTCCTTCATACAAAACTTCACACAATCTTTATTAGCAACATTAGTGCACTCAAGATAATAAGTCTTTGGGTTCAGTTTCAACACCAATAAAACTTTCATTAAAACATAAGATACTGTAGCACTTCCCTCAAAAAGCCCAGTTCCCCAAAGAGAATTCAAAAAGGAATCAACAAGAAGAAAATGCAAATAATGGCAGAAATCTATCAAAGTAGACCAGGAGATAAAAACCAATTTTTTCGAAGACCTTCTGTTGCTAAAATCTAAAAGTGTTGAACTAACGAAAGTTAGATAACAACCTGGGGCAGAAGAACAAAAATTCACGCCTAAAAACGACGTATAGAGATTTTACACGAATTTTTACGGTGAAGCACAAAAATCTGTTTTGGGACAGCAACTTTCCCAAGCATTACTTCTCTCTCATTAGAGGTTACTCTTGGCACAAAAAGCAAATAAAAAGAATAAGGAGCGGTTATTACAGAGGTAATAACTTCCAAGAATCATCTAAAACTTTTGGGTTATCTCCTAATAAGTACTTTTCTCTAACGCCTTTAAGTTAGGCATGATAGTTTGAGAAGATGCTCACATAGGAAATATGAATTGAAGTAAAAGAGAGCATCAAAAAGAAAATTCAAAACACCTTTAAGTCTAACCCACTTCCTATGTATAGGAATCTTGTAAAGAAACAAGTCATGAAAGCACAAAGCAACAAGCATAGGAAAGGAAAACAAGTGCAACTTCAAAACTTTCAACATAAAGAGGGGAAACTTAATATTGTTGAGATACATAAAACCATGTTTCCTTCTCTCATAATAACTTTCAGTAGCATCATGAATAAAATTAACAATATAACTATCACATGAAACATTCTTATCATGACCCACATGCATACAAGAATTAATACTCCCTACATAAACATAGTCATTTTTATTAATTGTAGTGGGAGCAAATTCAATAAAATAGCTATGATTATTATTCTCATCATCATAATCATCAAATATAGGAGGCATATTCTAATCATAATTAATTTTCTCCTCAATAGTAGGTGACTAAAAATATCATACTCATCATTGTAATCATCATATATTGCAGGTATAGTATCATCATAAGAAATAGAATAGTTATCTTCCAAAGTGTGTTCATTTGTAAACGTATCATCATTGGAAGGAACATGGATAGCACTAATAGTACCAAAAGTATCATTTTCAGAATTGGTACCAAAGATATTTTCAATATTAAAAGTAGTGTGCTTTTCCCAATCATGATCACTACTATAGGTAATAGGCATAGGAACATCATCGAGTTCAGACTCATCAAAAACTATAATAGGAGCAACATGCTTAGGGGAAAATACCGTTTCCTCTCTCCTTTTTACTCCCCTGCTTCTTATTTTTTTCTTCTATTTTGGAGGGAGAGGCTTGAAAGGAAGCTTCTCATATACCCTGGTTTATTGCTAGAGACAATAGAAGAAAATTTGGAGGATTCCTTCTTTTCATTAATAAGATCAAAACACATATTAGTCCTATCATATTTTGGTAAAATCTCATCTTTTATAATATTTTGTATGTAAGTATTTGTGTGGAAATTATCAACACAATAAATATGACAACCATGCATGATGCTATTCATACCAAAAGCACTCATATCTACCAACGAAGTTTTTCTTGATAACTCTTCACACCCCAAAAATAATGTAAGTTCATCATGTTGATTAGGACTGATCATGTCATCAGAATACAAACTTGCAGTACTCATTGGATTAGAAGGGATATTATTATGGCTTGAGAATTGAAAATTGAAATGACCCACTTCAAAGCAAACTTCACAAATAAAAGGATAGATGGCATAATTTTTTTACCAAGATCATTTAGAGCCCTATACCACGTTCTAGTTTTTTAATTCATGTGGGTGATACAATATTCTTCTTCGATTTGATTACTCTCACAAGGTCTATGTATTCCACAAAAATTAACATGCTTATAAGAAATAGTACTTTGAGAGGTTTGAGCATGTTTATTGCTATCATTAATAACAATTTCATTTTCCATGCAAGTGTCTTTAAAAGGCTCATGATACATGTACCATTTTTCTTTAGGAGCATTAATATGGGAATAAAAGGCTCTAAAACAATCAATAAGAATTTGAGGATCAAGACCATATTTAGCACTAAGCTCTTGAAAATCAGCAGTTTCATCGAAAGACTTAATGCAATCATACTCATAGTTTATACCTGGTTCTTTACCTTTGTTGTTATCCCAATCTTTAATATTGCTTTGAATTGTTTCAAGAATATCCCACTTAGCTTTGACCTCCTTACTTGTGGAGGATCCCACTAAACAAGTATCTAGATAGTCCTTGTAATGTCCTGAAAGCCTTACATAGAAATTATTAATAACAATATTACTGGGAGCTCATGAATGGGACATTTGAGCATAAGTGCCTTCAGTCTCCCCCATGCTTGGGAAATACTTTCTCCATCATGTGGATGAAAATTATAAATGTAATTCCTATCTTTATGAATTTCATGAGGAGGATAAAATTTAGAGTAAAAGAGAGATTCAACTTCCTTCCACTCCAAATGATGAGGATCATCTAGTAGTTCATACCACTCCCTTGATTTGCCCTTAAGTGAAAAAGGGAATAGCTTCCTCTTAACTTGGTTCATTGAAATACCTGCACACTTGAACAACTCGCATAATTCGTGTATAAAGAGTAAATGATAACCGGGATGGATAGTTCCATCTCCCAAATAAGAGTTGTTCATAATGCGTTCAACAATTTTTATAGGTATTTTAAAAGAGATGCTTTCAGTACTCTCTCCGGGCTGAAGGGGGAGTTGGGTGATCATGATGTTGCATTTGAAAGGTTGATTGATGATATGGCTTATCAAGTTTGGACTTGTGGTCGCTGTTTGAGCATGAGTCATCAAACTAAGGAAAGCCTTGTATTACAAAAAGTGGGTTCCAAAAGGTGTAAAGAGCCCTCAGGACACTACCGGATCAAAGTCTGCTAAGTCTCTCTGCTGCGACTAGTGTTTCCCCTTCTTTGCCGCAGGTTGAGCCAATCTCGACAATGGCAGTGTTTGCTGTTGATCCTCTGCCGTGGCTACCATGGGGCCATGACATTATTGATGGTGGTGGTACGAGGCTTCTGAGGACATACTACTATGTTGCACAAGATCCGCCGGCGCAACATCATTTGTTCTGCATCGCTATGGTGGAACCTCGTCCACCACCTCAGACTCCTGCTCTTTGGTGCAACCAGGTACATAATTTTCTTGTTGGACGACTCCAGCGTAATGTCATCGATGCCCAGCCTAGTCTGTTTGGAGTGGGGGTATTTCAGTTAGGAGGTCCAAACTCTGTTAATGCCCTGGTTCAGCATGGAAATTATCAGATTGAAAACCGAGTGGTCCGTTTTTTGCATGTGGATAATGCTGAAGAGAACTATCATGCTACTCATGGTTTCCGTAGGGGCTGGTTAATGATTTTAGGAATCCCCCTAGATTACCACAACAATATTGACATTACTAATGCAGTTTCTACATTTGGGCAATTTCACTTTTGGAACAATAATGATCCCATCTTGGAGCGTACTCTAGTTTATGCCTCTTTTCCTTCTCCACAACTAGTACCACGAGATGTTGTATTTGGGAAATTTGCTTCAGTAGGAGGAATTAAAGTTACTTGGACTGCTGCTATTTTATCTGCGGATTTTGCGGATGAGTTACCTACTGATGAGGATCAGATGTTGTTTGATGGAAACCCCCATCCTTTTCCTAGAAATTTACATCCCAATAATAACCTGTTTGTTGGGCCTCAATATCCTGAGGTGGGTTGGGATGCTGTACCTAATAACCATGCCCAGCACCATCATAATGCAGATCAAGAGGATGAGGAACAGAATGTTGATGAAGATGATGAGCAGGAGTCGATGGTTTTGGACCTTTCTGTGAACTCTGGGTCCACCAATGATGAGGTTCTTCAGAATTTTGCTGGTCACATGGCTTTCAATGTGTTGCATGTTGGACGTGTGACAACTGTGTTTGGGCCTGTTTTGCCTCCGGAATTGCAATGGAAGCGGATGTTTGATCTCTCCTACCATCTTTAATGGCTAAATATGTACCACTTTCTCTACAACTACCTCCGTTTACTCTGATAAAAAGATCATGGGCGCTTGCTTTTGATCCTGATGTGCTTGGCCAATTTGATTTCTATGTGCCTCATTCTGTGAATCAGAGGAGCAAGGTTCTGATCCCAAAAAAGAGTGTTGTGGCAAGGACTCTGTCTTTTGAAGATAATGTTATGGATTTGTTGCTCCACTGTTCTCGCCCTCACCTACATCTGTCAGGGAACCTAAATCTAGGAAAGGAAAGACCCCTTTGGTAAAACTGGCAGAACGTAGATTCACTCGCAACTGTTTACAAATTGATGGTTGTCGGCCAAAACCTGTCTTGGAGTCGGTTACCAGGCTTAAGAAAAAATGAAGATCAAAACTACTTCTAGTGGAATTGGATAATGAGGAGCAAGACGGCAAACAGAAGCATACAGAGGACAATGACCAAGAGGAGCTGCAGATTCCCATTACTCCAATTTCAGTTTTGCAGAGAGTTGGAAGGGAGCTAGGTATTGATCCAGCAAAACTCACCAAGGATCAGCTTGAAGCTGGGCCTTCTTCTTCTCATCAATGCAAGGGTTCTGATGATATCTGAAGATTTGTCATGGTCATATGTGAGGTCTTGTGTTCTAGCTAGGGTATGCTTGGGTTTGAATCAGTTTGATGTCTTGGGTCGTGTGTACTCTGTCTTATGTCTCTATGCTTCAGTCTGTGCTTCAGTCTATGGGTCAGTTGATGCACCTTTGTTGGATGGATGTTGTACCTTATTTTATCAGTACTTTGGGGTCTGCTTGTCAGTAGAATATTATGTTTTATGGTGTGTTCTCTTTTGGCAGTATCAGTACTTGATCCTTTATTTTCAGTGTTATGCATTGAGTTATCCTTTAACACTATACTACTGTTTTAATGAGTAACTTATCTAAAAGAAGCTAGAGAATCTTGTGTTGGAATGTCAGAGGGTTAAATGCAGAAAGCAGACAGAGGGATGTGAGATCTAAGATTGAAGAGTGTGCTTGTGATATTTTATGTTTACAAGAAAGAAAATGTGAAAATATTGACTGGAGATTCATTAGAAAATTTGCTCCCAAGAAATTTGATTGTTTTGTCTTCTCTCCTTCAAGGGGAGCTTCTGGGGGAATTCTAGTCCTTTGGAATTCCTCTATATTTTCTGGTGAGCTGATGGATACACAGCAGTTTGGTGTTAGGGTCAGTTTTACTTCTTTGCATAACAATGTTGCCTGGGTTCTGGTTTGTGTTTATGGTCCATGCTAGGGTATTGAGCGAGATAATTTTGTGGCTTGGCTTTATGGTCTTCAAATTCCACTGACTGAGAATTGGTTATTGCTTGGTGATTTCAATTTTATAAGATCCCAAGATAATCATAATAGACCTGGAGGAGATATTAATGACATGTTCTTATTCAATGAAATAATTGGTCATCTTGGCTTACTGGAATTGCCACTAAAAGGACGCTCTTTCACTTGGTCTAATATGCAACGTTCACCTTTGCTAGAACAACTTGACTGGTTTTTTACTAGCTCTAATTGGATTTATGATTATCCTAATTCCATTGTACTACCTTTAGCCCGTTCTGGTTCTGATCACCTTCCCTGTGTGGTTGTCATGGATACAATGATACCTAAGTCTAATTTATTTAGATTTGAAAATTACTGGGTACAAATGTCGGGATTTAATGATTGTGTGGAAAATTCTTAGAAGAGAGGTTCTCAAAAGCCACACATCTCAGCTAGGGTGGTTGATAAGCTTAAATGCCTAAGATATGAACTTAAAAATTGGCAGACTAATCTGTCCCAGTTGAAGTATCTAATTAAAAGGTGTAATGAAGTTATCCTAATTCTGGACAATTTGGAAGAAAACATGCCTCTGTACACTTCTGAATTTAATTTCCGTCAAATTGTAAAGCTACACTTGGAGGATTTACTTCTAGCAGAAAGCGTATATTGGAAAATGCGTTGCTCTATTAGATGGATTAAACAAGGGGAAGAGAATACGAAGTTCTTTCATGCTATGGCCACAGAAAGATACCATAGAAATGTGATTTCTATGCTTAAGGATGCTGATGGAAACGATGTGACTGATCACCAAGCCATGGCAAGTTTGTTATGGTCTAGCTATAAGCAGAGGATGGGTCAGTCTAAAGGCATTGACATGCAATTTGATTTGAAGACCTTACTACCAAAAGTTGATGGTTTGCAGGATTTGACTGTACCTTTTACAAAAACTGAAATGGATGATGTGATAAAAGCCATGCCCACTGATAGAGCACCTGGCCCACATGGATTCAATGGTTTATTCCTTAAAAAATGTTGGTCAACTGTTCAAGAGGATTTTTATCTCCTTGCTAAAGAATTTTAGGAAGGAACTCTTAATTTGGAAAATATTAATGGATCCTATATTACTTTGGTGCCCAAGAAGCAAGTTCGTGTTAATGTCAATGATTTCAGGCCAATTTCCTTGACAAATGTGTGCTTAAAGTTTTTAACTAAGCTTGCTGCCAATACACTACAAGAGGTCATTCTTAAATGTTTACATGAGAACCAGTATGGGTTTTTGAGATCTAGATCCATACAGGACTGTCTAGCCTGGTCTATGGAATATATTTATCTATGTCAACTTTCCAAAAAGCCTATTGTCATTATCAAGCTAGACTTTTCTAAAGCTTTCGATACAATTGAGCATGAGGCAATTTTACAAATAATGAAGCACAAGGGATTTAATGATTTGTGGTTACTATGGATCAAAAGACTGCTATCTTCTGGTTCATCATCCATCCTTCTAAATGGGGTTCTAGGGAAACAGTTTGTTTGCAAAAGAGGAGTCAGACAGGGTGACCCCTTATCACCTTTGCTTTACTCTTTTGGGTCTGATCTCTTGCAGTCTGTAGTAAATGATTTATCTAGACACGGTTTTATATCTAGGCCTATTGAAACTTATGATGAGGACTTCCCTATCTTACAGTATGCTGATGACACACTCTTGATTATGCCAGCTGATTTAAAACAATTGAAAGAGATTAAAGTGGTTCTGAATAATTACAGTATATCCACTGGTCTGGATATTAATTTTGATAAATCTATGATGGTACCCATTAATGTGGCTCCTGATATCATGCTACAGATTACCTCTGAATTTGGTTGTATATGTGGTAATATGCCTTTCACTTATCTGGGACTGCCTCTTGGTACTACTAGGCCAACAATTAATGAACTCATGCCTCTGGTGTGTAGACTAGAAAGAAAATTGTCTGCTAGCTCAAGCTTTTTATCTAGAGGGGCCAGACTGCAGTTGATTAATTCAGCTTGGGCTTCCATGCCATCACACTTTCTCTGCACTTTACAACTGCCAATTGGTCTGACCAAACAACTGGACAGAATTCTCAGACAATGTTTATGGAGAGATAAGATTGATGAACCTAAGCAATCTCTTGCTGCATGGGATCTAATTTGTCAGCCTAAGTCAAGTGGTGGTCTTGGGATTGTTAACTTTCAGAAACAGAATGCTGCTCTTTTGATTAAATTTTTGGACAAGTTTTATAATCATAAGGATATACCTTGGGTCAACCTTATCTGGCATGCTCACTATCAGGGGAAGGTCCCGCATGCAGAAAATATGGGTGGATCATTTTGTGGCGTGATGTACTTAAGCAAGTGGATAATTTCAGAGGTGTGGCTGCAGTCACTTTAGGTTCTGGGAACACCTTCCTTTTCTGGACTGACTATTGGATTATGCAAGGAGACAATAAGCCTTTAAACCTGAGATTCCCATGTCTTTTCTCTTATGTCTTAAATGATCAGCTCTCTGTAGCACAGGTCTTGGATAAGGATGATTTTATGAGTCTTTTTTATCTCCCACTTTCGAGTAGGGCATTTCATGAGCTGCAGGAATTTGGTCCTATAAGTGGGGGGAGTCTTATACCCCTGGTCAGTTCTATCGTCTTATTCATAAGCATATTGTTGTTCCCTGTGTATTCAAATGGCTTTGGAAATCTAAATGCATAATGAATACCAAGGTTTTTGCCTGGATGCTTCTGTCTGATAGACTAAATACCAGATACTTACTACAAAGTAGACACTGGAATGTGACTTCGGACACACACTGTGTGCTTTGTCCTCTACGGATATATGAGGATCGGGCCCACTTGTTTTTTGAATGCAACTTCAGTATTCGTATCTGGAATTATTTGCAAATTACCTGGCAGTCTAATGATAGTATTCAGGCGATGGTGGCATCTTCTAAGCAAAGTTTTGGTAAACCGTTTTTCATGGAAGTGGTTATCACTGCATGTTATAATATATGGCTTCTCAAAAATGGGAAAATATTCAACAACACTGTGGATATGTTTGCTAGTTGGAAAGGTAAATCCATTCATGATATGACCATGCTACAATACAGGATCAAAGCTAAGCACAAGGACAAGCTGCTATATTGGATCAATGGATTACCTTGAGTTATGATATAGGTGCGGTGATATAGTGTTGGTGTTACCCTTTGTATATTTTGTAATTATTGTAATTACTTTGTTCTTGTTTCTTTAAGTTTAATAAATTTGCTGTGGGGCTCTTTGCCTCACAGTCCCGAGTCAAAAAAAAAATCACAAGTGTCATTAGAATTACCACATATGAGAGATAAAGTATCATCAGAGCAAAAAAAATTCTTTAAAGCTAGGGAACTAAAAAGATCATTTTCATAAAAAATAAGTTCCCCAAGCTTAGACGTTTCCATAGCATTAGTAACAAAGGTGTTCAAAAGATTCATACTAATAACATTGTAATTAGCATGCAAAGAAAGTTCCATGGGTTTTTTAATTTTCTTTTCAGACAAGTCATGTCCTAACTCAAGATAAATACTATAAAGCTCTCTAATTTTGTTGTTGTTTTCCATTAAGACTAACTAGTGAAAAAAAAACAAAAAGACAAAATTGCAGAATCTAAAGGAAATAACTTCGAGCACTCACGCCAGAGGATGTGAGTACCCTTTACCTTACCTCCCCTACAACGGCGCTAGAAAATAGCTTGATGTCTATGCACTTCTATTCTTGTAGACAGTTGTTGGGCCTCCAAGTGCAGAGGTTTGTAGAATAGCAGCAAGTTTCCCTTAAGTGGATTAACCAAGGTTTATCAAACTCAGGGAGGAAGTGGTCAAAGGTATCCCTCTCAAGCAACCCTGCAATTAAGATACAAGAAGTCTCTTGTGTCCCCAACACACCTAATACAATTGTCAGCTGTATAGGTGCAATAGTTCGGCAAAGAGATAGTGAAATACAAGTGGTATGGATAATTATAAGTGGCAACGGTGCTTGAAAATAGCTTTGATGGTGCGTGGAAAAGACTAAAGGAAAACTGAAATAAAGATGAAAGCAAGCAAACATGTAACAGATCTAATTGCAAACAGTGTTTCAATGCTTATAAACAAGGCCTAGGGATCATACTTTCGCTAGTGAACACTCTCACAAAAATATCTTCTCTGCATGATAATACTCTAAACTACTCTCCGGTTGGACACTCTAATCCATGGTAGGGCTATAACAGCACACCTCAAAGTAAGCCTTTCCCATCTAGATAACCCCACACTGACACCTTGAGAACTAGATGGTTCGAACAAACACCACAATTTCATAGAAACATCCAACTCCAAATATAACTCATAACAAGTATTTGTAATCTCTAGCCTAAGTTCCACCATGGTGTGCACGTTGTCACTTTCACACACATGGGGAGAGAAGAGATCTATTAAAGCACTTGAGTAGCAAGGTAGATATACTTGATTACAAAGCTCATGATCACAATATTATCATGCATAGAGAGAGAGAGATGAACACATAGCTACCGATAGAACCCTTAGCCTTGAGAGAGAACTACTCCCTCCTCATCATGGAAATCAGCAATGTCTATGGAGATGGTGGAGATCGATGGAGATGGCTCCGGGGGCACTTCCCCGTCCCGGCAGGGTGCCGGAACAGAGACTTTCGGTCCCCTAAATCTCCCCTTCGGTGGCGGTGGCGCTGTGGAAGTTTTCGTGGCTAGAGGCTCGACCGTTTAGGGTTTCTGCATCTGGGGCTTCTTATAGGTGAAGGAGGCAAGGTCGGTGGGCGGCCAAGGGGCCCACACCACTAGGTGGCGCAGCTAGGGTGGACTCGCGCCACCACATGGTGTGGCCGCCCTGTGGCCCCTCCCCGTCTTGTCTTCTGGCTCCGTGAGTCTTCCGGTAAAATATCAACTTTGGGTTTTGTCCGGTCCAATTCCGAGAATATTCATTTTATGACTTTCCTAGAACCAAAAACAGCAGAAAAACAGACAACTGGCACTGTGGCATCTTGTCAATAGGTTAGTCCAAGAAAGTGTATAAAAATTACTCCAAAGTGTGGACAAAACATAAGAAAGTAGATACTAAACAAGCATGGAATATCAAAAATTATAGATACGTTTGCAACGTATCATCTACCAAACCGAGAAAAAAAAGATAACCAAACAAATACATTATACAATGAGCCAAAGCACCACAAAGTTATTTCAGGGAAAAGAAACATCGTGGGAGTGGAGGACAAGACAAACATGTCATAAGATTGTGATAAGTTTCATGAAATTCCTCCCTTCACGGTGAAGGATGACCCAAGCATCCTGTTAATTGATGAAGATACTCCATGGTTACGGCCACACAGTCATAAGCAAGGCAATTTAGGAAACAAGTGAATATATGTATTCTGAATTTTGCCTTTGGTAGTTTTGAGATGCAATCAATATACCAAGTTTAAACTTGCATTTGATCTCTGAAGAAACATCATATTGTGAGTCTAAAAATAATTTAGTCCCGGATGGTGTCTCCAACTAGGACTAAAGATGAACCTTAGTCCCGGACGAATACACCAACCGGGACTTAATGGGTTGCGGCACGCTGGGGCCAGCGCGAGCCCATTTAGTCCCGGATGGTGTCTCCAACCGGGACTAAAGATGAACCTGTAGTCCAGGTTGGACACACCATCCGGGACTAAACGTGGGTGGTGACACTATGCCAGTGAGTGGCGACACTATTTTGGTGGGTGGAGGCACTATGCTAGTGAGTGTCGACACTATTTCGTGAGTGGCGGCACTATGCCCGTGAGTGATGCCATTATTTCGGTGGGTGGCGGCATTATGACAGGCGTGAGTGTCGACATTATATCGTGAGTGTCGATACTATGTTGTGCTGCTTAATCTATAAATAGGCATCCTTGTGCAGTTATCAACTGCAAACAAGATGGTGTGCGAGAGTAGGGACAACACTACGACAAGCTTGAGGAAGATGCCCAAGGATCTAGTCCTCAGGCATCTTCCATAAGCTCGCCATAGAGGCACTCCCTAATATGTGAAATTAGTTAGATCCCCGGTGTATTGATCTAGCTATAGAAGTTATAAACTGCAAGATGGTGTGCAAGAGCAGGGACACCACTACGGCGAGCTTCTGGGAGATGCCTAAGGATCCAGTCCTCAGGCATCTTCATAGTTTGGCAAAGTTGTAGTCCCGGTTTCCTAACTGGGACTACGGAATCGAGACTAAAGGCCCCCTTTAGTCCTAGTCCAGCCACAAACCGGGACTAACATTCGAGACATTTATTATTATTAAAAAACCGAGACTATGAAATCGGGACTAAAGGCCCCCCCCCTTTAATCATACTCATGTCTAGCCCTATAGTACATAGCTTCTGTGTCGTCTTCTTCATCGTCATCGTCATTGTCATTGTCGCTAGACGCACGCGGCTGGATCCTCAGCCCAGCCATGGCATATTTCGGTGGGCACCTACCTCTCGGGCCTCAGATTCACGATGCATCACGGAGGAGGCTCCCGGATGATGACGCCGCTACACCCGCGACCTTCACCACCGCCACCCTTCTTGTTACTCTGCGGCGGGTGCGCGTACCGCAAGTAAGGATGATCTCCCTCGGCGATGTATCGCATCATGCAGGCGATAGTTCGGTTCACCCACCATAGGCGGCGGCCTGCTTCGTTGTGGTTCACTGGGGGCGGGCCATCACTGATGGCTCAGTGTTGATGTAGAGCTCGTTGGGAACCCCAAGAGGAAGGTATGATGAGCACAACAACAAGTTTCCCTTAGTTATGAAACCAATGTTTAATCGAACCAGTAGGAGCAAGGAAACACCCCAAAGGTGTTGCTAGATGAGCCTTGGCAGGGCGCACTACCGGTGCTAGTAGCAACGTGGAGACCTACACAACACAACCACAGAACTTTGTCCCCAACTTGCGATGAGGTTGTCAATCTCACCGGTTTTGCTTAAAACAAAGGATTAAACGTATCGAATGGAAGGAAGTAAAAGTTTGCAGAAAATAAACACAAATCAGTAAACAGTTTGTAGATTGTATGTAAAAGAAAGGATCGGGATCCATAGTTCACTAGAGGTGGCTCTCCTTAAGATAGATAACATGCTGGGTGAACAAATTACAGCGGGGCAATTGAGAAACATCGAGAAAGCAATACATGCATATACTAATCATATTGACTCCTTTGGAACTTGATTGGGCATTACAACATTATACATAGACCGCCATCCAACTGCATCTATGACTAATAATCCACCTTCAGGTTATCATCTGAACCCCCTCCAGTATTAAGTTGCAAGCAACAGATTATTGCATTACGAATTGCGTGTAAAGTAAACAATACGATTGTTCTATGAAGAAAGGATTGTTGTTTTCTCCCTAGTAGCAATAGCACATCTAGTACCTTAGAGATTTCTATCACTTCCCCAGATTACTAGAGGCATGAACCCACTATCGAGCATAAATACTAACTGTTGGAGTTGCTAGCATCTACTTGGCCAAGATAGCTACTAACAACGGAAAGCATGCAAGATCACAAATAACAAAGACATGATATAATCAATAATCAATCTGAAATAGCATCTCAATATCCATCGGATCCCCGCAAACACAACATGCAGAATTACAAATAGATAATCTTGATCATGAACGGAGCTCACAAGATCTAAACATGAAAGCACAAAGGAGGAGAACCAGCCATCTAGCTACTACATGGATCTGTAGTCCAAAGATGAACTACTCACGCATCACACCGAAGGCCTGCATGGTGATGAAGAAGGCCTCTAGGGTGAATTCCTCTCTCCGGCAGGGTGCCGGGAAGAGCTTTAGATCCCTCCCGATCTAGGGATGGAGATGACGGCGGCTAAAGACTCTTTCGTGGATTTTTGATCGGGTACTTAGGGTTTTCGTCCCGAGGGCATCTTATAGGTGGAAGGAGAGGCCGAGGGGGTGCTGGGTCAGCCAGACCACCCCCCGGCGCGGGCCAGGCCTGGCCGCGCGGCCAGGTGGTGTGGTCGGCCCCCAACCCTTCTTCGTCTCGTATTCTGGCATCGGATGACTTTCGGAAAAATATGCACTTTGGCTTTTGTCCCGTCCGATTCCGAGAATATTCATTTTCTGACTTTCCTGGAAACAAAAACAGCAGAAAACAGGCAGCTGGCACTATGGCTCTTGTTAATAGGTTAGTCCAAGAAATCATATGAAAAGTACTCCAAATTGTGGACAAAACACAAGAAAGTGGATAAAACTAAGCATGGAACATCAAAAATTATAGATACATTTGCAATATATAAGTCACCCTCATACCTGGCGAGCTCCCTTTCCTGTCGGTTAGCAAAGAAGGAATTCCAAGTGTCGTAGTTGTTGGGATCTCAATGGGAATCCATCCGCTGCTCCGGCATGAGCTTGAGGTAGAAGTGAGTCGTGCTGGCAGCCGGAACCATGAGGCACAGGAGGGTCAGGAACCCCTCAAGCGCACAGCATGCAGTTGGCGGGTAGCTGGTAGGCCGACGGTCATGGGTGAAATGGATCGTATGGGCACCTAGATGGGGGTGAATAGGTGCTACTTCAAATTTTAATGCTTTTTCAATTTTAGGCTTGACACAAAAGATAAATTTTATAAATATGTGAATATGTAGAATTTCCCTATATGCAAACATAACTACTAGCGAGTAATGGTAAGTAAGAGTGAGGAACGAGGAAACCGTAGTGGAGCACGCGGAGACACTGTCGTCGGATTGATGACAAGTACGCCATGAGGGGGTGTAGCACCTCGATAAAACCACTACTAGAAAATCGCTTGGTGTTTCTGTTTTGTGCATCATCATGATCGCATGCTCATGTCATCATGCCACATTGCATTTGAGCATCCTCATGTCATCATGCATCTTTTGCCTAAAACGTATTTCTCTAAAAGCCTACATTTGTTTTCTAAATATCCCCCCCTCTCTTTTAAATGTAAAACCCTGACCCTTCGGATTATTTTGTTTGTCTAAACTATTTATCAAATTATTTATTAAGATAAAACAAACAAGTTTCAAAAATGATAAGTTGTACCGGGGAAGGCAGCCGAGCCCGTAGGCCAGGCCACCTACAACCCCGGTTGGCCCAGCTCGTTTCATCATCAAATATCTGTCCCCAAACCCTAGTCCTAAACACCCCAAAACCCTTGACCCACCTACCACCCATCTCTCCATTCGCCCCGCCGCCAGACGGCACACGTACCACACGCGCACTGTGCAACCTCTGCCTACCACCCCACTCACAACGCCCGGTCAAACCCCGCTCCTCTCGCTAACCCCGACCCCACCACGCACGTAACGCATGCTTCCACCGCTGGCTGCCCGCACAGTGCCACACTCCTCGTGAACCTGGCCCCACCCTCGCGTATGCGCACACGCGACCCCCACCTCTTGATCCCCACCTAACCTCGCATGCCTCCCTGCCCGGTCGCGATCAAGCAGTGCTGCTCTGCCTCTCTCACCGCCAGTCACCCTACGCCGGCGTGCGAGCCTGCCTGCCACTGCGCGTCGCTGCCTCTCGCTGCCGCGACCCTCTTCTCCTTTTCCTCGACGTTCCCGACCACCAGGACCAGCTTCATGCCGAGCTCCTCGTCGCCGTGTGTCATGGCCGCCCTGCGCCCCTCTTCGCTGCTCCCCTCCTTTGGCGGTGAACCGTCGCGCGACCTCAGGCCTCGGCGCGACATAGCTGCCCTTCCTCGTCTCTCCTGGCGCCTGCTACCGCACCCTCCGCCGCTCGCCTCTGTTCCGGCCACCGCAAAGGCCAGGTCATCCTCGACTGCATCGTCGTCGGCCTCCGCCCCTGCAGGCTCTCCTCGTGTCGCCGCCCGCTCGCGCCTCCGCTGGCCACAAGCTGCTCTGCCGCCGGCCTCCTCCCGTCAGCGAGCCGCAGCCGCGTCGCCCCTTCCTCTGTGCGTGGCGCTGCCGAATGTTGCCGCCCCAGCGTCCCTCTCGCCAGGCTGCTGCTATGCTCGTTTTTCTTCAGAGAAAAACTGTGTAGGTGGCCATCTTCTGGCGTGTATCTCGCCTTCGGTTTCATGTGGATTCTCGTGGTGTAAAATGCTTTGCTGATCCACGTTGATGTTTGGTTGCGAGGAGTGGAGTACAGATGATGCGGTGATGGTATGTGGTAGTGTGCTACAGATGATGTGAAGAGGTGTGTGCAAACCCGAAGGCCATGTTGTTGTGGTGATGATAAGACAATGACCGTGAAGAGATGTTGTGTGTGCTACCTGGAACTCAATGTTGTCTATTTAAGTTCGCCATCCGATGGACAAGAATGACATGTGTGGACACGCGAAGGCCTCGAACCCCGAAGACCCCTGATCCACAGACCCGCGAAGACCGATCCAAACCCCTTGGAACCAAGATCGTTGATCCGATGTGTGACCCCTTTATCTGAGGCCCCTATTTTTATAATATGACATACATACTTGTTGCATATAAATTGTTCATGCATGCATACATATTTCGTGGGTCCAGGTTATTTTGTCGGCTCACTTAATAATTAAATATGGAGGCCATATGCGGACTATTCTAGCCTTATATTGGCCCCCATTTAAATTTGTGTAGCGAACCAATGCCATGTTTTGCCTTGTTAATACAACATTTAAATTGAAGGGTAGCTAAATAACTTGAACCTTCTAATTAATTGTCGGGACCGTGGCTCCAATTAATATTGCCCAATTGCACTTCATTTATGCCATGTCATGCATCATATCATAAACATGCCGATTCTTCAGCCGTAGTATTAAATAGTGTATCCGATGTTTCTTCTAGTGTTTTGCTTCTTCACGGACTAGGCCGATGAGTTGATGCGAGTGTCAACCCGGTCTCCGATGAATCTTCTGAAGTGTTTCCCAGGCGAGCATCTCCCCCTTTCTACCTATTTTGCATTTATAGTCTTTACTTCCTCCTGTTGATCTATTGCTAGAGCTTTATTAATTTCTTATTTCTTGGGCCCAGAGCTTGATTCATTTCTTATTTCTTGGGGCCACAAAGTAGTTTGGGGATTTATTACTATCCTGTACTTATGCCATGCTTTACTGCTTTATTTACGATTGTGCGTGGAGCACCTGTACTGTTTTGGAACGTGGAATGTTTTCGCGGTATCGACAAGCCTAGTCACACTTTTGGGTTCCCAGTCGTTTACAGCAATGGACACAAACCCTGGGTCTGTCTCGGAGCCGGCCAACTTCGTTGCAGGTAGCTTAGTGGGGTGGCCCCCTGAAATCTTTTATGAATCATGTGATTGCTTTGTCGTGAAAGCCTCGTTGGGTTTTGATTTGGTTTTTCCGAGGTTGATCGTGCATGTATTGCTATTTGTGCACCCCTGCAGGGTAAATCTTTCTGAAAGCCGTGTCCACGGTAATGGACGACTTGGAGCACAGTATCTCAATCATAGACAAGCATAACTAAAGTAGTGCTATAGAGTTGACTTAATATGTGACTAGTAATCAGCTTCACATAATGGAATGGATAATAAAAGTGCCAACAACTGGTGGAACTAGGGTGTATCATGTAATGTTATACCTGCCTAGTAAGTGTCGCAACTCCAATGGAATGAAATAAAAGTGCCAAAAACTGCTGGGTTTGGGATGTCACATGCTAATTGTATCTGACTAGTAAGTACTGCAACTACAACTGAATGATTAACTAAAACTGCCCACTACTTATGCTATCAGGATGACTCATGCAATCTATATCTGATTAGTAAGTGCTTCAACTATAATGGAATAAATAAAACTGCCAACTGTGTGAGTTCCTCGGCTTGACTTCCTTGTTTGGTCTCGAGGGGGAAATACCAGGATGGGTATGATTGGTGTTAGTATAAGGTTGGTTCCGAATAGGTCTTTCTTACCTCTCTCTAATAGCCGACAGTTAATCGAGTCTCTATAGGTTGTTTAGTGCATGCTGCACTGCCGCTTCAGTCGACCATACCTATGTAGGCGAGCGCCGCCGAATTCTAGCCTCGCCGTGTACTGGCCTCAGTACTGACGCTCCTCTTTTTCCTTCGCCCTTTGTCGGCACCCCCTTTTGTTTTAGCAGGTTTGTGATCGACGTCGTTAGCAGGGTTACCCTCCCGGCTTGGCCTGGGCAGGGTTATGGACGCCATAGGTTATTCTTCAGGGCTCTTAGCCCCATTTGCATCTTGTTCGTAGTCAGACGCTCTATCGTTTTCAAGGTGATTTGGATCTTTGTATAGTATATCTGTATTCTTGACTCATGGAGACATTGTTGTATATATATGTTATGTGGGTTCCATCGTGGACTAATGTGTAATGGTATTACTTCGTTCTCCACCCGCACGCAAGTGCCTGGTGGGCGTCCTTGAATCGTTTCTATGCGGGTTTGGCGGGAATCGCTAAAACTTGCATAGGGCCGATTCGAGGGTGTTACAGGGGGTCCTCGAGGCGTGCGGAAGAGAGGAGTGTGTGACGTACAGTGTTCCGGGACGGTGAGCACACAAGTTTACCCAGGTTCGAATCCGCCGGCTTTGGACGGATCCTACTCCTGCTAGCAATCCAGTAATACGGCAGAGCCGGAATTTGGGTTACAAGGGTTCGCCTGTGCGTGTTGAGATTGTAGAATATTGAGGGTGCCCTAAAGGCTCTCCCTAGGACGGCTTATATAGATATCTGAACTTGGGTTTACAGGAGAGACCTATCCGGCTACGACTAAGAGTCGGTTATAGAGTACATCTTGAGCTACAAGTAACACTATGGGCCTATGTCGGTAAGTCTTCTGGGCCTTCCCGTAGCCGAACTGGACTCCATCTTTTCTCCCTGACTGGGCCGCCCGTGAAGGAAAGCTCTAACCCGAAGTGGGCCACCGTTGTCTGTGAGGAACTGTGAGGATACCCGAAAAGTATATCCCCAACAGCAGCCCCCGGAAGTCTCCAAGATCCAAAGTCGGATTCATCATCGTCTTGCTTGATCTTTGGCTTGCAGAATCTTGAAGGGTTCCTGAAACTTCACAACAAAAAATTCGATCTGGGTCTTCAAAATAAGTCGGATCTATCAACATGTTACTCGGATTTTCCATCTTGATTTTCAAACTAAGCCGAAACTTGGTCTCTGACGTCACCTGACACTGGTCATGGTTAAGTCACGTCATCTGACAAACATCCTGTCAGCACGACCGTTGGTGGGTCCGTCGTTCATGGAACCGAGGCGCCGTTTCAATGCGTACGTGGAGATCGAGGTGACGTATTCAATGCGTGGGTCCTTCCTAGTTCCTTCCATGACGTGTGGCGGTTACACAGTACTGTTTGCATGAATCTTGGCACGGTTTTTCCTCTCCTCCACTTCTCTCCCGCGCATAGAGCTCCCCTGCTTCCCAACTCCCAGCGCCGCCTATCTAAGGTCACCGGAGCACTGGAAGAATGGCTTATTCTTCATCATCCGGCTTGGCCGCTGTAGCAGCGACGGCGGCGGCAGTAGAGAAGGAAAGCAATCGCGGGGTTTGGATCCCCTGCTTGCTGGACGACGAGAAGCTCCGCGGCGTGGAGACTTAAGGGCTCCTCCGCGCGGAGACTAGCGGAGTGGTTCCGGAAAAACCATCCCCAACCCGCACGCCGACGAGCGGGTACACTTCGGCACCCACCTCGACAGAGGTTTGTCTTTCCCTCCCTCGGAATTATTTTCCGAGGTGATAGATCATTATGGTGTTCAGATTCACCATCTTCCCCCCAACTCCGTCTTAGAGATGAGAGCCTATGCGGCCTTGTGTGAGGGATATCTCGGCATTAGGCCGAGTCTCACTTTATTCCGGTACTACTTCCATGTCCGGAGAAACTCTATCACAGCTGGTAATCCTTATATTACCGGTACAATTAGTTTTTCGGTTAGGCGTGAGCGCGTCTATCCGAGGATTCTAGCCAGTGAGTCGGTCAAACAATGGCCGGCCACTTTCTTTTACCACAAGGATGTTCCTGCTCCTGGCAAAGCCACTGCTTTGTCGTCTTTCATCGACGGAGCCGCCACGCCTCAAGCATCTTGGGACGAGGTCGCTCCGGCTCTCAGTGACGATCTGCTTCTTGCCAAGAGGCGAATTGAATATCTGATAAAACACAAAGGCATGAGGGGATCCGACTTGGTCCAATGTTGGGTATCACGCCGGATCCAACCCCTCTAGCACCACGGAGACCTACTGATGCATTCCATCACGTCGTCCAAAAAGGATTCCCTCCGCATCAGCCCAAAGCCTATACATCGCAAGGTTATATAAGCCAGATTAAATGGCTACTAAGGGAGCGGATTGAGAGGAAGATCCCGGAGGTTTCTCTGGACATGCACACAGCGCAAGACCCTGTTGTGCCAGTAAGCTTTTAACAATAAACCCTTTCTATGTGTTTCACCTTTAAATTATTTCTCAATACTGAGATATTATCTTCTTTTCAGCTTGACGACCTCCCGAATCGGAACTGGCTACTATCGAGGGATATCCTCCGGAATTTTCTCAGGAGGAGGAATTGGTCCCACAGCCGGACGTTGTGCCCAGAAAGTGCAAAGCTCTGATAGTGGCTGTTGGCACAAAGGAGGTGCCAGTCGTGAAGAGGTAACTTTCAACACAACTTTCTCCTTTGTACCTTACTCGAATTTTCTTCCGAGATGTAATGTTTTCCATTCTATTACATTCTCAGAGCTAAGCAACTCATCAAGGGCAAGGGGAAGGGAACTTCTTCAAAGCCCTTGCGGCAGACAAAGCTGACCTTAGCTTCTCCTGCCGTGGCTCCTCCGACTCCTGCCCCTCAACCTTCGGCAACACTGATGATTACTCCATCACCATTTGTCGCAGAAGATCTGGCTCCTTCAACGGAGCCAGCGATCCTTGAATCGCAGACTAACATCACCATGAGCGAGTCAGGTTTAGATAAGGGTGAACCCTCTTCGGGTAATGATCCCTCGGCAAAGACCTTCGCCGAAAACCTCCTTAACAATCCGGGGCTTGCAAAATTTGGCTTATCTTGGAAATCTACGGAGGAGATCTAGCGGCTGGCCCGGCAATGCCTGGAGAGCCGTAATCTCTCTGCCGAAGAAGTATCACAAGAAGTAGAGGACGTCAAGTACTCCGACCTTCTTGAACAAGTCCGTCTTCGCGACGAGGGACTTAGAGCTGGTGTGCTTCCACCACCTCCGATTATTCCACTCACGCTCGCCGAGAAGGTTACCACCGAGGTGAACATGTGTCTGAACAAGCTCACACATGAACATCATGTAAGTCAGAATTCCAACTCACGTTTTTATTTATTATACTTTATACCATATCCTCTAGCCCCCAAGCATGAAGTAGTATATACAATCCGGGTTTATGCTTCCTTAGGATGCCAAAGAATGAACTAGTGTAGCCCCCAAGGCTCGTGCTGATATTAGTAACAATATTAGCCTGAGTCTTTAGTAGACTTCTAACTCTGGGTATTCTGACTTATAGAAAGTTAATTCATATAACCAGGATTTGTTGAAGAATATTTGCAACAAGCGGAGAGAGATCAAGGCTCTCCGACTTGAAAATGCTGAGCTGAAGGTTTCTAAGGATGAGGCCGAAGGTAAACATTCCAAGACTCAAGCCTTGTCCTATATTTTTCATAGTCGAATAATTTTTTACTGAACTATTGTTCCTTTTTTTTCTTACAGGACTGGTAAAATAGTCATGTGCTATGATTGAAGAGGCCGAGAACCTCAAAACATTGGTGGTGGCGAATAAAGAACTTCGCCAAGAGTTGGATAAGCTCAAGGCAGATCATGAGAAGAGCATCGCTCAAATTCTCGAATCCACCTCCATGGCCACTGATGAACGTGATCGAAAGATTGCGCTTCAAGATTAGAGAATCTCGGATCTCCACAATGAGCTTTGCAGAGAGAAGGATCTTTCTGAGGCGCTCCGGGCTGAACTCCGGAGTCTTCGAGAAGAGAAGACCAAAGTTGACGATGTCATCTTCGGTACGTTTCATCTGTCTGACTTGTCTATATTCTTCGACTCTTTCGATGTCGGATTTTCTTAACCAATTTTGTGTTATGTGAATAGGTCCTCTGAACTTGACGGACTCCACTGCCGAGTCTTGCACCCACCGGTTTACCCAAGTCGGTGATTTGCTTCATGACTTCCGCCAATCCATCGAGGAAATTGGCGAAGCTCTCAAGGTTCCAGACATGCATGGCATGTCCGAATTTCAGGTGCGAGACAAGGCAAAGGAGATGCCGCAGCTTGTCCGGGACTGCAACATGTCCTCCACGCGAACCGCAGTGCAAAACACTCTCACCATGGTCATGAGCCACCATGGAAACATGGAAATCTGGCAAGTGACCAGAGGGTACTGCAAGGTGGACAAAGACGGACAGGAGCAAGATATCAAGGCCATCATGGACTCTTGCACCGGATATGGGTGTCATGTAGCTGACTTAACTAGCTACGACACTCCCTTCTTCACCCGCGTGGACACACCGCCTCCGCCTCCAGAAGAAGTAGATGAAGTTTCCGACGATGAACAGACTGTATCGGCTATGAACATCTCGGAGTGTAATCAAACCGAGGCCAATGCATCTAGCGAGCCGGTAGCTCCTACCTCCTCTCCTGCATCATAAATTACCAGAAACAAATGTATTATTCCGAGAAACATTATGGGTCTATAGATATGCAGTACTATAATTTTCTAGTGCTAGGCTTTTATCTATTCAGCACTTTTGCCTTAAATTTTTGTGTGTCTGAAATGTTTACATAAGAACTTATACTTTTTTTTCTACACTTATCGTTTATCTGGCTTTCCGCCTCGTCCCTTTTGTGAGCTGGCTAAACCTTCTGTACGGAAACTTTGCCGAGAAACGGAGCTCAATTGCTAAACCAGTATAAACTCGGAAATAAAGCTGGCTTCTAGTACCAACAATTCACTACTCAGAAAATACCTGCATCTAGCAATAAGACAAATAACCAAAGTATAGACTAGAAACTTTAGAGTTATACCTAAAGGTAGCATTTTTAGAATCGGAAATCTTAAACCAGACCAAACATGAGTACAAAGTTCTTTCAAGTGTTTTGGGATTTTCGACTATGACATGATCATTTGGAAATAAGATGGCAAAAAACTTTTATTTCTCACAGAACATGTACATATGTATGATTACAAAGAAGGATAAACTAAGAATAAAAGGGACGTAGATGAGTAATATTCCATGGTCTGTCTAACTCATCTGGATTTATACTGCCTCTAGCTCTCTTTCTCTTCTTAGTAGCAGGTCTTTCTTTGACTGGCCTCATGTTAGTTAAGTAGTACGAACCATTGTGCAATAATCGACTAACTAAAAAGGGCCCTTCCCATACTGGGGAAGGTTTGTGCTTTCTTTGTTGCACAAGCTGGAGAACCAAATCGCCTTTATTGAAAGATCTATTTCTGACTCTCTAGCTATGATACTTGCGTAACTTTTGCTGATAGGCTGTTGATCTCATTTCAGCAACGACACGAACTTCTTTGACTAAGTCGAGATCATTTTGTCGAGAAATCTCGGCATCCTCGTCGATATAAGCGGACACTCTAGGAGAAGTGTGAATCAAATCACTAGGAAGAACTGCTTCTACGCCATAGAACAAGAAGAAAGGTGTGTATCCGGTTGACCTGTTCGGAGTTGTTCATAAACTCCATATTGCAGAGGGTAATTCCTCTGCCCAAGCCCCCACAGCATGTCGTAGTGGTGCTTCGAGTCTCGGTTTTAGGCCTTGTAGGATTAAACCATTTTCTCTTTCAACTTGTCCATTAGCCTGTGGATGTGCGACTGACGTAATGTTAAGCCGGATATTTTGTTCGTTGCAGAATTCGGCCAATTCTCCCATAGAGAAATTACTGTCGCTGTCCGTGTTAATGCTATGCGGATAACTATATCGGATTATAACATCCTTGACAAATCTTTTGGCTGTTGCGCCATCATAACTGGTGACAGGTTTAGCCTCAATCCATTTAGTGAATTTATCCACCATCACTAAGAGGTGAGTAAATCCACTTGGAGCACGTCTAAATGGTCCTACCATGTCAAGCCCCTAGACCGCAAAAGGCCATGTTATAGGTATTGTTCGCAACTGATCAACCGGAACATGAGCTTGTTTGGCGTACTTTTGGCAGCCCTTGCACGTCTTGACTAGCCGTTTGGAATCTGCCTTGGCTGTTAGCCAGAAAAAACCGTGCCTGAAATCTTTTGCCACTAAAGACTTGGCTACAGCGTGGTGACCACAGACGCCTTCGTGGATTTCTCTTAGGATTTCCACTCCTTCTTCCGGAGATACGCAGCGCTGAAATACCCCAGATACACTCCTCTTATAGAGCTCACCACTAACTATAGTGTAGGTTTTTGCTCGTCGGACGACCTACCGGCTCAAAACCTTGTCTTCGGGTAATTAGCCCTCTACCAGATAATCAAGGTAGGGTTGGGTCCAGCTGGGAATTACAGCCAGAACTGCTATCAAAGGTGAGTTGGATTTGGTCGGATATTCCTCGTCCACTCCCTTTATTGAGGGAACTTTGAGGTGCTCTAAAAATGTGCCATCCGGAACCTCTTTCCGCGTAGAGCCTATCCGAGATAAGGCATCTGCTTCCTCATTTTCTGCTCGAGGGATGTGTTGAACCTCAAACCCTTCGAACGATTTAGATAAATCATCCACGACAGCTTTATATGTTGCCATGTGTTTATTTGCATTACAAATATCCGACACTTGCTGAGCAACAAGATCCGAATCTCCGTAACACATCAAATGTCGGATGCCGATATCCTTAGCAATCCGGATTCTATGTAGTAGTGTTTCATACTCAGAAATATTATTTGTCGCTGTGAAGTGGATCTGCAACACGTATAGAAGTTTATCTCCTTTGGGTGCTTTGAGCACTACGCCAGCCCCCGAGCCCCCGCGAGCCTTAGACCCATCAAAATATAGGGTCCAATATTCTGACTCAGGGAGGGTCATATTTCTCCTTCGTCTCTGTCCAATCAGCAACAAAGTCAGCAAGGATTTGGGATTTAATTGTTGTCCAAGGTTTGTACTCAATATCGAAAGCTGAGACCTCTATGCCCCATTTGGTGATGCGTCCTGTGGTGTTACTGTTATTGATTATATCTCTCATGGGAGTTGTGCTCACCACGGTAATTGGATGCTCCTGAAAATAATGTCGTAGCTTATGAGAGGCTAAGAAAACAATGTAAGCCAGCTTTTGATAGTGCGGATACCGCTGTTTTGATTCTGTTAGGACCTCGCTGACAAAGTAAGTCAGACGCTGCACCAAGTGTTCCTGATTTTCCTCTGGTCTCTCCACTACCATAACGATACTAACGACTTTATTTGTCGCAACGAGATAAAGCAACATCGGTTCCTGTGGTTCTGGTACAGCAAGGATACGAGCAGATGAGAGTACTTTCTTCAGGTCTTGTAGTGCAGCTTCAGCTTCGTCGGTCCACACAAAATCCTTGGTCTTTTTCAGGAGTTTGTATAATGGTGCGGCTCTTTTACCAAGCTGGCTTACAAACCGAATGACTGCAGCTATGCAGCCAGTTAGTCTTTGTACGTCCTTCAGGCGAGTTGGCCTGGAAATATTGAGTATAGTCTTGAATTTGTCTCGGTTCACCTCTATGCCTCTTTGGGACATGATGAAACCTAACAATTTTCCGGCTGGGATTCCAAAGAAGCATTTCTTCGGATTAAGTATGATGTTGTATTTTCGTAGATTAGCGAACATTTCCCCAAGTAGGAAATCATTGTTTCCTTCTTTTTGGACATCACCACAATATCATCCACATATGCATGTACGTTGCATCTGATCTGGTCGTGGAGGCAACGCTGCATTGTGCGCTGGTACGTAGCTCCTGCGTTCTTCAGCCCAAAGGGCATCGTAACAAAACAGAAGGTTCTGGAGGGGGTTATGAATGAAGTTTTGACTTTGTCAGATTCCTTCATCCGGATTTGGTGATAATCGGAATATGCATCGAGAAAACAGAGGAGTTCCGAGCCTGTCGTGGAATCGATAACTTGATCAATCCTAGGCAGAGCGAACAGATCTTTTGGACAAGCCTTGTTCAAGGCAGTATTATCAACACACATCCTTAAATCAGTGGTGTCCTTTTTAGGGACCATTACAGGATTAGCCAATCACTCAGTGTGGATGACCTCTTCTATGACTCCGGCTAACTCGAGCCGTGCTAGTTCCTTAGCTATTGCCTTACGCTTTTCATCGCTGAAACGTCGTAAGGACTGTTTGATGGGTTTAGCATTCGGGTTTACATTTAAAGAGTGCTCGGCAAGTTCCCTAGGTACGCCGGTCATGTCAGATGGCTGCCATGCGAAGATATCTTGATTTGCTTTGAGGAACTTGACGAGCATGCTTTCCTATGCGCTATCTAGGACTATGCCTATTTGGGTCACCTTGGAGGGGTCATCATCCTTCAACGGCGTCTTCTTCGTCTCTTCTGATGCCTTGAATTCCGAATTCGGATTTGTCACCTCCTTCTTCATTGCGGGCATCTCGGACGGATCCATGCTCTTCTTGATCTCCTGGTACTCTTGGGCGTGCAGCACGGCTTCAGCAAAGGCGGAATTTCCACTCTCGCGCTTTCTTCGGGTCTCCCCTGATGGCGATAACGCTGTTGGGACCTGGAATTTTCATCATATTGTAAATGTAACACGAACGAGCCATAAAAGCCCAATAAGCTGGACATTCAAATATAGCGTGGTACGTGCTCTTGAACGGGACTACTTCGAAGGAAAGTGCCTCCGTCCGATAGTTCTTTGGAGTTCCAAAGGTAACATCCAAAGTGATTTCTCCCAGGGAATTAGCTTGTCTTCCTGGGACAACTCTGTGAAAGATCACAGAGCTATGGTTCAGCTGGGTCTCCGAGATCTTCATCCGGCGTAGCGTTTCGACATACAGGATATTGATACTACTGCCACCGTCCATGAGAGTCTTGGAGAAACCATAATCGTCAATAAGTGGATTGATGATTAAGGCGTATTTTCCTCGCCTGTGCAACTTAGGCGGATGATCCGCGCGGTCAAATGTGATTGCCACTTCCGACCAGTCCAAGAATTGGGGGACAGCCGGAACTGTTGCATTGAGCTCATGTACAACTTTCTTGACCTTTGCTGGTTGAGATCCGAGGAAGGTGACATAAGTGTCTTTCTTGGTCAGAAATTTTTTCCTCCCTTCCGGCTTGGGATTTGAAGCATCAGCTTCCTCCATGTCGGTATCTTCCATGGTCTCTTTGTCTTTTTCAGAATTCTTCTTTCCCTTCTTCCGCTTAGCCCTGTAGCCAGCGGTATCATCTCTCTTAATGTCGTCATTGAAATGACACTCGGCGTTTGTGTGGGACGAGCCCCCATTGGCGTCTAAGTGATGCACAGATGGGTTATTGGCAATGTCGGCCCATGTGTAGGTGTTGCCTGGTTGCTGGTCTCCTCTACCTTGAACTCTTGAAGTCCCACGACCGCGTCCACAGCCTCCGCCACGTCCTCCTCGTCCTCCAGACCCTAAAGTAGCAGTGACCACTGCCATCTCTGTGTTGGGTTTCTCTTCAGAGGTATTCTTGCACTTCTGAGCTTGTTGATTTGGTTGTTTTGCGGACTGTGGCACAACTAGGGCGTTGATTAATACCTCTGCATCGTCGTCAGCATCTGCATACTTTCTCGCTGTTTCTATCATCTCTCCCAAATCAGTGACCTTGTCACACTTCAAGCGATGACGTAGTAGACCAATTGGGAGACCTGCAATGAAAGCTTCAATCGCAGTTTGGTCATTTACTCCTTCACAAGAGTTCTTGGTGTCGATCCATCGTCTGAGGTAATCCCGGCAAGTTTCTCCAGCTTTCTGGGTGCAACGCTGTAGGTCTACGACCGTACAGGGCCTCCAGTATGTGCCTTCGAAATTCCGAGAGAACGCACTTTGCATGTCATACCAGTTGTGGATGGTGTTCTCCGGAAGTTCATTGAGCCATGATCGTGCCGTCTTCCACAGCAGGAGTAGGAGATATCGGGTTGCGATCGGGCTGTTTCCGCCTTTGGCGATGCAGCAAGCTTGGAAGAAATCCTCCAGCCAGGTGTCTGGCCGAGCAATGCCGTCGTAGGCTCGGATATGTCTTGAGATAGCAAATCCTTCCGGAATCTTGTAGCTCTTATGCGTGGTCCGAAGCACTTTGGGCCCACGTATATATCATCATTTTTGTAGCGCCGCGCCTCTATATTTGAGTTGATCTTGTGCCTTGCGTCGTTCGTGGATAGGGACCGTCCCGAGTGTCGGCTGTGGCTACGGTGCCTTGGAGCCGGACTTCGGCTTCTGCCACCACCTCCTCCACCACGACGCCCTCCTTGGCCTCCTTGGGAGCCGTTGTGATGGCTACTTGGCAGAGAGGGTGGAGCAGTTGGGTTATTTCTGGCTGATCGCCAGCCTCCGTCTGGAGCATCATTATTCTGGTTCCGGGGAGGGTCTTCATTGTGACGAGCCCCCTGTCGGCTTGTCTCAGCACGGTGTCCATCATTCCTTCGTCCATCATCCGGACGGCTTGCATGTCTAGGAGGTGGCATTCTTTGTCGGTCCTCCTCCTGACGTTTCTCCTTATCATCGTCCCTGCGATCTTTCGACTCTCGCCGGGGCAGGTTCCTCAGATTTAGTGCAGCAATTGCCTCTTCCTCCGCAACTGGGTTAACGTTACACCAGTCACAGGCAGGTTTCTGGTGCTGTCCCGAAGATCCGATTCTTGAGTACTTGTCCTCCCGGCGATCGGAACAGTGGCGCTGCTCCGGAACACGCTGGGATCTGACGTCAGCCCATGCCGGATTTGTGCGACACTGGTCGGAATCAAAGACCATCTTTTGACTTCCGGACATGGCGACCTTTTGCAGCTCTAGTCCCTTGTTGAGTAATTTGATGCCCAACCGGATCTGCTCCTGGCCTAGATTAGCCGATAGAATTTCTCGGGCCGCAACGGTGTTCTGCACTGGGGTAGGATACACCCAATCCCCTTTGCTATCTTTCTGAGGCTTCCCCATTTCTTCTCTGAAAAGGATGGCGTGAATCTGCGGGAATTGGTTGTCACTAGTATGACACTTCCTGGTCTTCTAGTATTGCCTGGAGTTGTACTTCTCCGCAGATGCTATGCATTTCTTTTCCTCCTCAATATTTTTGGCTTCATCGAGGAGTACTTGACGACGCGCTTCTAGGGCTTGTGCCCTCTCGTCTCGTTCTTTAGGAGTAAGTTCTGCAGCTGTAGGAATAGGTGTGGTTAATGCAGCATCGATGAATTTACGCGCACCTTCAGTGATCACGTGTCCATCCACCGGTTCTTCTTTTTTGGGCTCGTCTGGGATAAGTGCTCCATCCGAGTCTTCCTCGTATTCCTCGACAATCACCTCCTCTACCGGAGAATCTTTTGTCGGGGTCTTGTTCTTCTTGTTCTTCTTCTTTGCCTTCTTGGCAGCGCCGGTAGCAAAGATGGCTTTGGGTCCGTTTCCCGGAGTCAAGCTCTGATCGGTACTTTTGGACATCTGGACCTCGGGATTATCTCCGATTTCCATGTCATCCTATGCTTTGGGAGAGTGTTCCCGGATCCTTCATCCATGGCTTCTCCTTCCTCTACAGCTTTGGAGTTATACTCCTCTTCATATTCCGCGGAGTACTTTCAGAAATCTGCTGACGTCATCGATTCATCTGAGGATGCGGGTACGTCGGCGTTTGATCCGATCGCCTCTAGCACAGAGTCAGTGTTGTCTCCAGCATCGGCAGAGCCGGATCTAGATCCTACATATCCGACGAAGTGCGACGCGTGCTTCCTGAGGTACCTGCGGCTCTCGCGATCGGCCTCGTCAGAACGTTTGATGGTCTCGAGGATTTCATCTAGGCCGGAGTTTTGCATCATCATGCGTCTTAGCATGTACCTCAGGAAAGGCATGTCTGTCCTTGCGTCATCAGAGCCGGAATCAGTGTCGTTGCTATGCTCCTCCTGGATTTCGACTTCAGCGGGTGGGTCGATCTGGGATTCGGTCTCTCCAAGGATTTCCACTCCAGATTCGACTTGGGCCGCTAGGTCTGCTTCAGGCTCGGATTTCTCCACTATCTCCGCAACTGGTGCGGGCTGGGTGGGATTAGGGTTTTCTGAGATCCGGAACTCTGCCGCCTCCGCGAACAAAGGGGACCCATAGATTTCCTCTACCTCTATCATCACCGCTAGGGTGGGTGGGACAGGTTCAGCAAAACCAATGTAAACATCGATCTCGCCAAAAGACATGATGGTGTAGGTGGTCATGGCCTCCCTAGCCGGAATCCAGGTCTCGTCGAGGATGATGAGAGGGACGTCACTGGCGTAGAGGATGCGACCGATGGTGATAGTCTCGCCGATTCCGATTCTTGCAGATTCCGCTCAGAACGAAAATCCGAAGCTCACTTACCCCACGGTGGGCACCAACTGTCATCGGATTGATGACAAGTACGCCAGAGGGGGTCCTCGAGGCGTGCGGAAGAGAGGGGTGTGAGACGTACGGTGTTCCGGGACGGTGAACACACAAGGTTACCCAGGTTCGAATCCGCCGGCTTTGGACGGATCCTACTCCTCCTAGCAATCCAGTAATACCGCAGAGCCGGAATATGAGTTACAAGGGTTCGCCTGTGCGAGTTGAGATTGTAGAATATTGAGGGTGCCCTAAAGGCTCTCCCTAGGACGGCTTATATAGATATCCGGCCTAGGGTTTACAGGAGAGACCTATCCGGCTATGACTAAGAGTCGGTTACAGAGTACATCTTGAGCTACAAGTAACACTATGGGCCTATGTCGATAAGTCTTCTGGGCCTTCCCGTAGCTGGACTGGACTCCGTCTTTATTTCCTGACTGGGTCACCCGTGAAGCAAAGCTCTAACCCGAAGTGGACCACCCTGGTCAGTGAGGAACTCTGAGGATACCCGGAAAGTATATCCCCGACAGACCCATGATTTGTTTTACCGCAGTTCCTTCCTTCTTAAGGGAAGTAAATCTGCGTTGAAGGGGTGGGCGGTACTAAGACCACCAGGCCACCATAGGCCTCACCCTGTTCTCTGATGGATCTCGTCACCAAAGACCTAATCGACCTTTCCACTACTGAAACCCTTCGAGGCGGAAACCAGTGCCTTTACACAACTAGAGGGAGACAACTCCACAACCGAAATTTGAGGAAAGCTGCCATAAGAACAATCTATTATTATATACTAAAAGTACATTACGGGATCACCAGAAAATAGAGAAATTTTTTAGAAAATCCCACAAAAATCAGTAACATCTGATCGTTTATTTTGGAGACTGGATATTTATGACCATTAGATTAGATTAAAGTTAAAATTACCCACCGTTGCCATTATAACGTAACAAAACGTTTCATCTCTAGGTTCGCCAATAAATTAGGTCATCTTCCTTACTTCCGCCCCTATACGGGAAAAGAAGAGTTAGATGAGCCGCCACCGGTCGGCCACGCACTGCCCGATCTAGCTAGATCCTCATGTCCTTCGTGCCTCCTCGATCACAAGTCCAATCCATATGGCTAGAAGAAAGCCCTCCGGCGCGAGCGGCCAAGCGAGGCTTCACGTCCGTTGTTTATTGTATGGAATCGTGATACGGCGTTGTTGAGATATTGGATATAGAGCACCGACAATTATGGCAAAGCTTCCGGCAGCATCATTGCCTTCAAGCCTGGAGCAGATGTACGTAATCAGCGGGTTGTCATGGCCCACTTCATGTACATGTTTCTGACAGAAATACAAGCGATCATGCTTTGTCGTTGATTTGTTGTACCTGTTTCCAATGGTCAAGAAGCAATATGGGCTAGACTAAATTCATGTACTGGCTCTATCTTCAAAAATATGTCACAGATTCGTCTAGATTTATATGTCTTCAGATCATTTTCTTGTACAGATACGAGTGAATTTAGACAAATCGGTGACTTCTTTTTGACAGAGATTATGTGTTTTTCCGACCGGATATACAAGCGATCAAGCTTTGTCGCTGACTTTCTATATGTGTTTCCGATGGTGAAGAATCAATACGATCTAACTAGAACAAGGCTAATATGGAGGATGCCGCAATTGACTTATACGGGCATGCAATCGAGCTGAATTCGTTTGTGTGAATGGGAGCGGCATGTCAGCATGGCGATATAATCACCATGGCCTTTTTCTTGGGTCAACCAGGTACGGGCTTGGTTTGATCATTGGTAAATAGTAATCCCTCCTTCTCAAAATAGATGTCGTAGGTTTGCTAAGATTTAGATGAATGTATATATTAAATAGTATCTGGAATCACTAAATTTCGACAAATATGTGACATTTATTTTAAGACGAATGAGCATCAATGATGTAATAGTGTTGGATTATTTATTTATTCTCATTCACTTTCTACATGTTAAAAACCATGCCCTCTAGAACTGGTCGAGTACATAGTTTTGGACATGACATATTGAACAAGAATAGTAAAGCAGAATTTGACAGGAAAATGTTTTATTTTGCAGGCTGCCAACATATTATGAAATAAAAATATGATTTGTCAACTTCACTAAAAATATTATTTTCTTAGGTAGTTTGGGAAAGACTCCAGCCATGTTTCCTAGCTCGAGACTTTTGAAGCATACTTTTGTTTCTAAGGTACACCTTCAGCCTGCCGAGTTCAATTGTGGTCAGGTTAGTTATTTAGTATGACCCCTCTACGGTGTGATATAATTTCAACTAATCTACTGAAATGTCGGTTTATTTACACCCCTACATACTTGACTAATTCCCGTATATATGTTTTTATGTCCCAACACATTATGCTACGGTAGGAAGTATCGTTGTAGTTTACCTAAGAAGGATGGGGCACGAGACATGTGAAATTCTTAGTGCAAATATATCTTTACTTATACTAAAGACATTAAATATAATTTTCTTGCATTCTGCAATTTTTGCTACAAATACATAAGATCTAAATTGCACGGTTTTTTTTAAATTAATTTAGTATACTGAATGTTAGTAAAATAACTTGGAATATTACGGTCTTCGGTAGAATCTACGCATACCGATTTAAGGTTTATAGAGAGAACTAGATGTAATCTTACACTCTATGAGTACCGATAGCAATGTCAAATGTGTAGGTAGGAGGGACACTTTTCCTTTTTTGATCTCTTAAGTTTATCTTAGCTTCGGATTCATAATGAATCAAGTTTATCTTAACTACTTTGCGATCATGGTATCCTACTTAATTGAATCAATATTAGCATGTATTTGCATATGCTTTTACGTGTATAGTTGATTGATTGCCATCTAGAGAGATTCATATAGTTCAATACGTATGAAATTTTGAATAAATGGTACAAGTTAAGTAGTGTGCATCAACTAGCTTCCGTGGGATATATTGAAGCTCTGTTTCACCTTCGATCGCATCAAGTACCTTCCCAGGAATACATGGGAGAGATATGTTGACCTTTGTCTCTCCCTGCTTATGTGGAGTTTTCGTAATGGAAAATATACGTGAAGAGATTAATATGGATAATGGTCTGGACTGTTAGACGATATTTGGAATTCTAAAGAATTCATCCAGTGAAGCTTACAAATATATGACTGGATGGCAAGTTGTGATCCCTCATTTTAAATGGATGTTGTGAAGATCAACATTCAGTTATTCTGTGACTAGCGGGCAAATCAACGATAGAAAAAGTTTCAAAACAGTTAGTTCATGTAAATGTTTCTAATTTTATACATCTAGATTCAGGTTTTAATTGTAAATATAGTTGATATGTTCACAATTCAGCAATGCGCTGTAGTCAAGTCAACATATTTCAATCACCAGTGTCATCAATGATTACATAATAAGGAAATATCAAATATCATAGAACATGTTTTTTTAAATAATACAATAACTTTTAGGTAGGTTTTTAAGATTATAATGTTAATTCCAAAAATAACTCCAGACATGGCCCGTGCATTGCACGGGCCCCTATGCTAGTTGTTATCAATAATGAAACACAAGATCTAGATATTAACAAGAATACTAGATCAGGGATTCTCCAGGTGAATGGAGAGGAGTTGAAGCGCTTGATTCGTGATGACGATGAATGATGTCTCCTCCTTCAATTCTCCCAAAGATCGAAGCCTTCGGGTGATTGAAGTGGGAGATCTTGGGTGAGAGCTTTTGCAACAGGTCTAATCTTTTTCGAATGAATCAAGAGCTCTGACAGGAGGGGTGGATGTGGCTTTTATACCCCCTATCCAGATGGATCCGTTGGAGCCATTTGAGCGCCGGATTATCCGGCCTGGGGAATACTCCGCCCCAGACTCGGATTATCCGGGGGAAAATCCGCCCCCGAACAGAAGCTCGCATCGGGCGGTCCTTGGTATCTTCTCATGGGGCCCGAATTATCTAGATCTAGAGGCAGGCCAGATTATCCGGCTCGGGGAAAAAATCTGCCCTAGCAACGGATTGTCCGGGGGAAAATCCGCCCCCAGACAGAAGCTCACGCCGATGCTCCTTTGGCCATTTTTCCTGGGGGGCGGATTTGAAGGGAATATGCCCGAGATGCAATAATAAAGTGGTTATTATCTTATTCCTTGTTTATGATAAATGTTTATTTTGCATGCTATAATTGTATTAATTTGGAAACGTTAATACATGTGTGTTTAATAAACAAAAGGAAAGTTCCTAGTTATGCCTCTCTTGTAAACTAGCTCGTTGATTAACAAGATGATCAAGGTTTCCTGATCATGGACATTGGATGTTTTAATAACGAGGTCACAACATTAGTGGAATGATGTGATGAACATTCATCCGAAGTATAGCATTACGATCAAAGTCATTGTGGTTATATTGCTATAACATCATACGAAGTAATCCTAGTCCTTAGACCATCAGATCATGTCAATCACTAACACTGGAAGAGTATCTTGATAACATCAAATGTCACACCGTGAAAGGGTGATTATAAAGGTGGGTTCAGTAATACGAAAGTGTTATGTAGAGGCTCATGGATCAAGAGTGGTATTTTTCTATCCCGATGACGGATAGATATACTTTGGGCCCTCTCGGTGATATCACATTGGTTAGCTTGCAAGCAAGTGATGAGATCACTAGAATGTTATATCACGGGAACGAGAAAAGAGTACATGTCGGTAACGAGATCAAACTAGGTATAGAGATACAGATGATCGAATCTTGGACATGTAATATATCATGAGACAAAGGGATTTAGTTACTAGCGTTAAAGGTTCTCACGATCACAGAAGTTATCGTTGAATGTATAGGAGTCAGTATAGATCTCTAGGTCCCGCTTTTGATTACTGATCTGAGAGGGGTCTCGATCATGTCTGCATTATTCGCGAACCGTAGGGTGACACACTTAAGAGATACCGACACCATTTGGAGCAAATATGTTTCAAATAAAGATTTAAGAAAGCGCTGGAATTATTTCAATAGACACCGAAACTGTTTCGGGTGAAATTGCTGAAATTTTTTCTACATGTAATATTAAAATGTTGTAGGGGGTTTTATGTGAATGTTTGTTAATTAAAGTACTTAACAAAATTCGGAATAAAATTAATAAAAGAGTTTTATTAAATGAGAGAGCATTAAATTTGGAGAAATTTAATGCATTTAAAGTGGAGACTTTAAAAGAGAACGTGAAGGGGCAAATTTATGTGGAGGGAGTTACCACCACATGAATGAGGAGGTGAAGGGTCACCCCTTGGGGCGCCGGCCATGGGGAGGGGCACCCCCTCCTCCTATAAAAGGCCTCCCTCTCACACCTTCACATTAACACCTCCTCATGAAGGATCTCCCTACCCCTCTAGTATTTTTCCCCCATGGTCTCGGATTAGCGAGATACATGTTCCCGGTGGCTTTATCTAGAAAGGAGTTGCTTCTTCCGCTGCTTTGCTGGAGCGAGGTAAGGAGGTTGTCGGGGTACCGGACGTGTGTGTGATCATGGATGCACCGCTCCTTTGTGGTGCTGGACTTAGTGGTGATGGACTTGCTGGAGCTGGATCTGATGGATGTGCTGGAGCCGGACCTCCTGGACTTCATCACGATCTTGAGATCGGCAAGTGTACGACTACATCATCCACGAGTTCCATCTCGTTAACAAAGTTTTGTTGTCTTCGATGGTAAGTTCTCTATGGATGCATATCCACTCGTTGCTTGTATCTAGTAGATAGATCTTGGTGTATAGTTCCCATCGTAGGAAAATTTTATTTTCTATGCTGCGAACCCAATAGTGGTAACAAAGACTGATATATGCGTAGGTGCTTTGCACGGGTAGAACACATAAGAGCATGTGGGCGATGATGATCATGTTATTGCTTCTTTCATGTATTTTGGATATTGGTGGCATAGTGGGATGAAGCGGCCCAGAGCAACTTTACATGTCATCGCACATGGGACCGGTTCCACGACTGACATGCAACTAGTTTTGCATAAGTGGCTGGCGGGTGTCTGTCTGTCTTACTATAGTCAATATATGATTTACAACGAGTTGCTAATAACTTAGTTATCATCATTGTGGTTCCATGTTCATAGGTAAGACCGGTTCTATCTTCGAAATCCCTAAGCCACGTAAAAAGTTGCAATTTATAAATTAGAGGCGTCTAGTTTAGATCGTTGTTGGGCTAGTGTCATGATATGGAAATGGTGTAAGTTGATGTATAGTTGATACCCTTACAACACACCTAACGTTAGTTCCATAGACCTTGGCCTTACACACAAAGGAATGATAGAGATCATACCACGATGCACATGATAGTGATCAAATGCATAGACCATATCATTCCACTTTACACATATGATGTTTGCATCTTATATTGCTAGTTTGGCATTTTTTGTAGAGTTATAAGATGACCCCTCATTTAAATATCAAGATAAAATGTGTTCTTCCTTAAGTATGCACCATTCTATGGATCGTGTTTCGAGACATCACGTGATGATCGAGTGTACTCGACTCTGCGCTTTCATACAATAGGTGTAAGACAGTTTTACACATGCGAGTACTAAGGTTCTTACTTGGCGAGCCTAGCATGTCCAGACATGGCCTCGGAACATGGACCGAAAGGTTAAGCATGAGTCATATAGTTGATGTGATGACCATATCGATGCTTGCCTTTGAAGCTACACCGACTCACGTGATGATCGGACTTGGTGTAGTGGATTTGGTTCATGTAATCACTAAAAAGGCACGAGGGATGTCGTTTTTGAGTGGGAATTCATTTCTAATTTGGATTAGTCGGACTCAATTTGTCATAAACTAAATCAAAGTGAATTTGCATAATTTGTTGTAGTCATTGGCATCTGTTTACTACCTTATGCTTAGTTTTAATTGAGATAATAGAACTATAGAAATCTGGATATTTACTTTACGAACTGGTATCGTATTGTTTTGAATGTCAATTTAAAGTTTAAAAGTCCTATTGCAAACTTTCAGTAAACTCTATTTACTCCATGAAGTTTAATAAGTAGTATTAAATCAAGAGTAAGAATACCAATGTTAGTACCTTAAGTATCATGCTTGCCTCCATGATTCTTGATATTCAAAATTGTTTTAATATTGAGGTTATCTAGGAGCTGAAATAATTTTTTCAGAAACCATCATGTGTGAAAGATATTGTGATATCTGAAACAAAGTTTATGGTTGCAATATGATAGATTATAATTTCACAAAATACATGTTCTCATATTGTATGAGAATTTGTGAAGATTGGAGACACTAGGTGTCCTAATCTACCAAAAATGTTTTGGGAATTGATATTATACTCACGATTCATCCTTATAGGCTAAAGTAGCTTGATCATGAAAGTTTTCATGATAAGTATGAATAGAAGATGTAAGTAAAATGTTTACTACACTAATAGATTACTAAAGAATGGATTTTTGAAAGAACACCAAACATTTGATGATGGTGATCCACTTCAAAGTGCAAGTCCAAAGGTATTAGTATTTGACTATATACACTTTGTACTATGTGTCATGTGAATGACACCACTATTGATGTTGATAGATTCTTTTAAAAGAAAAGGAATTGCTGAAAGAGAATCTATAAAATATTTGGCAGAAAAGAAAAGGTTGGAGATGTCCAACTTAGGTATATAGAAGATATACATGTTATGGCTGTATTCCTTGCTTGTTAAACAATGTGGTTCTTAGGTATTGGATACTTAATTGGTTGGTATGAAGTGTCCTACAGAACAACACAATTCATGAACTGCAATGGCCTAAGTAACTAGCAAGAGAATAAGTGATGATGTTCATCGAAAACAAATAAAGTGTTATTGTGTTTTTCGTTGTCGTCAAACCTAGCCTTCAAGATTTTTTTTAATAATTGTTATTTTGTTCCGGTATTACAAGAACAATGGTTGTTCAAATAATTATCGTATTCTATAAAGAATGGATGAACTTTTACATGTCTAGTTGGAAAAATCACATGCATAAACATTATTGCTAAAATGTCGTAAGACAAATGATTGGAAAATCACTTATGAAGTGACATCGCTGTTTAAATTATATTGGAAAGAAAACATGAAGAAACTCCATGTTGATGGATTTTTGGAGTCTTTGATTTTGATCAATTGACGCTTGTGAAACTTTCCTCGAGATAATTGAAACTCCGTTCATAGGCCAAAGAGGAACGGATGAATAGCTTATTGGAAATTGTGCATGCTGATGTGCATAGTACATTATGTGTAGCCATATGCGATGGATCTTTTTTGCTTCATATGCTTTCTCCAGAAATTTGAGTGAATATATCTATATATTTACTTAATAAGGAAGAAGTATGAAACATTTGAAAATTGTTCAAAGACTTTCAAGATGAAGTGAAAAATCATTGTAACAAGAAAATAAAAGAGTTTATGATTTGATCATAAAGGAAGATATTTGAGTTACATGTTTAGCAAAACACCTAAGATTTGAGGAATTGTTCCATGATTTGTGTTTCCCGATAAACCATAGGAGTATGGCATATTCGACAGATGAAATCAAACCATGTTTGACATGGTAAGATCAAAGGTTTCATTTACAAAACTGCCATTATGTTTTAAGGATTAAAGCTTTAGAGACTACCGCTTTTACACTAAAAAGAGCACCATCGTGATCCATTGAAATGACACCATATGGGTTATGGTTTGGGATAAAACCGAGTTATCTTTTCTTAAATTTTGGTATACTATGCATAAGTAAAATGTTTACAACCAAAGTCGGATAAACACGTCTTTGTAGGTTATCCCAAAGAATTTGTTAGGTATTCCTCCATAACACCGAAGACAAAAGAGTTTGTCGGTTAGAACATGAAGTTTCTTAAAGAAGGAATTTTTCACAAAAGTTAAGTCGGAGGACAATAGAACTTTGATTAGGTTAATGAAGTGAGCATAGCGGAGTTGGAATCTTCACCATGATGAAAAGGTTAAAGGATTTTAATTTCATCGGAGACAATGAAGATGCTTGCATTTGCAAGAAATTAAGTGGGAGCGCTGAGACAAATTTCCAATACATTATGTAGAGTACATATTGTTGATTGGAAATGATGTATCTTTTATTAACACAAGTTAAGAATTTCATTAAAATAGGATTTCGATGAAAGACTTGGGCAAAACCAGAATATTTTGCATCAATGTCTATATGGATAGATTGAGGCACTAATATGGTTGTGCCAGACGTACATATATGAGATATTGAAAGGGTTCAATATGGAAACAACAAGAAAGGTTCTTGTTACATGGAAAGGATTGTAACAAGATTCAAGTGTTTGAACACTTGGTGAGTAAAATCACATGAAGATTTTGATCGATTATACCATGATATGTATATATCCAGATATGTCCTATGCTCTAAATGTTATGAGCACATACCAGAATGATTCATAAGACGATCATTGGACGATAGTAAAGATATTCTTATGAGCTTTGGAAGAACTAAGAATATATCATGTATAAGTGACAAATAGTTGCAGATAGTTCATTGTAAAGCATTACATTGATACTAATTTGTCACAAGATACAAATTAAAATTTATCTCAATTTAGACTATGGGTGGCACAATGTAATGGAAAGGATGTTCCATGATGGATTTGGATGAGTTCCAAAGTTAAGACATGGTGACGGATACTACAACAAAAGGCTAAGTATATGACTGCTACAGTAGCAGCAAAGGAGGGCATTTGTGTTAAGTACTTTGTTACCAAACTAGGTGTGGTTCAAAGTGGGCTAATACTATGAATATATATTGTATGACAATAATATCAACATATTTTAACCCGAACGAACTAAAGGTCTCACCAAAGGACCAAATTTATACAATGTCATCTCATTTGAGAATGAGTGATGCGTAGAGACGCAAAGACATGCAAATACACACTGACCTGAAATTGTCAGATCCGATGATTATGTTAACCACTAGCAATAGCGTATATCCAACACCAGAAAGCCATAGGTGTTCAATACGCAAAGTTTTTCAAACTAGATTATTGACTCTAGTGCAAGTGGGAGACTGAAGGGAATATGCCCAAGAGGCAATAATAAAGTGGTTATTATCTTATTCCTTGTTTATGATAAATTTTTATTTTGCATGCTATAATTGTATTAATTTGGAAACGTTAATACATGTGTGTTTAATAAAAAAAGTAAAGTTCCTAGTAATGCCTCTCTTATAAACTAGCTTGTTGATTAACAAGATGATTAAGGTTTCCTAATCATGGACATTGGATGTTGTTAAGAACGAGGTCATAACATTAGTGGAATGATGTGATGAACATTCATCCGAAGTATAGCGTTACGATCAAAGTCATTGTGTTTATATTTCTATAACATCATACGAAGTAATCCTAGTCCTTAGACCATGAGATCATGTCAATCACTAACACTGGAAGAGTATCTTGATAACATCAAACGTCACACCGTGAAAGGGTGATTATAAAGGTGGGTTCAGTAATAAGGAAGTGTTATGCAGAGGCTCATGGATCAAGAGTGGGATTTGTCCATCTCGATGACAGATAGATATACTCTGGGCCCTCTCGGTGATATCACATTGGTTAGCTTGCAAGCAAGTGATGAGATCACTAGAATGTTATATCACGGGAACAAGAAAAGAGTAGATGTCGGTAACGAGACCAAACTAGTATGGAGATACCGATGATCAAATCTTGGACATGTAATATATTGTGAGAAAAGGAATTTAGTTACTAGCATTAAAGGTTCTCACGATCACAGAAGTCATCATTGAATGTGTAGGAGTCAGTATGGATCTCCAGGTCCCGCTTCTGATTATTGATCTGAGAGGGGTCTCGATCATGTCTGCATTATTCGCGAACCGTAGGGTGACACACTTAAGGGATACTGACACCATTAGGAGCAAATATGTTTCAGATAAAGATTAAGAAAGCGTTGGAATTATTTCAATAGACACCAAAACTATTTCGGGTGAAATTGCTAAAATTGGTTATGCATGTAATATTAAAATGTTGCAGGGGGTTTTATGTGAATGTTTGTTAATTAAAGTAATTAACAAAATTCGGAATAAAATTAATAAAAGAGTTTTATTAAATGAGAGAGCATTAAATTATGAGAAATATAATGCATTTAAAGTGGAGACTTTAAAAGAGAATGAGAAGGGGCAAATTTATGTGGAGGGAGTTATCACGACATGAATGAGGAGGTGAAGGGTGACCCCTTGGGGCGCCGGCAATGGGGAGGGGCACCCCCCTCCTCCTATAAAAGGCCCCCCTCTCACACCTTCTCACTAACACCCCCTCGTGAAGGATTTCTCTCCCCCTCTAGTATTTTCCCCCATGGTCTCGGATTAGTGAGATACATGTTCCCGGTGGCTTTATCTAGAAAGGAGTTGCTGCTTCCGCTTCTTTGTGGAGCGAGGGATGGAGATTGTCGGGGTACCGGACGTGTGTGCGATCACGGATGCACCGCTGCTTTGTAGTGCTGGACTTGGTGGTGATGGACTTGCTGGTGCTGGATCTGATGGACGTGCTGGAGCCAGACCTGCTGGACTTCATCACGATATTGAGATCGGCAAGTGTACGACTACATCATCCACGAGTTCCATCTCGTTAACAAAGTTTTGTTGTCTTCGAGGGTAAGTTCTCTATAGATGTATATCCACCCGTTCCTTGTATCTAGTAAATAGATCTTCGCGTATAGTTCCCATCGTAGGAAAATTCTGTTTTCTATGCTGCAAACCCAACAGGATTATCCAGCCCTCGGGGAAGGCCGCATTATTTGGCTAGGGAAAAACACGCCCTAGCTACGGATTGTCCAGGGGAAAATCCGCCCCCGGACAGAAGCTCACACGCGACCAACCCTGGCCAAGATGGATAGGATGGATTATCCGTCCCTTGATGGGGCAGATAATCCGGCCCCCAAATACCAAATACACTTCCTGCAACACTTAGCACACATGAGAAATTCCACGGTATTGTTATCTAACACATAAAACAAAGGGAACCATGAAATGTTCTTTCAATCAACCCCTTTTTGGTGTTAGATGACAATACTAGGATTTTCAAGATAGCTCTAATAAAAATAACATTTAACAAATGAAAAAGACTCCCCCTTAATGTGTGCATAATAAAAATTTGCATTTGAATACAAATGCACACAAGTAGGGTACAAGTCTCTTTCATTGGAACATAGACAAAATATCCATACCACCGTGGGAGAGAGGCATCCTCAAAATAGTATAAGAATAACCAAAGATAACCATTATGAACGCCTTCCTCGAGATAGATATCCAATATAGCCAATATGATAGATGAACCCATAAGGATAATCCACGAGATAAATCTAGAGCCACACATAAACATAGTCTCATACAAAACAAACCACAAATAAGAGTTCAACGCTAAATGGGCACAAGAGAGAAAACGACCGAAAAGATAAAGTGCCAATGCTTGCGACCGACCCATGCAAATCCACGAAGACCTAATAGAACTACTTCTCCCCCTTTGGCATCAAAATGCCAAAAAGGAAGAAGAGCAATGCTAGCGCCCTAAGGGATCACTCATAGTCCTCATCGTCGTCCCTGTCCTCATCCTCATCCTCAAGCTCATCGGTGTCTTCCTCCTCGTCATCAATAGTGGCCGGGGTAGGAAACAAGTGACACTCAAGCTATCCATAATTGAGCCTAGATGAAGAATTCCACCGAGCATATGGTGTGGGAGCAGAAGGAGTGGGGAGATCACCTGACACCTCGGACACATGGTGAAGAATGAGTTGTTGAGTATGGGACATCTCGTGGCGATTGTCCACCCCCATGCAAAGAACGTTCCGCTGGAACCAATTCAGTTGCTTGACCTCACGAGAAATAGGAGGCACTGGGGGCCTACGAGCACTGGCACGGGCATCCCTCATGAATCCCTCAGACGCAGAAGATGGATGTGAGGTCTTCCTAACCTTGTTGTATATCTTCTTAGCCTTATGCTCAACATCAATGTGAAACTCTCCAGTGGGAAGCAGGTGCTTGATCAGCATCATAATGTAAGGGGCATACGAGATGGAGAGCCTATTGAACATTGCATCAGTCAACTCATGATAGATAAAGTCCATCACATCTAGCTTGTAATTAACAGACTCATCTTCAATAGATGCCACCTCATGAGAAAAGGCAAGAAGCTAAAACAGGTGACCACGAATACTGTCATTGTTCCCTCCAATTGGGGTGATAGAGTCACAGAAGATGCCCACCAAGCTAAGCATACAAAGGAGAAAGACCAGCAAAGGAACCCACAATACCATTGTCAACTGTGCAAGGAGAGAGGACAACATCTTTATTGGGCTTGAGCTGGGTGATGATACAATGGCCACTAGCATGGTCCCTATGGCGGAAGGAATATCCAAGCACCCCAGCAAACACCCGAAAATCAGCTTGGATCGGCATGTCACGAGTCATCCACTTCATGGTGCGGTGCTCATCACCACAAATGACCAAAGTGGAGAAGAATTGCTTCACTACCTCGGAGTCATAGTAGCATTGAAGAGCCATGAGATGGTGTAGCCCATCCTCTCAGTCACATACATAGCATCAACAAGTTGAGGTTTTTCCATGGCCTCAGCAATAATCATGGGATGCATGGGACGAATCTTCAGCTGAGCATACACATCTTCATAAATAGACTTTTGATTAGCACACCAAAAGCGGGAGTCACCAATACAATCTTAGGCTGCTTCTTGTAAGGGCCATTCTTCTTAATAAATGGTTTCTTTCGAGGAGCCTTGGATTTTTCTTTGAGGATGAGCCTGCCTCCATTGTCTTCTCTACTTTGATAGGGACATTCAGCCACAAAGTCCAACCTAGCTCCACAACTGTAGCATGTCCTCATTTTTGGGCCATTCTCTCTTCTTCCACTTGACCCATTCTTGCGCTCGAGTTAAGACTTAGCCTTGGCTGGATCCTTCCAAAATTTCCTTGTGTAGAAGGCCATGTACTCACCATGAGCACGCTTGACTTCCTCGGGACAACCCATGGAGACAACATCGTATCCTCTTTCATCATCATCTTGTTCAACAGCATTTTCCTTTAGAGCAACATTGACTCCTTTTTGCATTCCAATATCCCGAGCACGGGCATCTTTAGCATTCTTGGCAGCAATTTTGAAGGCTGCCATTTCTTGCATGACTTCATTGGAAGTAATTTGGTGGTAGTTGTGTCTACCTTGCAAATTCTTCAAGTCCGTTGGCTCAAATGGCATGAGGGAACTCACATATTTCCTTTTGATCCAGGTATCGTCAATGTGAGTGGCTCCATGCTTTCTAAATGTTGTTGCAATGCTCTTGAGCCTTCTATACATGTCTTCATGGTCCTCACCATCCAACGTGTAGAATCCTTCAGCTTCATTACTAAGAGCATTGTACCTTTCCTTCTCATGCTTTCATTTCCAATGAATAGGTCGGTGAGAGCATCCCAAGCTTCTTTGGCGATGTTGTAGTGCTCAATGTGTGGCATGTCCTTGGGACCCACTCCGAGCTGAATCATGTGAAGAGTCGTTGCATTTAGTTGACTATCCACAACCTCTCTTCTAGTAAAGTTGGTGGGGTCTCCAATATGAAGACCATCTTTAATAATCCTCCAAAGCTCAATCGACAAACTGCATACATGAGATTTCATTAAGAATTGCCATTGATTAAATGAAGATGCAGTAAGCTTGGGTGGATCACCCCTATTGTTTATATGAGGATGAGGGATTGGTGGATCGGGAGAATATAGATGAGGAACTTCACTATAATCCTCCTTACCACTTCCCTTCTTGGAGGCGGAGCCATTATGTTTCTCACCCACCACCTCATCTTCCTTAGATTCGGCATGAGCCTTATCCTTAGATAGAGGAGTGGTGGCCGCAGAGGAAGATGGAGATGGCGCTGTAGATGATGTGAAGCAAGCAATCATTTGCTTCATCTCTTCCATCTTGGTCTCAAAGGATTTCAACAAGGTTGTTTCCAACGTCTTGAGGTCATCCATTGTGACCTTGTCCACAACCTCATTCCCATTTTCCTTAGTACCCATACGTCTCTTAGGCGGTAAACCCCGAATAAAGAGCCGAGGCTCTAATACCAAATGAAATGGATCGTATGGGAACCTAGAGGGGGGTGAATAGGTGCTACTTCAAATTTTAATGCTTTTCAATTTTAGGCTTGACACTGTCAACACCTGGATTTTTAATCCCAGATGCCTGTTATGCCATCCATCGCAATCCCAGGATTACCATTTTTGCGAGACATAACAGATTTGATATCACAGTACATCATCCATTACAAACCATAATAAGGTCTTACACAAATAAAGGATCTCCTGATCCAGTCTTAATACAAACAAGTAGCGGAATAAAGAGCATAGCGGTGGGCTCCATCTTCAGTGTCACAAGCAATGCTAACGATGGGAGATAGTCCTAGTTGTCGTAGCTGTCCTGTTGTCCTTCTTCCGGATAGTCCTCTTCATAGTTAGGCCATGGGAATAGCCAGGGACAAAGCCATGGGTACTCTTGAAGTACTCGCAAACTATCACTAACAAGTAAGGTAGGTCTAGTAGGAATGCTAAACTCTAAGTTTATTTGCAAATTTAAGTTTGAAACCTAAGCTGAGTTTAGAAACAAAGAAAGATAAAATAAAGTTCTAAATCACCTAAGTGGGAACTTAGTTTTCATAGTCACAACCCTGTTGTGGTCAAGTCAAGTCACAATTCATTTCACAAGTCATTTTGAAAACATCTGAAGACGGAACAGTATGGCCACTCCAACTGTCCATGACCATGTACGCGGCTATTCGAATAGTTTCACACTACACAGAGGTGGTACACTTTCACCATAAAATTGATACATCCATCAAGGATAACCCTGAATCATCATACTTAGTATGCAGATAATCAATTGTAACCTTTCCTTTACACACTCTAGTATAAGCACCTCTCCTATGAGCTTGGCATCCCAGCCATGGCCATCTATTATCCTAGGCACTACATACGTGGACAACATTGAGAGGTAGCCTCAGCTCAAACCTCTCCCGCAAGGGAACTTATACTAATGCATATAAACTTCCAGCTAAGCCTTACCCAATTCAGGTATTGTGGTTGTACGGTAAAATTGGAATGTATTGCATCCAAACCCAACCATCAGTTTTTATAAAGGGCTAAGGCTCATGCCTCAACATGTTCATCCTCATAAACCATTTGTGTTTCTCAACACATGTCAAAACATCTCAATAGAATAACTCATCATTCTAAGGTTTTCATAAGTCATTTTCACCAAGTATTCCCATCTAAAGTGATCAAGTTTTTGGTTTAGCTCTAAACACTAAGTTAAGAGTCTTCACTAAGGTGGGATGCTAATATCAATCTCATGCCGTAGAATGACATCTAAGTCTAACTAGATAGGCCAAGTTTTATACTCTTTATGCTATCTATTAAATAAAGTAAAGAACTTTGGTAAAGTAAAGTAAAGCTTGCAAGTAAAACTTGGGATGGGTATAAATCAAAAAGGGTATAACCAAGCATGCTTAAGGCATTTTTCTTAGGTTATCAAGCTTGCAAGGGTTAGCTTGCATTGTTAATGATGGCTTGCCTTGGTTGGTGCAGTGGTTGAAATTCTCCTCGTCTTCCTCGGGGAACTCCTCCTCTTCGTAGACTTGGTCAGTACTATCGTCTATAAATACATACGGGATACACAATAACCAAACAATACTTAACTAGTCTATTTAGTACACTAAGGCACACACTTAATGATCTAGCATCATCACAATCATCGCAAAATTTAATGAACTAGTTTCATTTATTTTATTTGAGAAAAGTAATTTCTACTCATTGAAATTAACTAAGATTTAATATTCTCCAATTAAAATATGGGATCATGTGGACACATGTCATCACCACACATTTTAATACCTAGGAATGTGATTTAAATGTTTGATCATATTTCAATAAGTTTAAGTTTATTATTTAAATGATTTAAAGTGACTAGAAATGCCTATATAGCATTGCTTTGGTACTAGTCCAAAGTCACTGTATGCAAACCTAAATATTATTACATATTCAGATAGGTATTATAAAATGTGATTTTTGAGAGTTGGAAACAGATTAAAAGCTATTATGGTTGTTTTTGAAAAATGTTTGAGTGGATAAAAGTCTCTGTGTTGTTATTTTTGCTATATGTGATCTCTAACTCCAATTGATTTAAATCCAACGGGATTGGATAGGGATTTTAATTATATTTCTAATAAAATTTGAATCATTCATTTTGGTTAAGTACATCTTTCTGAATTGATTTTCAAACTAGTTGACAGAATTGAGTTTAAGCTTAATTAGAAAAATCTTTATTTGAATCTGCGGGCTGAGGCGGGAAACTAAACGGGCCGGCCTAGTGGCGCTCCGCGGTGCAGAGGGCAACTGAAAGGAGGGTCCACTTGTTAGCGACTGACTCTAACGTGAAACGGTACGGGGCCATGTGGGCCATGCTATTAGAACTACGATCGACGACTTTGGTTCATCATCGACGACGAACAGGTCGCCGACGAGAATGAAACCTAGCGGCTCGGTGGGGGTCAATTGGGGGCTTACCAAGGCTCTAGCTAACATGGCGATGGGGGTGATCGAACGGGTGGATGAACGCGGCCTCAGGCATGGTCGCGGCAGCTCCTGGGGTGGTCGCAATCGACGGCCCCCTTTCTCCTCTGCTGCGGCAAGCTCCGGCACAATTCCGGCGACTGAGGGCTCGACTGGCTCCGGGGATGAGGTGAGGGGATCAATGTAAGGTGGTGAGTGTTGGAGTGTGGAGACATGGGGTTGGGGAGGTCTCCTTTTATAGCTCGACGAGGGGACCATGAGGTGCGACGGTGAGCTCGTCGGTGACGATGGTACAGGGGCTAGCAGTCATCTACGGCGTAATGGCGCGGCTAGGGGCGGTGTCTTTTGGTCGGGTGTGGCTGGTGCTCTGAGCAGCAGAGACGGCGTTCGACGCGGCTCACGGCGGGTGCCGGTCGCGCGGCAGGAAATGGGCATGTCCGGGACCGTGCTGGTTTTGAGGCGGAGCGGCGCAAGCGAGCTAGGAGCAAGGCGTGGCCTGTGCGAGGCTGTCGGGGGTGGTGCACTGGCGCGGTCCGTGCACGGTGCAGAGGCAGAGAGCACGGGCGTTCTGCGGTGGTCCAGTTCCTGGCAAGGCTAGGGGCAGGGACAGTGGGCGATGGTGTGGTCTGGCCTACCTCCTAGACACGGCGAGAGGGAGAGGGGCGGTCACCTGCGGCTTGGGCAAGGTTGGCTGGCGGCGACCATTTTTGGGCGGCGCGGTACTGGCAGTGCGGTGAAGGAGGGATGTTGACTGGGTGAGGGTTAGACTAAGAGGGGATAGAGGAGAGATGAGAGGGTCCAAAGGGGGACAAGAACTTGATTAGCAACAGTATTAGTTAGGCCAGATTATCTCTGCCTGCCAACTGTTCGACACAATGGCCGCAAGAAACTTTTACTTGAATTTTGAGAAGTTTTTTGGTGAGTGTGTTGATCTTATGCTTGATCATCTGTGGTTGCTTGGGATTGTCAAGGTGAACTAATTTGAGCGATTTTTGAAAAAGTGGGATCTATGCATATAAAATGCATTCCATTTACAATTGCCATTTAAAATTAGTGTTTAAATCTTTTTGTAAGATTTCAAAGTGGGCCTTGGTAGATCTTTACTTGTACTAGCAAGGGGTGAAAAGAGTTAGAATTATTTCTGTTAAGAATTGACTTCTAGGAACACCTAAAGTGGCCTAGTGGATTAAAATGGCCAAAGTGACCATTTGGTCTTTTTATTCTTATTTGATTGATTTTTCTTTGGATTTTGTTTTTGAATGATCTAGGTGATGTGGCATTCACCTTTGAATCATTTTACAACCATCAGATCAATCAAACATGGCATTTCCAAACAATTCTATATTAATGCAACACACATATGCATTCCTAATTATTTTAATGATAAAAAGGTTTTGTTAACCCTAAATTGGGTGATTTGGATCTTGATAACATTGATTAAAGATTTGGGATGTTACAAACCTTCCCCCCTTAGACAAAATCTCGTCCCGAGATTTAAGAAAGAAAACTAGGAACTAAAGAGATTTGGAAACTCAGTCCTAATGTTATCTTCTCTCTCCCAAGTGGCTTCTTCTTCGGTGTGATTGCTCCATTAGATCTTGAGAAATTTGATACTCCGGGTCCTGGTGATTCTGAAGGCTTCTTCTAGGATACGGATGGGCACTTCACGATATGTCAGGTCCTTGTTGATATCAACGGCTCGGTGATCGATGTTCTTGAAAACTTCAGTCTTCTCCGGCACTTCTAGGCATTTGCGAAGTAATGAGATATGGAACACATTATGGATGACTGACATCTCCTCGGGCAGTTCCAGTTGATACGATACTTCTCCTCAACGATTCAGAATCTTGAAGGGTCCAATATATCTGGGGGCTGACTTTCCTTTCAGACTAAAACGTTGTGTTCCCTTCAATTGCGAAACTTTGAGATACACAAAATCTCTGACATTGAAAGTCAGGTCTCTACGTCTCTTATCGGCATAACTTTTTTGTCTGGATTGGGAGGTCTTGAGGTGCTCACGGACTTTGTGAACCTTCTCTTCGGCTTTTCGTAGGATGTCGGGTCCGAAAATGTGACTCTCTCCTACTTGTGACCAATTCAAGGGGGTATGGCACTTTCTTCCATATAAGAACTCAAATGGGGCCATTTGCAGACTGGCTTGATAACTGTTGTTGTATGAGAATACTGCGAAAGGCAGACAGTCTTCCCATTTTGATCCATACTCTAGCACACAAGCTCTCAACATATCTTCTAGGATTTGGTTGACTCTTTCAGGCTGTCCATCTGTCTGCAGGTGATAAGTTGTGCTGAAATTCATCTTGGTTCCTAATCCTTCTTGGACTTTCTGCCAAAAGCTCGAGGTAAACTGGGTTCCTAGATCCGACACTATTGTCTTGGGGTTCCATGCAAACTGACAATTCTATCAATGTACAACTCTGCTAACTTCGAACTCTAGTTGGTTGTCTTGACAGGTATAAAATGGGCTACCTTGGATAGTCTATCGACTATGACACAGATTGCGTCATTTCCCCTACTAGAAGTAGGCAAACCGGTGATAAAGTCAATTCCGACGGAATCCCATTTCCATTCCATAATCTTGTCCATTCAATGGTTGCAACAGTCATGCGGGTCTCTGATGTTTCGCCTTGACTCTTTGACAGATATCACACTTGGCGATGTAGCTTCCGATTTCTCTCCATCTTGTGCCACCAAAATTTCTCCTTCAAATCTTGATACATCTTCGTTCCTCTGGGTGGATAGAATAAAGAGTATCATGAGCTTCTTGCATGATAACTTGCTTCAGCTCCAAATCTTTTGGCACGCAGATATGTCCTTTGTACCACATAACTCCTTCTTCGTCTTCGGTGAATCCAGGTACTTTTCCTGTACCAATACGCTGTTTGATTCCATCGATACTTGCATTTCCCTTCTGGCTTCCTTGATTTGACTAATCAAAGTGGGTTGAAGTTCAATGCTAGCTAAAAATCCTTTGCTGACAAGCTCAGTTCTAAACTGCTCCAACTCTTCATGCAAACTTGGCTGGTTCTCTTTGATCATGGTGTTTAACCTATATGGCAGTCTGCTAAGAGCATCTGCTACCACATTGGCTTTGCCGGGGTGATAGTGAATGTCAAGGTCATAATCCTTGATTAACTCCATCGATCTCCTTTGCCTCATATTCAGCTCCTTCTGAGTGAAAATATACTTCAGGCTCTTGTGATCCGAATAAACCTCACAACGGTTACTCATAAGGTAATGCCGCCATGTCTTCAATGCCAAAACTACGGCTGCTAGTTCCAGATCATGGGTAGGGTAGTTTTGCTCATGTTGCTTCAGTTGTCGAGACAGATATGCAATGACTTTGCCTTCTTGCCTCAACACACATCCGAGACCAATCTTGGATGCATCACAATACACATCAAACGACTTCTTGATATCCGGCATAACCAATATTGGGGCTGAAATCAATCTCTTCTTGAGCTCTTGGAAACTTGCTTCACATTTGTCGGTCCATTCAAACTTCTTGTCCTTCTTCAACAATTGGGTCATGGGTCTGGCGACACTCGAAAATCCTTCAACGAACTTGCGGTAATATCCCGCTAATCCGAGAAATGCACGGGCTTGGGTTTGATTGGTTGGGGATTCCAATTCTTCAACATCTTTGATCTTGGCGGGATCAACAGCGACTCCTCCGGCAGACACAATATGTCCGAGGAATCCTACTTCTTTCAGCCAAAACTCACATTTGCTGAACTTGGCATACAACTGATGCTCTCTAAGGGTTTCAAGGATGATTCTTAGGTGTTGCTCATGGTCTTGTTCTAACTTGGAGTAGATAAGAATATCATCGATAAAAATAACAACAAACTTATCCAGAAAATTCATAAAGATCTTATTCATGAGATTCATGAAATAGGCCGGGGCATTGGTTAATCCAAAAGACATGATGGTATACTCAAACAATCCATATCTGGTGGTAAAGGCGGTCTTTGGAATATCCGTTGCACGAATCTTGAGTTGATGATAACTAGTTCTAAGATCAATCTTAGAGAACACTCTAGCACTAGTTAACTGATCAAACAGATCCTCTATATTGGGCGGTGGGTATTTGTTCTTAATGGTGACATCATTTAGTTTTCGGTAATCTGTGCACAAACGGTTGCCTCCATCTTTCTTATCGACAAACAACACGGACGTTCTCCATGGCAATGCGCTTGGTTGAATCAAGTCTTTTGCCAGCATAGCATCAAGTTGCTTCTTCAGCTCCACTAACTCTGATGGGTTCATGCTATAGGGTCTCTGAGCTATGGGTCCGGTTCCAGGAATTAGTTCAATAATGAACTTGATATCCTGATCTGGGGGCATACCGGGCAATTCATCTGGGAATACGTCGGGGTATTCACAGACTACTCTGACTTGGTCTATGGTGGGTAGGGATAGACTCTTATTGCACTTGAATTGACGGGGCAAGGTTTCAGATATATGCTCTACTGATACTCCAGAGCTACTGGTCATGGTGATGGATTTCTTGGCACAGTCGATCAATCCTTTATGTTTCGACATCCAATACATTCCTAGTACTACTTCCAAACCTTTGGTTCCGAGTACTATTAGATTGGCATAAAAATCTATCCCATGTATTCTGATAGGCACAGTCTTGCAAATTTTTCTAGCTTTGATGGTTGAACCAGGTATTGAACTATCATAACATGCTTCAGGTTGGTTGGGTGAATCTTACTAGTGCATGCAAATTCTTTGGTAACAAACGAGTGCGATGCTCCAGAATCAAACAACACTCTTGCTAATACTGAGTTAACAGAAAACATACCCAGCACGACATCTGGCGCTTCCTCGGCTTCTTCAGCATTCATGTGGAACAGACGGTCGTTGCGGTTGAGCGAGTTCCCTAGGGAAAATCTCCTTCTAGGATGAACACCGCGTTGTTGCTGAGCGGGTGTATTCACATTGGTGGCTGCTGCAAGCTTCTTAGGACACTCATTAGAGTAGTGACCCTTGACTCCACATTCAAAGCAAGTAATCTGGGACTTGTCTTTGGCTGCAACAGGCACAGCATTGCTTCCAGTCCTTGGGGCTGTATTGTTGTTGATTTTGTTGTTGTTGTTGGACTTGGGCGGTGCACGGTTGAAGTTGTTGGAGTTGTCAGGGTTGTTGTTGTGGTTTCCTCCAGACTTCAAATTTCCTCCGCTATGATTGGGGTAGCTTGGACGAGACGTCGGGGGTCTATTGTTTCTTGGGGCATATCCTGCAGACGGGTTGGGGTGATACTTCTGAGCATGGTTGGATCCACTCTGGTGCATCGTTCTGCGCTTGCGATTTTCATTGGCTTGGTTGATCTTTCCTTCCATCTGGATGGCAGAGTCTATAAGCTCTTCAAGGTCTCCAAAGCGGATGTTGACTAACACAGTCTACATATCATCATGCAATCCATTCAGGAACCTTTCCTTCTTCTTGGCTTCAGTGTTAATCTCATCAAGGGCATATCTAGCTAGCGACGGAAATTTGTCATGGTACTCAACTACCGTCATCCTGCCTTGCTTCAGTTCTCTGAACTCATCTCTCATTCTGGTGACTAAACCTTGTGGCACATGGGTGTGGCTGAACTTGATCTTGAATGCTTCCCAAGTCATCATCTGACCGTCGTTCATGGTACGGGTATTATTCCACCAGGCTCTTGCATCTCCTGCCAGATACTGAGTGGAAAACAGTACCTTCTCATTGGCTTCAACTCCTGCTACCTCCAGATTGTTCTCCATGGTTTGCAATCAATGATCGGCATCTAAGGGATCCTCAAACTTGTTGAAGATAGGTGGGTTGGTATTCTGAAAGTCCTTAAGCTTGGATCCATGATGATCCTGATTTCCATGGCCTTGATTATTGTGGGTCATCTGAGCTATCTGTTGAAGAGTGGCTAGATTGGCTTGACGTTCGGCTCTACTAGCTTCACGGTCGGAAACTAGCATTTGCAGAATCTGCAGCATCGGGTCCTAAGATGAGCTGCTTCCTCCTTGATTTCCACGAGTCATCTAAAGATTGAGATAGATAATGAGATAAGAGGGAAATTTCTAAGGTTTAGGGTTTTGTTTTCACAAGCTTTAAACTTTGAGTTTGAACTCAGGTTTGGCAAACTAACTTCTGCTCATTCATTCATTCAAGCATACAATACAAACACACACCACACACTAATGGAAAACATATGGTTTTAAGAACCATTCTATGAAACTAAGATACAGTGGGACCGGTACAACTCATTCCTACGGTAGTGCTCAAGTGCATCTAATCATCATCAATGAAGTCGGAGTCATCATCACCAGTGTGGAACTCCATGGCATCATCCTCCAGGTAATCTTTGTCATCACTGAGGTACGAGTGAAGATCTCCATGGATATCCTCACCTTCTTCCTCCTCCTTTGCTTCAAGATGGACTTCCTGTTCATAGATGGTCTTCTCGAGAGCGGCCACCTTCTTGCGAAGACGATCGATGGTGCGATCCTTCTTCTCGCGTTGACGACTAAGTGATTGGTGATCCTTGACGAGCATGGTGATAGTCTGGTCCTTCTTGACGGCAATGGCAAGGTTGTGGTTGGTGTAAGCTCGAGCATTGTTCAATTCCTTCTGCCTATCATACAGCATGAAGTCAAGATTTTCCACCTGGCGCTTCAACTCCAGGTGACTTGGCATCTCCCATGGCATCCCCATAGAATCACGCCTTGCGAAGTGAGTAAAGCGAATTCCCTAGATCAAGTTGATGTTTTGCCCACACAGACGGGCAAGGGATTCATGCATAGCCCTGGCTAATCCATCTAGCCAGTTGTTCTCTCTCAAGGTGAATTGAATCTTCTCCGAAAGGGGTGCTTCCATCTTGCCTCTGAGAGCTGCAACTATCAGCCATTGTAGATCTCCTCCTGGGTGATCGTTGAGTTAGGCACCAAAGAATTCCGGATGCGGACGCTCAAGGTACTCTGATAGTGCATCTAGATCCCTCTCAAAGATCAGTTGGCCTCCGTTTCCCAACTGGTAAAACTTGCAATACTGAACTTCCATCTACAAGAATTTAGGATGATTAAGTTAGTGAGGTGATCATTTTGAAAACATCTGACGACGGAACAGTATGGCCACTCCAACTGTCCATGACCGCGGACGCGGCTATTCGAATAGTTTGACACTCTACAGAGGTGGTACACTTTCACCACAAAATTCGATACATCCGTCAGGGATAACCCTGAATCATCGATACATCCAATTCAGGTATTGTGGTTGTACAGTAAAATTAGAATGTATCGCATCCAAACCCAACCATCAGTTTTTATAAAGGGCTAAGGCTCATGCCTCAACATGTTCATCCTCATAAACCATTTGTGTTTCTCAACACATGTCAAAATGTCTCAATAGAATGACTCATCATTCCAAGGTTTTCATAAGTCATTTTCACCAAGTATTCCCATCTAAAGTGATCAAGTTTTTGGTTTAGCTCTAAACACTAAGTTAAGAGTGTTCACTAAGGTGGGATGCTGATATCAATCTCATACCGTAGAATGACATCTGAGTCTAACTAGATAGGCCAAGTTTTATATTCTTTATGCTATCTATTAAATAAAGTAAAGAACTTTGGTAAAGTAAAAGAAAGTAAAGCTTGCAAGTAAAACTTGGGATGGGAATAAATCAAAAAGGGTATAACTAAGCATGCTTAAGGTATTTTGCTTACGTTATCAAGCTTGCAAGGGTTAGCTTGCATTGTTACTGATGGCCTTCCTTGGTTGGTGCAGTGGTTGAAATTCTTCTCGTCTTCCTCGGGGTAGAGCTCCTCCTCTTCGTAGACTTGGTCGGTACTATCGTCTATAAATACATACGGGATACACAATCACCAAACAATACTTAACTAGTCTATTTAGTACACTAAGGCACACACTTAATGATCTAGCATCATCACAATCATCACAAGATTTAATGAACTAGTTACATCTATTTTATTTGAGAAAAGTAATTTCTACTCATTGAAATTAACTAAGATTTAATATTCTCCAATTAAAATATGGGATCATGTCGCACATGTCATCACCACACATTTTAATACCTGGGAATTTGATTTAAATGTTTGATCATATTTCAATAAGTTTACGTTTATTAATTAAATGATTTAAAGTGACTAGAAATGCATATATAGCATTGTTTCGGTACTAGTCCAAAGTCATTGGATGAAAACCTAAATATTATTACATATTCAGATAGGTGTTATCAAATGTGGTTTTTGAGAGCTGGAATCAACTCAAAAGCTATTATGGTTGATTTTTGAAAAATGTTTGAGTGGATAAAAGTCTCTGTCTTATTATTTTTGCTATATGTGATCTCTAACTCCAATTGATTTAAATCCAACAGGCTTGGATAGGGATTTTAATTATATTTCTAACAAAATTTGAATCATTCATTTTGGTTAAGTACATCTTTCTAAATTGATTTTAAAACTAGTGGATAGAATTAAGTTTAAGCTTAATTAGAAAAATCTTTATTTGAATTTGTAGGCTAAGGCGGGAAACTAAACAGGTCGGCCCAGTGGCGCTCCGCAGCGTAGAGGGAAACTGACAGGGGGGGTCCAAACTTCAGGGTCTGACTCTAACATGAAACGGTACGGGGCGATGTGGGCCGTGCTTAGAACTACGATCAACGACTGTGGTTCATCGTCGACGACGAACAGGTCACCGGCGAGAATGAACCCTTGCGGCTCGGTGGGGGTCGATTGGGGGCTTACCAGGGCTCCAGCTAACGTGGCGATGGGGGCGATCGAACGGGTGGACGACGGTGGTCTCAGGCGTGGTCACGGTGGCTCCTGGGGTGGTCGCAATCGACGACCCCCTTTCTCCTTTGCTGCGGTGAGCGCTGGCACAATTCTGGCGACTGAGGGCTCGAGCGGCTCCGGGGATGGTGTGAGGGGATCAGTGGAAGGTGGTGAGTATTGGAGTGTGCAGAAATGGGGTTGAGGGGACCGTGGGGTGCGACGGTAAGCTCGTCGGTGACGATGGTACAGGGGGCTAATGGCATGGGCGAGGTAGGCAGACGGTGCTCTTCCTACTGGCGGTCATCTACGGCGTAATGGCGGGGATAGGGGCGGTGGCGTTTGGTCAGGCGTGGTTGGCGCTCTGAATGGTAGAGGCAGTGTTCGACGCGGCTCACGACGGGTGCTGGTCACGCGATGGGAAATGGACATGTCCGAGAGCGTGCTGGTGTTAAGGCAGAGCAGCGCACGCGAGCTGGGGGCAAGGCGTGGCCTATGCGAAGCTGTCGAGGGAGGCGCACTGGTGCGGTCCGTGCACGGTGCAGAGGCGGAGAGCACGGGTATTCTATGGTGGTATAGTGCCTGGCAAGGCTCGGGGCAGGGACAGGGGCGGCGGTGTGGTCTGGCCTACCTCCTAGACACGGCGAGAGGGAGAGGGGCGGTCCCCTACGGCTTGGGTAAGGTTGGCCGGTAGCGACTATTTTTGGGCGGCGCGGTACTGGCTCTATAGTGAAGGAGGGATGTTGTCTGGGTCAGGGTTAGACTAAGAGGGGACATAGGAGAGATGAGAGGGTCCAAAGGGTGACAAGAACTTGATTAGCAACAGTATTAGTTAGGCCATATTATCTCTGTCTGCTAACTGTTTGACACAACGACCGCAAGAAACTTTTGTTTGAATTTTAAGAAGATTTTTGGTGAGTGTGTTGATCTTATGCGTGATCATCTGTGGTTGCTTGGGATTGTCAAGGTGAATGTGGTTTTTGAAAAAGTGGGATCTATGCATATGAAATGGATTCCATTTTCAATTGCCATTTAAAATTAGTGTCTAAATGTTTTTCTAAGATTTCAAAGTGGGCCTTGGTAGATCTTTACTTGTACTAGCAAGGGGTGAAAAGAGTTAGAATTATTTCTGTTAAGAATTGACTTCTAGGAACACCTAAAGTGGCCTAGTGGATTAAAATGGCCAAAGTGACCATTTGGTCTTTTTATTCTTATTTGATTTCTTTTTCTTTGGATTTTGTTTTTGAATGATCTAGGTGATGTGGCATTCACCTTTGAATCAAATTACAACCATTAGATCAATCAAACATGGCATTTCCAAACATTCTATATTAATGCAACACACATATGCATTCCTAATTATTTTAATGATAAAAAGTTTTTGTTAACCCTAAATTGGGTGATTTGGATCTTGATAACATTGATTAAAGATTTGGGATGTTACAGGCACAAAAGGTAAATTCTATAAATATGAGACTATGTAGAATTTCCCTATATGCAAACCTAACTACTAGCGAGTAAAGGCTAGTAAGAGTGAGGAACGAGGAAACCGTAGTGGAGCACGCAGAGACACGGGATTTGTTTTACCCCAGTTCCTTCCTTGTTAAGGGAAGTACATCTTCGTTGGAGGGGTGGGCGTTACTAAGACCACCACGCCACAGTAGGCCTCACCCTGTTCTCTGATGGATCTCGCCACCAAAGGCCTGATCCACCTTTCCACTATTGAAACCCTTCGAGGCGGGAACCGGTGCCTTTACACAACTAGCAGGGCACAACTCCACAACCGAATTGGAGGCTCCCGTAATGACAACAAGCTACCACAAGAACAATTGTTATCAATAACGAAACACAAGATCTAGATATTAACAAGAATACTAGATCAGGGATTCTCCAGGTGAATGGAGAGGAGTTGAAGCGCTTGATTCATGATGACGATGAATGATGTCTCCTTCTTCAATTCCCCCAAAGATCGAAGCCTTCGGGTGGTTGAAGTGGGAGATCTTGGGTGAGACCTTTTGCAACAGGTCTGATCTTTTTTGAATGAATCAAGAGCACTGACAGGAGGGGTGGATGTGGCTTTTATACCCCCTATCTAGATGGAGCCGTTGGAGCCATTTGGATCCGGATTATCCGGCCCAACTGAGGGCTGGAATATCCGGCCTGGGGAATACTCCGCCCCAGACTCGGATTATCCGAGGGGAAATCTGCCCCTGAACAGAAGCTCGCGCTGGGAAGTCCTTGGCATCTTCTCCTAGAGGGCGGACTATCCGGCTCTAGAGGAAGGCTGGATTATCCAACTGGGGAAAAAATCCTCCCTAGCAACAGATTGTCCAGGGACAATCTGCCCCTGGACAGAAGCTCGCGTCGATGCTCCTTTGGCCATTTTCCCTGAGGGATGGATTATCCGGCCCTTGAGGAAGGCCGAATTATCCAGCTGGGGGAAAACCCGCCCCAGCCACGGATTGTGCTGGGGTAAATCCGCCCCCAGACAGGAGCTCACACGCGACCAGCCCTGGCCAAGATGGACAGGCAGATTATCCGGCCCTTGATGGGGGCGGATAATCCGGCCCCCAAACACCAAATATACTTCCCTGCAACACTTAGCACACATGAGAAACTCCACGGCATTGTTATCTAACACACAAAACATAGGAAACCATGAAATGTTCTTTTAATGGATAGCTGGAGGCGCACAAGGCCTCAGTCTCCTTGAGGGTCAGAATGGCCTAGTATGCGATGTCCATTATTGTGAGGGGAAGGTCTGGATGTGTGGATGGCCATGGCGGTCGGCCTAGATATAGAGGTAAATAGCGAGAAAACATGGTGGGAAGCGGAGGAAAATGGCGGGAAAGCATGGCGCGTGCCTTGACAGCTCTCGGAATGGGGGGAAATATCTTTAGTCCCGGTTAGTGGCTCCAACCAGGACTAAAGGCCCTAGAAATATATTTAGTCCCAGTTACTAGTTTTAATAGTTAGACTGACTATTTTACAAAACAGAAAAAGGTTTTGGATTAGTTAATCAAATTCAAAAACTTTTTATGTTGAAAGTTTTATCAGATTCGAAAGTATGCAAAAGATATGATTTAATGCATTTCTAATTTAAAATATGCAAACAAATTAGTTGTATATAGAGTATGATAATAGATTTAATTTATAGATCTTGTTTTTATAAAAATATTGATATATAATATATAATTTTCTTCGTTACAGAATGATAGATATTGATTTTACAGTATTTACTAATTTCCTTCATTTTAGAACAATTAAAAATACCTGTAGTCCTAGTTCAAGCCTCCAACAGGGACTAAAGTTCTGTGACACGCATGCAAAATGACGCGGCTGAAAACACCTCTAGTCCATATTGGAACCCTTTAGTCCCGGTTGGTGGCTCCAACTGGGACTAGAGGTGGTGGGTATAAATATCCACCCTTCTGCGTCCCGGTTTGAACCACGAATCGGGAGGCCCAGAACACGCCGACGTCGCCAGGCTGCTGCGCTCTTTTTCTCCGTCGCCATCGCCCATCACCGTCACCCGTGGAGCCCTCGGAGCTTGTCGTCGATGTTGACGTCCCTGGTCGTCGCGACGCCGCTTGTCCGTCCGTCCCCGCGTCGTCCGTCCATCCGTCCCCGCGCCCGTTCCTGGTCGCCACGCCGCCGCCCCCCGCCGCCGCCCGTCCCCGCGCCGCTCGCCGGAGTAACGTAAGTCCCTTTTTTCTCTATTGTTATTAGTTTAAATTAGATATTGATTAGTTTGGGTTTTATTCTATTTTATTAGCTTAGATTTAACAATTTAGGTTTATTAATTAATTTAGATTTAAATTAGTTTAATTAGGTTTGGATCATTAGTTTATATTAGGTATAGGTAGGTTTGGGTTTCGGATTAGGATTTAGGTTTAGGATTATTAGTTTAGAATTTAAACTTGTTACAATTTTAGGATAGATGAAATAAATCCTTGTTACAAGTTTAGGATTTACTAGTACGTAGGGTATTTACTAGTATTTATGGATATTTGCTAGTATTTAGAGATTTATTAGTACTTAGAGATATTTGCTAGTATTTAGGGATTTACTCGTACTTAGGGATATTTATTGGTATTATTTAGGGATTTACTAGTATATAGGGATATTTGCTAGTAATTAGGGATTTACTAGTACTTAAGGATATTTGATAGTACTTAGGAATTTACTAGTATTATTTAGGGATTTACTTTAGGTATTTAGGGATATTTCTTAGTATTTAGGGATTTAGGATATTGCTAGTATTATTCCTAGTATTATTGCTAGTATTTAGTTAATTAGAAGTAGATTTTCTTAGGGTTATTGAGAATTAAATTTAGGGATATTGCTAGTATTTAGAGATATTGTTAGTAGTTAGTACTGCTAGTATAGAGATAGAAATAAAAATAGAATTATTTAGTTAGTATTGCTAGTATAGAGATAGAAATAAAAATAGAATTATTTAGTTAGTATTGCTAATATAGAGATAGAAATAAAATAGATTTAATAGTATTTTTTCTTATAATTATTTGCTTAGAATTATATAGATCAAATGCCTACTTTACGATATGCCCATGCCGCATCCTCGTCGTCGACTCGACGACAACGACGGAGGACTGGGCTCCGCCGGATATGTCTGAGACTTGGCTCCGTGGGGCTGGCAGTGGGAGGTGCTACCTTCCGGGATGCGTAGCTTGGTGAGGAATCCCGGTCTCGTCATCGACCCGGAACTTCTTTGGTGGCGGTCGCGTGCTTTAGGGCTGGTGTAGAGAAAGACGGGCCCCCGAGGAGGTGGTACAACGTCGTGTCAGGGAGGAGGACGAGCACGTATGTCGTTATATGACTATGTTGTATGCCAGTTCCTCCAATACCTGGCAGTTTATTTCGGGACCTCACTCGAGCTATGCTCGTGTGATGGTTCCTTCCCTTTGAGTGTTCACCGCCCGCGGCTTAGGACTCGGGAATCGACGCGTAGTTTCACTGAGCAAGGTGTTATTCAAGATGTATTAGTTATATTATATGATATTATTGTTGAATTAGATGGATTATTCGAGATGTATAAGAGATATTATATGATATTATTGTTGTATTAACTGGATTATTCGAGATGTATTAGTTATATTATTTGATATTATTGTTCCATTAACTGTATTATTCGAGATGTAATATTGTTTCATTAGTACTTTGTTGTTCTGATATGGTACATCGTTAATTTTGTTACTCATATTCACATATTTCATAGCAGTTATTCTATGGACTTCAACAGAAGAGAAGGTGAAGAGCATCTGTTTCAGATGATAAATGGTGGAGCGCTACCCGATCCTAGTAGAGCTTCTTTGATCAGGGTAGAACAGAAGACTGTGAAGCAGAAGATGGCTCACAGTTTCTAAATGAGTCCGGTGAGGGAATGGAGTTAGACCCAATAAAGAAAGTGCAAACGAGTGTTGATTGCGATGACGGCTTGCAAAATGATGGACTGGTCGTAACAAAGTCTAGCGAGGTATATTAAGCCTCTTGTGATTACTAGATAGATGCAATAATTGCTTTGTGTATATATGTATTAACGAATGTTTCTTATTTTAGACCTCTAGTAAAAATAATAAGCGAGGCCCGGCCAAAGGGATGTCCGCCGATGCGCATCTCACAATTGAGGTTGTCGATTCCGAAGGCAAACCTTTGCTTCCCAAAAGTAACGCAACTACATTTGTGCATCAATGCGGATTTATTGTTAGGGACAATGTCCCGATCAGCATTCCCCATTAGAATAAGCCAGCAACAGGAGATGAAGATCCTAATAGTTTTGTCAAGGATAGATACAAAGACTGACTATGGGAGAAGCTCATTTCACATTTCACTCTACCGGTCTTGGAGTCTGATGAGGCCATGAAGGCTATGAGGTCCAAAGTAAAGCATTTCACACTTAAGAAGATAGTTGAACAGTTCAATAACTACTAGAAAATATTATACACTGAATATCTCGAGGAATAAAAAGTTCCAGAATTCACTGGCACACTAGAGAAGCAATGACATCACTAGGACAGCTTTCTGGAGTACAAGGAATCAGAGCCAGCTAAAGAAATGTCGAAAAAGAATAAGGAAAATGCTACGAAAAACAAATAGAATCATAAGATGGGGACATGTAGCTACAAGACTTTCATGCCTAAGTGGGAGGAAGCTGAGGCCGCCTTGCGTGCTCAAGGGATCACTACAGCTACACATGACTGGCCGATCAGGGTAAGAAATTGGTTACTCGCGCATGGGGTGAAGTATGACATGAAAACATGGGAGTTAATAATGGATGAAAATAAGAAAATTGCTACACCACATGAAGCAATTATTAAAATAATTGAGGAGGTTCGAGAGGGAAATTTCAAACCTGACAGAGAGAACGACGAGCTGACAAAGGCCCTCGGGAATCCTAAAAAACCAGGACAAACACAAGGCTTTGGACCTTCTGTGCCATGGAAGATTGGGTTTCCCAAGGACATTGAATCTTATAAAATCCGAGAGAGATCAAAGAAGCGGAAGGCATAGGAGGAGGCAGAACGGCTACATAGCATAGAAAAATGGTAACAAACTATATGCCATGGTAAAGGAGCAACAAAAGCAAGTGGACGAAATGTGCCAACAAGGGGCAACTCATCAGCTGCAGCATGAAAGTGTCGACGGCCCATCTTAGTGGAGAAGCAACGTGGCTTCCACGGCGGCCGATCCGATGGATCGCTACCCCATGGATAATATCACTGATAAGACAAGTTGTGAGCTACATGTGGGAGTAAGAAACTTATCCTTCAAGGTGGCTATCGGCTTTCCTTTCTCCTGTGAACCTGGAGCACGCTAGCATGGCAATGAGATTCCAGATGGCTTTGCTCGTGTCGGGTGGATGAAGTGCTACTGCAATATGAATCACTAGATCTTGAAATCCCTAGAGCTGAAGAAGAGAGAACACTAGGAGAAGTCGGGGGTGGTATCATTCTATGGCGCAAGAAATAAATCGTGTTTCCAGGCTCGGCTCCCAGGCCACCACCATCTCCTCCGGGTCGCAGCTCACCACCTCCAACTCCACATGATGAGCAGAGGGACGACGCGCACCATAGCGCGAGTCCACTCCCACGTCATGTCAACACCCGGATTTTTAATCCCAGATGCCCGTTATGCCATACTTCTCAATCCCAGGATTACCATTTTTGCGAGACATAACGGATTGGATATCACAGTACATCATCCATTACAAACCATACATAAGGTCTTACACAAAAAACGATCTCATGATCCAGTCTTAATACAACAAGCAGTGGAATAAAAGATAAGCCTAGCGGTGGGGTCCATCTTCAGGGGCACAGGCAATGCTGACGAAGGCAGATAGTCCTAGTTATCATAGCCGTCTTGCTGGCCATCATCTTGATAGTGTCCTTCATAGTCCGGCCGTCAGAATAGTCAGGGACAAAAGCCATGAGTACTCTTTAAGTACTCGCAAACTACCACTAACAAGTAGTATAGTTCTAAGTCAAAGTGCTAAGTCTAAGTTTAACTAAAAAGTTAAGTTTGAAACCTAAGCTAAGTTCTAAAGCAAAGAAAAATAACATAAAGTTCTAGAATCACTTAAGTTGGAAAGCTATTGTCATAAACACAACTCTGTTGAGGTCAAGTCAAGATTCATCATTCTTTTCGGAAGTCATTTTGAAAACATCTGACAACGAAACAGTATGGCCATTCCAACTGTCCATAATCGCGGACGTGGCTATTCGAATAGTTTGATACTCTGCAGAGGTGGTACACTTTCACCACAAGATTTGATACATCTGTCAGGGATAACCCTGAATCATCATACTTAGTATGCAGATAATCAAACATAACCTTTCCTTTACACACCCTAGTATAAGCACCTCTCCTATGAGCATGGCCTCCCAACCATGACCATCTGTCATCTTGGGCACTGCATAGGTGGACAACATTGAGAGGTAGCCTCAGCTCAAACCTCTCCCGTGAGGGAACTAATACTAATGCATATAAACTTCCGGCTAAGCCTTTTACCCAATTCAGGTATTGTGGTTGTACGGTAAATTTGGAATGGTATCGCATCCGAATCCAACCATCAGTTTTATAAAAGGGTTAAGGCTCATGCCTCAACATTTTCATCATCATAAACCATTTGGGTTTCTCAACACATGTCAAAACATCTCAATAGAATGACTCATCATTCTAAGGTTTTCATAATTCATTTTCACCAAGTGTTCCCATCTAAAGTGACTCAAGTTTTAATCTAGCTTTAATCTACTAAGTTAAGAGTGTTCACTAAGGTGGAAAAGATGGGTTCAATATCATGCCATAGAATGACATCTAAAAGGGTTCTAAATAGGCCAAGTTTTATACTCTTTATGCTACCTTCTAAAAAAATAAGGAACTTTATGTAAAGTAAAGGAAGTAAATCTTGAAAATAATACTTGGGGTAGGTAAATGGTCAAAGTGGTATAATCACAGCATGCCTAATGCATTTTCTTAGATTATCTAGCTTGCAAGGGTTAGCTTGCATTGTTAATGGTGGCTTGCCTTGTGGAGTGGAGTGGTTGAAGTTTTCTTCTTCTTCTTGGTAGAACTTCTACTCCTCGTAGACTTGGTCGGTACTATCGTCTAGAAATACATACGGAGTACACAATCACCAAACAATACTTAACTAGTCTAGTTAGCATTCTAAGGCACATATTTTATGACCTATTATCATCACAAGCATCACAAGTTTTATTTACTAGTTTCATCCTTTTTATTTTAGAAAAGTAATTTCTACTCATTGAAAATTAACTAAGATTTAATATTCACCACTTAAAATATGGGATCATGTGGACACATGTCATCACCACATATCCTAACATGTGGGAATGTAATTTAAGGGTTGGATCATAATTACTTCGGTTTAAGTTCATTATTTAATGATTTAAAGTGACTAGAAATGCCTATATAGCATTATTTTGGTACTAGTCCAAAGTCACTGCATGTAAATCTTAATATTATTACCTATTCAGATACATATGATGAAATTTGATTTTTGAGAGTTGGAATCAACTCAAAATCTATCTTGGTTGATTTTATAAAAATGTTGCAAGGTGCAAAAGCTTATGTCTTATTATTTTTACTAGGAGAGATCTATAACTCTAATTGAATTAAATCCAACGGGCTTGGATAGATTATTTCAATACCTTTCAGGCAAAATTGGTTTCATGCAATTTGGATTTGTAAATCTGTCTGAATTGATTTTCAAACTCAAAGACAGAACTAAGTTTAAACTAAAAAGAAAAATCCTAATTCAAACTAACTGGGTCGCGCGGGAAACGGTAACGGGCCGGCCCAGTGTCACTCCGCAGCGCAGGGCTCAGCTGACAGGGGGTCCACCAGTCAGCGGCTCATAACGCGCGAAGCGGTACGGGGCAATGTGGGACGTTGGATTAGAGTGGGGATCAACGGTTGGGGATCATCATAGACGACGGACCTGTCGCCGGCGATCTCTAACCCTAACGGCTCGGTGGGGGTGCATAGGGAGCGTACCAGGGCTCCAGCGACAACGGCGAGGCGGGCAAACGGACTGGTGGTCGACGGCGAGCTCAGGGACGGTTGAGGCAGCTCCAGGGGTGGTCGCAATCAGCGGCGCCCTTATCTTCCAGAGGCGGCCTGCTCCAGTGCAATTCCGGCAAGCTGCTGTTCCCCATGCTCCGGCTAGAGGTGTGGGACGATCAGTGAGGTGAGGGGAGTGGAGTGGTGTGCTGCAAATGGCTGGGGATGCCCTCCTTTTATAGGCTCGACGGTGAGACCGAGAGGGATGGGCAAGCGACGGTGGCGACATGGCTACGGGCTGCTAGCGGCATGGCTACGGGCGGCGATCGACGCACGGTCTCCTGGCGGTGCTCTAGGAAGTGAATGCGGGCTTAGGGGCGGTGGTATGCGGTCGGGCGCAGCTGGCGCTCTGAGCGGCAGAGGCGGCGGCTTCGACGGCGAGCGGTGGTTGTGGTGTGTTGGGAGGCGAACAGGCATGTCCGGCGTGTTCCCTGGGTCATGGTGACACGGTGGGCGTGGGCTGCGGTCGAGTGGCGGTTTGTGCACGCGTGTCGGGCGCGGCGCTCTGGCGCGTGCTTGGCATGGCGCGGTGGCACTGGGCGCGGGGATTGCTCGGTGGTCCACGACTTGGCCTGGCTCGGGGAGGGGACACTGGGCGGCGGTGAGGTGCTGGCTAGCTGGTAGACATGGAGAGAGAGGGGAGGCGGTCTGCTGCGGCGGCGACCAAGTTGGCCAGCGAGGTGGGGCTCGGCTTGGCATGGCCATGCTGCTAGGAGGTAGGGGATGGGGTAGTTAGGTCCTGGTTAGATCATTAGGAGACAAAGGGAGCAAATGGGGGTCAAATGGGAGACAAGTTTGGCCAGAACACTATTCAAAATAGTGAAATTTGTTTTCTTTGAATTCTGCCTACCAATTGTTTGATAAAATGGCGCAAGAAATAAACTTTGGAATTTTGGGTTCAAAATTTTTGAGTGATCTTCACTAGTACTAGGTAGTCTATGGTTGCAAGGGTTTTGAAAATGGAGTTCATTTGGATGGTTTTTGAATTAGTGGGATCTTCCCATATGAAATAGATTCAATTTTAAACTGCCATTTAAAATTAGTATTTGAAAGTTTTTAGCAGATCACCAAGTGGGCCTTGGTACCTCATTATGTGTACTAGCAAGGGGTGTAAAGATCCAGAATTGTTTCTGTTAAGTTTTGAGTACAAGGAATAGCCAAAGTAGGCATGATAGTTAATTTGGCCAAAATGACCATTCCTCATTTTTAATTGTTTTTGATTTGATCTTCTTTGGGATTTGCTTGGGAAAGATTTAGATGATGTTTAATTTACCAAAGAAACATTTTACAACCAATGGATCAAGCAATGGTGACCATTCACAAAGATTTCAAAATAAGGCCTTTCTTATATGCAGGCTTAAATACTTTAAATAGAAAAAGTTTTTGTTAACCCCAATTTTGATGATTTGGATCTTAATACCTTGGATTAAAGTTTTGGGATGTTACACATCAGCCGACTCCACCGCCGTGTCTCCTGACTATGTCGCCGCGTCTCCCGACTCTATCGCCATGTCAGACGACTGAAAGGTCGCCGCTCAGTCAACCCATGCTACTACTCAGAAGAAATGTAAAAGGGCAAAGACTCCACCGCCTCCTGAGAAGTTCCCTTACGTGATGACTGATGAGGAAATGAAAGCGATCACCGACCCAACAGTGGAATCCTTTTTTGCAAAGAAAAAGCCCGAGCCAAAGCAGATATTTTTTCTGACAGTAAAAAAGTGCGCTAAAAGTTTCATTGAGCAACCATCACAATATGATATAAATATGGCAGATGACTACGCACGCTGTCTGGTGATAATTTCTAGGAAGAAGAGGACAAGTAGTAGTGCAATGGGGAAAAGAGACATTGCCCAACTCGGATAATAGGGAAAACAATCGACCTCCCCATTCAAAGTGTTATCTAGTGTTGATCAGAATACGATGGACTTTGTTAGAGACGCTGGTATTAGTGTTCATCAAGCGCAAGGCACACATGTCCCCATGCAAATGTAAATAGCATGGAAATATGAATACGGGAAACTCTGGTCAGACCTGATGAGGTCGCACTTCTACAAACACAAATGCGAAGACTACATGAGTGGTACATGAAAGTAACAAAAGGAAAGAGCGACCAAATGCGCTGGCTGTGAGAGTTACAAATGAGAATTTCATAGGTGAAGACGAGATCCAAATTTATTTGGAGGAATTATATATGTTATACAAATAGGACGCCCTCGACTTGAGTCTCGTCGGTTCCTATTGTTTGTAAGTGATTCATTTATTTCTATGATAAAGTCTCTAACTCAGCTTGTTCATAGCCTATAATTATCCTCACTACGCTATTATGTAGAATGAAGAGCGAGGAATATGACTGAAGGGCCATCTTTGACAGTGGGTTCATCGACTCACACCGAGTTAATGAACGATTTCTATGCCAATACTCTAAGGAGACGGAGGAGAACTTGCTAAGGTTCATAACGAGGCAACATTACAAAAAGAGAATAATGTTTCCTTATAACTTCGGGTGAGAGTGTTACTATCTTCTACCCATTCACTTTTGCTTACTCGATGTTAAGTGTAATTGATGAGTTACTGACATATATAAACGTGCACAATTACCATTACATTCTGCTAATCATTGAAGTTGATGCTGCAAGAGTTGATATCAAGGACTCACTAAAGAAAAACAAAAGGAGTACCAAAGCATTATAGATGTGCTCCAGAGGTAATTTCAGTAATTACCACACTATATCGATCTCTTTCGTTCATTTTCTGAGATATCAAGTAACTAATAACTCATTTATTCTTTATTTGGCGGCCAGGGTTTGGAAAGAATTCACCAAGAGGATAGTAGGTGATTTTAAAGATGATCTTAGTTTTCATGCGGTCGAGCTAAGTAGTACGAGCCAGGTCCACGCATCTCTTTAATTCTAGTTTCAATACCATTATATCATGCTTGATTATTATTTGATTGTATTCTATTCTTGTAAAGTGCGACATGCAGCCATGAGGGACTAATTTGTGTGGATACTTCGTTTGCGAGTTCATTCACTCGGAGATCAGTGAGCAAGACAGATCGAAAATTATACAAGTACATGAAAAATATATTCACAATAAGATTTTATTACCATCAATTGTGTTAACTGTCATTCATAATCTTTGTTATGATGATTGATATTCATGTTGATCACCTTCTTTTATATATAGTTGGAAAGACTGCGGGAGAAACTCGAACGAAGGAGAGGCTAGTAGAAATTCAAGAGGAATTGGCGGGATTTTTCGTTGACCATGTCATAGACCTAAGGGGAAAATTCCATGCCATAGACCCAAGTGATTATATTTAGTGATCTCTATGTAATTGAATAGACGGGCTCTATTCCCGGTTGTGATCTCCATGTAACCAAATTGTATATATATGTATGCTCGTAAGAAAAGTTATATTATATATGCATCAACATGTACATTATATATGCATAAACATGCCACTGGATTTAATGATCTCCATGCACCAAATTGTATATAAAAATGAAAAACCTCTAAATCGTGTCGTGGCAGAGAAAACACCTGATTCTCTGCCACGGCTAGAAAGCTTTAGTCCAGGATCGTGTTACGGCCCGGGACTAGAGGTCCTCTCGCCCCCACCCCGCGTTGTCATTGCCATGTGAGTGGACTCTAGTCCCGGTTCATAATAGAACCGGGACTAGAGATATGGACCTCTAGTACCGATTCCGCAGTCCCGGTTGCAGAACCGGGACTAGAGGCCCTCTGGAACCGGGACTAGAGGTCCGTTCTCCACTAGTGTCAAGAAACTCCAAATACTGCCATATTGAGCGATTTTCTTCCATATTCATCTGTTTCCTACACAACAGTGTAAATCAAGAACTTGTGCACTTTTGCATCTATTAGTAGGTTAGTCCCAACAAATATAATAAAGTTGCAAAATAATAAGAATTTTACCACAATAAACTACAAAGTTCATGTATGCATTTTACATGCATCGGCGCCCTCGCTTGTTGTTTACCACATGTTCACCATTTGCACAGCGATTATCCATATCCATTAGCTGTGATATTGTCTTAGGCTTTACCTGCCCTAGTTCCTCGATAAATTCTCTTCGGCGAAGGTCATCATTAAATGCGGCAATTGCTCTCTCATCCGATATAGTTTGGGTTGAGTTCTTGATGATGTTCCATCGCTGGATAAATGCTCGTATCAATTCTCCTGGTTTTTTCTTGCATGCTCATAACTGCTCCAATGATGCGGGTCACTTGAATGTGGACCTGAAGTTTTTGATGAACTTATACTTGAGGTTGTTCCAACTACTGATGGATTCTTCGAGTAACTGCCTGAGCCACGACCGTGCTGTGCCACTTAGGTGTAGTTGTAGGCTTTGCATTGCGGTAGCCTTGGAACCACCATGTAATTTCACAGTTGCTAGATAGTCTGCCAACCAAACTTTGGGTTCCTATAGGTTGTCATATTTTTGGCGATCGTGAGGAAGTTTGAAATCTTTGGGCACTGGTGTTTTGCGAACCCGTTGGGTAAAGCAGCTGGCCCCACATAGTTCATGTCCGTCCTTACTTTCCCTGTTGTAGTATCTTCTACTATGCTCCTCCCTGGATCTATCAATCTTGTGCTGTGTGATATCGTTTCTTGCGTCATCTCGTGGTCCAGTGTTCGAAAAGTGCACCCGATGTGGTGACTGTGATTGTCGGGTGTGCCCCATAGGCCAAGGGCTGCCACGACGGTGTGGGGATCTGTTGGGTTGTTGTGTGACTCCTTGTTCTCCTTGTGCAAGCGATAATCCTATTGTACCAAGGTTCATTAGCACGGATCGATGAAGGGTAGCACGGGGATCATCGGATGCTGGTTGAGTTGTGATTAGGTAGGTCTAGGCAGTGACGATTGCGACTTGCACCGTTTTTTGCTCTTATGTGTCCCTCTTGGTCTACCGATATGAACGATAGATCGAGGTTTTGAGCCATCTCATTTCTTTCTGCCTTGGGGATATTCTCTAGCGGCGATGTTTTTCTTCTTGGTGGCGTACCTTCAGTCATGCTTCCTGATCCTCGGGTGGAGCTTATCTAGCCCGCCGGAGGCTGGATTTCTCGGCTAGTCTTTTCCTTTCATCGAGTTGCCTCCGCATTCTGAGTAGGTCCCTTTTCTTGTGATGGAGTAAGTATTGGTAAGCCATTAGGTCCTCGCATGTTGCTTCTACTGTCATCGGGACTGCACCCGATATTGCGCCCCTTGCTTTTACCATGCTTTGGCGGATAGCCGAAGAGTTTGTTGCTCACCTTTGTGTGGTTCTTCTCTTCTTGGTACGACTCGATTATTGGGTGGATCTCCCTCGTTTCCGTTATTCTCTGCATTATCATATGGTAAATTATCATTAGGGTCAAGGAGTGGATTACCGTTTGAGTCACGCGGTGTCGATGTTGGTTTGCCAATGATCACACATACTTTATGATGCATGAGGTACGGACTTCTGCTATTTTTACTGGACCCGCAAGAGACACTGTCCATGATGTACTGCGGGTTTTGCTCTGGGTAGATTTTAGCCATCCTAATTCTAAAGTCGATGTATTCGTCACTTTCCTCGAGATCATGATTTGCTAGACTCGAGCCACATGGTGGTGTTACCTGGGTATCTGACCCAAAGGAGAGACCGTCGTATAGATCAGTCAGATCCCCTAGATCTATTAAGTTAACAGAGTTTTATTTGTCGTTTATAGGTTGGGGTGCGGCCTCTTCAGACGAACCAACAAAAGTTGTTGGTGTCGTCGTAGTGTTGTTGTTGGGGCCGATGGGTCCGATGAGATCGGGGACGATAGGGTAGGTTCTTGGGGTTCCTCTATGCAAAAGTCGAAACTTCTGACAATAAGATCGAATCCTCTGTTGAAGTTGGCGGGAACCGAGATAGGGGTGGGCAGGTGTGGATCTGCTTCCATTGGGTTTTTGATTGATGGAGAGGGGGTCGTTGATACGTTGCTAATGTATCTATAATTTTTGATGTTCCATGCTTGGTTTTTATCTACTTTCTTATGTTTTGCCCACACTTTGGAGTATTTCTATACACTTTCTTGGACTAACCTATTAACAAGATGCCACAGTGCCAGTTGCCTGTTTTTTGCTGTTTTTGGTTCCAAGAAAGTCAGAAAATGAATATTCTCGGAATTGGACCAGACAAAAGCCAAAGTCGATATTTTACCGGAAGACTCGCGGAGCCAGAAGATGAGACGGAGAGGGGCCACAGGGCGGCCACACCATGTGGTGGCGCGGGTCCACCCTGGCCGCGCCACCAGGTGGTGTGGGCCCCCTGGCCGCCCATCGACCTCGCCTCTTCGCCTATAAGATGTCTCCCGATGCAAAAACCCTAAATAGTCTAGCTTCCAGCCACGAAAAGTTCCACAGCGCCACCGCCACCGAAGGGGAGATTCGGGGGACAGAAAGTCTCTGTTCCGGCACCCTGCCGGGACAGGGAAGTGCCCCCAGTGCCATCTCCATCAATCTCCACCACCATCTCCATCACCGTTGTTGATTCTCATGATAAGGAGGGAGTAGTTCTTCCTCGAGGCTAAGGGTTCTACCGGTAGCTATGTGTTCATCTCTCTCTCTATGCATGATCATATTGTGATCATGAGCTTTGTAATCAAGTAGATCTACCTTGCTACTCAAGTGCTTTAATAGATCTCTGCTCTCCCCATGTGTGTGAATACCTTTGATTATAGGATTGCTTGAGAGGGAATACCTTTGACCAGTTCCTCCCTGAGTTCGATAAACCTTGGGTGATCCACTTAAGGAAAAACTTGCTGATGTTCTACAAACGTCTGCACTTGGAGGCCTAACAACTGTCTACAAGAATAGAAGTGCATAGACATCAGCCGCCGAATCCATGACTCCAGCGTCCAGATTTCCCATAGACGGGGCCAAATTAGGAGGGGTAACCTTGGAAATTCCCATGGTTATGGACTTAGAGTTTCGTGTAAAAGAGAACGCTGGGGATTTCATCGGCTGATCAGACAAACAAGGGAGTCGAAGTCGTCTGATTTCTTATGGTCAAATCGATTACAGATCGCTTAAGGCTTTTTCGATGACTCTCTGTTGGCTCCTCTCAGCCTATATATAATAGGCTAGATCCCGAGGCCGTATACGGATAGGTTACAACCTTACAATTACAACATTAATACAATGTCAGTTTTTATTTCCTTATCTAGCAAACTATGTCTTTAGTCAGATGCTTCCTGGGACTTCTTCTTGGGCTTCGTGGGCCATGGGCCATCATGTAACCAGGGTAACTAATCACACTAACCCAAATATTCATACCCATGTCAGTTTTAAAAAAGGACCGGTCAATGAAACGGTGAGGCGACTAGTTCACTGGTTTGCTGGTCGGACCACCGGTTTAATTGGTTCAATGGCAACAAAAATCCGTTCTTTTTCATCAAAATTTATCCAAATTTTGGAACAAAATGACGATAAAGGTATATATAATGTATATTTCAATAAGTAATCATAAAAACATGGTGTGTCCAAGTGGTATTGGGCTTCACGTGTTTCTATTTATGCCTAACATAAGGTTCACGAGTTCGATTCCTCTACTAAACACCTTTTTCCAGTTTTTTGATGTTTTGACCAGTGCCTCTTAAAAAACCGGTGAGTCCATCAGTTTAGTTTTTTTTGGTTAAACCACTGAACCGTCCGATTTTTAAAACTATGAGTTTCGGTAGGTTTAGATCAACCGAAACCTACTAGAAAATAACCTCCTTTGTCCAATCCGAATTGGGGTAGGGAAACTTTCCTTGCCCGTTGAGTCAACATGGATACACCTATTATGGGACCTTCTAGACACCCTAAGATAGACCGTGTTATCCTGATACTTTCTAGAACCTTCCTGTCCTTCCAAAACCTTTCATATATGTCTGGAACTATTCCGGACACTCCCAAGACCATTATGGACACTTCTGGGATCATCCGGGACCTCTAGGAACCATTCAGACATCATCTGAGACACTATCGGAACCATTATATCATTCTATAAATGCTTAGAACTCATTTTTAACACTCTTGGAAATATTTCGGACACCTCTGGTATACTCCGAGATCTTCCATAATGTTCGGAATTACTTCTCTACTATATCTTCATTCACACTCATATTCTAAATGGTGTAAACTATTAAGTGTGAGACCCTACGAGTTTGCATGTATTTGGACATGTCCGGAACTCATTCCACAAAAATGATCAACATAGGTACCTTGATATACTTAATGCCCCTACACATAACACGAAGATCTTTATCGTGTGAACCTCTTTTGTATTATTTCGATACACGTCACATTGCTTATCGATGCTTTACATAGACCGAGGTGAAACACTAGGTTATCCTCGTTATCTGGCATGTACTCCTAACTCATCCCGCACTATTTATGTTCCTGTGATCAACAACTTGATCATACTAAACGATGACGAGCATCATAATACACGAGTTACTCTAGAGTGTATCTCTCCAACTCTCCATCATCAGGAGTAGAAATTCGCATAACTACACCATATAAGACATTCGTGTACTACCTGGTAAGAGCGAAGTCTAACTTTATAATTACTCATCCTCAGAGCAAAGTTTGAAAGATCCTGTCACATCCATACTATATCCAATTTCATGTGTGTATTCTGGTAAAACAATCATTTAGTAACGGTAATACTTGCTATTGTGAAATTACCGATAACAACATTGACAATGTGTTTCATGGTATATCATATTGGGTCTATCCATTAATATTGTTCTCTCCATAACTTTGATCTCATATATCATCGCCAACTTTACAACACTTTGTATTTGACCATAGTTAGGAAACTAGGACTATCGATGATATACAAACTAGTCTTGGAGGTGATACTAGGGATGTCTAAATGGTGTTTATAATTCCACACATGTATTAGATTTTCCTCCAAATACTCATTATCCGGAACTAATACAATTATAACATAGAATAATAAACTCAATCATGAAGCGGAAAATATAGAATAATACAACTTATTATTGCCTCTAGGGCATATTTCCATCACACGCATGGCTGGAGGACATGGCCATGGGCCGTCAGCTAGTAACAAAGAGACATATATAGAATATATAAATCAAGTGGGGTAGATTCTGAAGATGGAGAAGCACGGAAGCATCTGAGACCATGGAGATTGCGATTTAGTCGTTGTATTTTATCTGTGATTGTTTCATAAATGGAGAAATTGAAGATCCCTTCAATTAGGTCTCATCTAGTTCATCATCAAACACCTAACATGCAGTGCTCACACTAGATTCAAAGTAGGCTGAAAGTCTTTTCTTTCCATGGATATAATGTTGTTGTACCAATAGATGTCTGCTGCCGAGTGGGTACGATCAATCCAATTGTGGTGTCGATATTAGCAAAACGTGCCCGACATGACTGTGTAGCCGTTTGGTATGCCTAGAGCAGCCACTTCATGGCTTGGGAAAGCAAGTGGATAAACTTTCTTTTGAGCGTTCTTTCAACGCTAATAATGCGGAAATGTGGCGGGTCCCACAGTCCCGTCCAGTTCATTCAATAAACACGTAAAATGCAATACTCACATTCACTCTAAAGTGAGGTCAAACTCGTTTCTTTCCGTGTATCTAATGTTCCTATATCAATAGACGTGTGCTACTAGCCGGGTACGATCAATCGTATCATGGTACCAAGATCAGTAGAACGTGATCGGTAAAGCTGTGTAGTTGTTTGGCATGCCAGAGTGGCCGCGTCGAGGCTTAAGAGGCCTCGTGGATAGACTTTGTTAATCGTTATTTTCCGATTATTGAGTGGGCTAAGTGGTGGGTCCTACACGTCAGTAAGAATACAAATTTATTTATTTTCGTCTCTGCTGGTAGGTTGTGTGCTGGGTACCACATGTCGGAAGGCAACATATCAAGTTGTTTTTATATCTGCTCACGGGACAAAGAGGAGGTCCTACATGTAAGAAAATGAATCAAACAGATGGCAAGTAAGTCTAATGTAATGACAATTGGCTTCAAGTATGTCCAGGGACACAGACGTAATGAGTCCATATCGGCCGGTGATATTTGTCCAATTGGCTGATTTTTAATGGCATAGTCCCAAGTTCCGAGTAAACTGACAAAACACTCGTAATAAACCCTTAATTATCATCTCCACAAAAAAGAGCGACATAATATGTCTAGTATTTAATTAAAGTACATGACTATATCATAACAATTTGTTTGTGCCATGTCATGAGGGTCTTGATGTTGAGTTGGGTAAAACGACGAAGTAAAATCTTCGAATTGGCTAACTCAAAGTTTTTTTTTTCATTTAAAGGCATAAATATAAGGTGAAAAAGAGACCACACTTGGAAATTTGGAAAATATGCTTCATATATATAGAAGGTAGAGTATCTTTCACACCAATAGGAAAACCACCAGTTTTGCAGATAAAATAGTTTCACAGAACACAATACAACAGAAAAAAGGGGATCAGGTAGCTTAAAGAAACATTCACCGAAACAAGCTCACATGCAAACTATTTGCGGAAGGCCATGAGAGAGCTTTGGCTATCGGCGACACAGGGGGGGGGGACCATAGCCGCCGCCGGCAAGACCCCCCCGAAGCCGTGCTCACCCCTAGGAAAGTGGCGGCGGGGCGGTTGGCTCGCGCGACGTCTCCGCGCTGGGCGGCGGCCGTTCGGTGGGCAGGCGGCACGAGCTCGGCTCGTGGCGGCGGGACGGTGCCTGCATGCGGTGTGGGCTCGGGTGGAGTGCGGCAGGTGGCCGGCGCAGCCATGGCGGAGGCGTAGCGTGCCGCAGAAGGTGAGGCCCGAGGCGTCCTCGTCCCGCACCCCTCCTGCATCCCCCCGCCCTCGTCGCTTCTTGGTCGCCGCCGGGCTCGCCCCGCGTGGCCGAGGGCGGCGGTGAGGGCCCCCTCGCGCGCTTGGGTAGCACCGGCGCTGGCAGACACCGGCTTGGAGGCGCGACGCTAGACTCGTGGCCTAGGGCGGCGGCCCCAGATCTGGCTATGATGGTTCTCCTCCGCCCGTATGGTGGTGGGTCCGGTAGTTTTCTGGCCGTGGGGGCGGCGGAGTTCTCGATGACGCCCCACCGCCGGGGATGAAGTGTTGTTGGTGGTAGCGGCCAGATCTGGGCCTGTGGGTCTAGATCTGGGTCTGGCGGGGCCAAAAGTTGGTGGCCATATTTGGGCTTGTGGGCCTAGGTCTTGGTCGGGTTGGGCCCGGTTGCCGTCCCTGTGTCCTCTCCCTACTCTCGACGCTCAGGGTTGTCGTTGTTCGTCAATTGCTGGGTGTCGTCCTTGCCGGTTGTCGGGAGGGGTTCTCGGGGTCGGCGCACGCTTGCTAGGGTAGGTTGCGTGCTCTCCCTCCGACCCTCGGGTGGGTCGGGGGTGCGGTAGTGATCTCTGCTAGGTCCACTCCATGGTTTCGTGTTGGCGTCCGGTTTTGCGTTCGGGTTGGATCTCGACGAAAGCTACGCTTGGCTTCGGCTAATGCCGGTGACGGCGTCACCTTCGGGTGTCGTTCCCTTGTTGAAGGTCTCCCGGTGATGATCCCCTGGGCCAGCTTGCTGGATTTCAACCCTCCGCCCCGTCTGTTCCTTTGGGTGTCCTTGCTTCGGACTAGCCTCTCTAGCAGTGTCATGTGGATCACCCTGTGACCTCCCGCTGGTGTCCCAGCCCTCGCATACCATCGGCCTGGTGGAATTACACGGTAGGGTTGGTGGTAGCTGACGTCTCCTCTAGTGCCTTGGGGGCTTCTGCTAGGGGGGCGTCTGGTCATAGCCGTTACCAGTGGGTTATTCCCAATGCTAGGGGAATATGCTATGTTTTAGGTCTAGCCCTAGCCCGACCTCCAGGGGTGGTGGTTTCTGGTCTAGGTGAAAGCTTTGCAAGACCTCGGTCCCTGCAGACGACGATGACGCGTTCTTGCGCCATTCACCTTCTTGGAGGCGTCGCCGCAAGACCCCCCTCCTTTGGCTCCTTAGGTTCTACTAGGTTGCTGATCCGGCGTCGAGTTCCCCATGGGGTATAGTCTTGGTGTGGTGGAGGCATGATGGTACGGACTTGGTCGAGATTTCTCCGGTGCATCAGAAGACAAGGCTCCCTAATCTTAGATCAAACTGGCGCTCTGGCTTGACGTTTTCTGTGTTGTCTTTTGTTGTGTTATGTGTTGGGCTCTCTGGGCGTGTGTGTGTTGTAAATCATGGTGTAACTCCTAGCCGGTTGTTGGCTTCATTAATTCAAAGTCGGGCTCATTTCAAGCCTTCCGTCTAAAAAAGAGAGCTTTGGCTATTACCCTTGATGCGGAGATGCAAAAATCCTCAAATAAGTGGTTTGCCTTAGTGTTAGAGTTTGTACATGCAAGTATGATTAATGTGTGTTGTTGGTGGCCTGGCGGGTTTGATATGGATACAACGAGGTGACACACGATAAGCCTCTTCCATCTATTGAAGGATCTAAATTTTTCCACAGATATAGGAAGACTTTGAAGAACATCAAAAATTTATCTACTAAAGAAATTAATTAGGTTAAGAGTGTTGTGATTGTTGATCGGGCATTATACCAGCTCTTACTCCTGTTACAAATCATTGGCTTATTTTTTCATATTGTCGGCAACTTTTTGATATTATATTTTTGTCTAAACCAAGTGCTACGATTTTGTTTCTTGTAATATTATATTTTGTTCCCTTGAAGGCAAGATTTGTTCCTCAAACACTGAGTTTTTGTTTTATATATAGATCCAATTCGCTCCTTAGCGTTGTAATTTAGCGTTGCAATTTTGTAATCTAACCAAGCTAGTATTTGTTCGAAGAACAGCGACAGCGATAAGTGCAAAAATAATGATCAAAACGATCACAACATTGTACGTGGCAAAACCGCCTCAGATCTCACACCTCAGCACGCAAAACAACCTTATTGGATATTTCTATCGTATTAAATAACTCATGGTTTAAATCTTACCAAAAAGGTTGAGGAGAATTTTGCTCCAATCAGGGTGAAAAGTATAGTTCTTAGTCTTTAGTCAAGATTGAGTAAAAGATTGAATGAGTGGGGGATAGTCTCGAAACGCACAATGCAAGAGAAATCTTGACCAAATATATTGCACATGCCATTTTTGCTTATGTTATGGTGATCTTCAAGTTGCCCTTCTCAGTTTGTGATGTACTTACAAATCTGATTCGAGACTACTAATCGGTACAAGGGATGGAAAATACAAAACTCACTGGATCGACTGGCCTAGACTCCAACGATCAAAACTACAAGGAGGGCCCGAATTCCGGGTGACATGGGTATACCCTACAGGTACTTGAGTTTGGTATATACGGCCTGAATACGGCAGAAGCCCACGGTGTCGCCAAGGCCCAAGAGAGGACTCGAGTAGCCTACGGAATCTCGATTGCTTGAAGAACAAGAAGAAGCTAAAGATAGAAAGTTCAAAGGGGAAAATCCTAATCTGTAACCGACTCGACCTGCTACCCGAGACCTAGCCTATCTATATAAAGGCTAGGAGGGGGCGGCGAGAAGGACACATGCAACCCTAGTTTCCACAACCCTCGCCAGATTGTATCTGCGCACCATTGTAATCTTCGATTCCTTTGATAATTCCACGAGCAGACAAGCAAGAGTAGGGACCTCTACGAGGCCTGAACCTGGGTAAATCTTTGAGTCCCCTGTGTGCTTGTTTGCTAGACGATAGATGTCTCCAGCGCTCCCTCCTTCTCCAAAACCCAAGTCCATAACAATGTGCATTGATGAGCTAAACCCTCGTCAATTGGCGCCGTGTGTGGGAATTGGGAGTGTTGATGTTGCGGCTTCTTCGGTCCCATCAACCGGGATCTACAACTCTGCAACAGCGGAGATTGCCAGCTCTTTGGCGCGTTCGACTTCACCGTCCACACGCCGGCCACTCGCCTGGCTTTCGAGTCCGTGGGCGACGGAATCAGCCTGGCGATCGGGAGCTTCCGCTTCCAAGTTGGTCAGATGGGCACGCTTCGCATGCCGCCGACGGTGCCATCGATTGCCCCAGCATCGTGGTTCCCTCCATCGATTGACACCCTCAGTAAACTCAACACTCCGACGACAGTCGAGAACACGGTCAGCGACAGCAGTCGCGAGTCCGATCTAAGCGATCTGGCGGCCGAAGATGAAGCCTACGGCTCAGGATCTGAGAGTTGCGGGAGCAGCAACCTCCCCAATCACTTCATGTGCGTCGTCATCAACGCGGGCGACACCTCCGCCAATCGCGACAACAGGGCAACCGTGGCAACGAAACCGACCCGCCTAACGGTGGCATACCCAATAGTGGACCAACGCCCAACGGCGGCAATGGCCCCCCCGTCAACAATGGAGGAGAAGTCGAACCTCCAACCATAATAAACGAGCAAACCGGCGAACGCGTCGTGATCAGGCTCAACGAACAAGAGTGGGCTCGCTGCCGCGAGGCCCTACGAGGCAACCCTCTGCCCTTCGGATCTCTGCCAAACTGCTAATGGGCTACCATTGGCTCCTGAAGGAAGAATTCAAGCGCCAAGTGCAATCAATCGCGCAACTCGAGGTGCGCAAAAAGGCGGCAGACGAGTCGAGTCTTCGACGCGCTGGGCTCTCCTCCCACGAGGGATCCTCCTCAAAGGGCAATGAGTACCTCGCAAACAAGAGCCGATCTTGGATGGCCCACCTCACCGAGCAAGAACGCATAGAAGCTGCAAAGGTCCTCGACTTCAGCTCTATGACAGTCGATACACGGGGCAACATAGTCCCCAAGACGCCGCAGGCCGCGGTGATAGGAACAACCATGTACCTCCTCAACAACCAGCCGCCAGCTGAAGATCCCCGAGCCGCCACTACTATCGCAGGCTTGGGACTAATCGAGGCTACCCTCGACAAGGAGCCAACACCAGAGCCGAAAAAGGGCAAAGCGCTAGCAAAGCGCTACTTCTCGCCCTCATCCAGTGACGACAGTCACTACCTATCTCGACGCCGCCGCTCACGGCGACACGACCGTGACTATGATGCGCGTGACGACCTCACGTAGCGCAAGATTGACAAATCAAGAGCACGATGTGCTCGGTCGACTGACTCGGAAGAGGAAGATGTGGAGCTCTGCGGCGCCAGATGCTTCAGCAGGTCCATCAGGCAAAAGCGAATGCCCAAAGGGTTCAAACTCCCGTCGGAGAACCCGAAGTTTGACGGCCTACAAGACCCGAAGCTCTGGCTGGAGGACCACATCTCCTCCGTCAGGCTCCACGGCGGCAGTCGAAACACGGCCATGCAATGCTTACAGCTACAGCTGCAAGGCGTCGCCCGAGCATGGCTCAACAACCTCCCACACAGATCCATTCGCACCTGGGATGAGCTGGTTTACAGCTTCGTGCGCAACTTCAAGGGCACTTACAAGCGGCCTGCATCAATCGAAGAGCTGAGATGCTGCCAGCAAAGATCGGGCAAATCGCTATGCTCCTACATCCAAAGGTGGTCCATCATCAAGAACTCCGCCGAGAACATCTCGGAGGATGGCGCGATTGACGCATTAAACGGCGGCGTCCGCCGCCTAGAACTCAGGGAGGAGCTGGGCCGCTCAAAGCCCAAAACCATCGACCACCTGATGGAAATTGCGAATCGGTGAGCCGATGGAGAAGATTCAGTGAAGAATCGTGTTCCCTCCGATGAGGAGTGGAACTCGAGCGCAGACGCGATCGCCGAGGAAAACGCCGCATGCGCATCTACTATGACCGCGACGACGTCAACATGGTCGCAGCTGGCTACGCCGACAGACGCGACGATAACCGCAACTATGGATACCATAGCGGCGGATACCGCGACTCCGGGAAAACCACACAAGTGTGGCAACGCCGCAATCGCGATGAGGCACCCGCGACATCCATTGAGGACAAACTGTTCGGGCCATGTACGGTGCACTTCTACATCGACAAGCATGATGGAAAGAAGAAGTCCATCCACCTCCTCAAGGACCGCCGCGAGTTCCTCAAGCTACATGAGGGATTGGTTCGGATGAACCGCAACGTAGTCGAAAGAGGCTATGGAGCCGCTCCAGGCGCCGTGGCACATGGCGCTCCGCCACCACCACCTGGGCAACCCCCGAATGTAGCTGCGCCGGACTAGCACCATGGAGGAGAACCATACCCACGGGCGATGGGTACCATGATGATCCAAAATGGACACCCCTCGAATCGGGTGTAAAAGGCCACCACTCGCCAAGTCAGTCTGGCGACACACTCGCCAGCATCTACCACTGAGTACCTCGGCGGAAGCGAGTCCTGCATCACCTTCGACAAATACGATCATCCGCCTCAAGTACCCCGTCCAGGCCATTGCCCCCTCATACTCGAGGCGCAAATCGGAGGCTTCGACATGAGCCGCGTCTTCATGGATGGCGGAAGCGGCATCAACCTTATATTCGTGAGTACCTTTCGAGCAATGAGGATCCCTCTAACTTGCCTGGAGGCCTCGGACACAACATTCCACGGCATCATCCCAGGAAAAGCCGTATATCCCCTGGGCAAAATCAACCTCGACGTCATGTTCGGTACGCCGAAGAACTTCCGGCGCGAGCGCATCGACTTTGAGGTCGCCGACTGGCCCTCACAATACCACTGCATCCTCGGACGTGTCGTGTTCTCTAGGTTCATGGCAGTGCCACACTACGCCTATCTGCAGATGAAAATGCCAGGTCCCAATGGCGTCATCACGATCAACGGGAACTTCAAGAGATCCGACAGTTGCGACAGGGAATTCAACAAAATTTCCCAGTCCTTCGGCATGCAGGAAGAACTCGCGAGACTAAAGAAGTCGACAGACAATAGTCTGCCCCCCTGAGCCAGCCAAGTTCGCCCGATCTATCCTTCGACTCATCGGTGCACACAAAGAAAGTGCAGGTCCACCCATCGGATCCCGCCAAGACGGCCCTCATCGCCAACAACTTGAGTCCCGCATAGGAACGCGCTCGTCGAATTCCTCCGTGAGCACTGGGAAATTTTCTCCTGGTGTCTAGTGGACATGCCAGGAGTTCCCAGGGAATTTGCCGAGCACGCACTCAATGTTAACCCAGACGCAAGGCCAGTCAAGCAAACAATCCGGCGATTATCTGAGCCAAGAGCAAAGGCAGTCGGAATGGAGATCAACAGACTCCTTGATGACAAATTCATACGCGAGATCAAGGAAAGCACTTGGCTCGCCAACACGGTGCTGGTACCAAAAAAGGACACAGATATCCTACGGATGTGCGTGGACTTCACCTGTTTAAATAAGCACTGTCCAAAGGATCACTTCCCGCTACCGCAAATTGACCAGATCATGGACTCCACCGCGGGATGCGAGCGCCTCTGCTTTCTCAATGCTTACTCAGGCTATAATCAAATTTTAATGAAGGAGGAGGATCAAGAAAAAACAGCATTTACAACGCCCTTCGGTGTGTTCTGCTACAACACAATGCCTTTCGGGCTAAAAAATGCCGGAGCCACCTACCAGCGGTGCATGCAGGCTTGCCTCAAAGAGCAACTTGGTCGCAACATTCAAGTCTATGTCGATGACATAGTAATCAATACCAAGGAGGAAGCCTCCCTAATTGACGATTTGCGTGAAACCTTCGCCAACCTCGACCGCTACCGGATCAAGCTCAATCCAGACAAATGCTCCTTTGGCATACCATCTGGGCAACTACTCGGGTACCTCATCTCCGCGAGGGGAATCGAGGCAAACCTGAAGAAAATAAAAGCCATACTGGCCATGGAGAAGCCAAAAAACATAAGGGGCGTCCAACAGCTAGCTAGGTGAATCGTAGCCCTCTGTCGATTCATCAGTCGGATGGGAGAAAAAGCACTGCCCTTCTACCAACTTCTCCGCAAAGCTGAAAAGTTCGAGTGGACCAATGAAGCGCAAGAAGCATTCGAAGACCTCAAGCGCCTGCTATCCACCTCGCCAGTACTAGTGACCCCACGAGAAAGGGAACCACTGTTACTGTATATCTCTGCCACCAACCAAGTGGTCAGCACAGTACTTGTGGTCGAACGAGCCGTGGAAAACAAAGTCCACGGGGTACAACACCCAGTATACTACCTCAGTGAGGTCCTCACGCCAACAAAACAGCGGTACCCGCACTACCAGAAGCTGGCGTACGACGTCTTCATGACCGCCCGACGACTACGCCATTATTTCCAGGAACACCCAATCGTGGTGGTCAATGACGCCCCGTTGGGGCATATCCTCAATAACCCCAACGCCACGGGATGAGTCGCGCTCTGGGGAATAGAATTGTCTCCACGGGACATTACATACGAAAAGTGCGACGCAATCAAGTCGCAAGTTCTTCCTGACTTCCTCGTGCACTGGATGGAGAACCAGCTCCCTGACAAACCAGACATGTCCTACCTCTGGACAATGCACTTCGATGGATCCAAGTGGAAGGACGGAGTAGGTGCAGGTGTCATACTGACATCACCTCAAGGTGATAAGCTGAAATATATCCTGCGAATGCAGTTCACCGCCTCCAACAACGAAGCTGGATACGAGGCCCTGCTGCACGGGATGAGGATGGCAAAAGCCTGCGGTGCCAAGAGGCTCATTATATACGGTGACTCCAAGTTAGTCGTCAACCAAACAATGCATGAGTGCGACGCACTGAACGACAATATGATCGCCTACCGCGACCTCTACGACACAGTCGAAGAGGACTTCGACGGCTGCGAACTGCGACACGTAGGTCGCGAAAGCAATGAAGAGGCGGACGCACTCGCCAACATAGGCTCTACCTGCGCCCCCATACCACCTGGGGTATTTCTCGAGCGCATCTACGAACGCTCCATCAAGCCAAAGGCCACAGAGAAAAAAACAAGCGCAGCAACGGACTCGGGGGCTACGCCGCCCAATGAGCCAATGGCACTCGGTGACTTGGAGCTGGACACAGGACTCGAAGGACCAATGAGCATCATGATGATTGAGCAATCATGGACGCAACCATACATCACGTACCTCCTCAACAAAAGGCTATCGGACGATCCGACTGATGCGCGGCACATCGTGCGGCGATCCAAGGCATTCGCTGTTATCAACGGCGAACTGTATAAATGCAGCATCACAGGAGTACTCCAACGATGCGTCTCCACGGCCGATGGAAGAGCTATTCTCCTCGACATCCATGAGGGGACCTGCGGGCACCATGCCGGCAGTCGCGCCCTTGTTGCCAAAGCTCTACGAGCTGGATTCTACTGGCCTACGGCCATGCGCGATGCCAAGGACATCATACAAAAATGCAACGCTTGCCAGCGATTCGCGGACAAGCCGCACGCACCTGGCACAGAGCTACGGCCAATTCCATTGGTCTGGCCCTTCGTGCAATGGGGACTCGACATGGTTGGCAAACTCCCAAGGTCCTCACGAGGAGGCTACGTCTACCTCTTGGTCGCAGTCGACAAATTCACCAAGTGGATTGAGGCCATGCCAGTGACCAACCAATCGGGGCACCGTCTACCGCTTCGGAGTACCGCACAGCATCATCACCGCCAATGGGACGAACTTCACATCCAAGGAGTTCCAAGAATTCTGCGAGAATCTGGGGATCAACATCAGCTACGCCTCGGTAGCGCATCCACAGACCAACGGTCAGGTGGAAAAAGCAAACGTGCTCGTCTACGGCAGCATCAAGAAGCGATTCCTCCAGCCACTCGAGCAAGTCACGGGTTGCTGGCCAGACAAACTGCAATTAGTACTCTGGAGCCTACGCACAACTCCAAACAGTGCTACGGGCTACACCCCATTCTTTATGGTGCACGGGGCCGAGGCAGTACTACCCGCCGAGGTACGGTACAAGGCGCCGCGCATGGTCGCTTACAGCGAACAAGAGTCATCCCTCGCACTTGAAGACTCCATCGACCTCCTTGACGAGGCAAGGGAAATCGCCATGGAAAGATCAACGATCTACTAGCAGAACTTGCGCAACTACCACAGTAGGAGGCTACGCCCCAGATCCTTCGTCGAAGGCGACCTGGTCCTACGACTAAAGCAGCAAGGACATCTCAAGCTCGAGTCCCCCTGGGAAGGACCATACGTGATTACAGAAGTAATCCCAGGTGGCGCCTATCGCCTTCAAGATTTAGAGACAGGAGTCGCATACTCCAACCCCTGGAACGTCGCACAACTGCGACGCTTCTACCCTTTGTCGTTTTTCTTTTGCATTACAAATAAGGCACTCAGCCAAGGCTACTTAGCCACACATTGTACTTCGTATTGTCCCTCGAATAAATAAAGCTAAGTGCCCCAAAACTCCGTGTTTTCCTTTATTTTTCCACAATTTATCTACTCAGGGGCTACGCCACCCTATACACATCTGTTCTACGAACTAAAACGCAATATCCTGAGTAGCTGGCACATCAATCGAAACCCTTGACGCAACATCAACCCAGTTGCAACGCACCTGACAGGTTGACAAGGGACTGAGATAAAGCACATGGCCAGGCTAACGAAAAGGAACCGCATAGTGCAACGCACTTACACGCTAACAAGCTCTTTATACGTCATCAGCAATTATGCACATCATTACATACGAACTTTACAGCACTAGTACGTTTATGTGTAGGATACAAACTTAAATACTACTGCAAAAATAGAACATTGGTCTGCTCCTCGAAGAAGTCGACGATCTCCTCTGCTGGGCGGTCCACCGCCTGATAGTGCGGCACCATATTCCAAACAGAACCCGCCGGTGGTGTAGGTGGACCAGCCGCAATTGCCGGAACATCTACGTCAGGCCTATGCAGTCGCACCAGCGATAGAGCAGCCTTGGCACCAGCCACCAACTATTGCCTTATGCACTCGCGAACCACAACCAAGTCTTGGAACTTGGCAAGAAGGGCCAGCAGGCTTGAGGGAGCAACATCCAGCGGAAACATCGTCCGATAAATGTTCTTCAAACATGACTGCAATTTCTTCAGAAACTGCAGCACTCGCGACGCACGATCCTGCAGGGTCGCCAGCACAATCGCACGATCATGATCCACCCAGAAGTACCCACTCTCCTACAGTTGCTCTTGGGTCATATCATGCATGCAAATGGCAATCCTATCCTTCTCATCCTGCGGATGGCGCGTGCTGACAACTATTCAAAGCAACAACGGAAGCATAAGGACAGCACATCACTGCGAGTGGCTACAAAGGAAAATACAAGAGTAAGCAAAGTAACATTTATATTGGTCGCCAAGTTGCGTCATCTCTCCCAGCAGATACTGCTCTCGAGCGGCAGCTTTATCCGCCTTTGACTTCCATACATCCACGTTACCGCGGAGCACGGGCAATTCACGCTCCAGCTGCTTCACGCGGTCACGTAATCGCGAAAGCAGCGACAGCTCATCTACCCTGGAGCGCGGCGGTGCCAAAGTATCATCAAGGAGCGGCGAGTCCTGAGGTTCCCTCAAAGGATCACTTGATGTACCCTACCACAAGCCAAGATAGAAGCAAATAAGATGATCAAATCAACACAAAGACAAAAGATTCAAGTGCATTCAAGACTAGCAAAAGTATTAGCAGATACACTCACCAACAAGCATGTTCTTGACTAAGGACATAAACTAATTAACTATTACAAAGTTACTGAGGAGCGATTGGCTTCTTCGACTTTTATGGCTTCGGGGGCTTCATCGAGGCCGTGGCAGTGTCAGATGCCACCGACTTTCCACCATCCCCTGATGCCGCAGCCTTTGCTGCCTTCTTGGCTCGCTAAAGCTCCTCAGAGTACTTCGCAACCGTGTTAATCAGCTGCGGCCCATATTTGCCACATGCAGTCGTGAAGGGAGCAAAGACTACCTGCTGGCCGTCCGTGCTAACGGGCATCGCCTTCGAAACCGTTGCAGGATCAACCTCGACTCTGTGGGCCTACACCATGGCAAGTGACATGGACGCGCCAGCCGCGTGGAGTGAGCTCTTGAAGCTTGAAGGAACACCCCCGGCGAGAGAATCCACCAGCTCGTCCATGTTCTCGATTAGCTCAGCCTTGGGCATCAACTCCTCCCGGAGGCGACTGAGCATGCCCTTGGCCTTGGAAAGCATATCCTGAACAGCGGCGTTGCAGTCCTCGACTGTTGAAAGCGCACCCGCCAAAGCGTCGTCGCGGCGGAGGGCCTGAGGGTCGAAGCTCAAACCGCCAGCATCTGTACATAAGCCCACACATGGACACAAACATCAGCGCCAACGGCAAACATCGAACAAGAGAACAATAATGATATCCAAGCAAGGTACCTGAGAGGGCCTTGGCAATCGAGAAAAGCTGTTCTTCGAACACCTTCTCCCTAGCTGCAATGGAGGCACGCAGGCCCTCTTCATGCTTTTGCGCCTCGTCATGTGCCGCGATTGCCTCATCGTGGCTCTTCACAGCCACGGCGAGCGTCTTTTCCATGGCGGCGGCGTCGCGAAGAAGGGCATTATGTTCAGCTGCAAGACAACACAAAAGGGATTGACTATCAGTTAACTACAGGACAACGATGAAGAAGAATGAGAAGAAAAGGTACTTACTTTCAACCACTCGATATCGTGTATCCAGCATTGCATGCTGGTGACCCATCGCAAGCACTTGCTCCGCCAAGTGAGTGGCTTCCTTCACAAGGAGCTATCGCACAACAAGGGATCAATAGAAGCAATAGATAACATCGACTGCAACTTTAAAAGAAGAAATCCTACACTTACATGATCCTCTAATGACTCCGAAGTTGTCTGGTGTGCCGTCATCTGAGCAACCATTTGATGCTCCCCTTCATGCGGAGAGCTGGAAGAGTTGTGCCTGGAGTGGGCCGCCAATGGAGGGGAAGGAGCACGCTCGACCTCTTTCTTGGCCTTTGAGGTTACGACTCCTAATTCTTTCAAAAATTGGACGTCGTCAGAAGATGACGACACCTGCTGACTACAAGATAAAATCAACATCAAGAAAAGGCAACTGCAAAGAAGAACCAAACAAGGAAGATTCGAATACTTACCAGTCAAAATTATCAAAGTCAAAGGTTGGCTCGCCCGACTCTGATGAGGACTCCTTTGGCAGTCGCATCTTCTTGCGAGAAGAAGGCGCCACGACACTCACAGGAATGGCAGGAATCAGCGACTCCGCACCAACACCTGCACCTTACGGAGTCGAAGGAGACGACGCATCAGAATCCTCACTGTGCGAACGCTTGCGAGTATCCGGACTACCGGACTCGGGGGCTTCCTCCTCCACATCAGATGGGACGAACGACTCCGACTCGTCCTCTTCCAAGGCTTCGCGAGGAATAAGCCCCTCAGGAGGAGGGGGCATACAGACAACAATTTAGCACAAAGATAAGAAACAGCAGAGAAGCAATCGACAAACTAAGCTACTGCGTAGCACAACCATACCTCAGGAGGAGGGTTAGTAGCATCAAACGGAGGAACAACTGGTTCACTAGGGAGAACATCCTTGGCGGTGTACTTAGTGACCAGTCGAACCCTTTTATCCACCTCACTCGCGGACATGCTATCGGAAGACACGCGAGTGACATCGTCAGCGCCAGCCCACTGAAACATGGGGTGGACTCTGGCCTGCAGGGGCTGGACACGACGGCGTAGCCACGTGCGAATGAGGGCGCAACCTCCCTCCTCTTTGCCTATGCGACTCTCGAGGTCGCGGACACGCTCGTACAGCACATCTGTCTCCGCGGACTCGCCATGTTGGGGATATACTTTCCAGGTATCCTCACAGTTCCTCACTGACCAGGGTGGCGCACTTTGGGTTAGAGCTTTGCTTCACGGGCGGTCCAGTCAGGGAGAAAGATGGAGTCAAATCCGGCTACGGGAAGGCCCAGAAGACTTACCGACTTAGGCCCATAATGTTACTTATAGTTCAAGATGTACTCTGTAACCAACTCTTAGTCGTAGCCGGATAGATCTCTCCTGTAAACTCTAGGCTGGATATCTATATAAGCCGTCCTAGGGAGAGCCTTTAGGGCACCCAATACTTTAGACCCTCAACTCACACAGGCAAAACCCTTGTAACCCATATTCCAGCTCTGTCGTATTACTGGATTGCTAGCAGGAGTAGGATCCGTCCAAAGCTGGCGGATTCAAACCTGGGTAAACTTGTGTGCTCATTGTCCCGGAATACCATACGTCTCACACCCCTCTCTTCCGCACGCCTCGAGGACCCCCTCATGGTGTACTTGTCATCAATCCGACGACACGCCAGGCATGACTACATTATTCCAGGAGCGCCTCCTCTTGCACGGCGTCGCGGGATCGAAAGGTGCAAGTCCGAAATGCTCCCCGTCAGCCTTCTCGTCACGGACGTAGAACCACTTGTCCCTCCACCCTTGGACAGACGCTGTGAGCTTGATGTCGAAATAGGTGGCGGATGGGTCGACGTGGATTCCGCACCCACCCACATCATAGACTAAGGAGCCAAACGCAGATTAGCGCTTCAACTTGAAGAGGCGCTTGAAGAGGCCGAAGTGCGGCTCGATTCCGAGCCAGCACACGCATAGGGTGATGAAGCAAGAGATGTGGAGGATAGAGTTTGGGGACAGCTGATGGAGCCGAAGCCCGTAAAAACAAAGGAGGCCCCTGAAGAAAGGATGCAGGGGCAACGAGAGGCCGCGAATGATGAATGCCAAGAACATCACTCGAAAACCAGCAGGAGGAGAAGGGATTATCTCACCGCCGGGGACACGCGCGTCGGCGACTGCGGCGGACAGCACTCCGTCTTGGCGAAGAAGACGAAGATCAAAGGACTTGATGATGGAGGGACGCCACACGCCATTCGTGACGCGGGTGCCCGTGCCCTTCTTCATACAATAGGGACAGCAACATCAGCATGCTTATCATCATACAAAAAGAACCATGTGCTTGTAAACATTGAAGGAACATCTTGCTCAATTATATGCATAGTAGCAGGAGCGACTTGCATCAAGTTCATTCCGAAGTTATGTTTGTTTGGCTCCAATTCAGCAGTTCGGACCTCCAAGATGGTAGTAACAATTGGATCTGTAGGTCTGCCTCTAACTGAAGATTCATCTGTGTGAATAATAATGGTACTATATTGACTCCACAAATTCACACTTCTGCGTTGATTCCAATTTAAACAATCCAAGATTTGGGCATCATGCTGAATTGACCAGGATGCAGATTCCATGATCTCCATCTTGTGAGAGAAGACATACCCAGATGTGGAGATCCAATCGAGCATAGCCTCAAAGAGATGCTGAAGTTGAACAAGGCTGAAAGTCTCCCTCTGAAGCTAGCAGAGCACCCCGTGTTCGTCTTGTACAAGCCTCAGGCCACAAGGTCCCTGCCCATGCCCACCAAGAGGAGTCCATGCTCCCATAGACAGGCGACGCACTAGCAAAGCGTCGCAGCATGCTCCCGGCAACCGCTCCCAGCACCACAACAGAAGCTTGCAACCCCGTCCAATCTCCCCTGCTTCCATGGCCTCTCCCATAGCTTGGAAGCCGCGGTGTAGGAGAACAGCGTGTAGTGCCACGGATGCCTGGAGAACGGGAGCGAAGGAGGGTAGCCTGGTGATGCCCCCGCACGGAGCCACGACCCACGCCCGCCTGCTACAGAAGTCCTCGCCTATCCAGCCTGTCAATGGTGTCTGCAGTAGCTTGGAAGCCACGACCGAGGAGATCTTCTCGAGGCCCTCCATGGAAGGATGGAACTCCAGGATGAAGGGGCACACCTAGCTTAGATCAATCGTCGACGAGGTTGAGAAGAGCAGAAGGATGTGGGGGTGGAAGAACCCTAGATCTACCTTATTTGTGATCCTAAAACTACAAAGAAAAACAAGGAAAAACTGGACCTCCCTCCCCCTCACCGCCGGCCACCGTGGCCGCCGATGACGGGAAGGAGAGAGGCCGGATTGCCGGCCGAGAGGGAAGGTCAACGAGGGGAGGGGTGGGAGAGTAACGACACAGAGGACAAACACCTAAGAGCATCTCTAGTAGAGTCCGTAAAAGGGCCAAAACTGAAAATTAACCGCTAGTTTACGAGTTGGGGCTAAAAAAGGGCGCCGATCAGTAACCGTAAACGAGACAAAACCGAATTTATTTTTCGGGCCGAGACCGAAAACCCAAATCGGCCTGTATTTGTAGGGCTCAGTCGAGCGAACCGAATGGTGGATCCATATCTAGGGCGCGCTAAAATTTCACTGCACGCAACTGCTCGCTCTCTCCCTCCTCTGCCGCCGCCGCACCGCCCGATTCACCCAAGCCTGGCATCCTGGAGCTAGCGCAGGTCGCCCCGCACCCCGCCCGCGGTTCCTCGCCCAGCTTTGGGTGCCGCTGCGCCGTACGAATCAAGGATGAGCTCGGGCGACGAGTTTGCTGATGTCTAGCTGTCTGATTCGTCGAGCTCGGATGATTTCAACCTCGACGAGCTGCTCTAGGACGACAAGGTGGAGGCCACCATCCTCCTTCTCTCCGTCAAGGAGCTGGAGCACCGCGCGAAGCTGCTGAATCGGAGGCGCGGGTCGGTGCTTGGCCGGAACCACATCCAATGGAATCTCCTCCTCGGCCACGAGCAACTGATGGAGGACTACTTCGCCGAGGTACCTACCTATCCGCCGCATCTATTCTGTAGGAGGTATCGCATGCGCCGTAATTTGTTCGTCAAAATCATCAAGGCCTACGAAGCTAATTCGAATTACTTCAAGCAACATAGAAATTCCACTGGCGTGATGGGTTTCAGCCTGTTTTAAAAATCTCGGCAGCCATGAAGGTGACTGCGTACGGCATCCCTGCGGATTACACCGATGAGTATCTTCGAATTAGTGAAGATATTACCACGGAGTCGGTGCGTAGGTTTGCTCGCATGATTATCAAGTTGTTTGGGCCAACCTACCTCCGAGCTCTCAATGAGGATGACACAAAAAGATTGATGGAGATCAATGAGAAAACAGGTTGGCCTGGCATGCTTGGTAGTCTTGATTGTATGCATTGGACATGAAAGAATTGTCTCAAGGCATGACATGGACACTACTCTGACTCTGACAAGATCAAAGATGCTACCATTATAGTTGAGGCCGTTGCATCATAAGATTTGTGGATTTGGCATTTTTTTGGTTTGCCGGGAACACTCAATGACATCAATGTGCTGCAAAGATCCCCTTTATTTGTGAAATTAGCAAATGGGGAAGCACCCACCAGCCACTTGCAACTATAAGGTCATGACCAATGAATATATGATGGGATATTACCTAGTCCATGGCATCTATCCGGATTGTGCAACTTTTGTTAAGTCTGTGAAGGATCCCAAGACATAATAGAAGCTGAATTTACCAAAGCTCAAGAAGCAGCTCGCAAGGACATTGAGAGAGCTTTCGGTGTTTTGCAAGCAAGGTTTACCATTGTACGTGGTCCAGCCTGGTTTTGGGACAAAAAAATCCTTGTGAACATCATGACATGTTGTGTGATTCTTCACAACATGATCATCGAGGATGAAAGAGAGTTAAGATTGGCCTGCTTCTATGAAAACATTGGCACCCGAGTGGAACTCCAACGCAATCCGGATTGCATTGAAGCTTTCCTTGATACACATCGGCAGATTGAGAATGCCAGTACTCATGCCCAGCTCGTTTATGATCTGAAAATGCACCACTGGCAGCGACATGGCCGTCGCCGATCCTACCATTCCATTCATTTATGTGTGACATATATCATTATTGAGGCATTTGTTCATTTGTTCAATTTTCTGAGAATTGTTGTAATTTGGTTGAGACATTTTTTATTTTTTCAATTTTCCCAAAACTATTGTAATAATTTGGTTCAGACATTTGTTTATGTGTTGTAATAAATTTGGATGATTATTTGATTAATTTTGGTCGATTGTTATATGTATTGCATATAAATTCTATAAAAATTCCGCCTTTATAGGTTTGGAAGCCGCTGGCTCAGAACAGAACCCGTAATGTTTTACAGTTTATTCTATTTTACAGTTTTGGTTACGTGCTCTATTCTGCGTCATCGATTTTTTGACCTGGAAACACGAGTTCGGTGAACTGAACTCCGGGTTTTCAGTTCGCGTGTTTATGGGCTCTGCTAGATATGCTCTAATTATCCCTAACCTCCTAATCCCTGAATTCAGCACTCTAAATCTTGCATTCATGGTCTGAATTGACACTTACTGCTCTATCTAAACAGGAACTGACTGACGTGGCTCGGAAAGCGCGTGCATGCGATGACTAATAACCCCGTTGGTCTGACCCAATTCGGCCCATTAGCGCGGCAGCGGCCATTCCAAGGGGGAGGGGGAGTTGGCGGAAATCTATGTAGAATATCATGGAGAGGAGGATGGCAGTGAGCACATCGGGAGATTTAGTAATTTTGAGGATAAAAGTATGAATTTGAATGAAGAAAAACCTGATATGGTCATCACCGTTGGTGATGAACAAAATGTACAGCTTGCAGATCAGGAAGAGGATGATGATGTAACGATTCTTGGGTAGGTTATAGTACCTCCGGCCTGGGTTCTGAACACACAATGATATCTAGCTAGGAGCATTCCTTGACTGATTGCAGTGGCGGAGCATCGTCGACTTGTATGACATCGGGTTCTTCCGATATGGCACATGCGACCTCGATTCTATCCACCACATTCTCTCGACGGCTCCTCGGAATCTAGGAGCAGAAGAAGCACCAGAAGAGCACGACATTATCCGGTTCACCGCGTCAGCGGTCCAACGCCCCGCCGCCAAATCCCCTCTGTCGCAGGCATCTCAAGAACCCTATTTTTCCCGAATCTTTCTCTCTCCCGCACGCGTAGCGGTTCCAAACCGCAATACGGTTAAGTGAACCGGTACAGTGGTCCATTGCCGACAAGAACCCCGACAACGACACCTTTATTTTGTCACTTTCCAGGGTCTAATTTAGACCAGGATTGCAAAGTTTAGAGTGCTGAATTCAGGGATTAGGAGGTTGGGGTTCGATTTAGCTAACCACTATGAATTCAAGGTTTGTTGTGGACTTTACTCCTTTTTTGTGAAATCTTCTGGAAATCAGAGATGTAAATCTCTCGACTCGGTACAGATTCAATGTTTCATTAGTGTTAATAGGCCGGGGCTTGCTCAGCTGCTGCATACCGCTATGCATACTTTGGCGAGACGGTCAGGGCCTCAACTAAGAGGCCTATGAACCGGTACGTACAGCCGCCGCCAGGGAGAGGCGGCCCGGAGGAGAAAAAATCCATCTAGGGTTCCGCAACCCTTGCCGGCGACTTTGCTGGTTCGCTCCATCTCTAGTGGCTCTAGGGTCTTGGAGGTGTGGCGAACCACCGCATGCAGGAGGTTTTTTATTTCTTGTTAAGCCTATTTTCTAGAGTCTTCTTCGAAATATTGAGACGACGGCTACGTCATGCAATTAGAATAATGTCCTCCCTGCTTTATCCTCGCTCCGGTAGTGCATCTAATGCTGACGGAGGGCGCGTGGAGGGATCTTCTGGGATTATGTCCGTTTCTGTTTTCGTTGGTTTATTTTTAGGTCTGTCTTTTCTAACCTACGGTTATCATCATTGGCAATGATTGCTGCTCTAGTGTGCTTGTGATCTTAGCACGACAACTTCCTATCTATCTACTACAACAAACTTTGCCTGGCTCCGGTCATGGAGGGGCAAGGACGGCGGCACGCCTTCGGCTCGTGCTAGTGTTTGTAGCCGTCGCTAGGTGGTTCAATTACCCATTTGTAATTTTCAATTCTTTTAGTTCTTGATGATTATTAATAGATCCGTGGAATATCGCAAAAAAGAAAAAGAATAGAAGAAGGCCTCGTCTTCAGCGCTCAGGTAAGAGATAGAAAAAGCCCACGCCAAATTAGTTATGGGATTTGCCATCCGATTCCCATCCTTTCTTTCGTTGTTTTCCCTACAAGAAAGGGTTGTCGTTTCGGAGGTTATTTTCACTTTGGGGAATGATTCTATTGTCACGTTCCCTGATCCAATATTTTCATCCCTAAAAGCCACTGTACATACAACCTACTTCAAAAGTATTAAAAAAAACTTAAAGTCACTCTACATACAAGCTACTTCAAAAGTATTAAAAAAATTGCACAACTTCAAAATATGCAAGTTTACTTTTTGTTGATTCTCATATGCTTGAATTTTGGAAAAACCTAGATACCTAAAGTTGCACACTACATCACCTAGAATTGCACTCTGTGTAGTTGTGCAACTCCAAAAAACCGCTAGTGCCAATTCTCACTCGAGATTATTTTTTTATTTTTTCAAGGATCTTGATCCAACGCTGAGATTAGGTCAAATTCACATTAATTTGACCCTGAGATAAAATAGTGCATTTTTTCATAATGTGAAGAAATCACTACATCACCATGAATATCTGTTTTTGGATATGTATGCACAGATTTATCCGTGACTTAATTAGTTAATTCTCAATCTACAAAGACTTATACACTTTCTAAAAATATATCGTTGCAAAATTGGTTTGTAGATTACAAATGGGTCGTGTATTGATATCCAAAATCTTAGAAATAGAGCGCTTGGACTTAAAGAATGATGCAGACAACCTATGAATAGGCAATGTGGTGTAATATTAAGATGATCTATACAGGGCCGGCCGGGGGGGGGGGGGGGGGGGGGGGTGCCGGGCCCAAAAAAAATAGGGGCCGAGAAAAATATAGTATATAGGCCTGCTATTATACATCATTAAAAAAATTAAGCCGGTATTAGATAGACGATCGACTCCTAGAGTCCCGCCCGGACTCCCGCTCCCAGTCCCACCGTCCCGCATGCCGCGCTGCGCGTAAGCGCGTTGATCGAGGCGATCGATCGAGGGATTCGAGGCCGACTTTGGCTCGTCACTGAGACGGAGTCCTACTCCTAGACGGGCCCCTGTCTAGGCCTACTCGGCTACTCCCAGAGACCCAGACCACCAGACGCGATTGATCTGCCTAGCCGCCTAGGTCCCTGGCCCCTGCCGCTATGCTGAGCAGCCTGTCGCCGAGACGCCGAGACGCCGCCCGTGACTCCCTGGCCCCTGCAGCCATGCCCCTGCGCAGCTGCGCCTACGCAGCACGTCTGCACCTGCACGGGGCACACGGCTGGAGGCTGGAGTCTGGACACGAAGGCTTCGTGGCGAAGCGAATCTGCCCTGCGCCCCTGCCCATCGCGTGGCTGTTGGCCTGTTGCCTGTCTGGCTGTCTCGATTCTCGAACTCGAAGTCTGCCACTCTGTGACTACCGAGGTGACCAAATCACCAAACCAAGTCCTGGTATCTAATTCTTAATTCTAATTAGTAACTGTTGGTCTTGACTTCTTGTTCGTAGAGAGCGAGGTTGATTATGGCGCCTGAATCCGGTGCTAAGAAAAGAAAAAGAAGAGAAAAAGAGAAGAAATTAATAGATTCACAGAGAGGATCTTTTCATAAATTTTTGAAGAGCAACACGAGCACATCGAGGAATCCAGATGAGTTGGCGCTAGTTCTTGTGGGAGAACAGACTAATTTTCATCTATAGTAATCTCAAAAAAGAAAAGAAAAGAAGATGATCTATAGTACTACTGAGTAGCACTCGTCTTATTGTTATATATATACAACTCCAAATCTTCATACAGTCCCTTGTACTTACATGTACTCCCTCCGTTCGGAAATATAAGAGATTTTAGCTTTGTGAATTGAATGTATCTAGACGTGTTTTAGTGTATAAGTTCGTAGAGGTTTGACGTGAATCTATACACTAAAAGGTGTCTAGATACGTTCGTCTCACAAAGATAGAATGTCTTATATTTCTGAACGGAGGGAGTACATGCTCATCGCTTGCATTCATGCAGAAAAAAAAATATACACATATGCTCTACGACAGAATATTCAGTTATACTACCACAATATACATACAGCTCCCCGTTATATACTGCAACAGAAGCAAATTATACAAGACCAGAGTAAATAAATAGAGACGCCACATGATAACTAGGCGGTCTCTTGGGCCTTGGCCGGGCCGAGCCAGCGCGCGAAGGCGTCGAGCGTGCTGCTGTCGGCGCGGTAGTGGCGCTGCGTGAAGCGCATGAGGTCCGCCCAGGTGAAGTCCGGGTAGAGCCGCGGCGCCGGCGCCCGCGCCGGCGACGGCGGCGGGCACACCACGCGGTCGTGGCGCGGGCAGACGAAGTAGGCCAGCGACCGCCGCTCCTGCTCCCGGTGCACCACCGCGCGGTGGAGGCAGCTCTTGTACCGCCCGTTCGACAGCGCCTGCGTGCAGAAGGCACCCAGCTGGTGAGTCGGTCGAGCTTTGTTCAGTTCTCATTTCCATTTGATTTTGACATGAGGTCAGATTACACCAGACAAAAAAAAATGCTAGTACTACATGCATGGGTCATGGGTGACGTAGCAGTGTTCCTTGTGTGCAAGACTGAGGGATCATGCGAACCAGCAGAAACAGAGAGAGGACGAGACGTACGGAACGAGCTTGGCGACATGCAGGGGTACTCGATCAACTTTTGAGAAACCAACCATGTCACCTTCACGTACTGGGGGAGGAGGCCCCACCAGCCACCACCGCTTGCCTGCCTGCCGGGCCGCGGCCATGCAGGGCCAAGATACGCAAGCGTCCAAAACGGCTAAAAGAGGAAGAACCACGTATCCTTTTCCGGTCACTCCGTCTTGGCGGCTCAAAACCACTGTGATGAGATTGAAGTGCACCACGACCGTAGCTATCGTGGTAAACTACCTACCTTCTGGACAAGTGTTATTAGCGAGGACCGCGCAGAGGCCTAGTGGCTCACCCGACAACCACCGGGAGCGAATTTCTTCTCCGTTTGGAAATATTGTGCATTATTTGTCCAAAAGATTATGAGTTCTCTTCTTTGCTCATCATGTTGTTCTTCTTCCTCTGCCGAGTTCCGGCGTTCATGCACATGTGTCTCTTAAGAATGTGTTCTACAGACAGTTCACTATAGAGACACTGCCTCCGGGCTACGCCTCTACGAGTTCAGGTAGTTCTCCAACTAACCTACTTTCTATGTTCCATAATTCTTATCATGGCTGTTTTAGTTCGAATTTGAATTAAAATCACGACACGAATAATTATGAAACAAATGGAGTATTGACCATTTATAGCCCCGTTGTCGTGGTGCGTTTTTAAGAGTGTAACAGGAGATATCTCACGTGTAGCCTCTCATCGTCGTTAGTATCTGTTTTGAAAATATACTCATAAGTAGTAATTTCCCTTTGGTTTTGGTCGCTAGATCGGTTGGTTCTCTTCTGATCTTGGCAATTGGTGTATCTATCAAGGGAAATAGTTGGATGATTTTTGGAGTGGCGACTTTGACATCTTCTTTCATTGTATTCTGCAACAAGACCTTGTTTCTTATACCCTCTGGTGCAAGCCTGTGCTGAGTGGGGTGATGCCCCAACAAATCTCGTCCGCGCCAATTGGCTATTGCGCTATTGAAAGCTTTGTATGGCAAGGACGTTTGTAGGTGTCCCATTCCCTTATTGCTTGTTCAGTGCATTTTGCAATCTCCCAAGGACGAAAAGCAAGTGATGGAAGAAAAGACGGCCAAATATGATTTTCTATGTATTTTTTTATTTATTATTGGTCGTTTTGAGGCTTGTTTAATTTCCACTTTTCTCCAAGTTTTAGTGTATTTTTTCCAATATCCAATACACTACTCATATCTAGTGGATTGGTGGGGACCTAGGTTTTATGGGGATTAGAGGGGTTTGGATGAAGGTGGGGATTTCACCCAATCCTCTTGGATATTATCCCTGCTAATCCCTAAAAAACACTAGTAGCAAACAAGACTTAATAGGGGTCCGTGATTCTAGAAAAAGAACATAAGGAAAAGGCCATTACGTTCGTTCCTGCCGGTGGGCACGACGCCTGCTACGTCCAAAGCACAAAACGTACGTACGAGCTGCACGGCACAGGACGCGACGCGACACCGCCGTGTACCGAGGAGATCTAGTGCAGACATGCAGACGTAACGTACCATGAATGTGTCCCCGATGTTAACGACGAGCTCGCCGGGCTTGGGCCGCACGGAGTGCCAGGCGCCGTCGACGAGCACCTGGAGCCCGTCCACCGCGCCGTCCTGCAGCAGGATGGTGAGAGCCGTCGGGTCGCAGTGCGGCCCCGTCCCCAGCGTCCGCTCCGGCTCCGGGCACGTTGGGTAGTAGTTGCACCTCATGATGGAGCTCCCGTCGGCGAAGAAGTCCCTGTAGTACCCTCTCCCCAGCCCCAGGCTCACCCCCAGCACCTCCATTATCGCCAGGGACACCTCCTCCATCGCCTCGCAATAGGTTTGGTACACCTCCCTGCATCCATATGCATCTATCCATTATTGATCGATCGGGCACTTGATGTGCGTACGACGGTACGTGCCAAATACGGCGCTAATGGACGTACGGACTGCTGTATGGTTTCCTACCCTAGGTGTTTGAAGCTGCCGCCCAGGTTGGAGGTGAAGTAGTCCTCGACGAGGTGGCTGTTGCCGCCGTCGTCGTCGTGGTGGTGGTGGCCGAAGGACAGAGTCTCCTTCCAGGGGAGCTTGGTGGCGAAGCGGTCGACGTGGGCCGAGGCGTACCCTATCACGGTCCCGGGGGCCCGGCGCGCGCGCTGCTTGGTGGCGAGCGGCAGGCGGAAGAAGTCGGCCGCGCCGTCGAGGGCGGCGCGGGCCAGGGCCGGGTCCACGCCGTGCCCGGTCACCTGGAAGAAGCCGTGGCTCGCGCACGCCGCGGCAACCTGCGACGCGGCGTGGCGCATCCCGGTGGCGTCGCGCAGCGCAGCGCCGACGTCGACCACCGGCACGTCCAGCTCCATCGTCATCGACGACGGGTGCTGCGTGTCTTGTTGGGGCCAGACGAAGGGGGCTGGGATTTCTTTCTTCAGGCGCCAGAGGTTGAGGACGTCGTTCGCGTCGGCGGGGGCCAATGGGAGGAGAGGACTCCGCGAAATTTCCATGGCCGGAGTCGACATTGTTGAAGAGTTTGATAGGTCGACCATGGTACGTAAACACTGCAAAAACTAGCTACCTATATGCCAGTGTCAGTGTGGGACTGTTGGCGGGTTCAGTGGAGCTTTGCGGCTATTTGTAACGAAAAGAGCCGAGGGCCCATCTGTAACACGAAAGTAACAAACTAAAATTCGCAAAAGTGCAGGTCTAATATAAAAATACTTCCAGGCATATCGTGCAAGCGATCTGACATGTGCCGTGGAACAATGTTATGCCTCGCATGACGTCAAAGCAGCTACCTAGTGCACAAACCAGGCTCATCATGTATTATTAAGTGTTTTATACTAGGGTAGACGTAGGGGTTAAGTATTTATCATGCAAGCTTGCACTTATTTTGTTGATTTTACCAGAATGTCAAGCGTTATGAACACCGAATCCCTACGTTCCCTTACATCTGCACATAATAGATCTTGGCTAAGCCGTTCTCGTTGTTAGGAAAAAGATTCTGCTACGAAACCCTACAACTATACCCATGTAGCGAGAGCGACTGAATTCTAAGTTTCGCTAAGTACCTGCCTCAGTTCTTACCCTTGTTTTCTTTTTTCCTTCGTCGGCAACCTTTGGCTTGACAGGTATGAGTTTAGAGACATTAGCAAGGTTACCCTTTGAGCTTGGACTGGGCAGGATTATGGACGCTATTGGTTAATCTTCGAGACTCTTAGTCCCATTTGTATTTTTATCCGTACTCAGATGTTATATCACTTTCAATATGATTTGGATCTTTGTAATATATATGTATTCTTGACTCGTTGAGTCGTTGTTTTATATTTTTCTTTATAGGTTTCATCGTGAACTATTGTGTGATGGTATTACTTCGTTTTCCACCCGCACATAAGTGCTTGGTGAGCGTATTTGATTCGTTTATATGCATGTTTGGTAGAAATAGCTAAAATTTGCATAGGGCCGATTGAGGGTGTTACATGCCTGAAGATCTAGTAGAACCTATAATCCATAGGTAGGACAATTTTTAAAACTGTTAAGGCCATGATTAATCTTCATGAAGAGAACACGAGGTTTGAACTACCCTCGCGAGAACCTCATGTTGTTAATTTTCCCAGGAAAAAGAAGGCCAAGAAATTCGTCGATGATGGGATTATAATACCGAATGCCAACTATTTTGGAGTGGGAGTTACACTTTCAAAACCCCAGTGATCACCATCACGGTCGAGCTAAACAACTGAAAACAGAAGCGGTTCATGGGAGCCGGTCCATTTGAAATAAGTTTTATAAGTACTTTACTTAGTTATTTTTTTATTTTTCTTATAGCAAAATAATAATTGTTCAAAGATCCAAGTAGGAGAGGTAAATATTTGCTCCAATTCATTCTTGATTATATGGCCAAATAAAATACCAATGTATTACTCAATATTATTGTAGCCTCACTAACATTTCGGGCTATGAGAAGAAATTTCAAAGGAAAAGAAAGTTCAAGAAGGAAATTAGAAGTGTTAACGAACGCCAGATAGCCTCTTCCGTACCACGTGCTCGTACCATTTAGTGAGCCTAATAAAAAATATCAAGACAAAGACAATACTTTTAACGAGCATCGGTATGGACGGATAGCATCCATATGACGTGCCCGTACCATGTACATGACCGAAAAGATGAATTTTAAAAACTATGAAAGTTACTACAAGGTTAACGACCGCCCCACGGGCGTTATGCCCCTGTATCATGCGCTCGGACGACGAGCGTTACCGGGGTGAAACCCTCGCGCGCGGTATTCTGGTGCTGTCATGGGTGGGCTGCCCTATGGTGTGCCCTTACGACCTGTAACTCGACCATATCAGCCGCTAGGACTAAGGTGAACTAATCAAAAACCCCTCCTTTTCTATTCCTTCTTCCTCCAAACTCTCAAACACCTCAAAGGATCTTTGCCTCTACTCATTTTTAATCGATTACTGGCACACCACCGATTCTTAATATGTTTCTCCTCCGATCCCTCATTTAGTTTTTGCAAATCCATGCTTTTTCTCTTGTTATTATCAACCATAGACTTAGGTATATTATGAACCATTTATATTGATGAGCATGTTTTGTATCGATGTTTAGAGGAGATTCTTTTGTACAAAGTATAGAGGAACATTCATTGATTATTCTTAGTGGATCAAAAATTAATTTATGTAGTTTTTATTTATAGATGATGAAGACAAGAAGCCTAACACGTGTGCAGGCTACATTGGACATTTCCCGCACTATTGACCCTTAGAGTGATGTATCTATGGGCATCTGGTTCATCGAGAAGTCCGAAACCGAAAGGTTTAAGAGGCTCGAGGACCACGAAGTCAAGTCCATAAACTGGACATGCCCTACAATGCTTAATCAACTGGGTTTAACTAATGATTTTAATTTATTATGAAATAGAGTTGGACTGCTTCCATTTTTTCAGGATGTTTCAACCTACCACTAGTTGACGCTTGAGTTTTGAGCACACTTGAGCACACCATGGGAGTGAGATACCAATCCTACGAGGATTGTGAAGGAACTGACGTGATCACCTTCCACCTCATGAACCGCAACTATAACTTGACCCTCACCGAGTGGTGCATCTGTTTCGGGTTCATCAACAACAACACTGACGTCTGGTGTGCAAGCTTTTTACTAAACCCAACTTCTACTCAATACTTTAATGTGATGATTATTCGTCGACCTATCAAGAAAGGTGGTCATATTGTATGTCCTTAACATGGGCATGACTTATAGGGTTCCCATGATTGATATATCTCATGCGGATCTGAACTAATGCCCGCCATGCCCAAGGAAAATAAAGAGTCCTGGAAGCATCTGAAGCCGAGGAAGCAGACATGGTGATCAAGGAAGAAGCCCAAACCAACATAGTCATTGAGTTGTAATTCCAACTTGACTTTGAGACCCAACCTCTCATATAAAGGCTGGGAGGAGCCGGCGGTGAGGGCACCGTAGTTTTCGATTCACCACAAACCATCGCAAGCTAGATTGCATCTAGCAACCTGGCGACCTTGTAATCTCCATTTATAATAATCATACAGGCAAGAGTAGGGTTTCCTCTATGATGGCTCGAACCTGGGTAAATGGCCTCCCTTGTTTGTTTGATAAGCTAACTAAATCACCAGCGCTCCCTTTTCCCTGAAAACCAAGTCCATAACAAGGGCATTGTCGAGGTTACCCCTCGTAAGTCCTGCAGTTCAATATTTGTACTATGTTATTGCTAACACCCTACAAGCACGTGGTGAGTTTACTAGATTCAAATAGGAGGAGATGATCGTCCTCGCAAAAGTTGTTAACCCCCATTGTAACTTGACGCCAAACTTGGGCACGATCTTGTTATTCTACTTGACCCATCAAGCTATTCAATCTTATGGACCGATTGCCTGTAGAGGAGTCGTAATCTGTATGGCCAATGCCATTCACATCACCTTAGGTACTCTACAACCTTTGGTAGGTGAGCGACGTCTTGGTTTTCATACTCTTAATTCTTGTGGTGTAGTTAAGAGAAGGCGCAATTGTTATTTTGTTCACATACCTGGAGCAGGGCGCCTATACCCCGCTCTTGTACCTCACTATCTATTCTCTCTCAAGGATGGATATCTGCTTTATGATGCGCGGTTTCAAAAAATCCAGGCCCAAGCGGAGGTGTCAAAATAGGATGATGAAGTAGAACAAGAAGAAGAAGGACCTGAACAAGAACAATAACAACACAACATTTACACCACATATGACGACATGAGCACACTCGGAGGCACCATCGATAACATGAACAACCTCACCATCAACCTTCGCGACACCACTCAAAACTTGTCATCCCACTTCGCCCATTGGAGTAGCCAATGGAACTTTGAGACCTTCCAGCCACCACAATGAACCACAAGAGAGCTTGCAAAAGCCTAAGCATGGGGAAGTATCCCCAAAATTTTCAAGTGGTGCTTATTTATGTAATAATGAAGTTGTACTACTCCTCTATGTGAGCTTTGAAACGCTCGTATTGGGCTTGTGCCGACACTTTGCTATTTTGTTTTCTTTTTAATTTTTTTATTTTAGTTTGAAGCCAAGCTTTGTGGCCAATTTTATATTCTCTCTATCCCAATCCTCAAAAACACGAAAATATTTTACCTTTTATCTTTACTCTTGAAAGTGGATCCATTAGCCTTTATTGCTTTAATATTTGCAAGAGAGTGATTTTCTTCGAGTTTTGAAGGAACGCATCATATGGAAGAGAAACGTGAAGACACAAATGAGAGGTATGTCTTATGACTCCCACTTTTGAAGATTCAAATGCATATGCTAGTTAGTAGTATTGTTAAGATTTTATGCTAGTGGGAGCAAGCATTGATAGTTAGAGTATAGATTTTGTTTGCATGAATAGTTGGATAAGTAAGCTTTTACTCTAGTTCTTATACTTATACGAGTCTTGCCTTAGAAATAAATTTTCCAAACAAAAAACAAGGGAAAGTATCTAAAGAATGACTTGGGTGATATTTAATTATCTTAAGAGTTTATCCTTTAAGATAGTCAACCCATAGATATTTAATAGACTTGATGACACTCCTAAAAGGATTTGTTCGAAGGAATGAATGTTTAGCAGTAACTGAGATGCATGCCAAAATTTGGCTGTTGATTAAAATATTATATAGCTTTATGCTTCTCAAAAACACTATTGCACTCCACGGTATTCTAACAACTTCGCTAGCCTATGAACGATCTGGATAGAGGAAACTCTTGGATTTTGGCTACGAGTTGCGTAATCATTCGTAACAGCAATGCTATAATGGATAAGAGTCTTGGCATACTCATGGGTTCGCATTGCAAGGAAAATTTGAAATATTTCCATCATAGCCTACACAGTCTGATTAAACTCACTAAGTTTTTGCATGGTCTCATTACTAAAGGACCAAAGTTCTAGAAAGACAAAAAATAAAAAAGAAGTGTTTGGTAGTCCTGATTTATTAATGTGGGTGTTCTACAATGAGAAATTTTAATGATATGCTTTTTTGACATGATATCTCACTCTTAATTGTTAATATGAATCTTCCAGAGTTCGTTGGCAAGGTGAGAGTTAACTAGAGGAATCAGAATAATTGTTTATTCATTTAGTTGTCCATGTTGATGAAACCTTTATTGTGATTGTCTTGACTTAACAAAGCATGTATGATATTATTTCCACTACTCTTTCTATGCTAAGCTTTCAGACTGAATAAGTGGTGGGTGCATGAGACTACTAATTGTAAGTAAACGTGCTTTCTTGTTGTTTCAGTTTAAACGTTGAGTTCCTTATGATTTTATTTTCTTGCTCGAGGATGATCAAGGTTTAAACATGGGAAAGTTGATGGCTGTGAAATACAACATTTTTTCTCTATGTTTAAACTTCATATTAGTCAACTAATTTATGAAATATCTCTCTAGCCTTGCCACTAATTACGAATTATTGCATATATGTGCAAATTCTTTCTTTGATTATTCTCCTTGCAGAAATGGACACTTTTATGGAAAAATTTGGGTTAATTAATGAGGAATCATGGGTTTCCAATCTCTCCAAGTCAAACCATCCATGAAGGAGGTGTCCAAAATCTTTAGAAATCATTGGTACATGAAGATCATGCATGCATGATGCACCTGTAACATGTGCCACCACCTTTATCTGGTCAAACCAAGCAACTTTCATGAAGACACCTATATATTATTCAGAACACAACCACCAGAAACCCTAATGCGTTGCCACATCACATCATATCTAGAACCATTCGCATCTTAAGAGATGATATCCATCATAGATCCACCAACATAGCCATCACCATAGTCATCCCTCTTCTCCATCACCATTTCACACCATAGCCATAGTCATCTTCTTGTAATCTTGATCTCATCGCGATTTGGGAACATTGTTAGACTATTTGGTGTTTCTCTTAAGAATTTATTTACAATGTTTATGATTGTTGATCTAATCATGAGTGACTAGTCCTCACGGGCTGTGGGCTAAGGCATAGCCTTAAAGCATATGCGTATCCTCTAACATGGAGTATTGTGTTGTGATTTTGATATTAGATTTATCCTTTGTATTCGTGTCTCTTACCTTGATCCAAGTACTTGTCAGGTACCCAAGTCCTTGAGGATTGATATAGATATTGAGGTGAGATGAATGGTAATCGACTTCTACGCGTGAAACCAAGGGGATGATAGTAGGTATTTAGAGATCCATTTGGGAGTAACGGTAACGTCATAGATCATAAGGATTTGGTATGTTTGACTTAATAACTACATAACCCCTCATGATAGTGGTTTAGTTGTTGTAAAAAGTCTATCGTATATGTGGCTGGAAACTACTATAGTAATTACAAACATACCACCCACAAGTTTTATCCTATATAGTTCACAACTCATGAACAAGATTATTATCATTTTCTCTAATCCATACGTGTGCACCGCTGTAGGTGAATCCTTGGCCCAGGCCTATCTCCATCCATTGCTACAAAAAAAGAAGTAAACGTGAAAGGTCCGGTAAACAAACATACTACGAGTTTCCAAGGTCTTGTTCGATGTAATCTTACACCAACCAATTCTTCCAAAGGTTCGATAAACCTAGGTCTTCTAGGGAAAACGCAAGCTATATTACATCCATAATATAGATCGAAGGTATCACTAACTAATAAGCACTTAGTTTACACAACTAACTAGATTTATTGTTAGGGATTCTACTTATTTATATATGCACATGGTATTGATCAATCAGGCTTCATCCTATCAGAGTTGTGCTCGTAGACGACCCGTCCTAAGGGAAAATCTTCTTTCTTGGTTTAAACACCAGAATTCCAAAGGGTGCATTCCTTTATATGAGTTCTTCACTATTATGATAGGGTATGAGTGTTCTATATGATCCGTACACATATCATCATACACATGTTTATATGGTATTGATACATAGATTTCTATTGTATTTCCTTAATACACCCAAAGGTTTAAAGCGGCCAATGTTGATGGTTGATGAATGTAAAATGAATACATAAACTTTGTAGTTTATTGATACATATTCCCACATATTAGCAACTTATACAATTTTATATCCATGTTTTTATTTATTTTTGGGGATTTACCAATGATCCCTTTTATTTTGGTTATAACTCTGCAGAACAGGAATTCCCTATTTTGTGTATGTTTATCTTTCAGGGACCTAAATGGACTCAAATGGAGATAGGAATTTTGGAGTGTTATTTTTTCATAAAGAGAAGGACCTGGAGCACTTGTACCTCACGAACTTGGCCCGGAGGCCCAAAAGAGACCAGGTGGGGTGGACCCCACCTAGGCCGCGCAACATGACCTTTTTCCCTCCTCGAGCATCCCCAGCCGTCCGTCTTCATCTCCAACTCATTGTCTTGACCTAAAAACACCTATAAAAAGGTACCCCGATGCACCTCTGGAGGAGGCGCCACAAAAACACCAAAACACCAAAATAGAGACAAAACAAGCGAAGATTGGAGGGGGAACACCGTCAGGGTCTCCACATGAGGGATCTCTACCTTTTCCAACATCTCCACCATCATCACCATGATGAAGAGGGAGTATTCCACCTCTGGTCTACGGGTTTTTGGAAGTAGCTTCATCTATATCTTCTCTTGTTCTATCATAGATCTAGTATCATATGAGCTGCCCAACATGATTATGGTCATATATGTAATTCCTATGAGGTGGATCTTTACTCTATGAGTTGATATTTGAGATCGGAACCTATTTATGTGTGAGATTTATTAGTAGATGCATATAATGTACCCCTATTCTTAAGTACTTGTTTTGATCCAACATGTATGAGAGAGCATGTGTGGGGGAACATGTGTATTAGATGGAGTAACATGGTGATAGTGAGAATAAATTCAAGATCTACTATGGTTTTCAACTTTGTTTTGTTTCACTAGGTATTAAGTGAATTCATGTGCTATAGTTATCTTGTGACAGCTAAGATAATCTTGTTTGTTCAAGATAGCATATTTGTTATTCGAACATCATGTCAAAGTACATAGCTAAGGTTATGCTCTGTTAATTCTTAATCCTATATTGCTTGGAGTTTTCCCTTTCTAGATGAGTATAAGAGAGATGTGTTGCATCATCTCTATGATAGTACGTGATGCCCATATGAATGCTTATCAAACACATAATGAAGTTCCACCAATATTATGTTGCTCATGAATTGTTTTGTGTCCATTACACTCTATGAGAGAGTAAACAAGTGAACCCATGAACCCCGGTCCAACTTTTATCATATGAAACAACTTTCCAACACCAATACCATCCTTTGAAATTTTAGTATTAATTAATTTCGAAAGCACAAAAATACTTTCACTACTTGCAAACATAAACAAAAACACAAAACACCTTTTTATTATTGCATTTACTTTTCTTGACTAGTTATAAATTGTTTTAATTTATTTATTTATAAGTTTATTTCAGTTTTACTAATACGAAACCTTGTGCTTGACAAAAACAAGGTGGAGTTGGGGACACATGGCAAGGATTTTGTTTTGTAGGTTGTTTCAAGAGGAGAAGAAAAATATACTCTTAGCCAATTCCCCGAGAGTTTGATATAAACCCTTGAGTCACCCTTGTGGGGAAAAGACACTTGCTACACCACTCTGCACCTGGAGTCCCAATGAGTTGGTACACACGGAGTTGTTGCCATAAATTGTTCATTACCAACCAACATTGACGAAAGATACCCAAAGCGCCACCCAATGTCGCTAGCAAAAAGAGCATATGTTGTTGCCCTATCCTCTACCACCACGGAAGGAGGCCATCAGGGATGATGGCCAGCGATAGTAGACAAATCCATTCTTGTATCTTGCCCTTTCCCCACCTCAAATTCTCATGAATGCCTCGACTCCCATTGCCGATATATTCTATATGCACCACAAATCCGGCACCTTGCATATCCTTGCCATCATGTGGTGATTCTACCCCCGGTGTGCTCTAGACCTATGATTGCATGATGCACCCCTCAGGGTGCATGGTGTCTACTGCACAACATCATGAGGAAACGTGTGTGCGGCTAATTCTGGCAATGGTGAAGGCTGTGAAGCACCGACGGCGTCAAGAATAACCAACAAGGGTATCATCCAATTATAATAGATAGTCCTTCTCCTTGGCCTGGTGGTCGACTAGTGATTTTCTACCGCATGAGAGGATGATAGAAAAAGTGGTGGTGTGTGGTGGTGTTGTTTGAAATATATCTACCACCTGGAGGATGATGTAGGATTGTCGGAGCATCCCAAATTGGGGATTGTGGCGGTGCTCGTGACTTTCCCTTCTCATCAATGGATCCATTGCTCATGTGATAACGATCTTTCTCCGATTTGTGTGGTGATCAATTCTTGTTGAGGCTCGATTACCTGCATGTGCTAGCATGGTCATTACTTGCGTGAAATTTCATGTCATGAAATGCACATACACTATAAGAAAAGTTGGCTTTTACAAGGGACTATTTTTGTGGTTGAAGGCCTGTTTTTCATGGTGGAGAAGTCTTCCGTGATGGACGGCCTCCATCGTAAAAGCCCTGTAACCAAAGAATCTACCACTGTTTTTTCCCGACCATGGTGGATCGCACCTTTTAGTCACGAAAATTCATGCCGTCGTAGATCGGTTTCCCAGCCCTGTTGAATGATGACGTCATGCAAACTGACATGTGGCAAGTGCCGTTAATGGCTAGTTACCACCGTTAATAGTCAAAAACCATGGTGGAAGCCAAGGCCCAGCCAAGACCTGCTAACCATTAAGTGGGTCGGCCCATGAGAGTAGCCCAATAAGAATATGGCCCGTTACTATTTTGGCCAGCTAGAGGCCTACCCTGCATTAATAGGACCCACAAATTTTCAGCCCAACTACGACCGTTAACTTTCAGGTTTGTTATTGTTTTGGCCTTCTTAAGGCCTAACTCGGTCCAACACTGGGCATCCCATTAGAGGCATGCGCCATGTCGACCTTTACTGTTAAGGCCTACCCAAGGCCCATCACCATGCATAAAGCCCGTCGCTTTCAGTTTGTTCTGGGCCCTTTTGCTGGAAGGTTGGTTGTTGTTCATGACCTCTTCCAATCTTACCTTTCACTATTCTAGCCTATGAATATTCTTTCCTGTTACTATTCTGTCCTGCTACTGTTCTAGCCTGCTACTATTCTAGCCTGCTACTACTTTCTGGCCAGTTACTATTGGTCCTGTCATGAATCAAAACTTTTACTGTTTAGGCTCTTTATTGCTTTCTCGACTTTTACTGTTTAGAATGTTGATTGTTTAGGCCTCTTACTATTCTGGCCATTTAATATTTAGGCCTTTACTATTCAGGCCTCTTACTGTTCAGTCTATTTACTATTTAGGGCTTTACTATTCATGCCCTTTACTATTTGGGACTTTTACTATTCGGGCCTTACTGTTCATAGAACCCCATCCATGTTTGACCAATCATGACCTTTCACTGTTTAGTACATTATTGTTGCTGGTCTTTCACCATATGGCGTGTTACTGTTTTGGCATTTTTAGTAGCATCCATGTTTTGCATAACAACACAGGAATGCCAACAAATTGATTAATAAACATTAGAAATTTAAACTCCTCTCTCAAAAATGAGAAATTCAAACTACTTATTACACAATGATAAAAGTTGGCCTCTCCAGATTGAAATTACAATAGATCATTATACAAGATCTGCATTTTAAAAGATCACAAAGAAGAGTTTGCATTCAGCTACAGATCTAAGAGTAGCTACACCCTTTCTTTCTGCATGCAATACAACCTTTATATATTATATATCACCTGCAGGAGTTATTCTAGGTGGACTATTAACAATGTTGTTTCCTTCAAAAATGGAATGGGAGGATGAATGGGAAGAGGGATCACAACTTTCAACCCTATCTTCCAAGGATTCCTGCTTGGTTTTAACTGTATCCTAGTAAAATATGGTGAAAGAGGTTAAAACAAAGAACAAGGTAAACATGTATTATACAAAGTACATATCATTTAAGTAAGTATGAACTTACAGTAGCTCATTTAGGCTCATAGTAGTTCCTTCTCAAGCGGGTGCGACTCCTGGTCAATCTGCCAGTAGAATCTGAGTCGAGTAGCTAGAACTCTAGTCCTTGTACTCCTTTGTACTTTCTCTGCATTATGGCATGGCATTTAAAATCGAGTCAGCTAATCTGGAAGAATGAAAGCAGTTGAAAACACCAAAAAGATAGCATTAAAAGTGACCAGATGTATGCTTCAAACTAGCTAGCTAGTTTGGAAGGAAGAAAGCACTTGAAAACACCTAAAATATAGCATTAAAATTGACCAGATCTATGATTTAAACTTTCTAGATGGTTTGGAAGGATGACATTAGTTGAAAACACCAAAAAGATAGCATTAAAGATGACTAGATGTATGATTCAAACTAGATGAATATTTTCTGAATTACTCAAAGCATTCGCAGATAGAAAGACAATAAATCATGAATGGAAATGTTAGGGCAAGGTTTTAGGTAGAATGACTTATTAACTTATTATGCATACATGTTATATGAGTTATTAACATGATAATAAACTACCCTAAGTAACACACGAAAACCTCACACTTCAACCATTCTTGGTGTGAGATTGTTAGTGTTGGATCCTCTACGAGCAGTTTGCATGAACCAATCGAGCACTCAAAAAGAATAGCATCTATGAGTTAGCGTTGCAGGATTGCATAGTGTGATAATGCAATAAAGGAAATAATAGCGAGAAGCTAATGATGTGGATAGGACCAACCAGATGTCGGTGAAAATGAAATGGCAATAATAAGCAAGATATTGAGCAAAATTCTAAAGCTTTTGTAGCTTAAGAGTACCCAAAAAATAGGCAAGAGAAATTACCACTCCAAAGGGCGGCCGGGACGGGCAAGAGGATGGCAGGGGCGGCGGCTGGGCATTTCAGGGTCAGCGAACGAGTGATTCAGCGAAACGCCCCCTGTGTGGTAGACGATGATGTTGGTAAAGCAGATCTGGTGCGGCGAGGGTGTCAATAGTTCCGGTTTCCACGGCGTGGGATTCGGTGACGTAGAATGGTTGCGATGAACGAGGGTGGCGAGAGGTGGATCTGGTGCGTGGACAACAAAGGCAGTGAAGAAGCTCTCGTGTGGAAGAGTGTGCCGGTGGTGAAGGAGCTCTGGTGTGGATGAAAGGGCCGGTGGTGAAGTAGGTGGAGGAAGGTGGAGGACAGAGGAGGTGGGCGAGTAAATTTTGGGGAAGGGCGACGAAGAGGCGATGGGGGGATATAGGTTGGATGACGCCCATACTCCTCTATTATTGTAGTGCTCCTCCGGTTCTTGTTTCAGGACAAGGGATAGAAGAGGAATATTGCATACGCAAAAAATGGGGCGGGATATTTGAATAGATACACAGGATATTTGAATGGATGTGCGGGATGTTTGAATGGATGTGCGGGATGTTTTCGCACTCTACGAAATTTTTGAGGTTGAAGCTTCTAGGGTACGCTACTCCGACGCGTGGCTGTTCCTGAGGTGTCTCGTGTTGGCCACGTCTAGACCGACACGCCAGTGATAGTGTGCTTACCAGCATTTAAATGAGTTTCTAGACATTTTCTGAAATTGACAAACATTATTGAAGGCTCTCAAACAAGATGACCAAGGTCATGGCCATATCTCTGTCGTAGTTTCTGATAACGTGTCCATATTTAGTAGATCGGTGCATCTTAGAATTTCTAGCAATGTTTATTAAATGAGAATCTATATTTTCTCAATAACGCCCTACTTGCATGAATTCCAAGCTTCCTAGTTAACTTTATGCAATAAAATGACTTTTTGATGATTTAAAGTGTGTCTAATTTTAAACTACAAAGTGTGTGATATAGCTTGCTCTTGATTTTTTTAAATAATTTAAAAGTATCAAAGTAGTAAAATATCGGAGAACCACCGAGAGTTTGCAAGATTCAACTTCTTGTTAAGAATGGCAATGATGCTAAAATATACAAAGAAAGAAAATATGAAATGAAATACTACCATTCTGTTCTCTTGGTGTCTCCCTATGTGCACTAGCTAGTTTTTATGAAAACATTTAAACTTAACATTTGACAAATTTGAAAAAACTTGTTTCACAATACGGCATACCATGTATGAACATTCATGCCTTTCAAACTAGATGACCAATGTCAAGGCCATATGTTTACCATACTTTATGATAATGTAACCATATTTGGTAGAATGGTTCATATATTGGCATTTAAACATTGTTTACAAAAGAGCTTCCATATTTGAAGTTCTTTTAATTTTTCCAATTGACGACAATGGCTTTTACCATGAATCGTCCACAAAGATTATGGCTCGAAAGCAGACCACCCAAGTTTTACGCAAAGTATAACCTATTTAATTCATAATTCTCAAATTTTATGGCTATATTTGTGCAATAGAATGATTTATATGGCTATTTAATGAAAGTGTCTTAGATTTTGGAGTGCAAGTGCATGATACCTGCTCATGATTTTTTAAAAAATGATTTGAAGGTACCCAAGTAGTAAAACAAGGGAGAACCACCAAGAGTTCTGCAAGATTCAACTTGTTGATATGAATGCTAACGCCGCCAAATTTGGGCCTTATGAATGAAAACAATCAAGAAAATTTTAATATAATTTGAAGTAGTGTATTTCATGTTGGGTTCGCAGCATAGAAAACAAAAAAATCCTACGATGAGAACTATACGCCAAGATCTATCTACTAGATACAAGCAACGGGTGGAAATACATCCATAGAGAACTTAACCTCGAAGTCAACATAGTTTTGTTAACGAGTTGGAACTCGTGGATGATGTAGTCGTACGCTTGCCGATCTCAAGATCGTGTGGAAATCCTAGCGCCGCAAATCAGCAGCGCATTCATCCTCGCACACACGCTGAACAACCTCCACCTCCGCGCGCCAGCGAATCAGCGGAAGCAGCAACTCCTTCTAGACGCAATGCCACCGGTAACATGTATCTCGCTAATCCGAGACCATGGGGGAATATATCTATAGGGGGAGAGAGATCCTTCACGAGGAGGTGTGCTTTGTGAGGGAGGAGAGGGGGGCCTTTTATAGGAGAGGGGGGCTCCTCCCCTCCCATGGCCGGCTCCCATGGGGGGTGCCCCCACCTCTTCCTCATTCATGTGGTGGAAGTTCCACTCACATCAATTTAGCCTCCACCCAAAGTTCCACTCACATGCATTAAATTTCCACCAAATTTAATGCAACTCTCATTTAATGAAACTCTTTTATTTATTTTATTCAGAATTTTGTTAATTAATTTAATTAACAAACATTCACATAAAACCCCTTGTAACATTTCAATATCACATGCAGAACCAGTTTCTGCAATTTCACCCGAAACAATTCCAGTTTCCATCGAAATAATTCCAGCGCTTTGCAATTCTTTCGTCTGAAACATATGTGCTCCAAAATGGTGTTTGGCAACCCTTAAGTGTGTGACCCTATGGTTCGCGAATAATGCAGACATGATTGAGACTCCTCTCAAATCAATAATCAGAAGCGGGACATGGAGATCCATACTGACTCCTGCACATTCAATGATGACTTCTGTGATCGTGAGAACCTTTAATGCTAGTAATTTAATCCCTTTGTCTCATGATATATTACATGTCCGAGATTCGATCATCGATATCCAAATACCTAGTTTGATCTCGTTACCGACATGCACTCTTTTCTCGTTCCCGTGATATAACATTCTAGTGATCACATCACTTGCTTGCAAGCTATCTTAATGTGATATCACCGAGAGGGCCCAGAGTATATCTATCCATCATCGGGATTGACAAGTCCCACTCTTGATCCATGAGCCTCAACATGACATCTTCGGAGTATCTAAACCCACCTTAATAGTCACCCTTTTACGGTGTGACATTGATGTTATCAAGTTACTCTTCTGATGTCAGCAATTAACATGATCTCATGGTCTAAGGATAAAGATTACTTCATATGATATTATAGCAATATAAACATAATGACTTTGATTGTAATGTTGGGACCTCGTTATTAACAACATCCAATGTCCATGATCAGGAAACTTTGATCATCTTGTTAATCAACGAGCTAGTCTATAAGAGAGGCATAACTAGGAACCTTTTATTTGTTTATTAAACACACATGTATTGACATTTCCTATCAATACAATTATAGCATGCAAAATAAACATCTATCATATACAAGGAATACATAATAACAACTTAATTATTGCCTCTCAGGGCATATTTCCTTCAGTCTCCCACTTGCACTAGAGACAATAATCTAGTTCACATAGTGATAAATCTAACACCCATGGAGTTCTGGTGTTGATCATGTTTTTACCTAGGGAGAACTTTAGTCAATGGATCCAGCCACCACAGGTTGTTTGGAACTCCTCCAACTAACTGTTGCTCCGTTCAAGAGAAATACGTATCCGGATTGAGACTTAGAGTCTTCCAGATCGGTGTCAAAGCTAGCATCGACATAACACTTAGCGACTAGCTCTTCTTCACCTCCCTATAAAAGAAACATATCCTTAGTTCTTCTCAAGTACTTAAGGATATTCTTGACCGCTATCTAGTGTTTCGAACCAGGATCAGATTGGTACCTACTAGTGAAACTAATAGCATGTGCCACATCCGGTCTTGTACATAGCATGGCGTACATTATAGAGCCTATGGCTGAGGCATAGGGGATATTATCCATTATCTCTCTTTCTTCCACCGTAGTCGGACTTTGAGTCTTACTCAATGTCTTGCCTTGCAACATAGGTAAGAACCCCTTCTTACTTCCGTCCATATTAAAATTCTTTAATATCTTATCAAGGTATGTACTTTGCGATAGCCCAATTAGGCGCCTTGATCTATCTCTATAGATTTTAATGCCTAATATATATGAAGCTTCACCAAGGTCCTTCATCGAAAATTTGCTGTTTAGATAACTTTTAACACTGTTTAAAAGATATATATCATTTCCAATCAATAATATGTCATCCACATATAATATCAGAAATGCCACATTGCTCCCACTCACTTTCTTGTAAATACAAGCCTCTCCATAAGTTTGGACAAATACAAACTCTTTGATCACCTCATCAAAGCGGAGATTCCAACTCCGGGATGCTTGCTTCAGTCCATAGATGGATCGATGAAGCTTGCATACCTTATCATCTTCCTTAGGATCGACAAAACCCTTAGGTTGTATCATATACAACTTTTCTTCAATATTACCATTGAGGAACGTAGTTTTGACATCCATCTGCCATATTTCATAATCGAAATATGCAGCAATTGCTAACATAATCCTAACCGACTTTAGCATCTCCATGGGAGAGAATGTCTCATCGTAGTCAACTCCTTGAATTTGTCGAAACCCCTTTGCGACAAGTCGAGCTTTATAGATGGTCACATTACCATCAACATCCGTTTTTCTTTTGAAAATCCATTTATTCTCAACGGCCTTTCGATCGCGAGGTAAGTCCGCCAAGGTCCAAACCTAGTTTTCGTACATGGATTCCATCTCGGATTTCATGGCTTCTAGCCATTTTTTGGAATCCGGGCTCATCATTGCTTCTTCATACATCGCAGGGTCATTTATTTCATCAATCATGAAATTTATAACAGGATTACCATACAGTTCAGGAGCTGCACGTGTCCTGCTTGACCTGTGAGGTTCAGTACTGTCCTCTTTCGGAGTTTCATGATCATTATCATTAGCTCTCTCTTCATCAGGTGAAGTCAACTCCGAAACAATTTCTGGTGTTGTGCTACTCGCCATTTCATGAAGAGAAGGTTCAATAACCGCTTCGAGTTCTACCTTCCGACTACTCACACCTTTCGCGAGAAACTCCTTCTCAAGAAAGGATCCATTCTTGGCAACAAAAACCTTGCCCTCGGATCTGTGATAGTAAGTATACCCAATCGCTTCCTTAGGGTATCCTATGAAGACGCATTTTTCCGCTTTGGGTTCGAGTTTATCTGGCTCAAGTTTCTTCACATAAACATCGCATCCCCAAACTTTAAGAAATGACAGCTTAGGCTTGTTTCCAAACAATAATTTATACGGTGTCGTTTCAACGGATTTAGATGGTGCCCGATTTAAAGTGAATGCAGCGGTTTCCAGTGCATAACCCCAAAGTGACAGTGGCAAGTCAGTCAGAGACATCATAGATCGAACCATATCCTATTGGGCCATGTAGAGATAAACAAAAAATTTCCCTACGCGGTGATCCCAAGATCTAGCTCAGGTAGAAGGCCACGAGGATTACCACTAGACGCGCAGTTGCGGAATTGATGAAGCACATCACTTGATGCAGTGCAGTCCTCGCGATTCGTTCCGGTTCCATGATCCATGATCCGTTCTTTCTTCACGATCATCAAAGTGCTGAACATACAGCACCTCCGCCGGTATCCACATGTACGAGGAGGAGCGCCGGCGATGGACTGCTAGGTCCGGTACGGCGGTGACAGGACGGACTGGGGCTAGGGTTTCCAACACATGGAGTGAGCTAACCTTGTACTCTAAGCACCTGCGCCCCACCTTATATAGGGAGTGAAAGTGGGCTCCACTCACTTATGGCCCATTCACTAAAAGGCCTATATTAGCCACTACAAGTCTCACTTGCTTACTAAGTCCATGTCTCTATTTGGGTCCAACCCAAATAGGTTTCCTGTTTGGGTCTAACCCAAACTTGCTCCTGCTCTTAAGTGTGTGACCCGACAGGCTCATGGTAACCCGGACACGATTCCGAGTCTCACTCGTGATCGATCAGTTGGTAGCGGCTCCTAGCAGAACGTGCCAACTCCCAAGTACCAATAAGTCATGATGACATACCTTTCCAATGCGACTTTCGTCTGAGTCCCTTTTGCCTCACGATATACCTTGTCGGACTATAGGCGAATGATCGTCATCCCTTAAATAGTCCGACTCTCTTTCTTGATCCGAGATAAGTGATTCATCCGACTAACTCTTAGTCGGCTGCCTCGGTTAACACTTAACCGTGACGCGCATGGCCATGCTTTCCGAATCATATCTTCCGAGGGGGCCCAGAGAATATCTCTCCAGATGGAGGGGCAAAATCCCGTCTTGGTTATTCACATCACGCAGCTTGATTCTCAGTCGAGCCGAAATCTGCCTTTATAACTGCCCAGTGACGGAACAACATTTGACAGAACCTAAGTCGGAGATCCTCAACTCGGATTATGCAATAACCTCAGGTCTAAGGATTACATTGATTGAGACATGCAAATGACGACTTGTTCGTTGTATCTCAATATGGGTCAGTCCGACTCGCTAAACTCTTTAGCCGAATCCGTGTAAGTCGGAATAGCATCTCCATTCCCATGACAAGTGGAACCTAGTCTTCTGCCGACTTTCACATTGGTCCAAGTTGTGTGTCCAGCACAACCTCAATGACCAAGGACAATTAGTATGAACAACGTGAATATGTAGTTCCACAATCAAATCACATATTCGATGATACATATCAGCAGTTCATACATGGACCATAACCTTATGAATACACAGGAATATCATCATACATGATTTCCTCTAGGGCATATTCCCAACAGTCTCCCACTTGCACTAGAGTCAATCTTCTGACATCACATGTCTAGGCATCTAATGCCCATTGCTCTCAGGTGCGCCTCATGCTTCGGCTGTGGAAGTGGCTTTGTCAACGGATCCGCAATGTTTGCATCCATGTGTACTTTGCATAACTTGATATCACCTTGATCCACGAACTGGCGAATAAGGTGGTACCACATGAGTATATGTTTGTTCTTCTAGTGTTGTCTAGGTTCCTTGGCTTGTGCAATAGCACCATTGTTGTCACAATACACGTCTAACGGATTGGACGAGCCCCGAACCACACCAAGATCCATGAGGAAATTCCTCATCCAAACGGCTTCCTTTGCCGCTCCGAGGCAGCAATATACTCAGCCTCTGTCGTAGACGCAGACACCGTTTCTTGCTTGGAACTTTTCCAGCTCATAGCCCCTCCGTTTATCACAAACACATATCCGGATTGCGAACGAGAATTATCTAAGTCAGTGAGATAACTCGCATCCGTGTAACCCTCTACACTGAGTTCATCCCCACCTCCATAAACCAGGAACATATCCTTAGTCCTTCTCAAGTACTTGAGGATATTTTTAGCCACTGCCCAGTGGATTTCTCTAGGGTCAGCCTGGTACCTGCTCACAACACTTAGAGCATAGGAAACATCCGGCCTAGTACAAATCATAGCGTACATGATGGATCTGATTGCAGAAGCATACAGAATCGCACTCATCCGACTTCGCTCATCAGTTGTCGAAGGACACTAAGTCTTGCTAAGTTTTACGCCATGGGACATCGGTAAGAACCCCTTCTTAGATGATTCCATGTTGAACTTCTTCAACACTTTGTCCAAATATGTACTCTGACTCAATCCAATGAGCCGCTTTGATCTATCTCTATAGATCCGGATTCCTAGTATGTAAGTCGCCTCACCCAAGTCTTTCATCGAAAAACTCTTTTCCAATGATTCCTTGGTCTCTTGCAACATCTGGACATCATTTCCAATCAATAATATGTCATCCACATATAAGCTCAGAAAGTTTACTTTGCTCCCACTAAACTTCTTGTATAAACAAGAATCATGATCGCTCTTGATGAAGCCAAACGATTTGACTACCTCATCAAAGCGAATGTTCCAACTCTGAGATGCTTGCTTCAACCCATAAATGGATTTCCGAAGCTTGCATACCTTGTCAGCATTAGCCGGATCGACAAAACCCTCGGGCTATATCATATACACGTCCTCGGTTAAATTTCTGTTAAGGAAAGCCGTCTTGACATCCATCTGCCATATCTCATAGTCGAAATAGGCTGCTATAGCTAACATGATCCGAACTGATTTAAGCATCGCTACAGGAGAGAAAGTCTCATCGTAGTCAACTCCTTGAACTTGTCGGAACCCCTTCGTGACAAGCCGTGCTTTATAGATAGAAACATTTCCATCCATATCAGTTTTCTTCTTAAAGACCCATTTGCACTCAACGGGTCTTGCACCGTCTGGCAGATCAACCAAGTTCCAAACTTGATTTTCATCCATGGACTTTAATTAGGATCTCATGGCTCCAAGCCATGACTCGGAATCAGAACCCACCATCGCTTCCGAATAAGTTGTCGGCTCATCACTGTCCAACAACATCACATCACGAACACTTCACAATCTAGCCGATCTTCGCAGTGTCGGTGCAGTTTCTGGCTCAGGTACCACGTCCGGCTCAACCTCTAAGGCTTTTGCCGACTCACTTCTAGCCGGCATCTCTCGAATTTCTTCGAGATGCACCGTACTCCCACTGACTCCCCTACTGAGAAACTCTTTCTCAAGGAAGACACCGTTTCGAGCGACAAACACTTTGCCCTCTTCTCGGTTGTAGAAGTAGTAACCCAAGGTTTCCCTCGGATATCCCACGAAAATACACTTATCCGACTTAGATGTAAGCTTGTCCGACTGAAGTTGCTTGACAAAAGCTTCACAACCCCAAATCTTAAGAAAAGACAAACTTGGCTTCTTGCCAGTCCACATCTCATGCGGTGTCTTCTCTACCGACTTTGATGGTACTCTGTTTAGTGTGAACGCTGCAGTTTCTAGACAATAACCCCAAAATGATAAAGGCAGATATGTCCGACTCATCATTGACCGTACCATGTACAACAAGGTCCGATTCCTCCTTTCCGACACACCGTTTCTCTGCGGCGTTCCTGGAGGAGTGAGATGGGGAACTATTCCACAACTCTTCAGATGGTCATCAAACTCATGGCTCATGTACTCGCCTCCTCGGTCTGACCGAAGAAACTTTATTTTCTTGCCAAGTTGATTTTGTACCTCATTCTGGAATTCCTTGAACTTTTCAAAGGCTTCTGACTTATGTTTCATCAAGTAGATATATCCATATCTACTCAAATCATCAGTGAAGGTAATGAAGTACTCATAACCACCTCTAGCTGTTGTGCTCATTGGGCCACACACATCACTATGTACTAGTCCCAATAAGTCAGACGCCCTTTCACAACTCTTTGCAAAAGGTGTCTTGGTCATCTTGCCGAGAAGGCAGGATTCGCATGTCTCAAACGACTCTAAGTCGAATGAAGTTAGGAGTCCATCATCATGGAGTTTCTTCATGCGTTTCCAACTTATATGACCAAGACGACAATGCCAAAAGTAAGTCATATTCAGATCATTTGGTTTCAACCTTTTCACATTTATGTTATAGACTGATTCACTATCAAGATTCAAAATAAATAACCCGTCCCGGACAAGCGTAAAGCCATGAAACATATCATTCAAATATAAAGAACAACCATTATTCTTAATATTCGAATCATAGCCCTGTCTCATCAAACATGAGGCAAAAATGATGTTTCGACTAAGCACTGGAACATAGTAACAATTATTTAGCTCCATTATGAATCTAGAAGGTAAATGAAGTTGCATTGTGTCGACTTCCAACGCAGCGACTCTCGCTTTGTTTCCGACTCTAATGTCAACCTCGCCTATTGCAATGCTCCTAGTTCTTACCAGTCCCTGCAACGAGTTGCAGATGTGAATGACTGATCCGGTATCATATACCCAAGAACTACCAGGTGCATCAGCAAGATAAATGTCTATAACATTGCAAACAAGCGTACCTGAGCCGGAAGTCACACCTCTGCTCTTGGCTTTATCAGCCAAGTACTTGCTGCAATTCCTCTTCCAGTGGCCATCCGACTTGAAGTAGAAGCAAGTGGATCCGGCTGCAGGAGATGGCTTAGTCCCTAAGGAAACGCTTTGGACTGGGTCTTGTGCCTTACCTCCTGACTTTGCCTTCTTCTTCTTAGTCGAAGAACTCTTCTTGAATTTAGCCTTGTTTTGTACCATCAACACTTGACTGGCACCTTTTTTGAGATCCGCCTCAGCCTGCTTGAGCATCCCATGTAATTCAGTGAGCTTCTTATCCATACCATGCATGTGGTAGTTCGATATGAACTGGCCATATGCACTAGGAAGAGAGTTCAGAATTATGTCAGTAGCGAACTCTTCGCTAATGGGGTAGCCAAGACTTTCCAAAGACTGCACGTAACCAACCATCTTGATCACATGCAGACTCAGTGGATCGCCATCCTTAAGCTTGCATCTCAACAAAGCCTGAGAGACTTGATACCTCTCAGTCTTTGCCTGAGCCTAGAACATACTTTTGAGGCTTTCGATCATATCGTAGGCCTCAACATTCTCGAACTGCTGCTGCAAGTCCGGTTCCATGTGAGTAAGCATAAGACAGCTAATCTCCGTGGATTCATCACAAATCCGATGGTAGGCATTGGTGGCTGCGACAATCGCATTCTCATCCGGCTCAGCTGGAAGTGGGTTGTCTAGGATACGGTCCCTTTTTTGTTGTTTGAGAACAATTCTCAGATTACGATACCAATTGGTGAAATTAGTTGCATTTAGCTTATCTTTCTCTAAGATGGTTCTCAAAGCAAAACCGGAAATATGAGGAAGACTGCTAGGTGCGATTGATCTACAATAGAAAATATGCAAAACACTTAAGACATGTATCCATAAAAGAGCAAGCATATCAAACACTTTAATATTTATGCTCCCACTAGAACCAACACCCCTCAGATGGTTACTTAGTGATTCAGGACCCTAAATAAGCAAGTCGACTAGTGAGCTTTAGCATCACCGCTAACCGTCAAGTGATATAGGTAGACAACTCCTTGTTAATCGTATCTCATACGACTCCTGTTGGATGGGTGGCATCACATGCCCCGGCTTCCATCCGACCTTTCCCCAAGTCCCACAACCGTTGTGATAGACCTGTCTAGATTACCAAGTGCTTCCGCTATAAGAGTCCGACTCAAACCCACCTAGTCGGAAAGAATTGATAGCACCTCAATTTTATGAGCCTACTACCAAAAATGTCCGACTTGTGATGGTGTAGCACTGGCGGGGAAACCGACTAGACCTTCTTTGAGGGATTACTTTCTACCAACTATCTAATAGAGGTAAAATAGAGACATAACAATAACACAAAATAAAGCAATTATAATGTGAAATGGTATGGCTCTCTTCATGGTGATCTCCATCTCCATAAAGCATGTAATCCGACTCGTGTCAACTCTTGTCACGTGCCATCTTACACCATGTAGCCAACTTGTACACCAACTTGCATGCCTTCCGGATTCTCCAAACAGCTACACTAGCTTGTAATGCAAATTACACAGAGAATCCGACACGCAGGCCGTTATACAATAAGATGACAGCACCTAGGCTCTAGCCGGCTGACAAAATCCGTGATACGCAGATCACGTATGGCTTACACACATCACATGCACATAAGCCATACCATTCACAACATCATCCTGCAAAAACAAGTTATGCATAGATACGATATCTACCGGTGTTGTGAAACTCGCAACGACATCTAAGGCCCTACGATAGGGGGAAGCCGGCGGTCCCGCTAGCCGGATAGCGGGTGGGGATTGAAGGTGCAGCGCCCGACGATTTTTTCCGAAAAACGCAGATCTCATCTGCATTCCGGACATGGATTTCATCATCGGATAAAACAATTTTACCCAAATCTGATCCAGACTCCGATTCGATCAAACTCTTTGATCTTCGATCACTGCATCCGGGTTTACGTGTCACAGTCTACCCTGATGGCGGAAACTGACCGGTAGGGGTATGTCGTTCGATGACCTTAGCAGTTAGATCACGGAAACCAGATCATCCATTCCCCCGAGTACAGTTGATCCAATCAACTTTGTACAAAACTGATCTATCTCATAGATCGACCACCAAAACTGCAATTAGATCCAATCTAACGCCAACCGCATATCACATATGCGCGATCTCGAGCCTAAAACCAGAAGCTAACACTCTGATACCACTGTTGGGCCACGTAGAGATAAATAAAACTTTTCCCTACGTGGTGGTCCCAAGATCCATCTCAGGTAGAAGGCCATGAGGATTACCACTAGACGCGCAGTTGCGGAATCGATGAAGCACGTCACTTGATGCAGTGCAGTCCTCGCGATCCGTTCCGGTTCCACGATCCCTTCTTTCTTCACGATCGTCAAAGTGCTGAACGTACAACACCTCCGCCGGTATCCACACGTACGAGGAGGAGCGCCGGCGATGGACTGCTAGGTCCGGTACGGCGGCGACAGGACGGACTGGGGCTAGGGTTTCCAACACATGGAGTGACCTAACTTTGTACTCTAAGCACCTGCGCCCCAGCTTATATAGGGAGTGAAAGTGGGCTCCACTCACTTGTGGCCCATTCACTAAAAGGCCTATATTAGCCACTACAAGTCTCACTTGCTTACTAAGTCCATGTCTCTATTTGGGTCCAACCCAAATAGGTTTCCTGTTTGGTCCTAACCCAAACTTGCTCCCGCTCTTAAGTGTGTGACCCGACAGGCTCATGGTAACCCGGACATGATTCTGAGTCTCACTCATGATTGATCAGTTGGTAGCGGCTCCTAGCAGAACGTGCCAACTCCCAAGTCCCAATAAGTCATGACGACATACCTTTCCAATGCGACTTTCGTCTGAGTCCCTTTTGCCTCACGATATACCTTGTCGGACTATAGGAGAATGATCGTCATCCCTTAAATAGTCCGACTCTCTTTCTCGATCCGAGATAAGTGATTCATCCGACTAACTCTTAGTCGGCTGCCTCGGTTAACACTTAACCGTGACGCGCATGGCCATGCTTTCCGAATCATATCTTCCGAGAGGGCCCAGAGAATATCTCTCCAGATGGAGGGGAAAAATCCCGTCTTGGTTATTCACATCACGCAGCTTGATTCTCAGTTGACCCGAACTCCGCCTTTATAACTGCCCAGTGACGGAACAACGTTTGACAGAACCTAAGTCGGAGATCCTCAACTCGGATTGTGCAATAACCTCAGGTCTAAGGATTACATTGATTGAGACATGCAAATGACGACTTGTTCGTTGCATCTCAATATGGGTCAGTGCGACTCGCTAAACTCTTTAGCCGAATCCGTGTAAGTCGGAATAGCATCTCCATGCCCATGACAAGTGGAACCTAGTCATCTGCCGACTTTCACATTGGTCCAAGTTGTGTGTCCGGCACAACCTCAATGACCAAGGACAATTAGTATGAACAACATGAATATGTAGTTCCACAATCAAATCACATATTCGATGATACATATCAGCAGTTCATACATGGACCATAACCTTATGAATACACAGGAATATCATCATACATGATTGCCTCTAGGGCATATTCCCAACATATCCAATAAAGTACGATTATGATGTTCTGACACACCATTACGTTGTGGTTTTCTGGAAGGCGTGAGTTGTGAAACTATTCCACAGTCTTTCATATGTGTGCTAAACTTGTAACTAAGATACTCTCCTCCACGGTCGGACCGCAGATATTTGATCTTTTTGTTACGATGATTTTCCACTTCGTTCTGAAATTCTTTGAACTTTTCAAAGGTTTCAGACTTATGTTTCATTAAATAGATATACCCATATCTACTCAAATCATCCGTGAAAGTAACAAAATAACGATATCCACCTCGCGCCGACACACTCATTGGTCCACATACATCAGTATGTATGATTTCCAATAAATCTGTCACCCGTTCCATTGAACTGGAAAACTGCGTTCTAGTCATTTTTTCCCACAAGGCATGGCTCACATGTATCAAATGATTCAAAATCAAGTGATTCCAAAAGTCCATCGGAATGGAGTTTCTTCATGCGTTTAACGCCAATATGACCTAGACGGCAGTGCCACATATATGTAGATATATCATTATCAAGTTTAATCCTTTTAGCATCAACATTATGAATATGCGTAATACTACTATCGAGATCCAACAGAAATAAACTATTCATCACAAGTGCATGACCATAAAAGATATCATTCATGTAAATCGAACAACCATTGTTTTCAGATTTAAAGGAATAACCACTTCGCATCAAACATGATCCGGATACAATGTTCATGCTTAGTGCAGACACCAAATAAACATTATTTAGATTTATCACTAATCCCGATGGCATATGTTGAGGCAGCGTTCCGACGACGATCACATCAACTCTTGATCCATTGCCGACCCTCATCGTGACCTCATCCCTTGCTAGCTGTCGCTTGTTCCGCAGCCCCTGAATCGAGTTACATATATTAGCAACTGATCCCGTATCAAATACCCAGGTGCTACTACCAGTACTAGTCAAGTACACATCAATAACATGTATATCACATATACCTTTGTCTGCCTTGCCGGCTTGTTGTCCGCCAAATACTTGGGGCAGTTGCGCTTGCAATGGCCAGTCCCCTTGCAATAGTAGCACTCGGTATCAGACTTAGGACCAGCTCGGGATTTCTTCTCAGGTGTGGCAATAGATTTGCCGCCCTTCTTTCCCTTTTGCTTGCCTTTCTTGTCTTTCTTGAAACCGGTGGTCTTATTGATCATCAACACTTGATGTTCTTTCCTAATCTCCACATATGCAGTTTTAAGCATTGACAGAAGCTCGGGAAGAGACTTCTTCATGCCTTGCATGTTATAGTTCATCATGAAGCTCTTGTAGCTAGGTGGCAGAGATTGGAGAACAAGATGTATGCCTAGGTCAGTGGGAATCATTATTCCCAAGGACACAAGATTATCGGCATACCCAGACATTTTGAGTACGTGCTCACTAACGGAGCTGTTCTCCTCCACCCTGCAGCTAAAGAACTTTTCAGAAGCATTATAACTCTCTACGGCAGCATGGGTATCGAAAATCATTTTCAATTCTCCCATGGTATCAAAAGAAGTGCCATTTTCAAAATGCTTTCGAAGTTCTGGCTCTAGCCCATATAGTATGCCACAATGAACTAAGTTCTAGTCCTCCTGACGAGTTATATAGACATTTGTTTCCTCGTCAGGGGCATCATGAGCTGATGGGGGGCCTAGCGGCGCCTCTAGCACATATTTCTTTTGTGTAGTAGTGAGGAGAATCCTCTAATTCATAGCCCAGTTGGTGAAGTTACTACCATTCACAGCAAGTTTCTCTTTCTCCATGGACACATTGAAATTAAAAGCAGGTGGTGCAACAGAATTTGTAAAGTTTATTTAGACTAAGTTTATGATATATTGAGTTCAACTAATCCAAATTACTAATGAACTCCCACTCAAAAACGACATCCCTCTTGTCTTTTTGGTGATTACATGAACCAAATCCACTACGCCAAGTCCGATCATCACGTGAGTCGGTGTAGCTTCAAAGGCGAGCATCTATATGGGCATCATATCAACTATATGACTGATGCTTAAACTTTCAGTCCGTGTTCCGAGGCCATGTCTGTAAATGCTAGGCTCGCCAAGTAAGAACCTTAGTATTCGCGTGTGTAAAATTGTCTTACACCCGTTGTATGAAAGCGTAGAGTCGAGTACACCCAATCATCACGTGATGTCTCGAAACATGATCCATAGAATGGTTCATACTTAAGGAAGAACACATTTTATCTTGATATTTAAATGAGGATCATCTTACAATGCTACCAAAAGCGCCAAACTAGCAATATAAGATGCGAACATCTAATGTGTAAAGTGGGATGATATGGTCCATGCATTTGATCTCTATCATATGCATCATGGTATGATCTTTATCATTCCTTTGTGTGTAAGGCCAAGGTCTATGGAATTTACACGTTAAGTGTGTTGTAAGAGTTTCTACCATACATCTACTTACAACATTACCATATGCATGACACTAGCCCATCAACGATCTAAACTAGACGCCTCTAATTTATCCATTGCAAGTTTTACGTGGCTTAGGGCTTTCGGAGACAGAACCGGTCGTACCTACGAACATGGAACCACAACGAGGATAACCAAGTTGTTAGCAACTCGTTGTAAATCAGATATTGACTATAGTAGGAGAGATAGACACCCGCCAGCTACTTATGCAAAACTAGGTGCATGTCATTCGTGGAACCGGTCTCATGTGCGATGACATGTAAGGTTTGTCCGGGCCGCTTCATCCGACTATCCCACCAATATCCAAAATACATGAAATAAGCAATAACATGATCATCATCGCCCACATATGAACATATGTGTACTACCCATGAAAGCACCTACGCATAGATCAGGCTCTGATACCACTGTTGGGATCACAACATAGAAAACAAAAAATTTCCTACGATGAGAACTATACGCCAAGAGCTATCTACTAGATACAAGCAACGGGTGGATATACATCCATAGAGAACTTACCCTCGAAGACAATAGAGTTTTGTTAACAAGTTGGAACTCGTGGATGATGTAGTCGTACGCTTGCCGATCTCAAGATCGCGTGGAAGTCCTAGCGCCGAAAATCAGCAACGCATCTGTCCTCGAACACATGTTCAGGCCACCGAACAACCTCCACCTCCTTGGTCCGACGAATCAGCAGAAGCAGCAACTCCTTCTAGACGCAATGCCACCGGGAACATGTATCTTGCTAGTCCGAGACCATGGGGGAATATTTCTAGAGGGGGATAGATATCCTTCACGAGGAGGTGTGCTTTGTGAGGGAGGAGAGGGGGGCCTTTTATAGGAGAGGGGGGGCTCCTCCCCTCCCATGGCCGGCGCCCATGGGGGGTTCCCCCACCTCTTCCTCATTCATGTGGTGGAAGCTCCACTCACATCAATTTAGCCTCCACCCAAAGTTCCACTCACATGCATTAAATTTCCACCAAATTTTATGCAACTCTCATTTTGATAAAACTCTTTTATTTATTTTATTCAGAATTTTGTTAATTAATTTAATTAACAAACATTCACATAAAACCCCTTGTAACATTTCAATATCACGTGTAGAATCAGTTTCTGCAATTTCACCTGAAACAATTCCGGTTTCCATCGAAATAATTCTAGCGCTTTGCAATTCTTTCGCTTGAAACATATGTGCTCAAAAATAGTGTTTGGCAACCCTTAAGTGTGTCACCCTATGGTTCGTGAACAATGCATACATGATTGAGACTCCTCTCAAATCAATAATCAGAAGCGGGACCTGGAGATCCATACTGACTCCTGCACATTCAACGATGACTTCTGTGATCGTGAGAACCTTTAACGCTAGTATTTAATCCTTTTGTCTGATGATATATTACTTGTCCGATATTCGATCATCGGTATCCAAATACCTAGTTTGATCTTGTTACCGACATGCACTCTTTTCTCGTTCCCGTGATATAACATTCTAGTGATCACATCACTTGCTTGCAAGATATCTTAATGTGATATCACTGAGAGGGCCTAGAGTATATCTATCCATCATCGGGATTGACAAATTCCACTCTTGATCCATGAGCCTCAACATGACATCTTCAGAGTATCTGAACCCACCTTTATAGTTACCCTTTTATGGTGTGACATTTGATGTTATCAAGTTACTCTTCTGATGTCAGCAATTAACATGATCTCATGGTCTAAGGATAAAGATTACTTCGTATGATGTTATAGCAATATAAACATAATGAGTTTGATCGTAATGCTATACTTCGGATGAATGTTCATCACATCATTTCACAAATGTTGTGACCTAGTTATTAACAACATCCAATGTCCATGATCAGGAAACTTTGATCATCTTGTTAATCAACGAGCTAGTCTATAAGAGAGGCATAACTAGGAACCTTTTATTTGTTTATTGAAACACACATGTATTGACGTTTCCTATCAATACAATTATAGCATGCAAAATAAACATCTATCATATACAAGGAATACATAATAGCAACTTTATTATTGCCTCTCAGGGCATATTTCCTTCATTTCATTCACATGGTGTCTTACCATTGCACTAGCTAGTTTTCATCAAAACATTTAAACTAAAAATTTGAAAATTTTGAAAAAATTGTTTCGCAATATGCTGAACCATGTATGAACATGTTTGCCTTTCAAACTAGATGACCAATGTCAAGGCCATATGTTCACCATAATTTATGATAATGAACCATATTTGGTAGATTGGTGCATATTGGCATTTAAACATTGTTTAGGGAAAGAGCTTCCATATTTGAAGTTATTTTAAATTTTCTAATTTATAACAATGGATTTTGTCATGAATCAACCACAAATATTATGGCTCGAAAGCACACCATCCAATTTCACACAAAGTATAACCTATTTAATTGATAATTCTCAAGTTTTATGCTATATTTGTGCAATAGGATGACTTTATTGCTACTTAAGGAAAGTATCTTAGATTTTGGTGTGCAAATTCATGATACCTACTTCCTCATGTTTAAAAAAATCACTTGAAGGTACCCAAGTAGTAAAACAAGAGAGAACCACCAAGATTCTGCAAGATTCAACTTCTTGATATGAATATGCTAATGCCACCAAATTTGGGCCTTATGAATGAAAACAATCAGGAAAATGAAATATAATTTGAAGTAATACCTTTCTTTCACATGGTGTCTTACTATTGTACTAGCTAGTTTCCATGAAAGCATTTAAACTTAAAATTTGACAAATTTGAAAAAACTTGTCAGACGATATGGTATAACATGTATGAATATATGCATGGTTTTGAGACCATATGACCAAGTTCATGGCAATATCTTTGTCATAGTTTATAATAACCTGTCCATATTTAATAGATTGGTGCATATTTGCATCTCATATATTTTTTACAAAGGAAGCTTCCAAATTTGAAATTATTTTCAATTTTCCAAGTGACAACAATACAATGGCTTTGGTCGTGAAGCAATTACAGAAATATGGCTCAAAATCCCACTGCCCCAATTTTCACACAAAGTATAGCCAATTTACAATTGATAATGCCCAAGTTTCAATATTTTTCAAGATTTATGCCTATATTCCTATAAAGAATCACGATACGACAATTTAGCAAAAGTATCTCAAATCTAGATCTACACGTGCATGATACCTGCTTGCTCATAATTTTTATTAAATTCATTTGAAGTTATTAAAGTAGTAAAACAAGGGAGAACCACCAAGAATTCTGCATGATTCAACTTCTTGATATGTGAATGCTATAGCTACCAAGCAAATTTGGGGCTTATGAATGAAACAATCAAGAAAATTAAATATAATTTGAAGTAATGCCTTTCTTTCACATGGTGTCTTAGCATTGCACTAGCTAGTTTCCATGAAAACATCTGAACTTAAACTTGACGATTTAAAAAAACTTGTCAAACGATATGGCGTACCATGTATGAATATGCATGCATGGCTTTCGAACTAGATGAACAAGGTCGATCATGACAATATATTTGCCATAGTTTATAATGTATTGTCCATATTTTGTAGATTGGTGTATGTTGGCATTTCAAACATTGTTTACAAAGCAAGCTTCTAGAATTGAAGTGATTTTCAATTTTCCAAGTGATAATAATGACATTTGTCATGAGGCAACTAGAAAAATATGGCTCAAAAAATCCCACCGCACCAACTTTTTTAAAATTCATTTCAAGGTACCCAAGTAGTAAACAAGGGAGAACAACCAAGAGCTCTGTAAGATTCAACTTCTTAATATGGATGCTAATGCCAACAAATTTGGGCCTTATGAACAAAAACAATCAAGAAAATTAAATATAATTTCAAGTAATACCATTCTTTCGCATGGTGTCTTACCATTGCACTAGCTAGTTTCCATGAAAACATTTAAACTTAAAATTTGATAGTTTTGAAAATAAAAACAATATGGCCTACCATGTATGAATATGCATGGCTTTCAAACCAGATGACCAAGGCCGTGGCAATATATTTTCCATAGTTTATAATAACCTATCCATATTTGGTACATTGGTGCATATTTTTATTTAAACATTGTTTACAAAAAGAGCTTCCATATTTGAAGTTATTTTAAATTTTCCAATTGACGACAATGGCCATTGTCATGAATCAACCACAAAGATTATGGCTCGAAAGCACACCACCCCATTTTTCACACAAAGTATAACCTATTTAATTAATAATTCCTAAGTTTTATGGCCATATTCGTGCAGTAGAATGACTTTATGGCTGTTTAATGAAAGTATCTCAAATGTTGGTCTACAAGTGCGTGATACCTGCTTGCTCATGATTTTTTAAATTTATTTTAAGGTACCCAAGTAGTAAAACAAGAGAGAACCACCAAGAGTTCTGCAAGATTCAACTTCTTGATATGAATGCTAATACCACCAAATCTGGGCCTGATGAATAAAACAATCAAGAAAATTAAATATAATTTAAAGTAATGCCTTTCTTTCACATGGTGTCTTACTATTGCACTAGCTAGTTTTTGTGAAAATTAAATATAAATTGAAGCAATGTCTTTATTTCACATGGTGTCTTGCTATATGCACTACCTAGTTTCCATGAAAAAGTATTCTTAAAGTTGGTTGTAACATCCCAAAACTTTAATCCAAGGTTATTACGATCCAAATCATCAAAATTAGGGTCAACAAAAACTTTTCCAATTTAAATTATTAAAGCATTCATATGTGTGTGCATTTAAATTAGGAGTTTATTTGAATTTCCATGATTAATTGATCCATTGCTTGTAAAATGATTCTTAGGTGAAATAAACATCATCTATATCATTCCCAAACAATTCCCAAAGAAAAACAAATCAAAATGAATAAAAGAAGAGAATGGTCATTTGTGCCATTTTAATCAACATGCCTACTTTGGCTATTCCTAGTACTCAAAACCTAATAGAAACAATTGTGGATCTTTGCACCCATTGCTAGTACATGTAATGATGTACCAAGGCCCACTTTGTGATCTACCAAAAACTTTCAAACACTAAATTTAAATGGCATTTGAAAATTGAATCTAGTTCATATGGGAAGATCCCACTATTTCAAAAAGCACTCAAATGAGCTCAATTTTCAAAACCCAAGCACCCACAGAGTCTCAAGCTTATTACTAGTACACCCACCAAAAATCTTTTCAAAATTTAGAAGTAAATTTCTTGCGGCCATTTCCACAAACACTTGGTAGGCAGGATTCAAACTCTAAACCTAGCTCACTGTTTTCTACAGGGTTTTCCCCCCATTTGATCTCCATTTACTCCCTCTGTCTCCAATTGATCTAACCAAAGCCTAAGCACCTCACCCCTTTGTCCCTAGCAGCAATGCCATGCCACCCCGAGCACCATGTCGCCGACCTAACTTGCAACCGCCGCAGCAGACTGCCCCTCTCTCTCTCGCCATGTCTATGAGCTAGCCTAGACCTCACCGCCACTCTCTGTCCCCTCCCCGAGCACAACCGAGCCGTGGACCACCCATAGCGTGCCATGCCCAGAGTGTCTGCGCCATGCAGAGCACGCGCTAGAGCGCCGCGCCCGACACGCGTGCACATGCCGCCCCTCGAGCGCAGCCCGTGTCCACCGCGTCGCCACGACCCAGGGAACACCCCAGACATGCCCGTTCGCCGCCAATTGCACCACAACCACCACTCACCGTGAAGACCGCCGCCTCTGGCGCTTAGAGCGTGAGCATCGCCTGACCAAACGCCACCGCCCATAAGCCCGCATTTAAGTCCTAGAGCACCGCCAGGAGACCAGCCACCATCCCCTACCTCGAGCCACGCCGCTAGCATTTTGTGCAGCCCTCGCCAGAGTCGCCCGCCCATCCCTTTCGGTCGCCTCGTCGAGCCTATATAAGGAGGCCACCCCCAACCTTATTCTGCACATCACTCACCTCCCCTCTTTCCACTGATCAATCCCCACTTCTCCCCAAAGCCGCTCGAGCTCGTAGTCGCCAGAATTTCACTGGAGCTGGCCACCTCTGGAGGAGAAGGGCCCCGCTGATTACGACCACCCCCGGAGCTGCCTCGACCACCCCTGAACTCGCCGTCGTCCACCAGTTCGTTTGCCCCCATCACCGTCGTCGCTAGAGCCCTGGTACGCAACCTGAGCACCCCCACCGAGCCGTTAGGGTTAAACCTCGTCGGGGACATGTCGGTCGTCGACGACGAGCCCCAGCCGTTGATCTTAGTTCTAATCTAACAGCCCACATCGCCCCGTACCGCTTCGTGTGTTATGAGCCGCTGACTGGTGGACCCCTCCTGTCAGCTGTGCCCTGCGCCGCAGAGTGTCACTAGGCCGGCCAGATAGCTTTCCCGCGTGACCCATTTAATTCAAATTAGGATTTTTCTTTTTTAGTCTAAACTTAGTTCTGTCCCCTAGTTTAAAAATCAATTCAGAGAGATTTATAAATCCAAATGGAGTGATTCCAATTTCTTTTAGAAAGCTACTGAAAATATCTACCCAAGCCCATTGGATTTAATTCAATTAGAGTTAGAGATCTCTCCTAGTAAAAATAATAATACAAAAGCTTTTGCACATTCAAACATTTTTATAAAATCAACCATGATAGATTTTGAGTTGATTCCAACTCTCAAAAATCACATTTAACCATACCTATCTGAATATGTAATAATATTAGGGTTTTCATGCAGTGTAGTACCAAAATAATGCTATATAGGCATTTCTAGTCACTTTAAATCATTAAATAATGAACTTAAACCAAAGTAATTGTGACACAACCCTTAAATCACATTCCCACATGTTAGAATATGTGGTGATGACATGTGTCCACATGATCCCATATTTTAAGTGGTGAATATTAAATCTTAGCTAATTTTTCAATGAGTAGAAATTACTTTTCTAAAATAAAAAGGATGAAACTATTGAATAAAACTTGTGATGCTTGTGATGATAATAGATCATCAAATGTGTTCCTTAGAGTGCTAATTATACTAGTTAAGTATTGTTTGGTGATTGTGTACTCTGTATGTATTAATAGATGATAGTACCGACCAAGCTTTCGAGGAGGAGGAGTTCTATCAAGAAGGGGAAGAAAACTTCAACCACTGCACCAACCAAGGCAAGCTAGCACATCCAAGTTAACCCTTGCAAGTTGTACTTGCAAGTCACCATTAACAATGCAAGCTAACCCTTGCAATCTAGATAACCCAAGCAAAGATGCTTTAGGCATGCTTTGGATATACCACTTTGACTAGCATTTACCCCAAGTATTATTTTCAAGCTTTACTTCCTTTACTTTACCCAAAGCCCTTTACTTGTTTTGAAGGTAGCATAAAGAGTATAAAACTTGACCTATTTAGATAACTTTAGATGTCATTCTATGGCATGAGATTGATCCCATCTTTCCACCTTAGTGAACACTCTTAACTTAGTAGTTTAGAGTAGATAAAAACTGGAGTCACTTTAGATGGGAGTACTTGGTGAAAATGAATTATGAAAACCTTGGAATGATGAGTCATTCTATTGAGATGTTTTGACATGTGTTGAGAAACACAAATGGTTTATGATGGTGAAAATGTTGAGGCATGAGCCTTAACCCTTTTACAAAACTGATGGTCGGATTCGGATGCGATACCATTCCAAATTTACCGTACAACCACAATACCTGAATTGGGTAAGGCTTAGCCGGAAGTTTATATGCATTAGTATTAGTTCCCTCGCGGGAGAGGTTTGAGTTGAGGCTACCTCTCAATGTTGTCCACCTATGAAGTGCCCAAGATGACAGATGGTCATGGTTGGGAGGCCATGCTCATAGGAGAGGTGCTTATACTAGGGTGTGTAAAGGAAAGGTTATGTTTGATTATCTGCATACTAAGTATGATGATTCAGGGTTATCCCTGACAGATGTATCGAATCTTGTGGTGAAAGTGTACCACCTCTGCAGAGTGTCAAACTATTCGAATAGCCGCGTCCGCGGTTATGGACAATTGGAATGGCCATACTGTTTCGTTATCAGATGTTTTCAAAATAACTTATGAAAGGAATGATGAATCTTGACTTGAACACAATAGGGTTGTGTTTATGACAATAGCTTCCCAACTTAAGTGATTCTAGAACTTTATTTTATCTTTCTTTGCTTTAGAACTCAGCTTAGGTTTCAAACTTAGCTTTATAGTTAAACATAGAGTTAACACTTTAACCTAGAACTATAGTACTTGTTAGTGGTAGTTTGCGAGTACTTAAAGAGTACTCATGGATTTTGTGCCCAGCTATTTTCATGGCCAGACTATGAAGGAGACTACCAAGATGATGGCCAGCAGGATGGCTATGATAACTAGGACTATCTGCCTTTGTAGCATTGCCTGTGCCCCTGAAGATGGACCCCACTGCTATGCTTATCTTTTATTCCGTTGCTTGTTGTATTAAGACTGGATCATGAGATCCTTATTTGTGTAAGACCTTATTTATGGTTTGTAATGGATGATGTACTGTGATATCCAATCTGTTATGTCTCGCAAAAATGGTAATCCTGGGATTGCGATGTATGACATAACAGGCATCTGGGATTAAAAATCCGGGTGTTGACAAGTTGGTATCAGAGCCATCCTAACCATAGGAGACCCTAGTTAGAATGGACGTCCGAACAAAACTTAGTTGCAAAACCAAAGTGAGTATCTATGAAAAATTATTTCCTCTCTTATCCTTGGGAATTCATTCTTTCTCAAAAATTCATGTTCCTCAAAAATCTTACATTACTACTTAAAATTTGACACACTTGGTCACTTCACTAATTTCCTCATCCTTAATTCTTGTAGATGGAGACTCAGTTCAGCAAGTTCTACCAGTTGGGAAACGGAGGTCAACTGATCTTCGAGAGGGATCTGGATTCACTTTTGGAGTTACCGGGACGCCCACATCCGGAGTTTCTTGGAGCTCAACTTCCAGGACCCCCAGGAGGAGATTTATAGTGGCTAGTCACCGCTGATCTTAGAGGAAGCATAGAAGCACCAACATCCGGGAGAATCCAGTTCTCCGTGAGAGAGAACAACTGGCTAGATGGATTAGCCAGGGCAATGCATGAAGCTCTCGCACGTCTATGTGCCCTTAGCGTCAACCAAATCCAAGGAACCCATTTTGCTCACTATGCAAGACGTGACTTCATGGGAATGCCAATGGAGATGCCGAGTCACCCAGAGCTGAAGCATCAAGTGGAGAACCTTGACTTCTTGTTGTACGATTGTCAGAAGGAGTTGGACAATGCTAGGGAGTTAGCCAACCACAACCGTGCCATTGCCGACCAGAAGGCCCAGACTTCCTCACTGCTAGTCAAGGATTGTCAGTCTCTTTGCCTCCAACGCGAGAAGAAGGATCGCACCATCGCCCGTCTTCACAAGAAGCTGGCCGACCTCGAGAAGACCGTCAAGGAGTAAGAAGCTCAGCTTGCAGCAAAGGAGGAAGAAGAGGAGGGTGAAGACATCCAGGGAGACATGGATTCTTACCTCAGCAATGATGATGACTTTCTGGAGGAGGATGCTGTGGACTTCTACACTGACGATGAGGACTCCGACTTCATCGATGATGAGTAGATGCACTAGAGCACTGTCGTAGCATGAGATGTATCGGTCCCACTGTATCGTAGCTTACAGAATGGTTCTTCAAACCATCTGTTTTCCTTTGATTTTTTTGTGGTGTGTGTTTGTATCGTGTGCTTGTTTGCATGAATGAAATGGAGTTAGTTGCAAAACCTGAGTCAAACTCAAAGTTTTAGCTTTGAAACCAAAACCATGAACCTTAGAATTTCCCTCTTACCCTTGTATCTACCTCAATCTTCAGATGACTCGTGGAAACCAAGGAGGGAGCAGCTCGTCGCAAGACCCAATGCTGCAGATCTTGCAGAATCTCATCGCATACAGAGAAGCAAGCAGGGCAGAACACCAAGCTAATCTAGCAACACTGCAACAGATTGCCCAGATGGCTCTCAACAACCAAGGACATGGAAACCAGGATCACCATGTATCCAAACTCAAAAACTTTCAGAATACCAATCCCCCAATCTTTAACCAAGCTAAAAACGCACTAGATGCTGATGACTGGTTACAGACAATGGAAAACAACTTAGAAGTTGCAGGAGTTGATGACAACGAGAAAGTTCTCTTCACCACCCACTACCTGGCAGGAGATGCAAGAGCTGGGTGGACCAGTATCCGTAACATGAACCATGGTCAAGTGATGGCATGGGAAGCCTTCAAAATCAAGTTCAGCCGCACCCACGTGCCGCAAGGTCTAGTCACCAGAATGAGGGATGAGTTCCGCGACTTGAAGTAAGGCAGAATGACTGTGGTAGAGTACCGTGATAGATTCCTATCACTTGCCAGATATGCACCTGATGAGATCAACACGGAGGCCAAGAAGAAGGAGAGATTCCTGAACGGACTGCATGATGAGATGCAGACTATCCTCGTCAACATCTGTTTCTAGGATCTCGAAGAGCTAGTCGACTCTGCCATTCAGATGGAAGGGAAGATTAACCAGGAAAACAACAACCGCAAACGTCATATGATGCAGTAATCTGGATCCAACAGTCACCAGAAGTACCGTCCCAACCCCTCACCAGGATATGCACCAAGGAACAATCGACCCCCAATGTCTCGCCCAAGCTACCCCAACCGCAGCGGAGGCAATGTGAAGTCCGGAGGAAACAATCACAACTCCGGCAACGCCAACAACTTCAACCGTGCACCTCCCAAGAGCAACAACAACAACAACAACACTGCACCCAGAACTGGCAGCAATGTTGTGCTGGTCGCAACAAAGGAAAAGTACCAGATCACTTGTTTCGAGTGTGGAGTGAAGGGTCACTATTCCAATGAGTATCCCAAGAAGACTGCAACCAATGCCAATGTGAATGCCCCAGCTCAACAACAGTGTCGTGTTCAACCAGGGAAAAGATTTGCCCTAGGGAACCCTCACAACTGCAACGGTCGTCTCTTCCACATGAACGCAGAAGAAGCCCAAGAAGCTCCAGATGTCGTGTTGGGTATGTTTTCTGTCAACTTAGTTTTAGCAAGAGTGTTGTTTGATTCGGGAGCATCGCATTCATTTCTCACCGAAGAATTGGCATGCACTAGTAAGATTCACGCAACCAACTTGAAGCATGTCATGATAGTTCAAATCCCCGGTTCAACAACCAAAGCTAGAAAAATTGGCAAAGTTGTGCCTATCAGAATACATGGGATAGATTTTTATGCCAACCTAATTGTACTTGGAACCAAAGGATTGGAAGTAGTACTAGGTATGGACTGGATGTCAAGGCATAAAGGACTGATAGACTGTGCTAAGAAAGCCATCACCATGACTAGTAGATCTGGAGTAACAGTAGAGCATATATCTGAAACCCTACCCCGTCAATTCAAGTGCAACAAGAGTCTAGCCCTACCCACCATAGACCAAGTCAGAGTAGTCTGTGAATACCCCGACGTATTCCCAGATGAATTGCCAGGTATGCCCCTGGATAGGGATATTGAGTTCATTATCGAACTAATCCTCGGAACCGGACCCATAGCCCAGAGACCCTATAGCATGAACCTCTCAGAGTTAGTGGAACTGAAGAAGCAGTTGGATGCCATGTTAGCAAAAGGCTTGATTCAACCAAGCGCATCGCCATGGAGATCACCAGTGTTATTTGTCAACAAGAAACATGGAGGAAATCGTTTGTGCACAGATTACAGGAAGTTGAATGACGTCACCATCAAGAACAAGTACCCCTTGCCAAAGGTAGAGGTTCTATTTGATCAGTTGACTGGAGCCCAGGTATTCTCAAAGATTGATCTTAGGACTGGTTATCACCAACTTAAGATTTGTGCAACGGATATTCCTAAGACCGCCTTTACTACTCTCTATGGTTTATGCGAGTATTCGGGTATGCCTTTTGTATTAACCAATGCCCCTACTTATTTCATGAATCTCATGAATAAGATCTTTATGAATTTCCTAGATAAGTTTGTAGTTGTGTTTATCGACTATATCCTTATCTACTCCAATTCAGAAGAAGAGCATGAGCAACATCTGAGAATCATCCTAGAAACCCTGAGAGAGCATCGGTTATATGCCAAGTTCAGCAAGTGTGAGTTTTGGCTAAAAGAAGTAGGATTCCTGGGACATATTGTGTCTGCCGGAGGAGTCTCTGTTGATCCCGCCAAGATCAAAGACGTCGAAGAATGGGAAGCCCCAACCACTCAAACCCAAGTCCGTGCATTTCTCGAATTAGCGGGATACTACCGCAAGTTCATAGAAGGATTCTCGAGCATCGCCAGACCCATGACCCAATTGCTAAAGAAGGACAAGAAGTTTGAATGGACAGACAAGTGCGAAGCCAGTTTCTAGGAGTTGAAGAAAAGATTGATTTCAGCCCCAATTTTGATCATGCCAGATATCAAGAAGCCATTTGATGTGTATTGTGATGCATCCAAGATTGGTCTCAGATGTGTATTGATGTAAGAGGGAAAAGTCATCGCTTATCTGTCTCGACAACTGAAGCAGCATGAGCAGAACTATCAGACCCATGATCTTGAGTTAGCAGCTGTAGTTTTGGCATTGAAGACATGGCGTCATTATCTTATGGGAAATCGCTGTGAGATTTACTCAGATCACAAGAGCTTGAAGTATATTTTCACTCAGAAGGAGCTGAATATGAGGCAAAGGAGATGGATAGAGTTAATCAACGATTATGACCTTGACATTCACTATCACCCCGGCAAAGCCAATATGGTAGCGGATGCTCTTAGCAGACTACCGTGTCGGCTAAACACCATGATCAAGGAGAAGCAACCAAGTTTGTATGAGGAGTTGGAGCAGTTTAGAATTGAGCTAGTTAGCAAAGGATTTTTAGCTAGCATTGAACTCCAACCCACTTTGATTAGCCAAATCAAGGAAGCCTAGAAGGGAAATGGAAGTATCGACGGAATCAAACATCGTACTGGTACAGGAAAGGTACCTGGATTCACCGAAGACGAAGAAGGAGTTCTATGGTACAAAGGACGTATCTGTGTGCTAGCAGATTCGGAGCTGAAGCAAGTTATCATGCAGGAAGCTCATGATACTCTTTATTCTATCCACCCCGGAGGAACAAAGATGTATCAAGATTGGAAAGAGCAATTTTGGTGGGACAAGATGAAGAGAGAAATCAGAAGCTACATCGCCAAGTGTGACATCTGTCAAAGAGTCAAAGCAGAGCATCAGAGACCTGCAGGACTGTTGCAACCATTGCAGATTCCAGAATGGAAATGGGATTCCGTCGGAATGGACTTTATCACCGGTTTGCCTACTTCCAGTAGGAGAAATGACTCAATCTGGGTCATAGTTGATAGACTGTCCAAGGTAGCTAACTTTATCCCTGTCAAGACTACCTACCAGAGTTCAAAGCTAGCAGAACTGTATATTGCTAGGATTGTTAGTCTGCATGGAACCCCCAAGACCATAGTATCAGATCGAGGAACCCAATTTACCTCGAGATTTTGGCAGAAAGTTCAGGAAGGATTAGGCACCAAGTTGAATTTCAGCACCGCTTATCACCTGCAAACTGATGGACAGACTGAGAGAGTCAACCAGATCCTAGAGGATATGTTAAGAGCTTGTGTGTTAGAGTATGGATCAAAATGGGAAGACTGCCTGCCTTTCGCAGAATTCTCATATAACAACAGTTATCAAGCTAGTTTGTAGATGGCACCATTTGAGTTCCTATACGGAATAAAGTCTCGCAACCCTTTGAATTGGTCGCAAGTAGGAGAGAGTCAGATTTTTGGACCCGACATTCTCCGAGAAGATGAAGAGAAGGTTCACAAAGTCCGTGAGCATCTCAAGACCGCCCAATCCAGACATAAGAGTTTTGTTGACAAGAGAAGGAGAGACCTGCCTTTCAATGTCGGAGATTTTGTATATCTCAAGGTTTCACCATTGAAAGGAACCCAACGCTTTAGTCTGAAGGGAAAGTTAGCCCCCAGATATATCGGACCCTTCAAGATTCTGAACCACTGAGGAGAAGTATCGTATCAACTAGAACTACCCGAAGAGATGTCAGCCATCCATAATGTGTTCCATATCTCGTTACTTCGCAAATGCCTAGAAGTGCCGGAGAAGACTAAAGTTTTCAAGAACATCGATCACAGAGCTATTGAAATCAACAATGACCTGACATATCGTGAATGCCCATCCATATCTTGGAATAAGCCTACAGAACCACCAGAACCAGGAGTATCAAGTTCCTCAAGATCCAATGGAGCAACCATACATAGGAGGAAGCCACTTGGGAGCGAGAAGATTACATGAGGACAGAGTTCCCAGATCTCTTTAGTTCCTAGTAAATCTCGGGACGAGATTTTGTTTAAGGGGGGAAGGTTTGTAACATCCCAAAACTTTAATCCAAGGTTATTAAGATTCAAATCATCAAAATTAGGGTCAACAAAACCTTTTCTAATTTAAATTATTAAAGCATTCATATGTGTGTGCATTTAAATTAGGAGTTGATTTGAATTGCCATGATTAAGTGATCCATTGCTTGTAAAATGATTCTTAGGTGAAATAAACATCATCTAGATCATTCCCAAACAATTCCCGAAGAAAAACAAACCAAAATGAATAAAAGAAGAGAATGGTCATTTGTGCCATTTTAATCAACATGCCTACTTTGGATATTCCTAGCTCACTGTTTTCTACAGGGTTTTGCCCCCATTTGATCTCCATTTACTCCCTCTATCTCCAATTGATCTAACCAAAGCCTATGGACCTCACCCCTTTGTCCCTAGCAGCAATGCCATGCCACCCCGAGCACCATGTCGCCGGCCTAACTTGCAACTGCCGCAGCAGACCGCCCCTCTCTCTCTCGCAATGTCTATGAGGCCCAGACCTCACCGCCACTCTCTGTCCCCTCCCCGAGCACAGCCGAGCCGTGGACCACCCGTAGCGCGCCACGCCCAGAGTGTCTGCGCCAAGCCGAGCATGTGCCAGAGCGTCGCGCCAGACACGCATGCACACGCCGCCCCTCGACCGTAGCCCGCGTCCACCACGTCACCACGACCCAGGGAACATCCCAGACATGCCCGTTCGCCGCCAATTGCACCACAGCCACCGCTCGCCGTGAAGACAGCCGCCTCTGCCGCTCAGAGCGTGAGCACCGCCCGACCAAACGCCACCGCCCATAAGCCCGCATTTAAGTCCTAGAGCACCGCCAGGAGACCAGCCACCGTCCCCTACCTCGAGCCACGCCGCTAGCACGTTGTGCAGCCCTCGCCGGAGTCGCCCGCCCATCCCTTTCGGTCGCCTCGCCGAGCCTATATAAGGAGGCCACCCCAGCCTTATTCTGCACACCACTCACCTCCCCTCTTGCCACTGATCAGTCCCCACTTCTCCCCGGAGTCGCTCGAGCTCATAGTCGCTGGAATTTCACCAGAGTTGGCCGCCTCTAGAGGAGAAGGGCCCTGCTGATTGCGACCACCCCCGGAGCTGCCTCGACCACCCCTGAGCTCGCCGTCATCCACCAGTTCATTTGTCCCCATCGCCGTCATCGCTGGAGCCCTGGTACGCCCCTGAGCACTCCCACCGAGCCGCTAGGGTTAAACCTCGTCGGCGACATGTCCGTCGTCGATGACGAGCCCCAGCCGTCGATCTTAGTTCTAATCTAACGGCCCACATTGGCCCGTACCGCTTCGCGTGTTAAGAGCCGCTGACTGGTGGACCCCCCTGTCAGCTGTGCCCCGCGCCGCAGAGGGTCACTAGGCCGGCCCGTTAGCTTTCCCGCGCGACCCATTTAATTCAAATTAGGATTTTTCTTTTTTAGTCTGAACTTAGTTCTGTCCCCTAGTTTAAAAATCAATTCAGAGAGATTTATAAATCCAAATGGAGTGATTCCAATTTTGTTAGAAAGCTACGGAAAAGATCTACCCAAGCCCGTTAGATTTAATTCAATTATAGTTAGAGATCTCTCCTAGTAAAAATAATAATACAAAAGCCTTTTCACATTCAAACATTTTTATAAAATCAACCATGATAGTTTTTGAGTTGATTCCAACTCTCAAAAATCACATTTAACCATACCTATCTGACTATGTAATAATATTAGGGTTTACATGCAGTGACTTTGGACTAGTACCAAAATAATGCTATATAGGCATTTCTAGTCACTTTAAATCATTAAATAATGAACTTAAACCAAAGTAATTGTGATCCAAACCTTAAATCACATTCCCACATGTTAGAATATGTGGTGATGACATGTGTCCACATTATCCCATATTTTAAGTGGTGAATATTAAATCTTAGCTAATTTTTCAATGAGTAGAAATTACTTTTCTAAAATAAAAAGGATGAAACTATTGAATAAAACTTGTGATGCTTGTGATGATAATAGATCATCAAATGTCTGCCTTAGAGTGCTAATTAGACTAGTTAAGTATTGTTTGGTGATTGTGTACTCCGTATGTATATATAGACGATAATACCAACCAAGCTTTCGAGGAGGAGGAGTTCTATCAAGAGGAGGAAGAAAACTTCAACCACTGCACCAACCAAGGCAAGCTAGCACTATCCAAGTTAACCCTTGCAAGTTGTACTAGCAAGTCACCATTAACAATGCAAGCTAACCCTTGCAATATAGATAACTCAAGCAAAGATGCTTTAGGCATGCTTTGGATATACCACTTTGACTAGCATTTACCCCAAGTATTATTTTCAAGCTTTACTTCCTTTACTTTACCCAAAGACCTTTACTTGTTTTGAAGGTAGCATAAAGAGTATAAAACTTGACCTATTTAGATAACTTTAGATGTCATTCTATGGCATGAGATTGATCCCATCTTTCCACCTTAGTGAACACTCTTAACTTAGTAGTTTAGAGTAGATAAAAATTGGAGTCACTTTAGATGGGAGTACTTGGTGAAAATAAATTATGAAAACCTTGGAATGATGAGTCATTCTATTGAGATGTTTTGACATGTGTTGAGAAACACAAATGGTTTATGATGGTGAAAATGTTGAGGCATGAGCCTTAACCCTTTGACAGAACTGATGGTTGGATTCCGATGCGATACCATTCCAAATTTACCGAACAACCATAATACCTGAATTGGGTAAGGCTTAGCCGGAAGTTTATATGCATTAGTATTAGTTCCCTCACGGGAGAGGTTTGAGCTGAGGCTACCTCTCAATGTTGTCCACCTATGCATTGCCCAAGATGACAGATGGTCATGGTTGGGAGGCCATGCTCATAGGAGAGGTGCTTATACTAGGGTGTGTAAAGGAAAGGTTATGTTTGATTATCTGCATACTAAGTATGATGATTCAGGGTTATCCCTGACAGATGTATCGAATCTTGTGGTGAAAGTGTACCACCTCTGCAGAGTGTCAAACTATTCGAATAGCCGCGTCCGTGGTTATGGACAATTGGAATGGCCATACTGTTTCGTTATCAGATGTTTTCAAAATAAGTTATGAAAGGAATGATGAATCTTGACTTGACCAAAACAGGGTTGTGTTTATGACAATAGCTTCCCAACTTAAGTGATTCTAGAACTTTATTTTATCTTTCTTTGCTTTAGAACTCAGCTTAGGTTTCAAACTTAACTTTATAGTTAAACATAGAGTTAATACTTTAACCTAGAACTATACTACTTGTTAGTGGTAGTTTGCGAGTACTTAAATAGTACTCATGGATTTTGTCCCTAGCTATTCTCATGGCCAGACTATGAAAGAGACTACCAAGATGATGGCCAACAGGACGGCTATGATAACTAGGACTATCTGCCTTCGTCAGCATTGCCTGTGCCCCTAAAGATGGACCCCACCACTACGCTTATCTTTTATTCTGCTGCTTGTTGTATTAAGACTGGATGATGAGATCCTTATTGTGTAAGACCTTATTTATGGTTTGTAATGGATGATGTACTGTGATATCCAATCTGTTATGTCTTGCAAAAATGGTAATCCCGGGATTGCGATGTATGACATAACAGGCATCTGGGATTAAAAATCCGGGTGTTGACATTGGTGCATATGTCTGTGATAGTCTGTGATAACCTGTTCATATATGGTAGATTGGTGCATGTTGGCATTTCAAACATTGTTTACAAAGGAAGCTTCTTGAATTGAAGTTATTTTTTATTTTCCAAGTGACAACAATGTTTTTGTGCAGCAACTACAAAAAATATAGCTCAAAATCCCACCGCCCCAATTTCCACATAAAGTATAAAATATTTGATGGATAATGCCGAAAGTTTCATGCGGATGGTGGGTCTACAAAAGTCAGTGTAGGTTAGAGTGGGTGGGCGGACAATTACTAAGGAAGGGTAGGGAAGCGGCGATAGGGTGATGCAGCCGGGAGATCGCAAATTTACCACCTGTATCCCTCTATTATTGCGGTGCTCCTCAGGTTCTTGCTTCTGGACCAGGGATAGAAGAGGAATTTTACATCCTAAAAAAAGGTGACGTATGTTTGAATGGATGCATGGGATATTTGAATGGATGCACGCGATGTTTGGGAGCTATACCAAAATTTTGAGGTTGAAGATTACGCTACTCCGACGTGGGGCCGCTCAGATGATGTCCATGTCTAGACCCACACGTTAGTGACAATATGCTTTCCAACATTCAAATCAGTTTCTAGGAATTTGCTAAAATTGTCAAAAAATTCAAACCTTTTAAAAACATGACCAAGGTCATGGCCGTAGTTAATGATAACGTGTCTATACTTTGTAGTAGTAGATCGGTTTGTCTTGGCAAATCAATCAATGGTTTTGGTTCCAAATTTGAAGTCTTTTTTCGAATTTCTAAGTTACAACAATGTGTTTAGTTGTGAAGCAACTACATAGATGATGGCTCAAAATGCCACCGCCCCAATTTTTCACATAAAGTATAACCTATTTAATGTATAACGCCCTTTCAATCTTCTTGGCTAAATTTGTGCAATAGATTGATTTTTGGGACTGGATAATTCAATGGATGCGTGGGATATTTTGGCACTCTGCCGGAATTTTGAAGTTAAAGCTTCTAAGGTACGCTACTCCCACTTGGGACCGCTATGATGTTTTCCCGATCAGATAGACCCGCACACCACCGGCAGTATGCTTTCCAGCAATTAATGAGACATCTGCCGAAATTGATGAACATTTATTCACGAAAAAAATTGATGAACATTTCGGGCTTTCAAACAAGATGACCAAAGTCACAACCATAGTTTATGATAACATGTCAATGTTTTGTACTCCATACATTGGTCCATTGTTGGCAAATGAAGCAATGTTTACAAAGATAATCCAAATTTGAAGTTATTTTTTCAACAAGTGACAACAATGCTTTTCTTATGAAGCAACTACAAAGACTAGTAAGTTGCACGTGAGACTCAGATTAAAGAAGTATGACATATCAACACTATATACAATTATAATAGGTAAAGATCAAAACATAATTATGATCTTGAGCAACATGATATCCATAAAATGTCGGGTGTATATTTGGTTCTTGTACCTTATATCATGTAGAAATCCACTTTTACTTTCAGCTACCTAATACTCGAAAATTTTGGTAACATGCTTTAGAGAAATGGCCAGAGAAGATTCTAGACTGATGGAGAAGTGTGTTCTGAGATTTGTAAATATGTAGCACTATAGAATCTTCTAGATGCTACAATGGTAAAGAAGATCTAGCGGTTAACAATGTTGGGATTTCTAGTCTTGATCCAACGGTCAACTTTCAAAGTTACCCGTACACAATAGAGTGGTAATATTATGGCTCAATATGCCATCATGTCAATTTTCACACAAAGTAACCTATTTAATGGATAATGCACATTCAAGCTTATTGGCTAAATTCTTGCAATAAATTGACTTTATGGCAATTTACCAAAAGTATCTCAATTTTTTGTTCTGCATGTGCGAGATAGGTTGCTCTTGATTTTTCTAAAAATAATCAATTGAAGGTACCCAATTAGTCAAATATGGGAGAACCATAGAGATTTCTGCAATATTCGAATTACTGATACGAATGTTAATGCCTCCATATTTGGGTTCTTTTTTGGAAGAAACACAAAAACTAAATATAAATCGAACGCACCCATCCTATTCTCCTGGTGTCTTCCTATGTGCACTAGTTTCCATAAAAAATGATAAAACGTAAAATTTGACAACCTTTGAAAAATCTTGATTTGCAATATTTGGCCTAACATGTATGAACACAATCATGTCTTTCAAACCAGAAAACCAACATCATGGCCATATCTTTGCCATACACTATGATAGTGTGCCCATATTGGGTAGATCGGTGAATCTTGGCATTTCAAGCAATGTTTACAAAGGGAGATTCCAAGTTTGAAGATATTTGAAGGTACCCAAGTACTGTAATAAAATATGGGAAACCACCAAGAGTTTTCCAAGAAATTTTGGCCTAGGTAGCATGTATGGACACATTCATGGCTATCAAACCAGATACCAAGGTGACGGCCGTAAATTTGTAATAATTTATCTGACAACATGTAATACTTTTGGTGTGGTAGTGCATATTGGTATTTCAAGCATTATTTACAATGGGAACTTCCAAATTTCAAGTTATTTTTAGTTTTCAAATTAAGTGACAACAATGTTTTTTTGTGAAGCAACTACAAGAAGGTACATGGCTAAACTAGCACCACCCAAACCTATTACATGGATAATCCCTAGGTTTCATAAATTTTCAAGTTTTCTAGCTATATATATTCGTGCAATAAATTGGCTTTTACGAAAATTTGCTAAAAGTATCTGAAAATTGGAACCACAAGTATGCTATAGCTAGCCCATGTGCCTTTTAAACCCATCGAAGATTCCGAAGTATGAAATAAGGGATAACCACCAAGAGTTCTACAAGATTCGACATCTCGATCTTAAAGCTAATGTAGCCAAATCTGGCCCCTTTTCGAAAAAATAGGGACATAATTAAATATAAATTTTAAAAAGCCATTCATTTTCAAATTTCCATGCTATGTGCATTATTTTCCATGATAAAATATAAAATTGTATTTTTGACAACTTTTGGAAAAAAAACTTTCTTCACAATGTGGCATACGATATATGAATTCATGGATTTCAAACAAGACCAAGGTCATAGACATATACTTGGCGTAGTTTACGATAACATGTCCATAGTAGGTAGTTTGGTGCATATTGGCATTTCAAACATTGTTTACAAAGGATCTTCCAAAACTGAACTTGTTTTGAACTTTTCAAGTGACAACAGTTGGTTTTGCTATGAAGCAGCTACACAGAACATGACTCAAAATGCCACCTTGCAAAATTTCACACAAAGTAATACATTATAGTTAACGAACAATGCACGAGTTTCATGAATTTCCAAGTTTTTGTGTTCATTTCACCACTTGAACCAGTTTATCTCGATTTAGCGAAAATGGGTCAATTTTTAACTATGGTCACTAACATGTGGTCCACCTGCCCCAAAGAAAGGTATCTTAGAATTTCCAAATTTATCCCTCGCGCTGTGTAATACTAAGATCTACCTCCGCTGTCTAGATCCCTAGACCCTTGATACCTTCGATCCGGATTCACGGATGTAGTATAATAGTCTTTTTCCTTAGTAGACCTAGGTTAATTCGAACCTTGGGAAACAACGCTAAAAGGAATAAAAAGGACATGTCTGCAAGACTTTTTTTCGTTTTACCTTCGTTTACCCGACCAATCTAGTTTAATTTTATTGTGGGTTGATCAATGGATGGAGATAGGCCAGGGTTGAAAATTCACCTGCAGCTGCACATCATGTGGGATAAAAGATATTAGTAAGGACATTCATGTGTAATGTTTTAATAGAGATAATCTCTTGTGGGCAACATATCCTAATATACTAGAGCTCCTGCGTGCAGCAGACATAGCAATAGTCTTTTGATCCAACCGAGTGCACCATGAAGCATCGGGCTACAAACGGCTATTAAGTGCAAAACACAGATCAAAGCCTTATGAGGTGATGTTGCTATGATACCGAATGGGTCGCTAAGTGAAGAACGTACCGCCCTTTCTGTCACTGGGTTTCCTATGAGATCGCCGCTAGCAAAGTATCTCTCCTCAAGCCTTTATCGATCTCGGGGATCTTGGGTACCTACAAGTCCAAAGATCGAGGCAAGAGACAAAGAAACAAAAGATACAAATCCCTCTTTCAAACAATACACAATACTCCCATAGATTATATGCACATAATCACTGCGAGGATTCTCCCCAACCCGCAGCCTATGAGGACTACTTGTAGGGGTTCCGCACATAAAAACAATAAATTTTACTCTACGCCCCTGAACCCCTGAAGCTGCCAGGACCTATCTATTAGTAATACAGTAATGGGAGGGGATTTTCGCGAACTTACCCTTGAAGACTGAAAAGCGTTGTCAATGCTCAGGAGAGCATGGTTGATGTAGACGAGCTGAAGCCGACCTCAAGGTCGTGGTGAAGTCCTTGCGCTCCTTCTGGCTCCAACGACTTGAGTGCCTCAAGTGTGACACCTCGCGGGGAGTTACACACGTCCGGTGCCTGACGATGACTCCTGCTTCCCCGATCCAGCAGCAGTTGCGGAAGTAGAGCTCCGCGGTGAATCCCGCAGCGCGACGGCGCTCTGCGGTGAAGATGTCTCTCGCTCGCGCAGTCCAGACTTGGGACCACGGTCACGAGAGAGAGAGGGGGGAGAGAGAAAATATCAATTGGAGGTCTTCCCAAAAGTGGGGAGACCTTTATTGATTATTGGTGTATTTTTCTAGGCCAAATACCCCACTATATATAGGGGGAGGGGAGGTACTACCTCCCTCAAAGTCCCGGGGTGGGACTAAAGGAGAGGAGGGGGTGGGAAGGCTGCCGACCAGCCCCTAGTGGGCCCCGCGGTGGGGGGGGCTAGGCCCAGCCGGCCAGCCCCTCTCCCTCTCTCCTTTCCCTAATGGGCCCTCTCCATCCGTAATTGGCCCATTAAGCCTTTTTGACCTTTAATTGATTTTCTCTTTATTAAATAATTATGAATAAATGATTAAATCAATATTTAACATTCACTCACATATCATTTAATCTCCGTGGCCATGGAACACCTTCCACCTCCACTCCGGACATCCTCCGGATTTACCAAACCCTTCCAGTTTTCTCCCTTCTTTTCTTCGGCGATTCTACCGATCCTATAAACACTCTCTAAGCCTCATCAAGACCTTAAGCGTGATACCCCATGGTTCGGGAACACTCCAGACATGGTCGGGAGACTCCTGCAGCAATGATCAACAGAGGGACCTAGATGGCCATGTGACCCCTGTGCGTTCCACGAAGATCTTTTGTCGTTTGAACCGGGACAGTCGTGTCATATTCCCTTTGTCACTCGATACTTGCATTGCCTGAGATCTGATCCATGACATCACCATGTCGTGTTCAATCTCGTTACTGAACAATGCTACTTGACTCGTTCTGACAAGTGATATCCGCGTGATCAAATCACACGCTGCGCAGCTATTGGATATAAATTCTCCAAGTGGGCCCTTGAGTATCTTCCCATCACATGGACGGACAAATCCCTCTCTTGACATATATTGCCTCTACGATTTCCTCCGAATACCTGAACACACCTTTATAACCACCGTTTTACCAGATGGCGTTTGATGCTATCTAAGCACTCTCGAGAGACAGTGATTGATATAGCCTAACGGTCCGAGGAATAGTCTACGAGGATCCATTTCTAATCATCATAACTTGAACTTCGTGACATGATCGGGTCACGATGTTTAGGTTGGGTATTGGTTCATCATCTCATTCTCTAAATGAGATGACCTCATTTCCAACTGGCATAAATTCCACATGATCAGAAAACATGATGATCCGTTGACCAATGAACCAGTGACTAGAGTTTCACTGGGAACCCCTTGGTTGTTTGTATATCACACGTGTATTAATGTTTCCACTCAATACAGTTATAGCATGATATAAAACTTAATCATAAACTATATGAAATATGATAATCATCCTTACTACTATTTGTCTCTAGGGCATATTTCCAACACTACTCACTCATAACAATAAGATCAAGGATAGAAAACATTGTGCAAAATACTTAGATTGAAATCAAATATTCTTACAATGGTCGCCGAATCACAAGGAGATCTCTAGTACAAAGTAATGGCTATGGCTAATGGAGGGGATAGAAGATGGAAGGGATGAACTATGGTGTGGATCTCGTTTGGTGGTGTTGTGATGCAACCTGAGAATGGTGGCCCTCTACACGGTGGCTAAGGCCTCAAAATATATAGTTGTCTTCATGAAAGTTGTAGGGTTTGACGAGACAAAGCCGCCACCACATGGTACATGCAGACGGTACGGGCGGACCCTGCTGATACACTACAAATATACACTACAAATTCTAAGTTTTTTACTTTGCTATTACACACTTTTGCTTACTATTATTCATGAATTACACTAGAATCACATAATGTGTACACTTTACATACATTTGAGTTCATTTACAGGAAGGGTGCGAAAAGGCATCAAACACTCATCATACATTGTGCTTTTGAATTCAAATTTGAATCTAAGGACCAAGTTGCAGATCACTACAAGAAACTCAGGGGGGCCACTTGCAAAAATCTCTCAACCACTCCCTGCCAGCTACAATACCTGGAGGAGGGGAAAAGAGGATAGACCCTGGCAAAAGGTGGATCCTGGTCTACCTCCTCGTCACTCACTCCCTCTTCCATTAGCCACCGCTTGAAGCAAAATCCATGAAGTGATCGACATCTGCGGTGGAGGATTTCGACGAGGTTGATAGGCACCAGCGTCTGCAAGTTGTAACTATACTTGACTCTCCCTCTACTTTCCTTGTTCTTGATCCTGTGCTTGGGAACGATCCTGTACGTGCACCTCTATAGTAGAATCCCCTTCTCTGAATCTTTGGCTGATGAACTCGATGCTCGATGTGGGAACCTGTAAGAAATTGTTTATTGATTATGTACCTATTAGCTCTTGCTAGTTGCTTGATATTGCTGAGTGGAGAGATTCTTGCTCTTGCCCTCTAATCTTGTTGCTACTGATAGATTAGACAGTAGATGAACAGTTAATTTATGCTAAACAACCCTAAAACCAATTCGATTGCTAAGCTGTGTGAATCCAATCTCAACAATAGCTTGATCCCTGTGGAGAACACGACTACTCTTCACTTTCCCCTCGATCACCTGCCCGTACCAGTGGTCGTTACGGGTGCATACGCCTGGTAATTTCTCTAGAATTACTTGGTCGTGTGGACTTCCTCAAAATCTTCATTAGGACTCCTGATTTCACATTAAAAAGCATGATTTATCAAAGTGATGGTTTGCATATCTTTGCAATTATTAGTCATTAGTGGAAAGGCTAGAGAGTTTCTTATCAATTTCTTGACTAAAAATAGTGTTTAAACGCGGGAAAATATGGCTCTTCTTGGAGACATCAACCTCCCCAAAGCTCAAACTTGATCGCCCTCGAGCAAGAAGAAACAAAATAACTATAAGGAATTCAACGTTTAAACTTGAAACAACGAGAATATGAATTCACTTATGCTTGGCAGTCATATGCGTCCAACACTTCATCCATTTGAAAGGCTAATCAAAGTTAGAGAGATGACAAGAATACTATACAAGGTTCGGCAAATGAAGACAATCAAAGTAGAGTTTAATATAAGTATAAATAACTAGAAGTGTAACAATCAATCCAGTTCTTCTAGTTAACTGTTAGCTTGCCAAGGAACACTAGGATGATATAATAGCAAAATTGAGTAAGAGAGTTCATGTCCTAAGTAGCATAACAGTGAAGTTTCTTATTGACACCCAAATCAGTAAATCAAGGCTATAAAACATTTCTATTCCAATCATTTCCCTTCAAGAAAATTCATAATGAGGTAATGAGACCATTCCAAGGACTTGTTACGTGGATCTTCATTTTTTTCTTCATTCTTTCAAGGATCATTGACTGATTCTTTTGAATGGGTTGCACAACCTTTCAGAGTACCAATACTTTCGCCCATTACGGTGGCATTTATGTCACCGATGTCATTAACTCATAGCCGAAATCAGGGATTGTACCATAGATTGTTCATAGGCCAGCAGAGTTATTGGCAACCAAAAGTGTGCATGAGAAACATAGAACTCTTTGAATAGTATCATAGTTTTATCCATAAGGTTATCTTTGGCATGCATCACAATTACCGCTAGAATTCATTTCAATCAAACAAATCTTTTCAAGAGTGTTTTCAATTCTAGCAAAACATCTATGGGGTTAAGTATCTTCAAGGGTAAACTCTCAAGACAATCAATCATTAAACAAGTCATAAATTCCAGACTTCTTCTAGTTGTAATTGTTTGGCAATATTATTTCCAAGGCATGACTCAGTTAGCTAAAAGAACTAGAGCAAAAGCTTCCACAACTAATCATTAATTCAAATAGAAACCTTTACTCTAACTAATTTGAATTACTACCACTAGCATGGCATCTTAGCAAATCAACCAACTAAAATAAACAACTCAAACTTCAAAAGTGGGAGACATAGGACATACCTCTCATGAGAGACTCCCTTATAGGGATGTGTTTCTTTGAAACTCAAGTGACATCACTCCCGTAATAATATTAAATCAAAGGAGCAAAGTGTGAATCCACTTCCACGAAAAAGGAAAAAAGGACAAAAAATCTTTTTGTATTTTTGAGGATAGGGATTAGAGAATAGTAAAGAACTTGCGACCAAGAAAGGAACTAAGAAAATAAAAATAAATGAAAAACAAAAGCAAATGAAAAACGAAAGCAAATGAAAATGAAAGAAAAGCAAAGTGTTGGAACAAAGCAACACGAGTGTTTCAAAACTCTCAAGGAGCTGGAGTACAACCTCATTATTACAAAAATAAAATTGTTAGGTGATACGTCGTAAACTTATCTATAGTTTTTGATGCTCCATGCTTGTTTTGTATCAACTATCTTATGTTTTGTCTACACTTTGAGGCATTTTTATACATTTTCTGGAACTAACCTATTAACAAGATGTTGTAGTGTCAGTTGTCTGTTTTATGCTATTTTTAGTTTCAGAAAAGCTAGTAAAGAAATATTCTCGGAATTGGACGAAACAAAAGCCGAAGTTCCTATTTTTTCCAACACGACATAGAAGTCCAAAGCAGAGACGGAGGAGAGCCACAAGGCGGTCACACCATAGGGTGGCGAGGCCCCCCTAGGCGCGCCAAGCCCTGGTGTGGGCCCCTCGGGTGGCCACCGACCTCGCCTCTTCGCTTATATAAACCCCCCAAGATGAAAACCCTAAAGGAGAAGATTAGAATTCAACGAAAAGTTCCGCAGTGCCACCACCATTGGAGAGGAGATTCGGGGGACAGAAGTCTCTGTTCCGACACCCTGCTGGGACGGGGAAGTGCCCCGGAGCCATCTCCATCGACTCCACCGCCATCTCCATCGCCATTGCTGACTCCCATGATGAGGACGGAGTAGTTCTCTCTCGAGGCTAAGGGCTCTACCGGTAGCTATTTGTCATTCTCTCTCTCTCTCTCTATGTGTGATCTTATTGAGATCATGAGATTTGTAATCTAGTTGTATAAGTAGATCTATTCTGCTACTCAAGTGCTATAATTAATCTCTGCTTATCCCCACGTGTGTAAAGTTGACACTGTGCACACGGTGTGGCACTTAGGCTAAGGTAACAGATATACTTATCATGAGTATAATTTGAGTTGGATGTATCTATGAGATTGTGGTATTTGTTGGAACCATCTAGCGCTCAAGGTGATAGTGAGGGGTTATCTAGATGGGGAATGTGAACTTTAAGGTGTGCTGTTATAGCCCTACATCGTACAACCGGAGAGTAGTTCAGGGTAGCATAATGAAGAGAAGATATTTATATGAGAGTGTCTACTAGTGAAAGTATGATCCCTAGGCAGCATTGAAACACCGTTTACAATCTGTCATGTTACATGTTTTCTTGGTGCCACTCTTATTTCAGATTGCAATTACCACTTATAATCATCCATATTAATTGTATTTCACTATCACTTTACCGAACTAGTGCACCCATACACCTGACAAGTGTATTGGGTATGTTGGGGACACAAGAGACTTCTTGTATCTTGATTGCAGGGTTGCTTGAGAGGGATACCTTTGACGACTACCTCCCTGAGTTCGATAAACCTTGGGTGATCCACTTAAGGGAAACTTGCTGCTGTTCTACAAACCTCTGCACTGGGAGGCCTAACACTGTCTACAAGAATAGAAGCATGCATATACATCAAGCAATTTTCTGGCGCCGTTGCCAGGGAGGTAAGGTAAAAGGTACTCACATCCTCTGGCTACTAAGCTATCTTCTAGTACTGTTGCTGGTGTGTGAGTGCTCGAAGTTATTTCCTTTATATTCTGCAATTATATCTTTTTGTTTCTTGTTTTTATTTTCACTAGTTAGGCTTAATGGAAAACAACAACAAAATTAGAGAGCTTTATAGTATTTATCTTGAGTTAGGACATGAAGTGTTTGAAGAGAAAATTTAAAAACCTATGGAACTTTATTTGCATGCTAATAGCAATGTTAGTAGTATGAATTCTTTGAACACCATTATTGCTAATGCTATGGAAAAGTCTAAGCTTGGGGAAGCTGGTTTTGATGAGCATGATATTTCTAGTCCCCCAAGCACGGAGGAGAAAATTTACTTTGATGATACCATGTCTCCGATATATGATGATTACAATGATGAGTATGATATTTTCAGTCCACCTACTATTGAGAAGAAAATTGATTATGATTGCAATATGTGTCCTACATTTGATGATTATGGTGATGAGAATAATAATGATAGCTATTTTGTTAAATTTTCTCCCACTACGATTAATAAGAATGACTATGCTTATAGGGAGAGTAATAATTATTTTATGCATGTGGCTCATGATAAGAACGTTTTATGTGATATTTATATTGTTAATTTAATTCATGATGCTACTGAAAGTTATTATGAGAGAGGGAAACATGGTTTTACGTATCTCAACAATATTAAGTTTCCCCTCTTTATGTTGAAATTTTGAAGTTGCACTTGTTTTGCTTTCCTATGCTTGTTGCTTTGTGCTTTCATGACTTGTTTCTTTACAAGATTATTTTTCATAGGAAGTGGGTTAGACTTAAATTTCTTCCATATTTTCTTCTTGATTCTATCTTTTACTTCAATTCATATTTCTTATGTGAGCATCATCGAAATTATCATGCCTATCTTAATGGCTATAAAGAAAGAGCTTTTGGGAGACAACCCATTATATTTTTACTTTCAGTTTATTTTTGTTTTGTTGAGTCTTGGAAGTTATTGCCTCTGTAATAACTTCTTGTTATCCTTTTTGTTTGGTTTTTGTGCCAAGAATAACCTCTAATGAGAGGGAAGTAAGATATGGGGAAGTTGCTGTCCCGAAAAAAATTCTGTGTGTAACTGTAAAAAATCATGATAAATGCTCGTATGTCGGATTGAGGTGTAATGTTTTGTGCTTATGCCCCACGTTATTACCCAACTTTCATTAGTTTTGCACTTTTTGATTTGAGCAACAGAAGATTTTCTAAAAAATCGGTCTTTACCAGCTAGTCTGTTTTGACAGATTTCTGCCATTATTTGCATTTGCCTCTTGAGATTTTAGAAGGAATTTCTATAGTAGCTTGTGTTTTGATGGAAGTTTTACTTGTGTTGAAACTAAACCCGAAGACTTATTAGTTTGAATACAATAATGTTGCTAATGAAGATTGTGTGAAGTTTTGTATGAAGGAAAGTTTCAAGTGTAGGGAAGAATAATGTGATGAGATGAAGTATGGACAAATCTCAAGCTTGGGGATGCCACCCGTGTCACCCCAAGAAATATTCAAGAGGTACAAGCGTCAAAGCTTGGGGATGCCCAAGGCATCCCCTTCCTCATCAATAATCTCAGGTCTTCTTTCAAGAAACTTTATTTTTATTACCTTATGCACTATGTGTTGTTCTTGGAGCGTCTTTGTTTTTATTTTTATTTTGCTTTCTTTGCTGAAATAAGTTGGTTGGACCCCAACACACTTCTTTTGGAGAGACACACACCCCGTTATTCATTGCCTAGAACACTCTAGTCTTCACTCTTATTGTTCTGTGAGTGTTCTCCTTTGCTAGCACTGCGTTTAGCTTTAGTTTTCTTATTCTTTTGGCTTAGAACTTTTGGTTCTTCTTTGTAGATGGGTGAGACATGATCTCTGGTCTTTATTGATTATTATCTTTGATAGTTGTTTCAAATAAGTCGATTGGTGTTGCAAAAGTGTAGGAAGTTTCATGCTTATAGTGGTACCAAAGGAAGCTTGTTTTGACTGTGACTTAGACTTTATCATGTCATGCTAGATGTTGCTTTGACCATATGCTTAGTGATTATTGTTGTAGCATGACTTGTTGCAAATAATTGATATTTCTTAATGTGCCTTGAAAGAATCATATGTTGTTTTAGCATACAAAAGCATAATATTGTGGTATTCTCCTTTGATGCTTTATTTGGGTTGACTTGGCACATTCTTACACCATGTTAAGACTATGAACCAGTCACCATATCCTCTATGATCATTTATTTTTGACTTGCAATATCACTTTATGCTCTAATTAATAATGTTTTGTCGCTTTGCATGATTATGGCCATTATTGCTCTCTTAGTTGGTCTTTTGCTAGCCTCCACCTATACTTAGTATGAATTCTACTCATGCATCCAACTCCCAAGAAACCAAGTTATTCCAAAGGGTCCACTATAAATTCCTATGCATAGTGTGTTACACCATTCCAAGTATATTCATGTGTTTATCTATCTTCCAAATTAAAATTTTGTTATGTGAAAATTAGTGATTAACGCTCTCACAAACTTGATGGCACACTTTATTTTCTTGCACTTAATAAACTTGAACCATTGTGCCCATTTATGTTACCTATATGCTTGCATTTTATATGTTGTGAGTTAGCCGAACCATGTTACCATGGGGAATGCTTTCAACATTGCACTTATTATTCAGTTGATATCATGTTCTTTTGTTTATGGATCCCGACGGTGTGAAATAAAAGGTGAGCGTGTAAGCTCATGGAGTTTGTATGTGTGTTAGAGAAATGCATGGGCGGCTAGCCTAAGCCATGCCTAATCATGGTGGAAACTTGCAGCATAACCATAGTGAGTATTCTGTGAAGCATCCTCAATAAAAACCTATGCAAATAGCAAATAAAAAGATCGCCGACATACTTGTTGTCTGTTGCCTTGTCATTTTGATATGGGAAAGCTCCTGTGTCATGGGGCAAGGGGTACCCCATTGGCGGTTCTCTATGATACACATATACTTACAATGACAAGAACTTGCTTGAGACCAAAGTTGAGTAGTATGAGGTTCTGTACTCGTACACAAGGGGCTTGAGATTTTCAACTTATAACTTGTCAAGCATGTCCTCATATTTGTGTCAATTTAACCTTAATCACTTTAAGATGCTAATGATAGGGGCAATGAGAGCTCAAAGCTAGTAAGTACCATAATTTTTGGAAGCTCTTTATCAAACTTGAAATCCCTGCTTCCTTCTATGAAGGGCTTTCTTTTTATCTTTTTATGTTGAGTCTCCATCTTCTATCTTTATGCACCAATTAAGAGAACATAGTTGTCATTCTTAGTTCAATTTGCATTGTCCCAAAACTTATTGATTGATTCATAATTTTGGTATTGCTTGCTCTTAAATTATTTGTATCTAGTCACTCTTATGAACTTTGAAGGTGTCCTATGCATTTATGTTCTGCTGATCCATGAAGGACAAGCTGATTACCACTCTTATTATGTTTTCTATATGTGAAACAAACAAATGTCTTTCAATGCATTGTTATTCATGATCTTTTGTTTGTACCTTTTTATGTTGGAACCTAGTTGTGTTGTCTTATTGTTAGAGCTATATCTTTCATGTTTATATTAGAGTACTATGATCCCAACTATTAATATTTTACAATACCTTGATCAAGGTTGTGATGGTGCATGTCACCTCAAAAATTATTCTTTTTATCACTTACCTACTCGAGGACGAGTAGAAATTAATATTGGGGATGCTTGATACGTTATAAATGTACCTATAATTTTTTGATGCTCCATGTTTGTTTTGTATCAACTATCTTATGTTGTGTCTACACTTTGAGGCGTTTTTATACATTTTCTGGAACTAACCTATTGGCAAGATGCCGCAGTGCCAGTTGCCCGTTTTCTGCTGTTTTTGGTTTTAGAAAAGCTAGTAAAGAAATATTCTCGGAATTGGACGAAACAAAAGCCGAAGTTCCTATTTTTCCCGACACGACACAGAGCCACGAGGCGGCCACACCATAGGGTGGCGCCCCCTAGGCGTGCCAGGCCCTGGTGTGGGCCCTCGGGCGGCCACCGACCTCGCCTCTTTGCCTATACAAACCCCCCGAGACAAAAAACCTAAAGGAGAAGATTAGAATTCGACGAAAATTTCCGCAGCACCACCGCCACCGAAGAGGAGATTCGGGGGACAGAAATCTCTGTTCTGGCACCCTGCTGGGACGGGGAAGTGCCCCCTGAGCCATCTCCATCGACTCCACCACCATCTCCATCGCCGCTGCTGACTCCCATCATGATGATGGAGTAGTTCTCTCTCGAGTCTAAGGGCTCTACCGGTAGCTATGTGTTCATCTCTCTCTCTCTCTATGCGTGATCTTATTGAGATCATGAAATTTGTAATCTAGTTGTATAAGTAGATCTATTCTGCTACTCAAGTGCTTTAATTAATCTCTACATATCCCTACATGTGTAAAGTTGACAGCGTTCACAGCGTGTGGCACTTAGGCTAAGGTAACATAAATACTTATCATGAGTATAATTTGAGTTGGATGTCTCTATGAGATTGTGGTGTTTGTTGGAACCATCTAGCGCTCAAGGTGATAGTGAGGGATTATCTAGATGGGGAATGCAAACTTTAAGGTGTGCTGTTATAGCCCTACATCGTCCAACCGGAGAGTAGTTCAGGGTAGCATAATGAAGAGTAGATATTTATATGAGAGTGTGCACTAGTGAAAGTATGATACCTAGGCCTTGTTTCTAAGCATTGAAACACCGTTTACAATCAGACCTGTTACATGTTTGCTTGCTACCACTCTTATTTCAGATTGTAATTACCACTTATAATCATCCATATTACTTGTATTTCACTATCTCTTCACTGAACTAGTGCACCCATACACCTGACAAGTGTATTGGGTGTGTTGGGGACACAAGAGACTTCTTGTATCTTGATTGCAGGGTTGCTTGAGAGGGGTACCTTTGACCAATTCCTCCTTGAGTTCGATAAACCTTGGGTGATCCATTTAAGGGAAACTTGCTACTGTTCTACAAACCTCTGCACTTGGACGCCCAACACTGTCTACAAGAATAGAAGCATGCGTAGACATCATCAGGGAACACATCCCCAAGCTTAGGCTTTTGCAAGCCCTTTTGTCGCTCATTGTGGTGGTGCTGGATAATATCCCACAGTTCCATTGGCTGCGCCAATCATGGAACTCGGTGGCGAGGTTGGCAGTAGCATCTCGAAGGTTGATGGAGAGGTTGTTCATGTTTTAGATATTTCCTTCGAGAGCATAAGTATTTTCATAGTTGGTGTAGTAGTTTGGTGGCTGCACATCTTGTTCGGGTCCTTCTTGTTCTACTTCTTCATCTTCTCGTTCCTCTCTTGTGGGTAGTTCTTGTTGGGGTAGACCTGCTTCAACCTACATATCATAATGCAAACGTCCCTCCTCGATAGAGGATAAACCATTAGGTAAAGGAGCTAGGATCAAGTGATCCACCCCAGGTATATTAGGGAAGTGTCTAGCATTGGTTCTATAAATCATACCACAAGCTCTCAGGGTAGAAAAATCAAGACGGCGACTTCCTGCCAACATATGGATATTACCTAGCTTGACTTGAAGTGCACGTCCAAGAACGGTTATGACTCCTCCTCCGCATATGGGATCTCGAGACTACAGAGCTTGATGCTTTAGGTAAAACAAAAGAAGAGTGCCCCAATTTGGTGTTAAGTTATAATTAGGAATAGCAGCTACATCGAGGATCATCATATCCTCCTCACTGACTCTAGTAAACTCACCACGTGCCTGCAAAGTGTTAGCAATAACATAAAACAAGTAACAAACAACATGATGATCAATTTGGTTCCCTTGGGTGTGTTTCCATGAATTATCATTCTATTAAAGTAATCCCTATTAGGTTCACAACATCGAAAACAAAAAATTTCCTACGATGAGAACTACTAAGCACAACTATCTATCTACCTATATAAGAACAATGGGTGGATATACATTCATAGAGAACATTGATGTCTACGCACTTCTATTCTTGTAGACAATTGTTGGGCCTCCAAGTGCAGAGGTTTGTAGAACAGCAGCAAGTTTTCCCTTAAGTGGATCACCCAAGGTTTATCGAACTCAGGGAGGAAGTGGTCAAAGGTATCCCCTCTCAAGCAATCCTGCAATCAAGATACAAGAAGTCTCTTGTGTCCCCAACACACCCGATACACTTTTCAGGTGTATAGGTGCACTAGTTCGGCGAAGAGATAGTGAAATACAAGTAATATGGATGATTATAAGTGGTAACTATCAACACCCGGATTTTTAATCCCAGATGCCTGTTATGCCATACATCGCAATCCCAGGATTACCATTTTTGCGAGACATAACCGATTGGATATCACAGTACATCATCCATTACAAACCATAATAAGGTCTTACACAAATAAAGGATCGCTTGATCCAGTCTTAATACAATCAAATAGCGGAATAAATAGCATAGCGGTGGGGTCCATCTTCAGAGTCACAGGCAATGCTGACGATGGGAGATGATCCTAGTTGTCGTAGCCGTCCTGCTGTCCTCCTTCAGGGTAGTCCTCCTCATAGTCTGGCCATAGGAATAGCCAGGGACAAAAGCCATGAGTACTCTTTAAGTACTCGCAAACTACCACTAACAATTAGGATAGGTCTAGTAGGAAATGCTAACTCTAAGTTTATTTGTAAAGGTAAGTTTGAAACCTAAGCCGAGTTCAGAAACAAAGAAAGATAAAATAAAGTTTGAAAACACCTAAGTGGGACCTTAGTTGTCATAGTCACAACTCTATTGTGGTCAAGTCAAGTTACAATTCATTTCATAAGTCATTATGAAAACATCTGACAACAGAACAGTATGGCCCCTCCAACTGTCCATAACCGCGAACGCGGCTATTTGAATAGTTTAAAACTCTGCAGAGGTGGTACACTTTCACCACAAGATTCGATACATCTGTCAGAGATAACCCTGAATCATCATACGTAGTATATAGATAATCAAACATAACCTTTCCTTTACACACTCTAGTATAATCACCTCTCCTATGAGTATGGCCTCCCAGTCACGACCATCTATCATCCTGGGCACTGCATAGGTGGACAACATTAAGAGGTAGCCTCAGCTCAAACCTCTCCCATGAGGGAACTAATACTAATGCATATAAACTTCTGGCTAAGCCTTACCCAATTCAGGTATTGTGGTTGTACGGTAAAATTGGAATGGTATCACATCCGAACCGAACCATCAGTTTTGTAAAAGGGCTAAGGCTCATGCCTCAACATTTTCATCATCATAAACCATTTGTGTTTCTCAACACATGTCAAAACATCTCAATAGAATGACTCATCATTCCAAGGTTTTCACAAGTCATTTTCACCAAGTACTCCCATCTAAAGTGAATCAAGTTTTGGGTTTAGCTCTAAACTACTAAGTTAAGAGTGTTCACTAATGTGGGATACTAATGTCAATCTCATTCCATACAATGAAATCTAAGTCTAACTAGATAGGTCAAGTTTTATACTCTTTATGCTACCTTTAAACAAGTAAAGGACTTTGGTAAAGTAAGGAAGGTAAAGCTTGTAAATAAAACTTGGAATAGGTATAAGTCAAAATGTATAACTAAGCATGCCTATTGCCTCTTGCTTAGTTTATCTAGCTTGCAAGGGTTATCTTGCATTGTTAATGATGGCTTGCCTTGTGTAGTGCAGTGGTTGAAGTTTTCTTCCTCCTCCTCTTGGTAGAACTCCTCCTCCTCGAAAGCTTGGTCAGTACTATCGTCTATAAATACATACGGGATACACAATCACCAAACAATGCTTAACTAGTCTACTAAGCACACCAAGGCACATATTTGATGATCTATTATCATCACAAGTATCACAAGGTTTAATGAACTAGCTTCATTCTTTTTATTTGAGAAAAGTAATTTCTACTCATTGAAACTAACTAAGATTTTATATTCTCCAATTAAAATATGGGATCATATGGACACATGTCATCACCACATATTATAATATATGGGAATGTGATTTAAAGGTTGGATCATATTTTAATAAGTTTAAGTTTAATAATTAATGATTTAAAGTGACTAGAAATGCCTATTTAGCATTATTTGGTACTAGTCCAAAGTTACTGCATGCAAACCTTAATATTATTACATATTCAGATAGGTATGGTTAAATGTGATTTTTGAGGGTTGAATGTTTGAATGTGCAAAAGCTTATGTCTTGTTATTTTTACTTGGAGAGATCTCTAACTCTAAATGATTTAAATCCAATGGTCTTGGATAGAGATTTTCATTAGCTTTCCAACAAAATTGGAATTACTCAATTTGGATTCGTAAAACTCTCTGAATTGATTTTTAGACTAAGGGAAAAACTAAGTCTAAGTCTAAAAACAAAAAGATTTATTTGAATCACAGGGCTAGCGCGGGAAAATAATTGGGCCGGCCCAGATTCACTCCGCGGCGCTGAGGGCTACTGATAGGGGGGTCCGCCTGTCAGGGGCTCATTACACGCGAAGCGGTATAGGGCGAGCTGGACCGTTGGATTAGAACTAGATCTAACGGCTCACGGTCGTCGTCGACGACGGACTCGTCGCCGGCGATACTGAACCCTAGCGGCTCGGTGGGGGTGCAGTGGGGACGTACCGAGGCTCCAGCTAGTGCGGCGAGGCGGGAAAACGAATGAGACGACGACGGCGAGCTCAGGCGAAGTCGCGGCAGGGGCTACGGTGGACAAAATCAACGTCAACATCTCCTCCTCTGCTCCGGCTGCCTTCGGTGAAATTCCGGCGACCTGCTGCTCCGGCGAGAGGTGGGGAAGGACTGGTGGAGAGAGGGGAGTGGAATGGTGTGGTCATTGAGGCTAGGGAAGGACACCTTATATAGGCTCGAGGAGGGGACCTAAGGGGCGACGACGAGCTCATCGGTGACGACGATACAGGGTACTATCGGCATGGGCGGCGTAGGCGGACAGTGGCTTACCTCCTGGCGGTCATCTACGGCTTTATGGCACAGCTAGGGGCGGTGGAAATCAGTCGGGAGCGTCGCGTGCTCTGGGAGACAGGGGCAGTGCTCGAAGGGGTTCCTGGCGACTGTGGGTCGCGCGGCGGTGCACGACCATGTCTGGCGGTGTGAGGTGGTCAAGGAGGAGCGGCGTGCGTGGTCTACGGGCGAGGCGCGGTCTGTGGCATGCTAGCGGTGAGGGCGCTCTGGTGTGCTCTGGCACGATGCAGAGAGGCATGGGCGCGAGCGAATGGAGGTGCTCCAGGGGCTGGCTTTGGCCGTGGGGTGGTGAGGTGAGTGCGGTAGGGTTGGACGGAGCTAGTGGTGGTGCTGGAATGGTGCGGCGCGGTCTGGGAGCGTTGCTCGTGTTTGGCCGGCGACGATCATATTTGGGCAGCACGCCACTACTGTTAGCGGTGAAGGGAGAGATGGTCTAGGCTGGGGTAGATGCTAGGGGGACAGTGGATTAAGTGGGAGACCAAATTGGTCGATGATCACTGTGGAAACAGTGAAGCTACTCTAGTTCTTGTTCAGTGCCTGCCATGTGTTCGACAGAATGGCCGCAAGAAGAAAACTTTTGAATTTTCAAAGTTATTTGGTGGAGTGGTTTGTCACATGCTTAAGCAACTGTGGTTGCTAGGATTTGCCAAATGGAATTCATTTGAGTGGTTTTTGAAAAAGTGTGATCTAGAAATATGAACTAGATTCCATTTTCAATTGTCATTTAAAATTAGAGTTTGAATTTTTTTGGGAGATCACAAAGTGGGCCTTGGCACATCTCTACTTGTACTAGCAAGGGGTGAAAAGATCCACAATTGTCTCTGTTGGAAATTGAGTGCTAGGAACACCCAAAGTGGGCTAGGTGATTAAAATGGCAAAAGTGACCATTTCCTTATTTAATTCTTTTTGATTTCTTTTTCTTTGGGATTTGATTGGGGATGATCTAGATGATGTGTAATTCACCTTAGAGTCATTTTACAACCAATATATCACTCAATGATGGCAATTCAAAATAACTCCTATTTAAATGCACACACATATGAAGGCTTAAGGATTTTAAATGGGAAAAGTTTTTGTTAACCCTAAATTGGGTAGATTTGATCTTGATTAACCTTGATTAAAGATTTGGGATGTTACAAACCTACCCCCTTAAACAAAATCTCGTCCTGAGATTTAAGAAAGAAAACTGGGAACTAAAGAGATCTGGGAACTCAGTCCTAATGAAATCTTCTTGCTCCCAAGTGGCTTCTTCTTCGGTATGGTTGCTCCATTGAATCTTGAAAATTTGATACTCCGGGTCCTGGTGGTTCTGTAAGCTTCCTCCAAGATACGGATGGGCACTTCACGATATGTCAGATCCTTGTTGATATCAATAGCTCAGTGATCGATGTTTTTGAACACTTCGGTCTTCTCTGGCACTTCTAGGCATTTGCGAAGTAATGAGATATGGAACACATTGTGGATGGCTGACATTTCCTTTGGCAGTTCCAGTTGATACGATACTTCTCCTCTACGATTCAGAATCTTGAAGGGCCCAATATATCTGGGAGCTAACTTTCCTTTCAGACTAAAGCGTTGCGTTCCCTTCAATGGCGAAACCCCGAGATATACAAAATCTCCGACCTTGAAAGTCAGGTCTCTCCTTCTTTTGTCAGCATAACTCTTCTGTATGGATTGGGTGGTCTTGAGGTGCTCACGGACTTTGTGAACCTTCTTTCGGCTTCTCGTAGAATGTCAGGTCCGAAAATATGACTCTCTCCTACTTGCGACCAATTCAAAGTGGTACGGCACTTTCTTCCATATAGGAACTCAAATGGTGCCATTTGCAGACTGGCTTGATAACTGTTGTTGTATGTGAATTCTGCGAAAGGCAGGCAATCTTCCCATTTTGATCCATACTCTAATACACAAGCTCTCAACATATCTTCTAGGATTTTGTTGACTCTTTCAGCCTGTCCATCGGTTTGCGGGTGATAAGCGGTGCTGAATTTCAACTTGGTTCCTAATCCTTCTTCGACTTTCTGCCAAAATCTTGAGGTAAATTGGGTTCCTCGGTCTGATACTATGGTCTTGGGGGTTCCATGCAGGCTAACAATTCTAGCAATGTACAACTCTGCTAGCTTCGAACTCTGGTAGGTGGTCTTGATAGGTATAAAATGAGCTACCTTGGACAGTCTATCAACGATGACCCAGATTGAGTCATTTCCCCTACTAGAAGTAGGCAAACCGGTGATAAAGTTCATTCCGATGGAATCCAATTTCCATTCCGGAATCTGCAATGGTTGCAACAGTCCTGCATGTCTCTGATGCTCTGCTTTGACTCTTTGATAGATATCACACTTGGCGATGTAGCTTCCGATTTCTCTCTTCATCTTGTGCCACCAAAATCGCTTTTTCAAATCTTGATACATCTTTTTTCCTCCAGGGAGGATAGAATAAAGAGTATCATGAGCTTCCTGCATGATAACTTGCTTCAGCTCCGAATCTGCTAGCACACAGATACGTCCTTTGTACCATAGAACTCCTTCTTCGTCTTCGGTGAATCCAGGTACCTTTCCTGTACCAGTACGACGTTTGATTCCGTCGATACTTTCATTTCCCTTCTAGGCTTCCTTGATTTGGCTAATCAAAGTGGGTTGAAGTTCAATGCTAGCTAAAAATCCTTTGCTAACTAGCTCAATTCTAAACTGCTCCAACTCCTCATACAAACTTGGTTGCTTCTCCTTGATCATGGTGTTTAGCTGACACGGTAGTCTGCTAAGAGCATCCGCTACCATATTGGCTTTGCCGGGGTGATAGTGAATGTCAAGGTCATAATCGTTGATTAACTCTATCCATCTCCTTTGCCTCATATTCAGCTCCTTCTGAGTGAAAATATACTTCAAGCTCTTGTGATCTGAGTAAATCTCACAGCGATTTCCCATAAGATAATGACGCCATGTCTTCAATGCCAAAACTACAGCTGCTAACTCAAGATCATGGGTCTGATAGTTCTGCTCATGCTGCTTCAGTTGTCGAGACAGATAAGCGATGACTTTTCCCTCTTACATCAATACACATCTGAGACCAATCTTGGATGCATCACAATACACATCAAACGGCTTCTTGATATCTGGCATGATCAATATTGGGGATGAAATCAATCTCTTCTTCAACTCTTGGAAACTTGTTTCACATTTGTCGGTCCATTAAAACTTCTTGTCTTTCTTCAACAATTGAGTCATGGGTCTTGCTATGCTCGAAAATCCTTCTACAAACTTGCGGTAGTATCCCGCTAATCCAACAAATGCACGGACTTGGGTTTGAGTGGTTGGGGCTTCCCATTCTTCGACATCTTTGATCTTTGCAGGATCCGCAGCGACTCCTCCAACATACACAATATGTCCTAGGAATCCTACTTCCTTCTGCCAAAACTCACACTTGCTAAACTAGGGATACAACTGATGCTCTCTAAGGGTTTCAAGGATGATTCTCAGATGTTGCTCATGCTCTTCTTCTGACTTCGAGTAGATAAGGATATCGTCGATAAACACCATGACAAACTTATCTAGAAAATTCATAACGATCTTATTCATGAGATTCATGAAATAAGCAGGGGCATTGGTTAATCCAAAAGACATGACCGTATACTCGTATAAACCATAACGAGTAGTAAAGGCGGTCTTCGGAATATCAGTGGCATGAATCTTAAGTTGGTGATAACCTGTCCTAAGATCAATCTTAGAGAACACATTTGCTCCAGTCAACTGATCAAATAGATCCTCTATCTTTGGCAAAGGGTACTTGTTCTTAATGGTGACGTCATTCAGCTTCCTGTAATCTGTGCACAAACGGTTGCTCCATCTTTCTTGTCGACGAATAATACTGGCGATCTCCATGGCGATGCGCTTGGTTGAATCAAGCTTGTGGCCAACATAGCATCCAACTGCTTCTTCAATTCAACTAACTCTGATGGGTTCAGACTATAGGGTCTCTAGGCTATGGGTCCGATTCCGGGGATTAGTTCAATAATGAACTCAATATCCCTATCCGGGGGCATACCTCGCAATTCATCTGGGAATACGTCGGGGTATTCACAGATTACTCTAACTTGGTCTATGGTGGGTAGGGCTAGACTCTTGTTGCACTTGAATTGATGGGGTAAGGTTTCAGATATATGCTCTACTGAGACTCCAGAGCTACTGGTCATGGTGATGGATTTCTTGGCACAGTTAATCAATCCTTTATGCTTGGACATCCAATCCATTCCTAGTACTACTTCCAAACCTTTGGTTCCAAGTACTATTAGATTGGCATAAAAATCTATCCCATGTATTATGATAGGCACAACTTTGCAAAATTTTCTAGTTTTTGTAGTTGAACCAGGAATTTGAACTATCATGACATGCTTCAAATTGGTTGGGTGAATCTTATGAGGGAATGCAAATTCTTCGGTGACAAATGAGTGCGATGATCTAGAATCAAACAACACTCTTGCTAAAACTAAGTTGACAGAAAACATACCCAGCACTACATCTGGCGCTTCTTGGGCTTCTTCGGCGTTCATGTGGAAGAGACGGCCATTGCGGTTGTGAGGGTTCCCTGGGGCGAATCTTCTTCCTGGTTGAACACGACGCTGCTATTGAGCAGGGGCATTCACATTAGTAGTGGCGGCAATCTTCTTGGGACACTCATTGGAATAGTGACCCTTCACTCCACACTCGAAACAAGTGATCTGAGACTTGTCTTTTGCTGCCACATGCACAACATTGCTTCCAGTTCTGGGTGTGATGTTGCTGTTGTTGTTATTGTTGTTGTTGGGCTTGGGCTTGGGAGGTGCATGGTTGAAATTGTTGGAGTTGCCGGGGTGATTGTTGTTTCCGCCGGACTTCACATTTCCTCCGCTACGGTTGGGGTAGCTAGGGCAAGACATTGGGGTCGATTGTTCCGTGGTGCATATCCTGCAGAAGGGTTGGGACGGTACTTCTGGTGACTATGGGATCCAGCTTGTTGCTATGACGTTTGTGGTTGTCGTTTGCTTGATTGATCTTCCCTTCCATCTGAATGGCAGAGTCGACTAGCTCTTCAGATCTTCAAAACGGATGTTGACGAGGACAGTCTGCATCTCATCATGCAGTCCGTTCAGGAGTCTCTCCTTCTTGTTGGCCTCTGTGTTGATCTCATCAGGTGCATACCTGGCAAGGGACAAGAATCTATCACGGTACTCCACTACAGTCATTCTGCCCTGCTTCAACTCTCTGAATTCATCTCTCATTCTAGTGACTAGACCTTGCGGCACGTGGGTGCGGCTGAACTTGATTTTGAAGGCTTCCCATGTCATCACTTGACCATGGTTCATTGTGCGGGTGTTGTTCCACCATGCTCTTGAATCTCCTACCAAATAGTGGGTGGCAAAAAGAACTTTCTCGCTGGCATCCACTCCGACTACCTCTAAGTTGTTCTCCATTGACTACAACCATTCATCAGCATCCAGTGGGTTTTCAGACTGGCTAAAGATTGGGGGATTGGTATTCTGGAAGTTTTTGAGTTTGGATCCATGATGATCCTGATTTCCATGGTTCTGGTTGTTGTGAGCCATCTGGGCGATTTGCTGCAGTGTTGCTAGATAAGCTTGGCGCTCTGCCCTACTAGCTTCACGGTCTGCAATGAGAGTCTGCAAAATCTGCAGCATTGGGTCTTGTGATGAGCTGCTCCCTCCTTGGTTTCCATGAGTCATCTGAAGATTGAGATAGATAAAGGGGTAAGAGGGAAAGTTCTAAGGTTCATGGTTTTAATTTCAAAGCTAAAACTTTGAGTTTGACTCAGGTTCTGCATCTAACTTCTTTTCATTCATTCAAGCAAAGCACACGATACAAACACACACACACCACAACAAAAGGAAAACATTTGGTTTTAAGAACCATTCTGTGAGCTAAGATACAATGGGACCGATACTCCTACGATAGTGCTCTAGTGCATCTACTCATCATCGATGAAGTCGGAGTCATCATCGTCGGTGTAGAAGTCCATGGCATCATCCTCCAGATAGTCATCATCATTGCTGAGGTATGAGTCAACATCCCCTTGGATATCTTCTCCTTCTTCCTCTTCTTCTTTTGCTGCAAGCTGAGTTTCTTGCTCCTTGATGATCTTCTCGAGGTCGTCCACCTTCTTGCAAAGACGGTCAATGGTGCGATCCTTCTTGGCGCGTTGACGGTGAAGAGACTAACGATCCTTGACGTGTAATGAGAACGTCTGGGCCTTCTGGGCGGCAAGGGAGAGGTTGTTGTTGGCGACCTCCCTAGCATTGTCCAACTCCTTCTGTCTGTCGTACAGTAGGAAGTCGAGGTTCTCCACTTGACGCTTCAGTATTGGGTGACTTGGCATCTCTAGCAGCATTCCCATGGAATCACGCCTTGCATAGTGAACAAAGCGGGTTCCTTGGATTAGGTTGACACTCAGGGCACACAGATGTGCGAGAGCTTCATGCATTTCCCTGGCTAATCCATCTAGCCAGTTGTTCCCTCTCACGGAGAACTGAATCCTCCCAGATACTGGTGCTTCTATCTTGCCTCGAAGATCAACAGTCACTAGCCATTGTAAATCTCCTCTTGGTGGACCCGGGAGTTAAGCTCCAAGAAATTCTGGATGCGGACGCTCCAAGAACTCAGATAGTGAATCCAGATCCCTCTCGAAGATCAGTTGGCCTCCGTTTCCCAACTGGTAGAACTTGCTATACTAGGCTTCCATCTATAAGAATTTAGGATGAGAAAGTTAGTGAAGTGATCAGGTGTGTCAAAGTTTTATGTAGTGATGTAAGAATTTGGAGGAACATGAATTTTTTTGAGAGAAGGAATTTCAAAGGGTAAGAGAGGGAATAGTTTTCATAAATACTCACTTTGGTTTGTGAAACTAAGTTTTTGTTTCAGACGCCCATTCTAACTAGGGTCTCCTATGGTCAGGATGGCTCTGATACCAACTTGTCAACACCCAAATTTTTAATCCCAGATGCCTGTTATGCCATACATCGCAATCCCAAGATTACCATTTTTGCGAGACATAACAGATTGGATATCACAGTACATCATCCATTACAAACCATAATAAGGTCTTACACAAATAAAGGATCTCTTGATCCAGTCTTAATACAATCAAACAACGGAATAAATAGTGTAGCGGTGGGGTCCATCTTCAGAGTCACGGGCAATGCTGACGATGGGAGATGATCCTACTTGTCATAGCCGTCCTGCTGTCCTCCTTCTGGGAAGTCATCCTCATAGTCTGGCCATAGGAATAGCCAGGGACAAAAGCCATGAGTACTCTTTAAGTACTCACAAACTACCACTAACAATTAGGATAGTTCTAGTAGGAAATGCTAACTCTAAGTTTATTTGTAAAGTTAAGTTTGAAACCTAAGCTGAGTTAAGAAACAAAGAAAGATAAAATAAAGTTTGAAAACACCTAAGTGGGAACTTAGTTGTCATAGTCACAACTCCGTTGTGGTCAAGTCAAGTCACAATTCATTTCATAAGTCATTTTGAAAACATCTGACAACGGAACAGCATGGCCACTCCAACTGTCCATAACCACAGATGTGGCTATTCGAATAGTTTAAAACTCTGCAGAGGTGGTACACTTTCACCACAAGATTCGATACATCTGTCAGAGATAACCCTGAATCATCATACGTAGTATATAGATAATCAAACATAACCTTTCCTTTACACACTCTAGTATAAGCACCTCTCCTATGAGTATGGCCTCCCAGTCACGACCATCTGTCATCCTGGGCACTGCATAGGCGGACAACATCGAGAGGTAGCCTCAGCTCAAACCTCTCCCATGAGGGAACTAATACTAATGCATATAAACTTCTGGCTAAGCCTTACCCAATTCAGGTATTGTGGTTGTACGGTAAAATTGGAATGGTATCACATCCGAACCGAACCATCAGTTTTGTAAAAGGGCTAAGGCTCATGCCTCAACATTTTCATCATCATAAACCATTTGTGTTTCTCAACACATGTCAAAACATCTCAATAGAATGACTCATCATTCCAAGGTTTTCACAAGTCATTTTCACCAAGTACTCCCATCTAAAGTGAATCAAGTTTTGGGTTTAGCTCTAAACTACTAAGTTAAGAGTGTTCACTAATGTGGGATACTAATGTCAATCTCATGCCATAGAATGACATCTAAGTGTAACTAGATAGGTCAAGTTTAATACTCTTTATGCTACCTTTAAACAAGTAAAGGACTTTGGTAAAGTAAGGAAGGTAAAGCTTGTAAATAAAACTTGGAATAGGTATAAGTCAAAATGTATAACTAAGCATGCCTATTGCCTCTTGCTTAGTTTATCTAGCTTGGAAGGGTTAGCTTGCATTGTTAATGATGGCTTGCCTTGTGTAGTGCAGTCGTTGAAGTTTTCTTCCTCCTCCTCTTGGTAGAACTCCTCCTCCTCGAACGCTTGGTCGGTACTATCGTCTATAAATACATACGGGATACACAATCACCAAACAATGCTTAACTAGTCTACTCAGCACACCAAGGCACATATTTGATGATCTATTATCATCACAAGCATCACAAGGTTTAATGAACTAGCTTCATTCTTTTTATTTGAGAAAAGTAATTTCTACTCATTGAAACTAACTAAGATTTTATATTCTCCAATTAAAATATGGGATCATGTGGACACATGTCATCACCACATAATATAATATATGGTAATGTGATTTAAAGGTTGGATCATATTTTAATAAGTTTAAGTTTAATAATTAATGATTTAAAGTGACTAGAAATGCCTATATAGCGTTATTTTGGTACTAGTCCAAAGTCACTGCATGCAAACCTTAATATTATTACATATTCAGATAGGTATGGTTAAATGTGATTTTTGAGGGTTGGAATCAACTCAAAAGCTATTATGGTTGATTTTATAAAAATGTTTGAATGTGCAAAAGCTTCTGTCTTGTTATTTTTACTAGGAGCGATCTCTAATTATAAATGCTTTGAATCCAACGGGGTTGGATAGACATTTTCATTAGCTTCCCAAAAAAATTGGAATTACTCAATTTGTATTTGTAAAACTCTCTGAATTGATTTTTAAACTAAGGGACAGAACTAAGTCTAAGTCTAAAAAGAAAAAGATTTATTTGAATCACAGGGCCAGCACAGGAAACTAATTGGGCCGGCCCAGATTCACTCCGCGGCGCTTAGGGGTGCTGACAAGGGGGGGTCTGCCTATCAGGGGCTCATTACACACGAAGCGGTACATGGCGAGCTGGACCGTAGGATTAGAACTAGATCTAAGGGCTCACTGTCGTCGTCGACGACGGCCTCGTCGCCGGCGAGACTGACCCTAGCGGCTCGGTGGGGGGTGTAGTGGGGACGTAACCGGGCTCCAGCTAGTTTGGCAAGGCGGGCAAACGAATGAGACGACGAAGGCGAGCTCAGGCAAAGTCACGGCAGGGGCTGTAGTGGACGAAATCAACGGCAACGTCTCCTCCTCTACTGCGGTTGCCTTCGGTGAAATTCCGACGGCCTGCTGCTCGAGCTGCACCGGTGAGAGGTGGGGAAGGACTGGTGGAGAGAGGGGAGTGGAATGGTGTAGTGATTGAGGCTGGGGAAGGCCTCCTTATATAGGCTCGAAGAGGGGACCGAAGGGGCGACAGCGAGCTCGTCGGTGACGACAATACAGGGCGCTATCGGAATGGGCGGCGTATGCGGACGGTGGCTTGCCTCCTGGCGGTCATCTACGGCTTTATGGTGTAGCTAGGGGCGGTGGCAATTGGTCGGGAGCGTCACGCACTCTGGGTGACAAGGGCTATGCTCGACGGGGTTCCTGGCGACTGTGGGTCGCGCGGCAGTGCACGACCGTGTCTGGCGGGGTGAGGTGGTCAAGGCGGAGCAGCGTGCGTGGTCTGCAGTCGAGGCGTGGTATGTGGCATGCTGGCGGTGAGGGCGCTCTGGCGTGCTCTGGCGTGGCGCAGAGAGGCATGGGCGCGAGCGAATGGAGGTGGTCCAGGGGCTGGCTTTGGCCGTGGGGTGGACAGGGGAGTGCGGTAGGGTTGGGCGGAGCTAGTGGTGGTACTGGAATGGCACGACGCGGTCTAGGGAGCGTTGCCCGTGTTTGGCCGGCGACAACCATATTTGGGCGGCGCGCCACTACTGTTAGCGGTGAAGGGAGAGATGGTCTAGGCTGGGGTAGATGCTAGGGGGACAGTGGATTAAGTGGGAGACCAAATTGGTCGATGATCACTGTGGAAACACTGAAGCTACTCTAGTTCTTGTTCAGTGCCTGCCATGTGTTCGACAGAATGGCCGCAAGAAGAAAACTTTTGAATTTTCAAAGTTATTTGGTGGAGTGGTTTGTCACATGCTTAAGCAACTGTGGTTGCTAGGATTTGCCAAATGGAATTCATTTGAGTGGTTTTTGAAAAAGTGTGATCTAGAAATATGAACTAGATTCCATTTTCAATTGTCATTTAAAATTAGAGTTTGAATTTTTTTGGGAGATCACAAAGTGGGCCTTGGCACATCTCTACTTGTACTAGCAAGGGGTGCAAAGATCCACAATTGTCTCTATTGGAAATTGAGTGCTAGGAACACCCAAAGTGGGGTAGCCGATTAAAATGGCAAAAGTGACCATTTCATTATTTAATTCTTTTTGATTTCTTTTTCTTTGGGATTTGATTGGGGATGATCTAGATGATGTGTAATTCACCTTAGAGTCATTTACAACCAATAGATCACTCAATGATGGCAATTCAAAACAACTCCTATTTAAATGCACACACATATGAAGGCTTAAGGATTGTAAATGGGAAAGTTTTTGTTTACCCTAAATTGGGTAGATTTGATCTTGATTAACCTTGATTGAAGATTTGGGATGTTAAAGTAACGGTGCCAGAAAAAAGCTTGCTGGCGTGTGGTTGACGTGGAAAAATACTAAAGGCAAACTGAAATAAAGATGGAAGCAAGCAAACATGTAACATATCTAATTGCAAACGGTGTATGAATGCTTAGAAACAAGGCCTAGGGATCATACTTTCAATAGTGAACAGTCTCATATAGATATCTTCTCTTTTTGATACTACTCTTAACTACTCTCCGGTTGGACACTCTAATCATTGGTAGGGCTATAACAACACTCCTCAAAGTTCGCTTTCCGCATCTAGATAACCCCACACTGTCACCTTGAGCACTATACGGTTCCAACTAACACCACAATTTCATAAAGACATCCAACTCCAAATATAACTCATAACAAGTATTTGTAATCTCTAGCCTAAGTGCCACCTAATGGGTTCGTAGCATGGAAAACAAAAATTTTGTATCGCAAGAACGAACAAAACCCAGATCTAATCTAGATAAAAGCCAAGATCTAATCTATTAGACATGTGCAACAAGATAGAAAGGAACTAACCCTCGTAGATCCGAAAGCGTTAACGAGATTAGATCTCGTGGTTGATGTAGTCGATCACTTGCCGATCTCAAGATCGTGTGGACGATCCTTCCGGCGTCGCGTTCCAGCAGCGCTCCCGCAGTCGGTCAAGTTGACGATCCTTCCGGCGTCGCGTTCTGGCAGCGCTTCCGCCCTTGGTCAAGTAGACGATCCTTCCGGCGCCACGATTCGGCAGCGCTTCCGCAGTCGGTCACACGTGCGGAGTCGAAGCAGACCTTCCTCTCCCCGTTCCAGCGAGCAGCGGAGGTAGTAGATCTTCTCCACGGAATCCCAGCAGCACGACGGCGTGGTGGTGGTGGTGGAGTAGAGAATTCTGCAGGGCTTCGCCTATGCCTGTGCAGAAGATGGTGAAGGAGAGAGGCGGCAGAGATTGGGTGTTATAGGAGCAGGGGTGGAGGGGGCGCCCCTGCCCCTCTATTTAAGGGGAGGAGGCGCGCCTGGGGAGGGGGAGTCCTTGTAGGACTCCCCTCCTCTATGGCCAACGAATTTGGGGAGGGGGGAGGAGTCCTCCTCCCCCACGAATCCGTGTCTTGACCCACCAGGACTCCTTGATCCCTATCTTGATTTTCAAGCAAACTCCAAGATATCTTCTAGAACCTTCCGGAACATTCCGAAACCTTCTAGAATCCTCATACAAACACTCCGGAACATTTCCTAACTTAGAAAATGATCCCCTATATATGAATCTTATTCTCCGGACCATTCCGGATCTCCTCGTGATGTCCCTAATCCAATCCGAGACTCCGAACAACATTCGGTCTCCAATTCACATTCCATATCTACTTAAAACAACTTCGAACCTTAAGTGTGTCACCCTACGGTTCGTGAATATGTAGACATGATAGAGACACATCTCCTATCAATAACCATCAGCGGGACCTGGAGATCCATAATGGCTCCCACATACTCAACGATGACTTCGCGATCGATTGAACCACTTACATATGAAACCAATTCCCTTTGTCTCGCGATACTATACTTATCCGAGGTTTGATCGTCAGCATCTCCATACCTAGTTCTACCTTGTTACTGATAAGTACTCTTTACTCGTTCCGTGATATGTCATCCCTTGTGACCCAGTCACATGCTTGCAAGCTAATTAGATGACATTCCACCGAGAGGGCCCAGAGCATATCTATCCATCATATGGATGGACAAATCCCAATCTTGGTCCATGCGCTTCAACACATACTTTCAGAATACCCAATGACACCTTTATGACCACCCAGTTACGAAGCGGTGTTTGATGTCATCAAAGTACCCATCCGGTGATGGTGATTAACATAACCTCATGGTCGAAGGATTAGGTTACTATGTATTTTAAAGCTTATAGCAAACGAACTTAATGACTTGATCTTATGCTACGCTTACTATGGGTGTGTGTCCATCACATCATTCTCCTAATGATATAACCTTGTTATTAACGACATCCAATATCCATGATCAGGAAACCATGATCATCCATTAATCAACAAGCTAGTTTAACAAGAGGCTTACTAGGGACTCTTTTATGTTTACAAAACACACATGTATTAGTGTTTCCTAATAATACAATTATAGCATGGGATGTAAACATTTATCATAAACATAAAGATATAATAATAACCACTTTATTATTGCCTCTTGGGCATATCACCAACAGTCTCCCACTTGCACTAGAGTCAATAATCTAGTTAAAAACTTGTGCATTCAACACCTATGGCTTTTTGGTGTTGTATAGACACCATTGCTAGTGGTAAACATAATCTTCGGATCTGACACTTCCAGGTCCGTGTGTATTTGCATGTCCTTGCGTCTCTACGCATTACTCATTCTTCAATGAGATGGCATTGTATAAATTTGGTCCTTTGGTGAGACCTTTAGTTCCTCAGGATTAAATCATGTTGATACTATTGTCATAAAATGTATCTTCATAGTATTATCCCGCTATGAACCACACCTAGTTTGATAACAAACTACTTAACACAAATGCCCTCCTTTGCTGCTACTATAGCAGTTTATATACTTAGCCTTTTGTTGTAGTATCTGTCACAATGTTTTAACTTTGGTACTCAACCAAATCCGTTATGGAACTTCCTTTCATTACATTGTGCCACCCATAGTTTAAGTTGAGATAAACTTAATTTGTATCCTGTGACAAAACTAGTATCAATGTAACACTTTACAATGAACTACCTTTAACTATTTGTCACTTATACATGATATATTCTTAGTTCTTCCAAAGCTCATAAGAATATTTTTACTATTGTCCAATGATCATCTTATGAATCATTCTGGTATATGCTCATAACATTTAGAGCATAGGACATATCTGGATGTGTACATCTCAAAGAATGATTGATCAAAATATTCTTGTAATTTCACCAAGTGTCAAAACACTTGAATCTCGTGTCAACAAACTCGAATCTTGATTTAGTCCTTTCCGTGCATCAAGAACCTTTCTTGTTGTTTCTATATTGAAATCATTCAACATCTTATCTATGTACATTTGGCAAAACCATATTAGCGCCTCAATCTATCCATATAGACATTGATGCCTAATTCTTGGGTTATGCCTAAGTCTTTCATCAAAATGAAATTCTTAACCTGTGTCAATACAAGATACATCATTTCCAATCAACAATATGTCCTCTACATAATGTATTAGAAATATGTCTCAGCGCTCCCACTTAATTTCTTGCAAATGCAAGCATCTTCATCATCTCCGATGAATTTAAACTCTTTTAACAGTTTCATCATGGTGAAGATTCCATCTCCGCTATGCTTACTTCAACCATTGAAGTTTTGCATACTCTTTTAGCATCCTTTGAATTAACAAAACCCTTTGGATCGTGTCATGTACACGTCCTAGGTAACTATTCTATTAGAAGAACTTGTTTTGTTTGTTCAACTACCATATACCAAAATATATGTAGTGGTTGCTACATTTATCTGTCCAGACTAAATATCGCTATGAAAGATCAAATCTTATCATAGTCAATTCCTTGAACATTGTCGTAAACTCTTTCCGACATGTCGACTATTTCATAGATTTGAAACATCCATGTCTATTTCTTTATAGATCCAAACACGACCGATAGGCTTCACGCCTTTCCGGAGGGTCTTCAAAGTTCAGAAACTTGATTTCTTGTGTATGGATGCTATCACGGATTCCATGACTTCTAGTCATTTTATGGAGTCAGGGCCCATCATCGCTTCTTTGCATGTAGTCGGTTCATCATTGTCAAAACAATAACGACTTGCTTATCAAATCTTACTATTTGATTCTTACTGACCCACATGGTTCTATAGGAACTCTAATCTCCGAGATCACACCTTTTGTAATCACGAGAGCCATGAGAATTGTGGCCGTCACTGGGACACTTTCCGGCGCTGCGCTACTTAGCACATATAGCTAAGGTTCCAGAACCTTATCAAAGTTCTATTGTCCTCCCACTTAACTTTTCACGAAAAATTCCTTCTCAAGAAACTTGATGTTCCAAGTAACAAACTCTTTTGTCCTCAGTGTTATGGAGAAATTCCCAACAAATTCTTTGGGATAACCTACAAAGATGTGCTTATCCGACTTTGGTTGTAAACATTTTACTTATGCATAACATACCAAAATTTTAAGAAAAGACAATTCGGGTTTTATCCCAAACCATGACTTATATGGTGTCATTTCAACGGATCACGATGGAGCTCTTTTCAGTGTAAAAGCGGTAGTCACTAAAGCTTTAATCTTTAAAAACATAATGGCAGTTTTATAAATGACACCCTTGATCTTACCATCTCAAACATGGTTTGATTTTATCTCTCGAATATGCCATAATCCTATGGTTTATCGAGAAACACAAATCACAGAACAATTCTTCAAGTCTTAGGTGTTTTTGCTAAACATGTAACTCAAATATCTTCCTTTATGATCGAATCATAACCTCTTTATTTTCTTGTTACAATGATTTTCAACTTCATCTTGAAAGTCTTTGATCAATTTTCAAATGTTTCATACTTCCTCCTTATTAAGTAAATATACATATATTCACTCAAATTCTCGGAGAAAGCATATGAAGTTGAAATTCATCGCTCTTGACTACATAATGGGCTTCATACATCTATATGTACAAGTTCCAATAAGCCAGTCATTCGTTCCTTTTGGCCTATGAACGAAGTTTTAATTATCTGTAGAAAGTTTCACAAGCGTCATTTGATCAAAATCAAAAGACTCCAAAATTCCATCAACATGGAGTTTCTTCATGTTTTCTTTCCAATATAATTTAAACAGCGATGTCACTTCGCAAGTGATCTTTCAATCTTTTTTCTTGCGACATTTTAGCAATAGTGTTTATGGATGTGATTTCTCCCACAAGACTTGTAAAAGTTCATCCATCCTTTATGGAATACGGTAATTATCTGAACAACCATTGTTTTCGTAATACCAGAACAAAATAACAATTATTGAAACAAATCTTGAAGGCAAGCTTTGATGTTAACGAGCAACACAACAACCCTTTGTTTGTTTTCGATGAACATCATCACTTATTCTCTTGCTAGTTACTTAGGCCATTGTAGTTCATGAATTACGTTGTCCTATATGACATAGCATACCAACCAATTCGGTATCCAATACCGGAGAACCACATTGTTTAACAAGCAAGGAATACAACCATAACATGTATATCTTCTATGTGCCTAAGTTGGACATCTCCAATCTTTTCTTTTCTGCCAAATATTTTATAGATTCTCTTTCAGCAATTTCTTTTCTTTTAAAAGAATCTATTAACATCAATAGCGGTGTCATCAACATGACACATGGTACAAAGCTTATATAGTCAACTACTAATACCTTTGGACTTGCACTTTGAGGTGGATCACCATCATCAAAATGTTTGGTGTTCTTTCAAAAATCCATTCTTTAGTAATCTTTTAGCGTAGTAAACATTTTACTTACATCTTCTACTCATCCTTATCATGACCACTTTCATGATCAAGCTGCTATAGCTTATAAAGGTGAATTGTGAGTATAATGTTTCTTTTTCAAAACCTTTTGGAGGATTAGGACGACTAGCGTCTCCAACCTTCACAAATTCTCATCAAATATGAGGACGTATACTCTATCATGTTGTAACCAACACATTGTTTTAGATATCGCAATACCTTTCACATATGATGGTTTCTGAAACATTGCTTTCAGCTCTTAGATAAACTTGATATTAAAAACAATCTTTTGAGTATCAAGAATCATGGAGGCTAACATGATACATTAGATACTAACACTGGAATTGTTACTCTTGATTTAATACTATTTATTAAACTTCATGGAGTAAATTGAGTTTGCTAAAAGTTTGCAATAGGACTTATAAATTTTAATTGACACTCAAAACAATACGATACCAGTTCGTAAAGCAAATATCCAGAATTTCTATAGTTCAACTATAACTAAGCGTAAGGTGGTGAACGGATGCCAATGACTACAACAAACTATGCAAATTTACTTTGATTGTGTTTATGATAAATTGAGTTCGACTAATCCAAATTACAAATGAACTCCCACTCAAAACAACATCCCTCAAGTTGTTTTAGTGATTACATGAACCAAATCCACTACACCAAGTCCGATCATCACGTGAGATGATGTAGCTTTAAAGGCGAACAATCAACATGCTCATCATATCATCCATACGACTCATGTTTTACCTTTCGGTATTCTGTGTTCCGAGACCATGTCTGTACATGCTAGGCTCGTCAAGGTTAACCTTAGTTTCTGCATGTGCAAATCTGGCTTGCACCCGTTGTATGCACACGTAGAGTCTATCACACCCGATCATCACGAGATGCTTCGAAACGACGAGTCTTAGCAACGGTGCCAACTAAGGACGAACACTTTATTACTTGATATTTAGTGAGAGGGATCATCTTATAATGCTACCATCGCGATCTAAGCAATACAAGATGCATAAAGGATTAACATCACAGGCAATTCATAATATGTGATATGATATGGCCTTTCTTCTTGTGCCTTTGATCTCCATCTCCAAAGCATGGACAAGACCATCATCACCGGCGTGGCGTCAAGGTCCGTGGCGCCGCTTCATGATTGTCCATCATCACTAGCAACTATTACAACTACTTGGAATAAAGCTATTACAAGATGAATAGACACGCAGGTCTTAACAGAATTAAAAGACAACCATTAGGCTCCTGCCGGTTGCCATATTACAACAAGGATCATTGCATACATCAAATATAATCATAATCACATGATGGCCATATCACATCACAAAACCCCTGCAAAAACAAGTTAGACGCCTCTAATTTTCTTTGCATGTTTTACGTGGTTTGGGGCTTTCGCATAAGACCGATCTTACCTACGAACAAGGACCACAACGTTGATACAAGTGTTGTCAAGATGCTCATTGTAAATTGAATCTTAACTATGGTGGGAGAGACAGACACCCGCAAAGCCACTTGTGCAAAGCAAGTTGCACATCAAGCGTGGAGCAGGTCTCATGTACGATGACATGTAATGTTATCCCGAGCCGCTTCATCCCACCATGCCGCAAGATGCAAAGTACACGCTAAGACACCGACAACAAAAGCATCAACGCCCACAAAAACATTGTGTTCTACTCGTGCAACAGATCTACGCATAGATACGGCTCTGATACCACTAATGGGTTCGTAGCATGGAAAACAAAAAATTTATATCGCAAGAACGAACAAAACCCAGATCTAATCTAGATAAAAGCCAAGATCTAATCTATTAGACATGTGCAACGAGATAGAAAGGAACTAACCCTCGTAGATCCGAAAGCGTTAACGAGATTAGATCTCGTGGTTGATGTAGTCGATCACTTGCCGATCTCAAGATCGTGTGGACGATCCTTCCGGCGTCGCGTTCCAGCAGCACTCCCGCAGTCGGTCAAGTTGATGATCCTTCCGGCGTCGCGTTCCGGCAGCGCTTCCGCCCTTGGTCAAGTAGACGATCCTTCCGGCGCCACGATTCGGCAGCGCTTCCGCAGTCGGTCACACGTGCGGAGTCGAAGCAGACCTTCCTCTCCCCGTTCCAGCGAGCAGCGGAGGTAGTAGATCTTCTCCACGGAATCCCAGCAGCACGACAGCGTGGTGGTGGTGGTGGAGTAGAGAATTCTGCAGGGCTTCGCCTATGCCTGTGCAGAAGATGGTGAAGGAGAGAGGCGGCAGAGATTGGGTGTTATAGGAGCAGGGGTGGAGGGGGCGCCCCTACCCCTCTATTTAAGGGGAGGAGGCGCGCCTGGGGAGGGGGAGTCCTTGTAGGACTCCCCTCCTCTATGGCCAACGAATTTGGGGAGGGGGGAGGAGTCCTCCTCCCCCACGAATCCGTGTCTTGACCCACCAGGACTCCTTGATCCCTATCTTGATTTTCAAGCAAACTCCAAGATATCTTCTAGAACCTTCCGGAACATTCCGAAACCTTCTAGAATCCTCATACAAACACTCCGGAACATTTCCTAACTTAGAAAATGATCCCCTATATATGAATCTTATTCTCCGGACCATTCCAGATCTCCTCGTGATGTCCCTAATCCAATCCGAGACTTCGAACAACATTCGGTCTCCAATGCACATTCCATATCTACTTAAAACAACTTCGAACCTTAAGTGTGTCACCCTACAGTTCGTGAATATGTAGACATGATAGAGACACATCTCCTATCAATAACCATCAGCGGGACCTGGAGATCCATAATGGCTCCCACATACTCAACGATGACTTCGCGATCGATTGAACCACTTACATATGAAACCAATTCCCTTTGTCTCGCGATACTATACTTATCCGAGGTTTGATCGTCAGCATCTCCATACCTAGTTCTACCTCGTTACTGATAAGTACTCTTTACTCGTTCCGTGATATGTCATCCCTTGTGACCCAGTCACATGCTTGCAAGCTAATTAGATGACATTCCACCGAGAGGGCCCAGAGCATATCTATCCGTCATATGGATGGACAAATCCCAATCTTGGTCCATGCGCTTCAACACATACTTTCAGAATACCCAATGACACCTTTATGACCACCCAGTTACGAAGCGGTGTTTGATGTCATCAAAGTACCCATCCGGTGATGGTGATTAACATAACCTCATGGTCGAAGGATTAGGTTACTATGTATTTTAAAGCTTATAGCAAACGAACTTAATGACTTGATCTTATGCTACGCTTACTATGGGTGTGTGTCCATCACATCATTCTCCTAATGATATAACCTTGTTATTAACGACATCCAATATCCATGATCAGGAAACCATGATCATCCATTAATCAACAAGCTAGTTTAACAAGAGGCTTACTAGGGACTCTTTTATGTTTACAAAACACACATGTATTAGTGTTTCCTAATAATACAATTATAGCATGGGATGTAAACATTTATCATAAACATAAAGATATAATAATAACCACTTTATTATTGCCTGTTGGGCATATCTCCATGGTGTGCACACTATCAACTTCACACACATGGGGAGAGTAGAGATCTATTAAAGCACTTGAGTAGCAAGGTAGATCTATAGATTACAAGCTCATGATCACAATATGATCATGCATAGAGAGAGAGATGAACACTTATCTACCGGTAGAACCCTTAGCCTCGAGAGAGAACTACTCCCTCCTCATCATTGGAATCAGCAACAGTGATGGAGATGGTGGTGGAGATCGATGGACATGGCTCCAGGGGCACTTCCCCATCCCGGCAGGGTGCCGGAATAAAGACTTTATGTCCCCCGAATCTCCCCTTCGGTGGAGGCGGCGCTACTAAACTTTTCATGGCTGGAGGCTTGACGATTTAGGGTTTTTGCATCGGGAGGATTTTATAGGCGAAGGGGCAAGGTCGGTGGCCGGCCAGGGGGCCCACACCATGCCGTGGCGTGGCCAGGGGAACCCGCGCCTAGGGGTGGTTTGGCCACCCTGTGGCCCCTCTCCATCTCGTCTTCTGGCTCCGTGGGTCTTTCGGTAAAATATCGACTTTCGCTTTTGTCCGGTCCAATTCCGAGAATATTGATTTTCATACTTTCCTGGAACCAAAAACAACAGAAAACATGCAACTGGCACTGTGGCATCTTGTTAATAGGTTAGTCCAAGAAAGTGTATAAGAGTACTCAAAAGTGTGGACAAAACGTAAGAAAGTAGATAAAACCAAGCATGGAACATCAAAAATTATTGATACATTAGCAACGTATCAACATCCTCAAGCTTAACTCATGCTCGTCCTCGAGTAGGTAAGTGATAAAAAGAAAGAATAATTTTTGAGGTGACATGCACCATCATAAACTTGATCAAAGTATTTGTAAATATTGATAGATGGGATCATAGTACTTCAACATAGCATGAAAGGTAAAGTTCTAGCAATAAGTCATAGCAACTATGTTGTAACATGAAAAGTCACAAACAAAAGATTCATGAATAACAATGCTTTGCAAGATGTTTGTTTGTTTCACATAAAGAAGACATAGCATAGCGGCATTCAGCTTGTCCCTCATAGGGTAGCAAACATAAATGCATAAGACACCTTCAAAGATCATAAGAGTGACTAGATACAAATAGTTTAAAACAAGCAATATCAAAGCTATGCATCAATCAACAAGTCTTGGGACAATGTACATAGAACTAAGAATGGCCACTATGCTCTCAAAGTAGGCGCATAAAGATAGAACGTGAAGACTCAACATAAAAGTAAAAGAAAGGCCTTCATAGAAGGAAGCAGGGATTCAAGTTTCATAAAGAGCTTCCAAAAATTATGGTACTTGATAGCTTTCAGCTCTCATTGCCCCTATCATAAGCATATTTAAGTGACTAAGCTTAAAGTGATACAACTAATAGGATATGCTTGACAAGTTATAAGCTGAAATCTCATGCCCCTTACTTACGAGTACTGAACCTCATGCTACTCAACTTCAGTCACAAGTAAGCTCTTGTCATTGTAAGTACATATGTATCATAGAGAACCGCCAACGGGGTACCCCTTGCACATGATACAAGAGCTATCCCATAATCAAAATGACAAGGCAAGTAGACGATGAGCATCTCAGCGATCTTTTTATTTGCTATTTGCATAGGTTTTTATTGAGGATGCTTCATAGAGTGCTCATTATGGTTATGCTGCAAGTTTCCACCATGATTAGGCACGACTTAGGCTAGCGGCCCAGGCGTTTCTCTAACACACATACAAACTCCATGATCTTACAAGTTCCACTTTTATTTCACATTGCCGAGATCCATAAGCAAAAGAACATGATATCAACGGGGTACAAAGTACAAGTGCAATGTTGAAAGAGTTCCCCATGATACATGGTTATGCTAACTTCAAGTTATAGAGTGCAAGCATATACGCAAAAAAGATGGACACAATGGTTCAAGTTTATTAAATGCAAGAAAGTAAAGTGTGCCATCAAGTCGTGACATCTTTAATTACTAGTTTTTCATAACAAGTATAATTCAGAAGGTAAAGAAAAGCATGAATATACTTGGAATAGCATATGCTAGTAGGTAGATATGGTGGACTCTTTTGGAATAACTTGGTTTTAGGAGTTGGATGCATAGTGGAACTCATACTTGGTTATGGAGGCTAGCAAAAGACTGGGAGCGACCAACTAAGAGAGCAATAATGGCCATAATCATGCAGAGCGACAAAACATCATTAATTAAAGCATAAAGCGATATTACAAGTCGAAAACTAAAGGATCATAAAGGCTATGGTGACTTGGGATAGTCATAAAATGGTGTGAGCATGCGCCAAATTAACACAAATAAAGCATCAAAGGAGAATACCACAATACTATACTTTAATATGCTAAAACAACGAATGATTCTTTCAAGGTACATTAAGCAATCTCAATTGTTTATATCGTGTCATGCTACAGAAAATATCACGAAGCATAAAGCCAAAACAATATCAAGCATGGCATGACAAAGCATAGGCCACAGTCAAAAACAAGCTCCTTTTACCACTTAAGCATGCACTTTTCCTACTCTTTTCCAATCCAAACCAAACTATTTGAAAACCAATGGATGAAAGAGGGGGTCCAACCAATTTATTCAGAAAACTAAGAAAACCAAGAAAATGAAAACCAAAAAAAAACGAAGACGCTCCAAGAACAACACAACTAGGCATGCAACAATAAAAATGAAGTGTTTGGAAGAAACCTGAGATTTTTATCGACGAAGAAGGGGATGCCTTGGGCATCCCCAAGATTTGACGCTTGTACTTCTTGGATATTTCTTGGAATGACATGGGGTGGCATCCCCAAGGTTGAGCTTTAGTCCATCCTTCATCTCATTACTCGTTCCTTCCATACACGTAGAAATTTTCCTTCATACAAAACTTCACACAATCTTTATTAGCAACATTAGTGCACTCAAGATAATAAGTCTTTGGGTTCAGTTTCAACACCAATAAAACTTCCATTAAAACACAAGCTACTGTAGAACTTCCCTCAAAAAGCTCAATTCCCCAAAGAGAACTCAAAAATGATTCAACAAGAAGCAAATGCAAATAATGGCAGAAATCTGTCAAAACAAACTAGCAGGTAAAAACCAATTTTTTCGAAGACCTTGTGTTGCTCAAATCGAAAAGTGTTGAACTAAAGAAAGTTAGATAACAACCTGAGGCAGAAGCACAAAACATTACATCTAAAACCTACGTACAGATAGTTTACATGAATTTTTTCAGTGAAGCACAAAAATCTGTTTTGGGACAACAACTTTCCCAAGCATTACTTCTCTCTCATTAGAGTTTACTCTTGGCACAAAAGGCAAATAAAAAGGATAAGGAGCGGTCAATACAGAGGTAATAACTTCCAAGACTCATATAAAACTTTTGGGTTATCTTCCAATCAGTACTTTTTTTAACGCCTTTAAGTTAGGCATGATAGTTTGAGAAGATGCTCACATAAGAAATATGAATTGAAGTAAAAGAGAGCATCAAGAAGCAAATTAAAAGCACATTTAAGCCTAACCGACTTCCTATGCATAGGAATCTTGTAAAGAAACAAGTCATGGAAGCACAAAGCAACAAGCATAGGAAAGCAAAACAAGTGCAACTTCAAGACTTTCAACATAAAGTGGGGAAACCTAATATTATTGAGATGCATAAAACCATGTTTCCCTCTCTCATTATAACTTTCAGTAGCATCATGAATAAAATTAACAATATAACTATCACATAAAACGTTCTTATCATGAGCCACATGCATAAAATAATTAATACTCTCCACATAATCATAGTCATTCTTATTAATTATAGTGGGAGCAAATTCAACAAGATTGCTATCATTATTATTCTCATCACCATAATCATCAAATATAGGAGGCATATTGTAGTCATAATTAATTTTCTCCTCAATAATAGGTGGATTGAATATCATATTTATCATTGTAATCATCATATATTGGAGTTGTATCATCATAAGCAATAGAATAGCTATCTTCCAAAGCTGGGGAACTAAAAAGATCATTTTCATAAAAACTAGCATCCCCAAGCTTAGACTTTTCCATAGGATTAGCAATAATGGTGTTCGAAGAATTCATACTAACAACATTGCTATTAGCATGCAAATAAAGTTCCATAGGTTTTTTAATTTTCTCTTCAAACACTTCATGTCCTAACTCAAGATAAATACTATAAAGCTCTCTAATTTTGTTGTTGTTTTCCATTAAGCCTAACTAGTGAAAACAAGAAACAAAAAGACAAAATTGCAGAATCTAAAGGAAATAACTTCGAGCACTCACACCGGAGGATGTGAGTACCTTTTACCTTACCTCCCTAGCAACGGCGCCAGGAAATAGCTTGATGTCTACGCAGTTCTATTCTTGTAGACAGTTGTTGGGCCTCCAAGTGCAGAGGTTTGTAGAACAGCAGCAAGTTTTCCCTTAAGTGGATCACCCAAGGTTTATCGAACTCAGGGAGGAAGTGGTCCAAAGGTATCCCCTCTCAAGCAACCCTGCAATCAAGATACAAGAAGTCTCTTGTGTCCCCAACACACCCAATACACTTTTCAGGTGTATAGGTGCACTAGTTCAGCGAAGAGATAGTGAAATACAAGTGGTATGGATAATTATAAGTGGTAACGGTGCTAGAAAATAGCTTGCTGGCATGTGGTTGACGTGGGAAAATACTAAAGGCAAACTGAAATAAAGATGGAAGCAAGCAAACATGTAACATATCTAATTGCAAACGGTGTATCAATGCTTAGAAACAAGGCCTAGGGATCATACTTTCACTAGTGAACACTCTCATATAAATATCTTCTCTTTTTGATACTACTCTTAACTACTCTCCGGTTGGACACTCTAACCATTGGTAGGGCTATAACAACACTCCTCAAAGTTCGCTTTCCGCATCTAGATAACAACACTGTCACCTTGAGCACTAGATGGTTCCAACAAACACCAAAATTTGATAAATACATCCAACTCCAAATATAACTCATAACAAGTATTTGTAATCTCTAGCCTAAGTGCCACCATGGTGTGCACACTGTCAACTTCACACACATGGGGAGAGTAGAGATATATTAAAGCACTTCAGTAGCAAGGTAGATCTATAGATTACAAGCTCATGATCACAATATGATCATGCATAGAGAGAGATATGAACACAGCTACCGGTAGAACCCTTAGCCTCGAGAGAGAACTACTCCCTCCTAATCATGGGAATCAGCAACAGTGATGGAGATGGTGGTGGATATCGATGAAGATGGCTCCGGGGGCACTTCCCCGTCCCGGCATGGTGCCGGAACAGAGACTTTCTGTCCCCCGAATCTCCCCTTTGGTGGCGGGGCGTTGCAGAACTTTTCGTGGCTGGAGGCTTGACAATTTAGGGTATTTGCATCGGGAGTATTTTATCGGCGAAGGGGCAAGGTGGGTGGCCGACCAGGGGGCCCACACCATGCCCTGGCGCGGCCAGGGGACCCACGCCCAGGTGTAGTTTGGCCACCCAGTGGCCCCTCTCCGTCTCGTCTTCTGGCTCCGTGGGTCTTCCGATAAAATATCGACTTTGGCTTTTGTCCGGTCCAATTCTGAGAATATTGATTTTCTGACTTTTGTGGAACCAAAAACAGCAGAAAACATGCAACTGACACTGTGGCATCTTGTTAATAGGTTAGTCCAAGAAAGTTAAGAAAAGTACTCCAAAGTGTGGACAAAATATAAGAAAGTAGATAAAACCAAGCATGGAACATCAAAAATTATGGATACGTTAGCAATGTATCAAACATACCCTTGAAGACTCAGAAAGTGTTACGAGGTTGGACTCATGGATGATGTAGTTGTATGCTTGCCGATCTCAAGATCGAGAGGAAGTCCAGCGCTGCAAATCAGCAGCGCATCCATGATCGCACACACGTCAGGTCCACTGAACAACCTCCGACTCGTCGCTCCAGCGATGCAGCGGAGAAAGCATCTCCTTTCAAACAAAAAGCCACCGGGAACATGTATCTCGCTAATCCGAGACCATGGGGAAATAATTATAGAGGGGGAGATAGATCTTTAATGAGGAGGTGTGAGATGGCAGGAGCCCCCACCTCTTCCACATTCATGTGAGTGGAGCTCCCACTCACATCAATTTAGCCTCCACTCAAAATTCCACTCATCCCCATTAAATTTCCACCAAATTTAATGCGTCTCTCATTTAATAAAACTATTTTATTTATTTTATTCATAATTTTGATAATTACTTTAATTAACAAACATTCACATAAAACCCCTGCAACATTTTAATATCACATGTAGAACCAATTTCAGCAATTTCACCTGAAACAATTTTGGTGTCCATTGAAATAATTCTAGCGCTTTGCAATTCTTTTCTCTGGAACATATTTTGTCCAAATGGTGTTAGTATAACTTAAGTGTGGCACCCTATGATTCGCGAATAATGCAGACATGATTGAGACCCTTCTCCGATCAATAGTCAGCAGCGGGATGTAGAGATCCATTCTGACTCCTACATATTCAATGATGACTTCTGTGATCATGGGAACCTTTGAAGTTAGTAACTAAATCCCTTTGTCTCGCGATATATTACATGTCTGAGATTCGATCATCGGTATCCCCATACCTAGTTTTATCTCTTTACTAACATGTACTATTTTCTCGTTCCCGTGATATAACATTCTAGTGATCACTTGCTTGCAAGCTATCTCAATATGATATCACCGAGAGGTCCCAGAGTATATCTATTCATCATTGGGATGGAAAAATCCCACTCATGATCCATGAGCCTCTACATAACACCTTTGGAGTATCTGAACCCACCTTTATAGTCACCCTGTTATGGTGTGATGTTTGATGTTATTAAGTTAGTCTTGTAGTGTTAGTGATTGACATGATCTCATGGTCTAGGGACTAGAATTACTTCGTATGATCTTACATAAATTTAAACACAATGACTTTGATCGTATTACTATACTTCGGATGAATGTTCATCACATCATTTCATTAATGCTCTGACCTCGTTATTAACAACATCCAATGTCCATGATCAGGAAACCTTGATCATCTTGTTAATCAACGAGCTAGTTTATATGAGAGGCATTACTAGGAACTTCGTATTTTGTTTATAAAACACACATGCATTAACGTTTCCAATTAATACAATTATAGAATGCAAAATAAATATCTATCATATACTTGGAATAAGATAATAAAAACTTTATTATTGACTCTCAGGGCATATTCCCTTCAATCTCCCACTTGCGTTAGAGACAATAATCTAGTTTACATAGTGATAAATCTAACACCCATGGAGTTCTGGTGTTGATCATGTTTTTCCCTAGGGAGAGTTTTAGTCAACGGATCTGCTACATTTAGATACATATGTAATTTACAAATCTTTATATCTCCATCCTTGACATGCTCGTGGATGGAGTGAAACCGACGCTTGATATGCTTGGAATTATTGCGAGACCTTGGTTCCTTGGCATTGGCTATGGCTCCATTGTTGTCACAATAGATCACCATTGGGTCCAACGCACTAGGAACCACACCTAGTTCTGTTTTGAACTCCTTCATTCAAACCGCTTCCCATGACGCTTATGAAGCAGCAACATATCCCGCCTCTATTGTTGATCTTGCCACCAAAGGTTGTTTGTAGCTCCTCCAACTAACTGCTGCTCCATTCATGATAAATACGTATTTTCGGACTGAGACTTAGAGTCAACCGGATCGGTGTCAAATCTAGCGTCGACATAACACTTAGTGACCAACTCTTCTTCACCTCCATACACGATAAACATATCCTTACTTCTTCTTAAGTACTTAAGGATATTCTTGACCGCTATATAGTGTTCCGAACCTGGATCCGGTTGGTAACTACTAGTCAAACTAATAGAATGTGCCACATTTGGTATTGTACATAGAATGGCATACATTATAGAGCCTATGACTGAGGCATAGGGTCATAAATTCCATCTACCATGAAATTCACGATAGGATTTCCGTACAGTTCAGGAGTTGCACTTGTCCTACTTGACCTGCGAGGTTTGGTAGTGTCCTCTTTTGGAGTTTCATGATCATTATCATTAATTCCTTCTTCTTTCGGTGAAGTCAACTCGGGAAATATTTCCGGTGCTGTGCCACTCGCTGTTTCATGAAGAGAAGGTTCAATAACCTCTTCGGATTCTACCTTCCGACTACTCACACCTTTCGCGAGAACTCCTTCTCTAGAAAGGATCGATTCTTGGCAATGAAAACCTTGCCCTTGATCTACGATAGAAGGAATACCCAATTGTTTCCTTAGGGTATCCTATGAAGACACATTTTTCCGCTTTGGGTTCGAGTTTATTAGGCTAAAGTTTCTTCACATAAACATTGCATCCCCAAACTTTAAGAAATGATAGCTTAGGTTTATTTCCAAACCATAATTCATATGGTGTCATTTCAACGGATTTAGACGGTGCCCGATTTAAAGTGAATGAAGCGGTTTCCAATGCATAACCCCAAAATTAAAGTGGCAAGTCAGTTAGAGACATCATAGATCAAACCATATCCAATAAGGTATGATTATGATGCTCCGACACACCATTATGTTGTGGTGCTCCAGCAGGCACTCGTAACTTAGATACTCACCTCCATGGTCAAACCGCAGAAATTTAATGTTTCTATTACGATGATTTTCCACTTCACTCTGAAATTCCTTGAACTTTTCAAAAGTTTCAGACTTGTGTTTCATCAAATAGATATATCCATATCTACTCAAATCATCCGTGAAAGTAACAAAATAACGATATCCACCTCGCGCCATGTCAACACCCGGATTTTTAATCCTAGATGCTTGTTATGTCATACATCGCAATCCCAGGATTACCATTTTGGCGAGACATAACAGATTGGATATCACAGTACATCATCCATTACAAACCATAATAAGGTCTTACACGAATAAAGGATCTCATGATCCAGTCTTAATACAACAAGCAGCAGAATAAATAATAAGCGGAGCCGTGGGGTCCATCTTCAGGGGCACAGGCAATGCTAACGATAGAAGATAGTCCTAGTTATCATAGCCGTCCTCATGTCCTTCATCTTGGTAGTCTCGTTCGTAGTCTAGCCATAGGAATAGCTAGTGACAAAGCCATGAGTACTCTTTAAGTACTCGCAAACTCTCACTAACAAGTAAGGTAGTTCTAGTAGGATTGCTAACTCTAGGTTTATTTGTAAAGTTAAGTTTGAAACCTAAGCTGAGTTCAGAAACAAAGAAATATAAAATAAAGTTCTAGAATCACTTACGTTGGGAAGCTAGTGTCATAAGCACAACTCTGTTGTGGTCAAGTCATGTCACAATTCATTTCATAAGTTGTTTTGAAAACAGTAAGGCCACTCCAACTGTCCATAACCGTAGACGCGGCTATTCGAATAGTTTGACACTCTATAGAGGTGGTACACTTTCACCACAAGATTCGATACATCTGTCAGGGTTAACCCTGAATCATCATACTTAGTATGCAGATAATCAAACATAGCCTTTCTTTTACACACCCTAGTATAAGCACCTCTCCTATGAGTATGGCCTCCCAACCATGACCATCTGTCATCTTGGGCACTGCATAGGTGGACAACATTGAGAGGTAGCCTCAGCTCAAACCTCTCCTGCGAGGGAATTAATACTAATGCATATAAACTTCCAGCTAAGCCTTACCCAATTCAGGTATTGTGGTTGTATGGTAAAATTGGAACAGTATCGCATCCGAACCCAACCATCAATTTTGTAAAAGGGCTAAGGCTCATGCCTCAAAATTTTCATCATCATAAACCATTTGTGTTTCTCAAAACATCTCAATAGAATGACTCATCATTCCAAGGTTTTCACAATTCATTTTCACCAAGTATTCCCATCTAAAGTGACTCAAGTTTTAGTTAGGTCTAAACTACTAAGTTAAGAGTGTTCACTAATAGGGGATGCTAAGATCAATCTCATGCCATAGACTGACATCTAAGTGTATCTAGATAGGTCAAGTTTTATACTTTTTATGCTACCTTCAAACAAGTAAAGGACTTTAATAAAGTAAAGAAAGTAAAAGCTTGGAAATAAAACTTGGGGTAGGTACTAGTCAAAGTGGTATAACCAAAGTATGCCTAATGCATCTTGCTTAGGTTATCTAGCTTAATTCTAGCTTGCTAACAATAGCTTGCTCAGTTTACTTGAAGTTCTAGGCTTGCCTTGGTTGGTGCAGTGGTTGAAGTTTTCTTCCTCCTCTTCTTGATAGAACTCCTCCTCCTCGAAAGCTTGGTCGGTACTATCGTCTATAAATACATACGGTATACAAAATCAGTAAACAATAATTAACTAGTCTACTTAGCACACTAAGGCACACATTTTATGACCTACTATCATCACAAGCATCACAAGGTTTTATTAACTAGCTTCATTCTTTTTATTTGAGAAAAGTAATTTCTACTCATTGAAAATAACTAAGATTTAATATTCTCCAATTAAAATATGGGATCATGTGGATCACATTTCTAACATATGGGAATGTGATTTAAAGGTTGGATCACATTTCAATAAGTTTAAGTTTAATATTTAATGATTTAAAGTGACTAGGAATGCCTATATAGCACTAATTTGGTACTAGTCCAAAGTCACGACATGTAAACCTTAATATTATTACCTATTCAGATAGGTATGGTTAAATGTGATTTTTGAGAGTTGGAACAACTCAAAAGCTATTATGGTTGATTTTATAAAAATGTTTGAATATGCAAATGCTTATGTCTTGTTATTTTTACTAGGAGAGATATCTAACTCTAAATGAATTAAATCCAACGGGCGTGGATATATCTTTCTAGAAGCTTTCCAACAAAATTGGAATCACTCAATTTGGACTTGCACAACTCTCTGAATTAATTTTTGAACTAAGGGACATAACTGAATTTAAACTTAAATAGAAAAACCTATATTTGAATTAACTGGGTTGCGCGGGAAAGGAAATGGGCCGGCCCAGTGACGCTCAGTGGCGCAGAGGGCGGCTGGCAGGTTGGTCCCGCTTGTCAGCGAGACTTAAAACCTGAAACGGTATCAAGCGATCTGGGCCACACGATTAGAACGCGGATCAACAGCTCATAGTCGTCATCGACGACGAACTCATCGCCAGCGAGACCGAACCCTAAACAGATGCTCGGGGCCTACTGGGGACGTACCAGGGCTCCAGCTAGTGCGGCGAGGTGGGCGATCGAACTAGACGGCGACGGCGGACTCAGGCAAGGTAGCGGCAGGGGCTGAGGTGGACGGAATCGACGGCAATGTCTCCTCCTCTGCTGCGGCTGCCTCCGGTGAAATTCCGGCGGCCTGGTGCTTGAGCTGCTCCGGCGAGAGATGGGGAAGGATTGGGAGTGAGAGGGGAGTCGAATTGTGTGGCGATTGAGGCTGGGGAAAGCCTCCTTATATAGGCTCGAGGAGGGGACTGAGGGGGCGACGGAGAGCTCGTCGGTGACGACGATACAGAGGGCTATTGGCATGGGCGGCGTAGGCAGACGGTGGCTTGCCTCCTGGCGGTGCTCTACGGCTTAATGGTTACGCTAGGGGCGGTGGATTGTGGTCGGGAGCGTCTCGCGCTCTGAGGGACAGAGCCGGTGCTCGATGCGGCTCCTGGCGACTGTCGGTCGCATGGCGGTGCACGGCCGTGTCTGGCGGGATGCTGGTGTCGAGGCGGAGCGGCGTACGCGGTATGGGGTCAAGGCGCGGTATGTTGCGTGCTGGCGACAATCGTGCTCTAGCGCGCTCTGGCTTGCTCGCAGAGAGAAAGGGCGACACTGCTGGGGAGTGGTCCAGGGGCTGGGGTTGATCGAGGGGTGGACCATGGGCAGCGGTAGGGTTGGGCGGAGCTAGTGGGCACGCTGGTTTGGCGCGGCGCAGTCCCTGGCGTGCTGTCCAAGTCTAGCCGGCAATGACCTCAAACGGGCGGCACGCCACTGCTGCAACGGCTAAGGGGGAAGCTGGTTGGGGACTTGGTTGGACTCAGGGGGGACAGAGGAGAGTAGAGAGGTGCAATGGGGGACAATGGCTTAACTAGAAACAGTAATAGTTAGGTAGTTTTATCTCCGTTTGCCACCTGTTCGATCAAATGGCTGCAAGAACAAAATGTTTGAATTTTGAGCTGATTTTTGGTGGAGTGATGTAACTTATGCTTAAGCTTCTAGGTGTGCTTGGGTTTTTGAAATGGAGTTTCTTTGAGTGGTTTTTGAATAAGTGTGATCTATACATATGAACTACATTCAATTTTCATATGTCATTTAAATTTAGTGTTTGAAAGTTTTTGGGATGAAACAAAGTGGGCCTTGGTACATCACTACTTGTACTAGCAAGGGGTGCAAAGATCCACAATTGTTTCTGTTAAGATTTGGGTTCTAGGAATAGCCAAAGTAGGCTAGGTGATTAAAATGGCAAAAGTGACCATTTGCTTATTTTATTATTTTTGATTTGTTTTTCTTTGGGATTTTCTTGGGAATGATCTAGATCATGTTTAATTGACCTTAGAATCATTTTACAACCAATGGATCACTCAAACATGGCAATTCAAAACAACTCCTAAATTATATGCACACACATATGAATGCTTAATGATTTTTAAATGGAAAAGTTTTTGTTAACCCTAAATTGGGTAGGTTTGATCTTGATTAACTTTGTATTAGAGTTTTGGGATGTTGCAAACCTTCCCCCCTTAAACAAAATCTCTTCCCGAGATTTACGAAAGAAAACTAGGAACTAAAGAGATCTGGGAACTCTGTCCTAATGTAATCTTCTCGCTCCCAAGTGGCTTCTTATTCAGTATGGTTGCTCCATTGAATCTTGAGAAATTTGATACTTCTGGTCCTGGTGGTTCTGTAAGCTTCTTCCAAGATACAGATGGGCACTTCACGATATGTCAGGTCCTTATTGATATCAACAGCTCGGTGATCGATTTTCTTGAAAACTTTGGTCTTCTCCGGCACTTCTAGGCATTTGCGAAGTAACGAGATATGGAACACATTGTGGATGGATGACATCTCCTTTGGTAGTTCTAGTTGATACGATACTTCTCCTCGATGATTCAGAATCTTGAGGGGCCCGATATATCTGGGATCTAACTTTCCTACCAGACTAAAGCGTTGCGTTCCCTTCAATGGCGAAACCTTGAGATATACAAAATCTCCGACGTTGAAAGTCAGGTATCTCCTTCTCTTGTCAGCATAACTCTTCTGTCTGGATTGGGCGGTCTTGAGGTGTTCATGGACTTTGTGAACCTTTTCTTCGGCTTCCCGGAGAATGTCCGGTCCAAAGATCTAACTTTCTCCTACTTGCGACCAATTCAAAGGGGTACGACACTTTCTTCCGTATAGGAACTCAAATGGTGCCATTTGCAGACTGGCTTGATAACTGTTGTTGTATGTGAATTCTGCGAAAGGCAGGCAATCTTCCCATTTTGATCCATACTCTAATACACAAGCTCTCAACATATCTTCTAGGATTTTGTTGACTCTTTCAGCCTGTCCATCGGTTTGCGGGTGATAAGCGGTGCTGAATTTCAACTTGGTTCCTAATCCTTCTTCGACTTTCTGCCAAAATCTTGAGGTAAATTGGGTTCCTCGGTCTGATACTATGGTCTTGGGGGTTCCATGCAGGCTAACAATTCTAGCAATGTACAACTCTGCTAGCTTCGAACTCTGGTAGGTGGTCTTGACAGGTATAAAATGAGCTACCTTGGACAGTCTATCAACGATGACCCAGATTGAGTCATTTCCCCTACTAGAAGTAGGCAAACCGGTGATAAAGTCCATTCCGACGGAATCCCATTTCCATTCCGGAATCTGCAATGGTTGTAACAGTCCCGCGGGTCTCTGATGTTCTTCTTTGACTCTTTGACAGATGTCACACTTGGTGATGTAGCTTCCGATTTCTCTCTTCATCTTGTGCCACCAAAATTGCTCTTTCAAATCTTGGTACATCTTTGTTCCTCTGGGGTGGATAGAATAAAGAGTATCATGAGTTTCCTGCATGATAACTTGCTTCAGCTCCGAATCTGCTGGCACACAGATACGTCCTTTGTACCACAGAACTCCTTCTTCATCTTCGGTGAATCCAGGTACCTTTCCCGTACCAATACGATGTTTGATTTTGTCGATACTTTCATTTCCCTTCTGGGCTTCCTTGATTTGGCTAATCAACGTGGGTTGAAGTTCAATGCTAGCTAGAAATCCTTTGCTAACAAGCTCAGTTCTAAACGTCTCTAACTCCTCATACAAACTTGGTTGCTTCTCCTTGATCATGGTGTTTAGCCTGCACGACAATCTGCTAAGAGCATCCGCTACCACATTGGCCTTGCCTGGGTGATAGTGAATGTCAAGGTCATAATCCTTGATTAACTCTATCCATCTCCTTTGCCTCATATTCAGCTCCTTCTGGGTGAAAATATACTTCAAGCTCTTGTGATATGAGTAAATCTCACAACGATTACCCATAAGATAATGACGCCATGTCTTCAATGCCAAAACTACGGCTCCTAACTCAAGATCATGGGTCGGATAGTTTTGGTTATGCTGCGTTAGTTGTCGAGACAGATACACGATGACTTTGCCTTCTTTCATTAATACACATCCGAGACCAATCTTGGATGCATCAAAATACATATCAAACGACTTCTTGATATCTGGCATGACCAATATTGGGGCTGAAATCAATCTCTTCTTCAGTTCTTGGAAACTGGCTTCACATTTGTCGGTCCATTCAAACTTCTTGTCCTTTTTCAACAATTGGGTCATGGGTCTGGTAATGCTCGAGAACCCTTCTACGAACTTGCGATAATATCCCACCAATCCGAGAAATGCACGGACTTGGGTTTGAGTGGCTTCCCATTCTTCGACATCTTTAATTTTGGCGGGATCAACAGAGACTCCTCTGGCAGACACAATTTGTCCTAGGAATCCTACTTCTTTCAGCCAAAACTCGCATTTGCCGAACTTGGCATATAACCAATGCTCTCTCAGGGTTTCTAGGATGATTCTCAGATGTTGCTCATGCTCTTCTTCTGACTTGGAGTAGATAAGGATATCGTCGATAAACACAACGACAAACTTATCTAGGAAATTCATAAAGATCGTATTCATGAGATTCATGAAATAAGTAGGGGCATTGGTTAATCCAAAAGACATAACCGTATACTCGTATAAACCATAACGAGTAGTTAAGGCAGTCTTCAGAATATCCGTTGCACGAATCTTAAGTTGGTGATAACTAGTCCTAAGATCAATCTTTGAGAATACCTGGGCACCAGTCAACTGATCAAATAGATCCTCTATCTTTGGCAAAGGGTACTTGTTTTTGATGGCGACGTCATTCAGCTTCCTGTAATCGGTGCACAAACGGTTGCCTCCATCTTTCTTGTCGAAGAATAACACTGGTGATCTCCATGGCGATGCACTTGGTGGAATCAAGCATGTTGCTAACATCCCATCCAACTGCTTCATCAATTCCACTAACTTCGAGGGGTTCATGCTATAGGGTCTCTGGGCTATGGGTCCGGTTCCGGGGATTAGTTCAATAATGAACTCAATATCCCTATCCGGGTGCATACCTGGCAATTCATCTAGGAATACGTCAGGGTATTCATAGTCTACTCTGACTTGGTCTATGGTGGGTAGGGCTAGACTCTTGTTGCACTTAAATTGACGAGGTAAGGTTTCAGATATATATAAGCTCTATCGTGACTCCAGAGCTACTGGTCATGGTGATGGCTTTCTTAGCACAGTCTATCAGTCCTTTATGCTTTGACATCCAATCCATACCTAGTACTACTTCCAATCCTTTGGTTCCAAGTACTATTAGATTAGCATAAATATCTATCCCATGTATTTTGATAGGCACAACTTTGCAAATTTTTCTAGATTTTGTAGTTGAACCGGGGATTTGAACTATCATGACATGCTTCAAGTTGGTTGGGTGGATCTTACTAGTGCATGCAAATTCTTCGGTGACAAATGAATGCGATGCTCCCGAATCAAACAACACCCTTGCTAAAACTGAAGGAAATATGCCCTGAGAGGCAATAATAAAGTTGTTATTATGTATTCCTTATATATGATAGATGTTTATTTTGCATGCTAGAATTATATTGATCGGAAACATCAATACATGTGTGTTTAATAAACAAAAAGGGTTCCTAGTTATGCCTCTCTTATAGACTAGCTTGTTGATTAACAAGATGATCAAGGTTTCCTGATCATAGACATTGGATGTTGTTAATAACAAGGTCACAGCATTTTTGAAATGATGTGATGAACATTCATCCAAAGTATAGCATTATGATCAAGTCATTATGTTTATATTGCTATAACATCATACGAAGTAATCTTTATCCTTAGACCATGAGATCATGTTGATTGCTAACACCTGAAGAGTATCTTGATAACATCAAACGTTACACCATAACAGGGTGACTATAAAGATGGGTTCAATGCTATGAAGGTGTTATGTTGAGGCTCATGGATCAAGAGTGGAATTTGTCAATCCCGATGACGGATAGATATACTCTGGGCCCTCTCGGCGATATCACATTGAGATAGCTTGCAAGCAAGTGATGTGATCACTAGAATGTTATATCACGGGAACGAGAAAAGAGTGCATGTTGGTAACGAGATCAAACTAGGTATTTGGATACCGATGATCGAATATTGGACATGTATTATATCATGAGACAAAGGGATTAAATTACAAGCGTTAAAGGTTCTCACAATCCTAGAAGTCATCGTTGAATATGCAGGAATCAATATGGATCTCCTGGTCCCGCTTCTGACTATTGATCTGAGAGGAGTCTCAATCATGTCTGCATTTTGCGCGAACCGTAGGGTGACACACTTAAGAGTTACCGGACACCATTTTCGAGCTCATATGTTTTAGACGAAAGAATTGCAAAGCGCGGGAATTGTTTCGATAGAAACCGGAAATTGTTTCGGGTGAAATTGCAGAAAGTGGTTCTGCATGTGATATTGAAATATTGCAAGGGGTTAAATGTGAATGTTTGTTAATTAAAATAATTAACAAAATTCGGAATAAATTTAATAAAAGAGTTTTATTAAATGAGAGAGCATTAAATTTGGAGAATTTTAATGCATTTAAAGTGGGGACTTTAAAAGGGAATGTGAAGAGCCATTTTAATGTGGAGGGGTTACCACCACATGAATGGGGGAGGTGAGGGGTCACCCCCCATGTGCCGGCCATGGAGAGGAGGGGCACCCCCCTCCTCCTATAAAAGGCCCCCTCCTCCTCCTTCTTCCTTACACCTCCTTGTGAAGGATCTCTCTCCCCCTCTAGAATTATTACCCCATGGTCACCGATTAGCGAGATACATGTTCCCTGTGGCATTTCGTCTAGAAGGAGTAGCTGCTTCCGCTGGATCACTGGAGCGAGGAGGTGGAGGTTGTCCGGTGGCTTGAACGTGTGTGCGAGTATGGATGCGCTGCTGAGTTACGGTGCTCGGACTTCCTCACGATCTTAAGATCGGTAGGTGTACGACTACATCAACCACGAGTTCCTAAACGTTAACAAAACTCGTTGTCTTCGAGGGTAAGTTCTCGTTGGATGTATGTCCACCCGTTGCTTTGTACCTAGTAGATAGATCTTGGCGTGTAGTTCTCATCATAGAATTTTTTTTGTTTTCTATCCTGCGGACCCAACAGTGGTATCAGAGACTGATCTATGCGTAGGTGCTTTGCATGGGTAGTACACATATGTTTATATGTGGGCGATGATGATCATGTTATTGCATCTTCTATGTATTTTGGATATTGGGATGAAGCGGCCCGGACCAACCTTACATGTCATCGTACATGATACCGGTTCCACGACTGACATGCAACTTGTTTTGCATAAGTGGCTGGCGGGTGTCTGTCTCTCCTACTATAGTCAATATCTGATTTACAATGAGTTGCTAATAACTTGGTTATCCTCGTTGTGGTTCATGTTCGTAGGTGAGAACGGTTATATCTTCGAAAGCCCTAAGCCACGTAAAACTTGCAAATGATAAATTAGAGGCGTCTTGTTTAGATCGTTGATGGGCTAGTGTATTGATATGGTATTGTTGTTAGCAGATGTATGATAGATACTCTTACAACACATTCAACGTGTAAGTTCCATAGACCTTGGCCTTACACACAAAGTAATGATAGAGATCATACCACGATGCAAATGATAGAGATCAAATGCATGGACCATATCATCTCACTTTACACATTAGATGTTAGCATCTTATACTGCTAGTTTGGCGCTTTTGGTAGCATTGTAAGATGATCCCTCATTTAGATATCAAGATAAAATGTGTTCTTCCTTGAGTATGCACCGTTCTATGGATCGTGTTTTGAGACATCACGTGATGATCAGGTGTACTCGACTCTATGCTTTCATACAACGGGTGTAAGACAGTTTTACACACGCGAGTACTAAGGTTCTTACTTGGCGAGCCTAGCATGTACAGACATGGCCTCGGAACACGGACCGAAAGGTTAAGCATGAGTCATATAGTTGATATGATGCCCATATAGATGATCGCCTTTGAAGCTACACCGACTCACGTGATGATCGTACTTGGTGTAGTGGATTTGGTTCATGTAATCACCAAAAGGACACGAGGGATGTCATTTTTGAGTGGGAGTTCATTAGTAATTTGGATTAGTTGAACTCAATCTATCATAAACTTAGTCTAAATAAACTTTACAAATTCTATTGTAGATGGCACTACCTGCTTTTAATTTCAATGTGTTCATGGAGAAAGAGAAACTTGCTGCGAAAGGTAGCAACTTCACAAACTGGGCTATGAATTTGAGGATTCTCCTCACTGCTGCACAAAAGCAATATGTGCTAGATGCGCCGCTAGGACCCCCACCAGCTCCTGATCCCCCTGACGAGGAAAAGAATGTCTATGTGACTCGTCAGGAGGACCACAACTTAGTTCATTGCGGCATACTGTATGGGCTAGAGCCAGAACTTCGAAACCGTTTCGAAAATGGCAATGACTTTGATACCATGGGAGAATGGAAAATGATTTTCGATACCCATGCTACCGTAGAGAGTTATAATGCTACTAAAAAGTTCTTTAGCTGCATGATGGAGGAGAACAACTCCGTTAGTGAGCATGTACTCAATATGTCTAGGTACGCCGATAAGCTTGTGTCCTTGGGAATAATGATTCCCAATGACTTAGGTATACATCGTGTTCTCTAATCTCTACCACCTAGCTACAAGAGCTTCGTGATGAACTATAATATGCAAGGCATGAAGAAGACTCTTCCCGAGCTTCTGTCAATGCTTAAGACTGCAAAAGTGGAGATTAGGAAAGAACAAGTGTTGATGATCAATAGGACCACCGGTTTCAAGAAGGACAAGAAAGGCAAGCACAAGGGAAAGAAGGGTGGCAAATCTATTGCCGTGCCTAAAAAGAAACCCTGAGCTGGCCATAAGTCCGATACCGAGTGCTACTATTGCAAGGGGACTAGCCATTGGAAGCGCAACTGCCCCAAGTATTTGGCGGACAAGAAGTTCGGCAAGGCAAACAAAGGTATATATGATATGCATGTTATTGATGTGTACTTGACTAGTACTCACAGTAGCACCTGGGTATTTGATACGGGATCAGTTGCTAATATATGTAACTCGATTCAGGGGCTGCGACAACTAGCAAGGGATGAGGTCACAATGTGGGTCAGCAATCGATAAAGAGTTGATGTGATCGCCGTCGGAACGCTACCTCTCCATATGCCATCGGGATTAGTTATAAACCTGAATAATTGTTATTTGGTGCCTGCACTTAGCATGAACATTGTATCCGGATCGTGTTTGATGCAAAGTGGTTATTCGTTTAAATCTGAAAACAATAGTTGTTTGATTTATATGGATAATATCTTTTATGGTCATGCACCTATGTTGAATGGTTTATTTCTGATGGATCTCGATAGTAATATTACGCACATTCATAATGTTAATGCTAAAAAGATTAAACTTGATGATGATATATCTACATATATGTGGCATTGCCGTCTAGGTCATATTGGCATTAAACACATGAAGAAACTCCATTCTGATGGACTTTTGGAATCACTTGATTTTGAATCATTTGATACATGTGAGCCATGCCTTATGGGCAAGATGACTAGAACGCCGTTTTCCGGTTCAATGGAACGGGCGACAGATCTATTGGAAATCATACATACTGATGTGTGTGGACCAATGAGTGTGTCAACGCGAGGTGGATATCGTTATTTTGTTACTTTCACGGATGATTTGAGTAGATACGGGTATATCTATTTGATGAAACACAAATCTGAAACTTTTGAAAAGTTCAAGGAATTTCAAAATGAAGTGGAAAATCATCGTAATAGAAAGATCAAATTTCTACGGTCTGACCGTGGAGGAGAGTATCTAAGTTACGAGTTTAGCACACACATGAAAGAGTGTGGAATAGTTTCACAACTCACGCCTGCCGGAACACCACAACATAATGGTGTGTCGGAACGTCATAATCGTACCTTATTGGATATGGTTCGATCTATGATGTCCCTGACTAACTTTCCACTGTCATTTCGGGGTTATGCACTAGAAACAGCTGCATTAACTTTAAATCGGGCACCATCTAAATCCGCTGAAATGACACCGTATGAATTATGGTTTGGAAACAAACCTAAGCTGTCATTTCTTAAAGTTTGGGAATGCGATGTTTATGTGAAGAAACTTCAGCCGGATAAACTCGAACCCAAAGCGAAAAAATGCGTCTTCAGAGGATACCCTAAGGAAACGATTGGGTATACCTTCTATCACAGATCCGAGGGCAAGGTTTTTGTTGCCAAGAATGTATCCTTTCTTGAGAAGGAGTTTCTCATGAAAGGTGTGAGTAGTCAGAAGGTAGAACTCGAAGAGGTTATTGAATCTTCTCTTCATGAAATGGCGAGTAGCGCAGCACCGGAAGTTGTTTCGGAGTTGACTTCACCTAATGAAGAGAGAGCTAATGATATTGATCATGAAACTCCAAAAGAGGTCACTACCGAACCTCGCAGGTCAAGCAGGACACGTGCAACTCCTGAACTGTACGGCAATCCAATTGTGAATTTCATGGTTGATGAAATGGATGACCCCGCGACGTATGAAGAAGCGATGATGAGCCTGGATTCCAACAAATGGCTAGAAGCCATGAAGTCCGAAATGGAATCCATGTACAAGAACCAAGTTTGGACCTTGGTGGACTTACCTCACGATCGAAAGGCCGTTGAGAATAAATGGATTTTCAAAAGAAAAACTGATGCTGATGGTAATGTGACCATCTATAAGGCTCGACTTGTCGCAAAGGGGTTTCGACAAATTCAAGGAGTTGACTACGATGAGACATTCTCTCCCGTACCAATGGTAAAGTCAGTTAGGATTATGTTAGCAATTGCTGCATATTTCGATTGTGAAATATGGAAGATGGATGTCAAAACTGCGTTCCTCAATGGTAATATTGAAGAAGAGTTGTATATGATACAACCTAAGGGTTTTGTCGATCCTAAGGATGCTAATAAGGTATGCAAACTTCAGCGATCCATCTATGGACTGAAGCAAGCATCTCAGAGTTGGAATCTCCGCTTTGATGAGGTGATCAAAGAGTTTGGATTTGTCCAAACTTATGGAGAGGCTTGTATTTACAAGAAAGTGAGTGGGAGCAATGTGGTTTTTCTGATATTATATGTGGATGACATATTATTGATTGGAACTGATATAGATCTTTTAAATAGTGTTAAAAGTTATCTAAACAACAAATTTTCAATGAAATACCTTGGTGAAGCGTAATATATGTTAGGCATTAAAATCTATAGAGATAGATCAAGGCGCCTAATTGGGCTATCACAGAGTACATACCTTGATAAGATATTAAAGAAGTTTAATATGGACGGAAGTAAGAAGGGGTTCTTACCTATGTTGCTAGGCAAGACATTGAGTAAGACTCAAAGTCCGGCTACGGCGGAAGAAAGAGAGATGATGTATAAGATCCCCTATGCCTAGGCCATAGGCTCTATTATGTATGACATGCTATGTACAAGACCAGATGTGGCACATGCTATTAGTTTGACATGCTACGTATTTCTCTTGAACGAAGCAACAGTTAGTTGGAGGAGTTCCAAACAACCTGTGGTGGCTGGATCAACGACGGAGGCGGAATATGTTGCTGCTTCAGAAGCAGCGCAGGAAGCGGTTTGGATGAAAGAGTTCATGACGGAACTAGGTGTGGTTCCTCGTTCATTGGACCCAATGGTGATCTATTGTGACAACAATGGAGCCATAGCCAACACAAAGGAACCGAGGTCTCACAAGAATTCCAAGCATATTAACCGCCGGTTTCACTCCATCCGCGAGCATGTCAAGGATGGAGATATAAAGATTTGTAAAGTACACACGAACCTAAATGTAGCAGTTCCTTTGACTAAAGCTCTCCCTAGGGAAAAACATGATCAAAACCAGAACTCCATGGGTGTTAGATTTATCACTATGTAAACTAGATTATTGTCTCTAGTGCAAGTGGGAGACTGAAGGAAATATGCCCTGAGAGGCAATAATAAAGTTGTTATTATGTATTCCTTATATATGATAGATGTTTATTTTGCATGCTAGAATTGTATTGATCGGAAACATAATACATGTTTGTTTAATAAACAAAAAGGGTTCCTAGTTATGCCTCTCTTATAGACTAGTTTGTTGATTAACAAGATGATCAAGGTTTCCTGATCATAGACATTGGATGTTGTTAATAACAAGGTCACAACATTTGTGAAATGATGTGATGAACATTCATCCAAAGTATAGCATTACGATCAATTCATTATGTTTATATTGCTATAACATCATACGAAGTAATCTTTATCCTTAGACCATGAGATCATGTTGATTGCTAACACCTAAAGAGTATCTTGATAACATCAAACGTCACAACGTAACAGGGTGACTATAAACATGGGTTCAGTGCTATGAAGGTGTTATGTTGAGGCTCATGGATCAAGAGTGTAATTTGTCAATCCCGATGACGGATAGATATACTCTGGTCCCTCTCGGTGATACCACATTGAGATAGCTTGCAAGCAAGTGATGTGATCACTAGAATGTTATATCACGGGAACGAGAAAAGAGTGCATGTCGGTAACGAGATCAAACTAGGTATTTGGATACAGATGATCGAATATCGGACATGTATTATATCATGAGACAATGGGATTAAATTACAAGCGTTAAAGGTTCTCACGATCACAGAAGTCATCGTTGAATATGTAGGAGTTAGTATGGATCTCCAAGTCCCGCTTCTGACTATTGATCTGAGAGGAGTCTCAATCATGTCTGCATTATTCGCGAACCGTAGGGTGACACACTTAAGAGTTACCAGACACCATTTTGGAGCACATATGTTTCAGACGAAAGAATTGCAAAGCACAGTAATTGTTTCGATAGAAACCGGAAATTGTTTTGGGTGAAATTGCAGAAAGTGGTTCTGCATGTGATATTGAAATATTGCAAGGGGTTATATGTGTATGTTTGTTAATTAATGTAATTAAAAATTCTGAATAAATTTAATAAAAGAGTTTTATTAAATGAGAGAGCATTAAATTTGGAGAATTTTAATGCATTTAAAGTGGGGACTTTAAAAGGGAATGTGAAGAGCCATTTTAATGTGGAGGGGTTACCACCACATGAATGGGGGAGGTGAGGGGTCTCCTACCCATGCGCCGGCGATGGAGAGGAGGGGCACCCCCTGCTCCTATAAAAGGCCCCCCTCCTCCTCCTACTTTCTTACACCTCCTTGTGAAGGATCTCTCTCCCCCTCTAGAATTATTCCCCCATGGTCTCAGATTAGCGAGATACATGTTCTCGGTGGCATTTTGTCTGGAAGGAGTTGCTGCTTCTGCTGGATCGCTGGAGCGAGGAGGTGGAGGTTGTCCGGTGGCTTGAACGTGTGTGAGAGTATGGATGCGCTGCTGAGTTGCGGCGCTCGGACTTCCTCACGATCTTGAGATCGGCAAGTATACGACTACATCAACCACGAGTTCCTACTCGTTAACAAAACTCGTTGTCTTCGAGGGTAAGTTCTCTGGATGTGTGTCCACCCGTTGCTTTGTACCTAGTAGATAGATCTTGGCGTGTAGTTCTCATCGTAGGAATTTTTTTTCTATGCTGTGGACCCAAAAAAAACTGAGTTGACAGAAAACATACCCAACACTACATCTGGCACTTCTTGGGCTTCTACGGTGTGCATGTGGAAGAGACGGTCGTTGCGGTTGTGAGGGTTCCCTGGGGTAAATCTTCTTCCTGGTTGAACATGACGCTGCTGTTGAGCTGGGGCATTCACATGGCAGTGGCGGCAGTCTTCTTGGGGCACTCATTGGAATAGTGACCCTTCACTCCACAGTCGAAACAAGTGATCTGAGGCTTGTCGTTTGCTGCCACGGGCACAGCATTGCTTCCGGTTCTGGGTGCAGTGTTGTTGTTGTCGTTGTTGTTGCTCTTGGGAGGTGCACGGTTGAAATTGCTGGTGTTGCTGGGGTTGTTGTTGTTGTTATTTCCTCCGGACTTCACATTGCCTCTGCTACAGTTGGGGTAGCTTGGGTGGGACATTGGGGGTCGGTTGTTTCTTGGTGCATACCCTGCAGACGGGTTGGGACGGTACTTCTGGTGACTGTTGGATCCAGCTTGGTGCAACATACGACGTTTGCGGTTGTCGTTTGCCTGGTTAATCTTCCCTTCCATCTGAATGGCAGAGTCGGCTAGCTCTTCGAGATCGTTGAAGAGGATTTTGACGAGGACAGTCTGCATCTCATCATGCAGTCTGTTCAGGAATCTCTCCTTCTTCTTGGCCTCCGTGTTGATCTCATCAGGTGCGTACGTGGCAAGCGACAGGAATCTGTCATGGTACTCCACCATAGTCATTTTGCCTGGCTTCAACTCTCTGAATTCATCCCTCATTCTGGTGACTAGGCCCTGCGACATATGGGTGTGGCTGAACTTGGTTTTGAAGGCTTCCCCTGTCATCACTTGACCATGGTTCATCAGGCGGATGCTGTTCCACCAGGCTCTTGCATCTCCTGCCAAGTAGTGGGTGGCAAAGAGAACTTTCTCGTTGTCATCAACTCTGGCTACTTACAAATTGTTCTCCATCGTCCGCAACCAGTCATCAACATCTAATGGGTTCTCCGAAGTGCTAAAGATTGGGGGATTGGTATTCTGGAAATTTTTCAGCTTGGATCCTTGATGATCCTGATTTCCATGCCCTTGGTTGTTTTGGGCCATCTAGGCTATCTGCTGCAGTGTTGCTAAGTTGGCCTGGCGCTCTGCCCTGCTTGCTTCATGGTCTGTAACTAACATCTACATAATCTGCAGCATTGGGTCTTGCGATGAGCTGGTCCCTCTGGGGTTTCCACGAGTCATCTTAAGATTGAGATAGATAAAGGGGTAAGAGGGAAAGTTCTAAGGTTCATGGTTTTGGTTTCAAAGCTAAAACTTTGAGTTTGACTCAGGTTTTGCAACTAACTTCATTTCATTCATTCAAACAAGCACACGATACAAACACACACCACACACCAAAGGAAAATAGATGGTTTTAAGAACCATTCTGCAAGATACGATACAATGGGACTGATACTCCTCATGCTAGGATAGTGCTCTAGTGCATCTCCTCATCATCGATGAAGTCGGAGTCTTCATCGTCGGTGTAGAAGTCCATGGCATCTTCCTCCAGAAAGTCATCATCATTGCTGAGGTAAGAGTCCAGATCTCCCTGGATGTCTTCACCTTCCTCTTTTTTTCCTTTGCTGCAAGCTGAGCTTCTTGCTCCTTGAGGGTCTTCTCGAGGTCGGCCACCTTCTTGCGAAGACGGTCGATGGTGCGATCCTTCTTTTCGCACTAGCGGCGAAGAGACTGACGGTCCTTGACAAGGAGTGAGAAAGTCTGGGCCTTCTGGGCGGCAATGGCAAGGTTGTGGTTGGCGAACCCCATAGCATTGTCCAATTCCTTCTGGCGGTCGTACATCAGGAAGTCAAGGTTCTCCACTTGACGCTTCAACTCCGGGTGACTTGGCATCTTCATTGGCATTCCCATGAAGTCACGCCTTGCATAGTGAACAAAGCAGGTTCCTTGGATTTGGTTGACACTCAGGGCTCACAAACGTGCGAGAGCTTCATGCATTATCCTGGCTAATCCATCTAGCCAGTTGTTCTCTCTTACAGAGAACTAGGTTCTCCCAGATGTTGGTGCTTCTATGCTTCCTCGAAGATCAGCGGTGACTAGCCATTGTAAATCTCCTCCTAGGGGTCCAGGAAGTTGACCTCCAAGAAACTCCGGATGTGGGCGTCCCAATAACTCAGACAGGGAATCTAGATCCCTCTCGAAGATCAGTTGGCCTCTGTTGCCCAACTGGTAGAACTTGTTGAACTGAGTCTCCATCTACTAGAATTAAGGATGAGGAAGTTAGTGAAGTGATCAAATGTGCCAAATTTTATGTAGTAATGGTAAGAATTGGAGGAACATGAATTTTTGAGAAAGAATGAATTCCCAAGGGTAAGAGAGGAAATATTTTTTTCATAAATACTCACTTTGGTTTTGAAATTAAGTTTTTGTTCGGACGTCCATTCTAACTAGGGTCTCCTATGGTCAGGATGGCTCTGATAACAACTTGTCAACACCCGGATTTTTAATCCCAGATGCCTATTATGTCATACATCGCAATCCCAGGATTACCATTTTTGCGAGACATAACAGATTGGATATCACAGTACATCATCCATTACAAACCATAATAAGGTCTTACATGAATAAAGGATCTCATGATCCAGTCTTAATACAACAAGCAGCGGAATAAATAATAAATGGAGCGGTGGGGTCCATCTTCAGGGGCACAGGCAATGTTGACGATGGAAGATAGTCCTAGTTATCATAGCCGTCCTACTTTCCTTCATCTTGGTAGTCTCCTTCATAGTCTGGCCATAGGAATAGCCAGGGATAAAGCTATGAGTACTCTTTAAGTACTCGCAAACTATCACTAACAAGTAAGGTAGTTCTAGTAGGATTGCTAACTCTAGGTTTATTTGTAAAGTTAAGTTTGAAACCTAAGCTGAGTTCAGAAACAAAGAAAGATAAAATAAAGTTCTAGAATCACTTAAGTTGGGAAGCTAGTGTCATAATCACAACTCTGTTGTGGTCAAGTCATGTCACAATTCATTTCATAAGTTGTTTTGAAAACATCTGACAACGGAACAGTATGGCCACTCCAACTGTCCATAAGCGCAGACACGGCTATTCGAATAGTTTGACACTCTACAGAGGTGGTACACTTTCACCACAAGATTCAATACATCTATTAGGGATAACCCTGAATCATCATACTTAGTATGTAGATAATCAAACATAACCTTTCTTTTACACACCCTAGTATAAGCACCTCTCATATGAGTATGGCCTCCCAACCATGACCATCTGTCATCTTGGGCACTGCATTCGTGGACAACATTGAGAGGTAGCCTCAGGTCAAACCTCTCCCGCGAGGGAACTAATACTAATGCATATAAACTTCTGGCTAAGCCTTACCCAATTCAGGCATTGTGGTTGTACGGCAAAATTGGAATGGTATCGCATTCGAACCCAACCATCAGTTTTGTAAAAGGGCTAAGGCTCATGCCTCACATTTTCATCATCATAAACCATTTGTGTTTCTCAACACATGTCAAAACATCTCAATAGAATGACTCATCATTCCAAGGTTTTCACAATTCATTTTCACCAAGTATTCCCATCTAAAGTGACTCAAGTTTTAGTTTAGCTCTAAACTACTAAGTTAAGAGTGTTCACTAATAGGGGATGCTAAGATCACTCTCATGCCATAGATTGACATCTAAGGTTATCTAGATAGGTCAAGTTTTATACTTTTTATGCGACCTTCAAACAAGTAAAGGACTTTAATGAAGTAAAGAAAGTAAAAGCTTGGAAATAAAACTTGGGGTAGGTACTAGTCAAAGTGGTATAACCAAAGCATGCCTAATGCATCTTTCTTAGGTTATCTAGCTTAATTCTATCTTGCTAACAATAGCTTGCTCAGTTTACTTGAAGTGCTAGGATTGCCTTGGTTGGTGAAGTGGTTGAAGTTTTCTTCTTCCTCTTCTTGATAGAACCCCTCCTCCTCGAAAGCTTGGTCGGTACTATCGTCTATAAATACATACGGTATACACAATCACTAAACAATATTTAACTAGTCTACTTAGCACACTAAGCCACACATTTGATGATCTACTATCATCATAAGCATCACAAGGTTTGATTAACTAGCTTCATTCTTTTTATTTGAGAAAAGTAATTTCTACTCATTGAAAATAACTAAGATTTAATATTCTCCAATTAAAATATGGGATCATGTGGACACATGTCATCACCATATATTCTAACATATGGGAATGTGATTTAAAGGTTCGATCACATTTTAATAAGTTTAAGTTTAATATTTAATGATTTAAAGTGACTAGAAATGCCTATATAGCACTAATTTGGTACTAGTCCCAAGTCACTGCATGTAAACCTTAATATTATTACATATTCAGATAGGTATGGTTAAATGTGATTTTTGAGAGTTGGAATCAACTCAAAAGCTATTATGGTTGATTTTATAAAAATGTTTGAATGTGCAAATGCTTCTGTCTTGTTATTTTTACTAGGAGAGATCTCTAACTCTAAATGAATTAAATCCAATGGGCTTGGGTAGATCTTTCTAGAAGATTTCCAACAAAATTGGAATCACTCAATTTGGACTTGCACAACTCTCTGAATTGATTTTTGAACTAAGGGATAGAATTGTATTTAAACTTAAATAGAAAAACATATATTTGAATTAACTGGGTTATGCGGGAAAGGAAATGGGCCGGCCCAGTGACGCTCAGCGGCGCAGAGGGCGGCTGACATGTTGGTCCCGCTTGTCAGCGAGTCTTAAAACCCGAAACGGTATCAAGCGATCTGGGCCACACGATTAGAACGCGGATCAACGGCTCACAGTCGTCATTGACGACGAACTCGTCGCTGGTGAGACCGAACCCTAAACAGATCGTGGGGGTCTACTGGGGACGTACCAGGGCTCCAGCTAGTGCGGCGAGGCGGGCGATCGAACTAGATGGCGACGGCGGACTCTGGCGAGGTAGCAGCAGGGGCTGAGGTGGACTGAATCGATGGCAGTGTCTCCTCCTCTACTGCGGCAGCCTCCGGTGAAATTCCGGTGGCCTGCTGCTCGAGCTGCTCCGGCGAGAGGTGGGGAAGGACTGGGAGTGAGAGGGGAGTCGAATGGTGTGGTTATTGAGGCTAAGGAAGGCCTGCTTATATAGGCTCGAGGAGGGGACCGAGGGGGCGACGACGAGCTCGTGGGTGACGACGATACAGAGGGCTATCGACATGGGCAACATAGGCAGACGGTGGCTTGCCTCCTGGCGGTGCTCTACGGCTTAATGGGGACGCTAGGGGCAGTGGATTGTGGTTGGAAGCGTCTCCCTCTCTAAGGGACAGAGGCGGTGCTCGACGCGGCTCCCGGCGACTGTGGGTCGTGCGGCGGTGCACGGCCGTGTCTGGCGGGATGCTGGTGTCGAGGCGGAGTGGCGTGCGCGGTATGGGGTCAAGGCGCGGTCTGCTGCGTGCTGGCGACAATCGCGCTCTGGCTTGCTCGCAGAGAGAAAGGGTGGTGCTGCTGGGGAGTGGTCTAGGGGCTGCGGTTGATCGAGGGGTGGACCGTGGGCGGCGGTAGGGTTGGGCGGAGCTAGTGGGCATGCTGGTTTGGCGCGGCGTGATCCCTGGCTTGCCGTTCGCGTCTCGCCGGCGATGACCTCAAACGGCCGGCGCGCCACTGCTACAACGGCTAAGGGGGAAGCTGGTTGGGGACTTGGTTGGACCCAGGGGGGACAGAGGAGAGTAAAGAGGGTGCAATGGGGGACAATGTCTTAATTAGAAAGAGTAATAGTTAGGCAGTTTTATCTCTGTCTGCCACCTGTTCGATCAAATGGCCGCAAGAACAAAATGTTGAATTTTGAGCTGATTTTTGGTGGAGTGATGTAACTTATGCTTAAGCTTCTAGGTGTGCTTGGGTTTTTGAAATGGAGTTCATTTGAGTGGTTTTTGAATAAGTGTGATCTATACATATGAACTACATTCAATTTTCAATTCTCATTGAAATTTAGTGTTTGGAAGTTTTCGGGATGAAACAAAGTGGTCCTTGGTACATCACTACTTGTACTAGCAAGGGTTGCAAAGATTCACAATTGTTTCTGTTAAGATTTGAGTTCTAGGAATAGCCAAAGTAGGCTAGGTGATTAAAATGGCAAAAGTGACCATTTGCTTATTTTTATTCTTTTTGATTTGTTTTTTTTTGAGATTTTCTTGGGAATGATCTAGATGATGTTTAATTCACCTTAGAATCATTTTACAATCAATGGATCACTCAAACATGGCAATTCAAAACAACTTCTAAATTATATGCACACACATATGAATGCTTAATGATTTTTAAATGGAAAAGTTTTTGTTAACCCTAAATCGGGTAGGTTTGATCTTGATTAACTTTGGATTAGAGTTTTAGGATGTTACACGCCGACACACTCATTGGACCACATACATCAATATGTATGATTTCCAATAAATTTGTCGCGCGCTCCATTGTACCGGAAAACGGGGTTCTAGTCATCTTGCCCATGAGGCATGCATCACATGTATCAAATGATTCAAAATCAAGTGATTCCAAAAGTCCATCGGAATGGAGCTTCTTCATGCGTTTAACGCCAATATGTCCTAGACGGCAGTGCCACATATATGCAGATATATCATTATCAAGTTTAATCCTTTTAGCATCAACATTATGATTATGCGTATCACTATTATCGAGATTCAATAGAAATAAACCATTCATCATAGGTGCATGACCATAAAATATATTATCCATATAAATCGAACAACCATTGTTTTCGGATTGAAATGAGTAACCGCTTCGAAATAAACACAATTCGGATACAATGTTCATGCTCAGCGTGGGCACCAAATAACATCTATTTTGATTTATAACTAGTCCCGATGGTAGATGGAGACACAACGTTCCGACGGCGACCACATCAACTCTTGATCCATTGCCGACACGCATTGTGACCTCATCCCTTGATAGATGTCGCTTGTTCCGTAGCCCCTGATTCAAGTTACATATATTAGCAACCGATCCAGTATCAAATACCCAGGTTGCTACTGCGAATACTAGTCAAGTACACATAAATAACATGTATATAAAATATACCTTTGTTCATCTTGCCTCCTTCTTATCTGCCAGATACTTGGGGTAGTTGCGCTTGTAGTGGCCAGTCCCCTTACAATAATAGCACTCGGTGTCAGACTTAGGGCCAACCCAGGTCTTCTTCTCAGGCGCAACAACATATTTGCCGCCTTTCTTCAAGTTACCCTTTTGTTTACGCTTCTTGCCTTTCTTGAAACCGGTGGTCTTATTGATCATCAACACTTGATGTTCTTTCCTAATCTCCACTTCAACAGTCTTAAGCATAGACAGAAGCTCGGGGAGAGACTTCTTCATGCCCTGCATGTTATATTTCATCATGAAGCTCATGTAGCTAGGTGGCAGAGATTGGATAACATGATGTATGCCTAAGTCAATGGGAATCTTTATTCCCAAGGACACAAGTTTATTGGCGTACCCAGACATTTTGAGTACATGCTCACTAATGGAGCTATTCTCCTCCATCATGCAGCTAAAGAACTTTTCAGAAGCATCATAACTCTCTACGGAATCATGGGTATGTAAAATCATTTACAATTCCTCCATGGTATCAAAGGAATTGCCATTTCCAAAATGCTTTCGAAGTTTCATCTCTAGCCCATACAGTATGCCGCAATGAACCATATTGTGGTCTCTTGACGAGTCAAGTAGATAATCTTTTCCTCGTCAGGGGCATCATGAGCTGGTGGGGGGCCTAGCGGTGCTTCTAACACATATTTCTTTTGTGCAGCAGTGAGGAGAATCCTTAAGTTCAAGGCCCAGTTGGTAAAGTTTCTACCATTCGTCGCAAGTTTCTCTTTCTCCATTAACACATTGAAATTAAAAGCAGGTGGTTCCATCTAGAACAGAATTTCTAAAGTTTATTTAGACTAAGTTTTTGATAGATTGAGTTCAACTAATCCAAATTACAAATGAACTCCCACTCAAAAACAACACCCCTCATGTCTTTTTAGTGATTACATGAACCAAATCCACTACACCAAGTCTGATCCTCACGTGAGTCGGTGTAGCTTCAAAGGTGAGCATCTAAATGGTTATCATATCAACCATATGACTCATGCTTAACCTTTCGATCCATGTTCTGAGGCCATGTCTGTACATGCTAGGCTCGCCAAGTAAGAACCTTAGTACTCATGTGTATAAAACTGTCTTACACCCATTGTATGCGAATGTAGGGTAAAATACACCCGATCATCATGTTGTGTCTTGAAACGATGAACTTTCTTAACGGTGAATACTTAAGGAAGAACACATTTTATCTTGATATATAAATGAGGGATCATCTTATAATGCTACTAAAGCGCCAAACAAGCAATATAAGATGCAAACAAACATCATATGCATCAAGTGAAATGATATGGTTCTTGCACTTGATCACTACCATATGCATCGTGGTATGATCTTTATCATTCCTTTATGTGTAAGGCCAAGGTCTATGGAAATTACACGTTAGGTATGCTATAATTTCAAAGAGTATCAACCATACTTCAAATTATAACATTACCATATCATGACACTAGCCTAGGAACAAACTAAACTAGATGCTTCTAATTTATCAATTGCAAGTTTTACGTGCCTTAGGGCTTTCGAAGATAGAACCGGTCTTACCTACGAACATGGAACCACAACGATGATAACCAAATTATTAGCAACTCGTTGTAAATCAGATATTGACTATAGTAGGAGAGACAGACACCCGCTAGCCACTTATGCAAAACTACTTGCATGTCAAGTGTGGAACATGTCTCATGTGCGAGGACTTATAAAGTTAGCCCGGGCCGCTTCATCCCACTATGCTACCAATATCCAAAATACATATAAGATGCAATAACATGATCATCATCACCCACATACTCTTATGTGTTCTACCCGTGCAAAGCAACTACGCATAGATCATGCTCTGATACCACTATTGGGTTCGCAGCATACAAAACAAAAAATTCATATGATGGGAACTACTAAGCACCAAGATCTATCTACCTAGATACAAACAACGGGGGGATATACATCCATAGAGAACTTACCTTTGAAGACCAACAAAGTGTTACGAGGTTGGACTCATGGATGATGAAGTCGTATGCTTGCCGATCTCAAGATCGAGAGGAAGTCCAGCGCCACAAATCAGCAGCGCATCCATGATCACACACACGTCCGGTCCATAGAACAACCTCCACCTCCTTGCTCCAGCGATTTAGTGGAAGAATCAACTCCTTCCATACAAAAAGCCACCGAGAACATGTATCTTGCTAATCCGATACCATGGGGAAATAATTCTAGAGGGGGAGAGAGATCCTTCACGAGGAGGTGTGAGATGAGAGGAGGGAGTGGGGGGCTTTTTATAGGGTAGAGGAGGGGGCAGCCCCCTCCCATGTCTGGCGGCCATGGAGGTGCCCCCACCTCTTCCAAATTCATGTGAATGGAGCTCCCACTCACATCAATTTAGCCTCCACTCAAAATTCCACTCATCCCCATTAAATTTCCAGAAAATTTAATGCAACTCTCATTTAATAAAACTCTTTTATTTATTTTATTCAGATTTTTGCAATTACTGTAATTAACAAACATTTATATAGAACCCCCTGCAACATTTCAATATCACATGCAGAACCAATTTCAGCAATTTCACCCGAAACAATTTTAGTGTCCATTGAAATAATTCCAGCGCTTTGCAATTCTTTTCTCTGGAACATATTTTCTCCAAATGGTGTCGGTATCCCTTAAATGCGTCACCCTATGATTCACGAATAATGCAGACATGATCGAGACCCTTCTTTGATCAATAGTCAGCAGCGAGACCTAGAGATCTATTCTGACTCCTACATATTCAACGATGAATTATGTGATCGTGAGAACCTTTAATGTTAGCGACTAAATCCCTTTGTTTTGTGATATATTACATGTCTGAGATTCGATCATCAGTATCCTCATACCTATTTTGACATAGTTACCGACATGCACTCTTTTCTCGTTCCCGTGATATAACATTCTAGTGATCACATCACTTGCTTGCAAGCTATCTCAATGTGATATCGCCGAGAGGGCCTAGAGTATATATATCCGTCATCGGGATGGAAAAATCCCACTCTTGATCCATGAGCCTCTACATAACACCTTCGTAGTATCTGAACCCACCTTTATAGTCACCTTGTTACGGTGTGACGTTTGATGTTATCAAGTTACTCTGCTAGTGTTAGTGATTGACAGGATCTCATGGTCTAAGGACTAGAATTACTTCGTATGTTGTTATAGCAATTTAAAAACAATGACTTTGATTGTATTGTTGCTATACTTCAGATGAATGTTGATCACATCATTCTACCAATGTTGTGACCTCGTTATTAACAACATCCAATCTCCATGATCAAGAAACCTTGATCATCTTGTTAATAAAAGAGCTAGTTTATATGAGAGGAATTACTAAGAACTTCATATTTTGTTTATCAAACCCACATGTATTAATGTTTCCAATTAATACAATTATAGAATGCAAAATAAACATCTATCATATACTTGGAATACAATAATAACAACTTTATTATTGCCTCTCAGAACATATTCCCTTCAATCCCAAGGTGCTTGATTTAGAACAAAGGTGTTGGAGCGTATGTCAGTGTTGTTGTTGGCAAACCCAAAGTAGTGAGACCATTGGTCGAGTTTCAAGGAGTACTCATAGTTCATAAGACATTAGTTGATGCGATCAACTCCAAACATTTGCTCCTCGGAACAATAGTGAGAACACACTGAATGTGTCAAGGTGCTGAGAAACTCAAGCTTATAGCAGCGGTACGTGGCGACATCCTGAAATACAAAGTCATATAAAACAATATTGTTACAAATAAAATTGAAATCAACGTGAACGCCAAGTTGGTTCAGGATATAGGAACACACCCACTTGGTGGACTTGATTTTTCGGATCTTGAGACAGTTGAAATGGTTCAGCTGAAACTCCTCGGTGAACTAGATACCAAGTGATTCGGGGGTCAACGTATCTATGGGTGGTGCGGCTGGTTCCGCAGCCATCACACGTGTATGACTCCTCGTGTTCATCGAAAACAAAATAAATAAATTTTTTAATTAAAAGTTTAGTCCAATAGAAACATAGCATCAACGATCCTCTACACTTGTTACAAAAGAAACTCCTCTAAAAAACTAAGCATGCTCAATTTCAAGATTAGATCAAGAACAAAACTTAAGTCTAGATTGATAATGGTGAAAGATTGAGCAGAGTTTTGATGCAAATAAGTTGGGGATCAGAGGAGGAACATACCTTAGATCGATTGGGTGCAAGGAATCGAAGAAAGATTGAATAGAATTGAAGATCCAATGGAGGTGGTTTGGAGTTTGGAGGTAGAAGAAAGAATTTTTTGTGTTTTGGAATTTTAGGGTTACCTCCTCCTATGATGATATGGCGGTCGCATACATGGTACGGGGAGGCGGTATAACCGGAGCCCACCAGTACCGAGTGCATACCTTGGGGTCAAAGGACTCCTTTAGGTGGCACACTAGGTACATGTGCGCGGTACGGTCGCGTGCGCCCGTACTACTGGTCGTTATGCGTGCAGTATGTTTGCTTGAAAACTAATGCTTTCCTCAAGGGTACGGTATGGTCGGGTGGTACGACCGCCTCCGGTCGTACAAGTGGTCATGACGTCCACTGAGTCGTGCGGCAAAAATCAATATTTCTATTTTCTAGAGCCTCGATGAGGTACGGGCGCATGGTACGGGGAATCCCAATCTTACCAGTGGTTGTTAAGCGGCTAGTAAGATGCAAAACTTTTAGAATTTGGTTAGTGATGAGTGCATATATGCATCATGTTTTACATTATTATTTTGCATTGTAGATGCAGGATCTTGGTATTTTACGGCGCTCGCATGCACATTTGATATCTGTTTTCACCAGGATCAGGACATATGATGGATCCAATGGTTATAATTATTGAAGCAATTGTACTATGGAGAAAAGGAGTAAAAAACAACGTAAATCGCTTATTTGGGAAATATTAATAATACCAGAAGAAAACTAGAAGCGACCAAGGGAGGCAAAGAGCCCAACGACCAACTATATAGCAAGAGCTACTCTTCCGCCCGTATTGCTCCGGCTGTATAGTTGGCGCCGCCTCCACCTCGTCAAATAGTTTCACCCCGTGCAATTGGTTCGAGGAGACGACATATAGAACAACCATAAATCGTAGAAACCTCACCTTCGGAAGGCATCTAGAGGGGGAACTCATCCACAAGGGATCCATCTTCGCCATGCGCAGATCCGGGAGGCTAAGGCATCGATCTTCCTCACCACCGTTGCACCACCACCATCTCCATCCATCCCATCTACATCTTTTCTAGATCTTGTTGTAATTCCTATACTTGTTGTGGATTTATACAAGTACTATTCTTCTATGATTGCTTCCATTATCATTGCCATGATGTTGATTGCCTCCATGTCTAAGTAGATCATTAGTTCTTGGGGAGATGGAGAAATCCTAGTATGAGATTGAAATAAGATAATGTCTATTATGATATTCATCGCTGTGAACATGTGTTAGATTCTCTACATATTGATGTTGAGAGAAGTCGACCTCTCAATATTTGCCTCTCATGGGGAGTGATGGAGGGAACTACTTGTTGATAGACGGAGGCGTGTTAGCACTTACAGTAACTATAAAGTTGTTGCCACTCCTTACGTATCAACTTGGGAAATCTAGGAAACTCACGGAACACTATACATGCCATGGGATATGTCCTACAGGATTACGTCCCTTAATAGCGTAGTAATTCGATTGATGTCGATTGTTGACTGTTGTGGTTATGAGGATGATGTGAGCAGCGGTTGTTGCCTATTCGTCCAAATATGGAGTTCCTCCCACACATACATAGTTTAGAATGTTAATGATGATAATCTTTATCTTAAATCTTTACAATACTAGTGGTGTATCTGCTACTCCCTGAGAACTCATTTTCCCTACTACAGTTCCAATCTTTCTTACATACGCGATACTTACTTTCTGTATTAAGTTATTTTGCTTTACTTTATTATTGCTCTTATACCCAAAACCCAAAAACGCCTTTTTACACAATACTCACATTTTATCTTGTCACTAAGAACTTTATCTAGCATTTCTATTGCAATATTTATCTCAAGAATTATTAGACTTCAGACTCCTGCTCCCTGTGGGATTGTTATCTTTATTTTGAAACTACCTAAAAATGATCTGTGCACTTGCAGTCATCAAGCTATTTTCTGGCGCCGTTGCCGGGGAGCTAAGCGTTGTAGGTCTTTTTGTTTTTGCTTATTTATTTTTGTGTTGCTAAATTTTGTTTTGAGTTACAGGTTTCCACCAACATGATGGATTTTGCGCATATGACTAGTGCTAACCTACTCAACCACTTTGGGAAGCCCTATGATATTTATAAGAGAGATAACTCCAATGAGAAGGCAAGGGGGTTTTAAATAAATCCTCTACTACTTAGTATTCTACATAAGAAGCAGTTTACTGGAGATGAAGAAGATCCTGATCCATATGAGCATATTGCATGTTTTAAAGAAATATGTGGCACTTTTCTATTGACGGGATATACCGCTGATGAGGTAAGGGTTAAACCTTTTAGTCAAACTTTGACAAGTACATCTCTCTCATGGTATAGATCACTACCCCCTGAAGCCACTACTACTTGGGATAATTTAGCCTATGAATTTCTATCAAAATATTATCCATTATCAAAATCTTTTGGAATCAGGCGTCTTATAATGACTTGGAGGAATCATTCTAATGAAGGACTAGTAAGAGCTTATATTAGATTTAAAGATTTACTATGACTATGTCCTCATCATGATTTGCCTGAATGGTATTTGCTACATATCTTTTATGGAAGTTTAACTGAACCTAATAAAATTGAACTAGTCTCTTTAGCGGAAGGAGCCTTTATGAATTTTCATATCCCTAAATCTTGGGCTTTACTTAATAGAATTCGTGATCATAGAGTTTCATGGAATTTTGGTCTAGGAAGTGAAGGAGGCGTAGAAATAGAGCATGATTGTATTCATGATTATAATAAAAAAGGCCATGTTAAAGAATTATCTAAAGAACTTTATCTGGATTCAGGTCTTGTTTTGCAAGTTGTTAAAGCTTTTACAAAACATATTAAAGCTCCAAACGAGGGTTCGGTCAAGTATGATCCACCACCCTAACTACAAAAGAAAAGAGAAGATAAAGCAACACTTGCCTCCGTATAACCAATATATAAAGTGCCTTTCCCTAACACTACACAAAAGCATATTTTTGAATATGAACAGGTCAAAGCAGTACATGAAAAGAGGGAAGAGGAAAGCATGCCATAAGTTGTGGAACATCTGAAGGAAACTAAAGATGAAGAGGTAACCAAGGAAGCAATTATGGCTATGTACTCACACTGTAACATAGTTGAACTTGATGTAGAGACTTCCATATTGGTTGAAGGTAAAACAAAGGTAAAAGATGTGGGTAAGCCTGTTCCTCCCTGCATATTTAAAGAAACCTCTCATTACGGTTTATGTGATCTTGGCACTGAAGTTAATGTTATATCTTATGATTTCTACCTAGAAATAAAAGAAGAAATAGAACCGGCTATAATTGAAAATACTGATATAACAATTATGTTAGCCAATAAAAACCTTAGAATTCCAATGGGAGTAGTTGATAATGCAACTGTCACAATTGGCAACAAAAACCTTCTTATCGATTTTGTAGTTGTTGATATGCCAACTGACACTTTTTGCCCAATTATATTTGGAAGAACCTTTTTGGGTGATATAGGTGCCTATGTTAATTTCAAGAAGGAGATTGTGTCTCTTAAGCTTGGGGGAATGGAAAATAAATTCCATTTTTCCAAATTTAAAGACAAACCTCCACAAATACAAGAAGAAGAGGAAGATAGAACCATTGAGGAATGGCAGCTCTTTTCGTTGGTAATCAAGAACAAGAAATAAATGAAGATCCAAATTATGAAGAATTAGTTATGGAGGACAAGTCCCTAGAAGAACTAGAAGATGGATTCGATTCACTTCCTATTTTGGGACCTCCAACTGATGAGGCTTTTGAAGAGCCAGAAAAGAGAGGGGATGAGGAATTACCACCCCCAGAGCTGAAGACTCTACTAGATAATCTCAAATACAGGTTTTTAGATGATACCAATAAATTCCTTGTTATTATTAGTGCTAAACTTTCAGCAGAACAAGAAGAAGAACTCATGAGGATACTTAAGTAGCATCGCCAACCTCTGGGTACTCAATGGATGACTTTAAGGGCATTAGTCCCATGATAGCCGTTCATCAAATATTCATGGAAGAAGGTGCAAAACCAGTTGATAGAAGATTGAAGCCTGGAATGAAAGAAGCCTGGAATGAAAGAAGGTGCAAAACTAATCTTGTTCTAAACTGGGAGAAGTGCCACTTTATGGTCAAAGAAGGTATAGTCCTCGGACACAAGGTATCAGGTAAGGGAATTGAAGTTGATAGAGCTAAGGTTGAAGCAATAGAGAGAATGCCACCACCTAGGGATATTAAAGGTATAAGGAGTTTTCTTGGTCATGTGGGTTCTTATAGAAGGTTCATTAGAAATTTCTCTAGGATATCTAAACCTTTGACTAACCTTTTGCAAAAGGGAATGAGATTTAATTTTGATGATAATTGTCTTGAAGCCTTTGATAAACTTAAAAATGCTTTAACTCGTGCTCCCACCATTAAACCACCTACCTGGCATACAACCTTTGACTTAATATGTGAATCTAGCGATGATGTTGTAGGAGTAACTCTTGGACAACATATTGGTTGTAGATTTAATATTATACATCATGCTAGTAGAACTCTCAATGGTGCTCAAAAGAATTACCCTAAGGAAGAAAAGGAACTTTTTGCTGTATTTTCTCTTGCGATAAATTTCGTTCTTATATAGTTGATGCAAAGGTGAGAGTTCACATGGATCATAATGGCTTAAAAGAACTCCTTGAGAGGAAAGAACATAAGGCAATACTGATCCATTGGATTCTTTCATTACAAGAATTTGAGTTGCAGATTATGCAAAGGCAGGAAATAAAGATGTTAGATGTAGTGTCCATGCTTGCCCAGGAAGACACTAATCTTATTGAGAGGAACTTTAGTCCTGGTGATTTTCGTTTATGGGAATTATTTGATGAACTAAAGTAAATTCCTCCAAAAGAGAAGGAGTCCTTGTTGTGGGAGGAACTTTTCATCCCCAATTAAGCAAATGGTAAGAGCAAGGTAAAGTGTTCTTACTCAAATAAGTGATTTATTTTCACAATTTTTACTCTTGAAAATTCTGTTTTCGAATTCCTTGTGTTTTTCTGAAGTTTTAGAGGGGTTTTACCAACTATACGGGCGGAGCTATACGACCGGAGAGGGGGCTCCCACCGTATAGTTAGTCGTTAAACTCTCTGTATCATCTTTGTGAAATTGTTTTTGATATCTAAGCCTATACAGTCGCAACAATATGACCAAAGCAAAAATTCCGGCCGTATAGTTGGTCGTTGAACTCTCAGATAGTTTTCATTTTTGGTATCTGTATTTATACGATCGCAACTATACGACCGGAGCAAAAAAATTGACCGTATAGTTGGTCGTTAAACTCCCAGACACTTTTGATTTTCGATGTTTGAATCTATACGGTCACAACTATACGACCGGAGCAAAAATTCCAGCCATATAGTTGGTCGTTAAACTCTCAGACACTTTTTCATTTGATCTTTCTTCTATATTCATCTAAAAAACATTATTGCCAGTTCCTAGTCATGATTTAATCGACCTGGACTCGAGATATTTGTAAATATCTGCCTGGAACCAACTATACGGCCGGACCTATACGGGCCGTGCCCGTATAGTTGGTCGTTACGCGGCAGGACTCTTCCAAATCCGTGATTTCTTTCCCCGTTTCGTTTGGATTCATTTCTTGGATGACAATTTGGTGTTTCTTCCGAGTTTTACCAACCTCTAACCCCTCTTATATACTGCCATTGTCTATCTCTAATCATAATCTACATAAACGAATCTACCTCTTATTTTCGTGAGAGGGCTCTCAACCAAGGGATAGAAGTCAAGAAGAAGGGTTCCCATGGAGATCGGGAGCAACAACAACCCAGGCAAGGAGATCAAGACCATGCCTATAGAGTTCCTTGACACCGACCATGGGTGTCAAAAGAGGGACTCGAAGGCCCTAGAGCTGAAGATTGAGGAATTGGACAAGGAGAAGCCAGGGACACCCAAACACCTTCGATTGCTGCGACTTTATCTTGATAAACTTGATGAAGATATCAAACGGACAACCGAAGCGGGTTTTTCCATGAGTCTTAAGGCGTTACAAACACTCCAAGATAACAATGAGTTCATTAAAGAACAAGTGAAAGTGCTGGGGAAGAACAATCTTTTCTACAAGCTGTGTGTTAAGGAATTAGAAGTTGCCAATCAATCCCTCCCCCTCAGGCAGGCCCATGAGGAGAAGATACCACATGCCATGGCACCATAGTGATCTACAACAATCATGGTATCAAATAATCGCAAGGGATTATTTGATCCTGCCTGGCTTGATTCCAAGCTTGGGGAGATCTTTAAGACCTTGTATTCTATCTTATAAGTTTTTATTTTTATTCTTGCATTAGTTCAAACTAGAAATAAAGTTTGCATCATTAGAATTCCCTTCAGGAATAGTCGATCCCTCGTATGAAATTCCGAGTTTATTATTATATATGGAGCAATATTGAGTTTGTGTTTGCTTTGTTGATATATGAAAGGCTTGAGTATGATTTTACTTGCACTTGATGATAGCAATAGGAGTCTTCCACACCATTGGTATTAATGGAACACATAAAGATAATTTGGTCAATATACTGTAAGTCTACGGTTTGATTCACAAAGAAAAATTATCTATACAATTAAGTTGAAAAAGAAAACCCTGAACAAAGGAAAATAAAAGTGCTATCCAAATAGAGTGAGAACAAGTCGTGGTAGAATCTCAAGTCATAAGAATGCTTCATATACAGTTGGAATTTGATAATTGAGATTGTTCAACTTTGAATTCCTACATAAGGTGGAATATATGGCTAGCTCCTTTCCACAACACTCAAAACAAAAGTGTGAGCATATATGCAAAAGAAAAGAAAAAGGAAGAAGAAAAAGAGCGAATGTGCAAAGAGCAAATATGCATATACTGCTGTATTGTAGTATGACAAAGAGACGCTTTTGACATTTCAAATCCCAAGTGAATACGTTGATCCTAAAACACTTGGGACTACCTCGTTAACTCATTCGGTTGAACCGAATACTTTTACATTATGTTGAGATTCATCTTTTATGAACTATTGTTAACTAAGGTGTGGAAGCCTTCCAATACTCTTCAGATGGTTTGAGTAAGGTACTATTCATGAACTTATTCCCCTGTATCGTACATGATAAACACATGCTGCAATTGCCTCATTTATTTTATCGACTCCGCTTCATGAATATGAGGATCACATCCATTAAGCTAAAAACTTGCTCGGGGCGACCAAGAGTCTAATCTTGGGGAAGTTAATGAGTGCATATTTGCATCATGTTTTACATTATTATTTTGCATTGTAGATGTAGGATCTTGGTATTTTATGGTGCTCGGGTGCACATTTTATGTCTGTTTTCACCAAGATCAGCACAGATGATGAATCCAATGGATACAATTATTGAAGCAATTGTACGGTGGAGAAAAGGAGTAAAAAACAACGTAAATTGCTTATTTGGGAAATATTAATAATACCAGAAGAAAACCAGAAGCAAACAAGGGAGGCAGAGAGCCCAACGACCAACTATACGGCGGGAGAAACTCTTCTGCCCATATAGCTTCGGCTATATAGTTGGCTCCGCCTCCGCCTCGTCAAATAGTTTCACCCCGTGCAATTGGTTCGAGGATACGACATACAAAACACCCAGAAATCGCAGAAACCTCACCTCTAGAAGGCAGCTGGAGGGGGAACTCATCCACAAGAGATCCATCTTTGCCCTGTGCAGATCCGGGAGGCTAAGGCATCGATCTTCATCATCCACCGCTGCATCACCACCATCTCCGTCCATCCCATCTACATCTTTTCTAGATCTTGTTGTAATTCCTATACTCATTGTGGATTTATACAAGTACTATTCATCTATGATTGTTTCCATTATCATTGCCATGATATTGATTGCCTCCATGTCTGAGTAGATCATTAGTTCTTGGGGAGATGGAGAAACCCTAGTATGAGATTGAAGTAAGATAAAGTCTAATATGGTATACATCGTTGTGACCATGTGTTAGATTCTCTATATCTTGATGTTGAGAGAAGTTCACCTCTCAATATTTGCCTCTCGTGAGGACTTGATGGAGGGAACTACTTGTTGGTAGAAGGAGGCGTGCTAGCACTTACAGTGACTATAAAGCGTATCAATTTAGGAAATCGAGGAAACTCACGGAACACTATCCATGCCATGGGATACGTCCTACAGGATAACGCCCCTTAATAGCATAGTAATTCGATTGATGTCGATTGCTGACTGCTGTGGTTATGAGGATGACGTGAGCAGCGGTTGTTGCCTATTCACCCAAATACAGAGTTCCTCCCCACACATACATAGTTGAGAATGTTCATGATGATAATCTTTATCTTAAATCTTTACAATACTAGTGGTGTATCTGCTACTCCTTGAGAATGCATTTTCCCTACTGCATTTCCAATCTTTCTTACATACGCGATACTTACTTTCTGTATTAAGTTATTTTTCTTTACTTTATTATTGCTCTTATACCCAAAACCCAAAAACACCTTTTACACAATACTCGCATTTTATCTTGTCACTCAGAACTTTATCTAGCATTTCTATTGCAACATTTATCTCAAGAATTACTAGACTTCAGACTCCTACTCCCTGTGGGATCGATATCTTTATTTCAAAACTAGCTACGAATGATCTGTGCACTTGCAGTCATCAGTTTGTAGCTTTGTGCGCCTTTACACATCTTAGCAAATGATGAAATAATAGCAAAAAAATCAGTAATACCTTTTAGGCCATGTGTTAGTAAATAAAAGATGGAGGATTACCATATTTCTTCTCCTATCTCCAAAGACTTCTTGAACACTCTTTATTAAAAGCAAAACGAAACTAAACTAAACTAAACAAAACTAACACAAGAGTAAATTTTTTTTATTTCACATGGGTTGCCTTCCATGAAGCGCTTCTAGTTAAGGTCAATTAGCTTACCCAGATGGTGATCATTTAGGTTTGGTGAGTGGCACTCCAAAGTAATTAGCTTTCAGTGTAATTATACCATCATCTTCACTATTAGGTTTGGCCTTCTTCTTTCTAGGGAAGTGAACTATAAAAGGATCTCTAGACGATAGTCCTATTCTCACATTCCCTTCATGTAGATTGATTAAAAGCTTTAATAGTTCTTAGGAATGGCCTACCTAGAATTATTGGTGCTATGGGATCTTCAGGCATGTCCACTATAACAAGATCAATAAGAGCGAGACTTCCTTTAATTTCAACAACTATGTTTTCTTTTATCCCAACAGCTTGTTTATAAGTTGAATCAGCAAGATGGAGTCTCGATTCAATGGTTGCAAAAGGTGCCAAGTTTAACTTGTCAAATAGACTTTTGGAAATTGTTGAGACGCTTGCACCAAGATTACAAAGTGCATATATCTCATTAACACCAACTTTAATTTTAGCGGTGGGCTCAAATATATCATCTATCTTAGCAGGATGGTTAGCAGCTAGTCTCTTATACTCCATTTCTAAATCTCGAACTTTATATGCTACTTGTTGAACAAATTGTTGGTACATAGCATCATTACCTTGTTCTATACCGGGATTCTTTACGGTGATCATCCTTAATAGATCTTCCACGATGTATTCATGTGTTGACATGTTGCTATAGTCCATCTCTTCAGGCTTCTCTTCGTTCATTTCCACCCTCATCATGTTGAGGTCTTCTACCGGATTTTTCTTGGGCTTTCTGGCAAACTTTGCTAGTATGAGAGCTTGGCTCTTAGCTACCTTGCCCAATTGAGCCTCCACAGTCTTTGTCCTTTCCTGTAGAGCTTGCACATCATTTCTAATTGCAACGGCTTGGTTAGATAATTTACCTATACTACTCTCATGGTTCTCCGTGATTTTAATAAGCATATTATTTTGCTCAGTTTGAGCTTGCATAAAGGTTCTAATAGTTTGTTCAAATGAGAGATTGCCATGATTTGCTCCATTATGATTATCATAATTATTGTAAGGAGCTCCTGCATGATTAGAATAATGTTTTTGAACATTGGAAGAAATTTTTAGGTTCTTCCCAGCAGGATTATAAGGGGTGCGGGCTATGAAATTAACATCATTAACATCGGTAGCGATAACATTAACTTGGGTATCTTCCTTACCCTTTACTATATTGAGTTACTCGTCTACTTAGAAGTAAGCTCTTCATTGTTTACCCCGGTAATTGAATTCACCCTTTTTGAGGTTATTTCCACATGCCATTGGGCATGGTTGTCTTGCATATTGATGGCCCAAAATATATCGAGCTCGTTGGGGAACCCTAAGAGAAAGGTATGATGAGAACATCAGCAAGTTTTCCCTCAGTATGAACCTAAGGTTATCAATCCAGTAGGAGCAAGGAAACACCCCAAAGGTGTAGCTAGCTGAACGTTGGCAGGGCGCACTACCGGTGCCAGTAGCAACGTGGAGACCTGCACAACACAACCATAGAACTTTGCCCCCAACTTGCGATGAGGTTGTCAATCTCACCGGTTTTGCGGAAAACAAAGGATTAAACATATCGAATGGAAGGAAGTAATAGTTTGTAGAAAGTAGACACAAAGCAGTAAATAGTTTGTAGATTATATGTAAAAGAAAGGACCGGGGTCCATAGTTCACTAGAGGTGGCTCTCCTTAAGATAGATAACATGCTGGGTGAACAAATTACAGCGGGGCAATTGACAAACATCGAGAAGGCATACAAGCATATACTAATCATCTTGACTCCTTTGGGACTTGATTGGGCATTACAACATTATACATAGACCGCCATCCAACTGCATCTATGACTAATAATCCACCTTCAGGTTATCATCCGAACCCCCTCCAGTATTAAGTTGCAAGTAACAGATTATTGCTTTATGAATTGCGTGTAAAGTAAACAATACGATTGTTCTATGAACAAAGGATTGTTTATTTCTCCCTAGTAGCAAACAGATCTAGTACCTTAGAGATTTCTGTCACTTTCCCAGATTACCAGAGGCATGAACCCACTATCGAGCATAAATACTAACTCTTGGAGTTGCTAGCATCTACTTGGCCAAGATAGCCACTAACAACGGAAAGAATGCAAGATCACAAATAACAAAGACATGATAGAATCAATAATCAATCTGAAATAGCATCTCAATATCCATCGGATCCCTGCAAACACAACATGCAGAATTACAAATAGATGATCTTGATCATGAATGGAGCTCACAAGATCTAAACATGAAAGCACAAAGGAGGAGAACTAGCCATCTAGCTACTACATGGACCCGTAGTCCAGAGATGAACTACTCACACATCACACTGGAGGCTTGCATGATGATGAAAAAGGCCTCCAGGGTGAATTCCCCTCTCTGGTAGGGTGCCGGGAAGAGCTTCAGATCCCTCCCGATCTAGGGATGGAGATGACGGCGGCTAGAGACTCTTTCATGGAATTTTGATTGGGTACTTAGGATTTTGGTATCGGAGGCATCTTATAGGCGGAGGAGAGGCCGAGGGGGTGCCTGGGCTGGCCACACCACCCCCTGGCACGGGCCAAGCCTGGCCGCACGGCCAGGTGGTGTGGCCGCCCTCTGGCCCTTCTCCGTCTCGTATTCTGGCTCCAAGTGTCCCCCGGTAAAATAATGACTTTGGCTTTTGTCCCGTCCAATTCCGAGAATATTCATTTTCTGACTTCCTAGAACCAAAAACAGCAGAAAACATGTAGTTGGCACTATGGCTCTTTTTAATAGGTTAGTCCAAGAAATCATATGAAAAGTACTCCAAAGTGTGGACAAAACACAAGAAAGTATAAAAAACCAAGCATGGAACATCAAAAATTATAGATACATTTGCAATGTATCACATATCATCAAGTAATTTCTTTGCAACACTCACTTGCTTTCCCATGATTGTGGCCATTATTAAATAAATGCAATATAATCCATTCTTCAATCCCATGACTAGGACAGTTCATTACGGCTTCTTTCATCCTTTACCATGCAAAGCGCTAGTGGCTCGCGATCTTCTTATGTAAAACTTGTAATGTTGGTTAGTTTTAGTTGGGGGAATTTGGTCATAAAAAGATAAGTGTATTCCTCCCAAGAGTTAATAGTGTCCTTAGGTAGAGCTAGCAACAAGTCCTTAGCCTTTCCTCATATGATTTCAGTATTTGGATCTACATCCTTAATACGCATCATGTTGCAAATTTCAGTACAAATATTTAAGTGCAAACCCGAATCCTTAGAAGATGAGCCCCGAAATTAGTTTTGATCAACCAAACTTAAAGGTTAGGCTTATGTCATATGATTCCGCATCAACAGCGGGCTGAGTAATAGGTGCATGAATAAAATCATAAGTGGGAGTAGCATACGCCCCAAGTCTGTTTTTAGCCATGGCTCTTATCTTTTTGGTATTTTTGAAGTAAAAGGAAACAAATAACACGTAACTATTTTTTTGGTTTTCAAATAGATAATAAGAAATAAACTACAAATAAATAATAAAACTAAACACAAGGTCTCTAGTGACCTCACCAGGATAGCAAAATTGCCTCCCCGACAACGGCGCCAGAAAAAGGGTTGATACCTTCGATCCGGATTCACGGATGTAGTATAATAGTATTTTTCCCTAGTATAAATAAGTTTAATCTAAACCTGGTAAACAACACTAAAAGGAAATAAAAAGGACACATCTGCAAGACTTTGTTTTTTTGTTTACCTTTGTTTATCGGACCAATCTAGTTTACCTGTATCCTGGGTCCATTCAATGGATGGAGATAGGCCAAGGTTGAAGATCCACATGCAGCTGCACATCATATGGAATAAAAGATAATAGTAAGATAGTGATGTATAATGTTTTAATAGAGATAATCTCTTGTGGGAACACATCCTAATATACTAGAGCCCCTACAAGCGGCAGGCATAGCAATAGTCTTTTGATCAAACCGAGTGCACCACGAAACACCGGGCTACAAATGGTTATTAAGTGCAAAACACAGATCAAAGCCTTAAGAGGTGATGTTGCTGTGATCCTGAATGGTTCGCTAAGCGAAGACCATACCACCCTTTCTGTCACTAGGTTTCCTATGAGATCGTCGCTATCCAAGTATCTCACCTCAAGCCTTTATCGATATCGGGGATCTTGCGTACCTACAGGGCCAAAGATCGAGGCAAGATAAAAAGAAACAAAAGATACAAATCTCTCTTTCAAACAATACAATTCTCCCATATATTAGATGCACGTAATTTTTGCAAGTTTTCTCCCCGACATGTAGTCCATGAGGACTACTCACTCATAACAATAAGATCATGGATAGAAAACATTGTGCAAAATACTTAGATTGAAATCAAATATTTTTACGGTGGTCGCCGAATCATAAGGAGATCTCAAGTACAAAGTAATGGCTATAGCTAATGGAGGTGATGGAAGATGGAAGGGATGAACTATGGTGTGGATATCCTTTGGTGATGATGTGATGCAATCTGAGAATGGAGGCCCTCTGCGCGGCGGCTGAGGCCTCAAAATATATAGGCGTATTCATGAAAGTTGTAGGGTTTGACGAGACGAAGCCGCTGCCATATGGTACGTGTGGACGGTACAGGGGGAGCCTGCCCGTACCGGTGGTCTTACGGCTATAGACGCTTGGAAATTGCTCCAGAATTAGTTGGTCGTGTGGACTTCCTTAAAATCTTCATTATTACTCCTGATTTCGCAATAAAAAGCGTGATTTTTTGCACAACACAAATCAAAGCAATGATTTGCATATATTTGCAATTATTAGTCATTAGCGGCAAGGATAGAGAGTTTCTTGTCAATTGCCAATTGCTTGACTAAAAACATTGTTTAAATGCATTAAAAGATGGCTATTTTTGGAGCCATCAACCCTCACCCCCTTTCCTAGCAAAACAAACACACTCACCACCGCTCCTCATCACCACCGTGCACGCGAAGAAGCTTTCCCTACCCGTCAGTTTTATTGAGACGCACCGGTGGTCAAGTTGATCCCACGATAGTCCTTCTATCTCGAGCTCGATCTAGTTGGCATTTTATTGCCCGTTCACCCGATCCGCCTCCTAAAATATGTAGTTTAGTTTGTGCTCAATCTACATGGGTATGGTTAATTATGTGCTCGATTTGTTTTCTGAGCTTTATCTGGTTGGCATTTTATTGCCCTTTCACCCGATCTGCCTCCTCAAATACATAGTTTAGTTTGTGCTCAATCTGCATGGGCATAGTTGATTCCGCGCTCAATCTATTTTCTGAAATACCTTCGTCGAGTTTTGCTGCCAGTATGTTTACTGAAATGCATAGGCATATATAGTTTTTGTACTCCAGCTATATGTTTCATGCTTTTCTTTTAGTAAGCTCCAATCATGTATGTCATATCTTTTAAACAGATGGGCAGGTTTTGGAAAGAGGTTGCTCCATTAAGCAACGCTGAACATATCTGTGGTGTTCTATGATTTATGTATTTTGTTAGAGCTCATTGTTACAACTCAAAATTGCATTGCCCCTCTTGCATGTGTGTGAATCATAAGGTGCTGCCTCAAATTATAGTGGAAGAACATTTATTTAATTTTGGGATGTTACGCACATATGCTAGATGGGTATTTCATGTTGAACCATATGATCCTCCATAAGAACCGAGGGAAGCATATATTTATCTTCTAGATCAAATAGGGGAAGCAGATGTTGATCATCTAGATTAACTAACAAAGGAAGCTGATACCATCGATCTGGATTACGGATGTAGTATAGCTCTTTTTCCCTAGTAGACCTAGGTTATCGAATCCTCGGGAAGCGAATGCGTAGTGAAGTTACTTTAACGGACCTTCGGCAGTTTTAGAATTCCTTTTGTGTGTTTTCACCGGACCAGTAGCTTGCGTCTTTTTGTTATTGTCGATGATGGAGAGAGAGGGCCTAGGGCATTCGGTTTCACCTATAGCTGTGCAAAAACATCTGATGGAATTAAAAGATAGAAATAAAGTACGCGTGTACTTGTTAGAGAAAGATAAATTATATGTGGGTAGTGCATCCGTAATTGTATTGCCTCCGCAATAGCTTATATCAATAACCTACTAGTCTCATCAATAGAAGAAAATAACTAATGATACGCATAGTGATGTCACCGTTAATCCCAAGCAAATAGCTAACATATAGTCGTACTACCGCTTCTATCACTGGGGTTCCCAACCTGCAGATTAGTCATCACTCATACTCCCTATACCTGGCTCAACCCTCAGGGTCCTTGGTAGCTGACAAGTCCTTAGATTGAGGCAAGAGGGGATACAATAATCATCATGTCATACAAACTAATACACGATCCCATCTATGATAAATCACATGCACAATTGCTACATGGCTAGCCCGAAGCCCTTAGCCCAAGGAGAATTACTCACACATAGAGATGAGATCAACAATCACAAACATTGTAATGAAAATCATAAGATTGATACCAATAGTCTTACAATGTCGTCAATCAGAGAAGAGATCTACTATTACAAGTGGTGGATGATGGCTATGGAGATGGAGAAGGGTTTGGAGATCTAGAGGCAGCTTTCGGGAGAGGTATGGCTTCTGGGGCGTGGTGTCTCTCTGTTTTCTCGTCGCCTGAGGCTTCTTTATATAGGGTTCCCTTCACGAAAGTTGTTCTGTTTGACCTAAAGGAGGCGGCACCAACTATACGACCGGAGCTACATGGTCGGAATTGTTGCTCCGGCCATATAGTTGGTCGTTACAGCGTCTGCCTTCGCTAGACAGCTCCTGGTTTCTTCCGGTCAAAGGAAATATCATATCTTTGACTTTAATGTAGTGATTCCCTCCTTTAAATGACATTATCTGCGCAGGAAAAATACAAGAACAAAGGATTGCATACCCTTCTAAATATTAGCATTAGTGGCAGGGTTTAGAGAGATATTTCATCAAAAATATGATTAGTATCTAGTTTAAATGTGGACGTAGATGGCTAAATTTCAGAGCCATCAACCTCCCCAAGATTAAACTTGATCGTCCCGAGCAAGAAAACCAAAATCAAAAAGGAACTCAGCATTTAAACTGAAATAACGAGATGGTGATCTTACTCATGATTAATAGTCTCATGTTTCCTCCACTTTCACAAATATGAAAAATTTCAGCATAGATAGAGTAATGGAAAGCGTATCATATAGGTTTCATGCATCCTTATAGCGCAACAAAATTCTTGTAAGCATGGATGATTCAAATGAGTAAATTTTATTCCATGTCAAGTAATCAACTCATAGGCTTGCCTTTGAACAGTAAAGTATAATCATGTAAATTCAGAGTGTGAGAGTTGTCATGTAAAGAATATATACTAGAGTGTCTCAATTCTCCCACATCAATGAATCGAGACTTTTCAAGCACTACTTTTCTATTCATTGTCCTTCAAAAATTTCAGTTTTTAAGTAAATGAGAGCATGCCAAAGATTTTTATTAGTTTATCGGGCTGTGATGGACACTCGTGGCATCACTAAGGTTTTTGTTCCTTTTGCATAATGATTACTCATAACAGCCAAAGGAGTGATTCCATCATGATTACAGCTACCCGAGAGTGCCAAGAAGCTTACCCACTATAGCATTGTTGATACAAGTGTTTAATCAACTCATAGCCAAAATCTAGGAGTTTCCTCCATGAAGATCATTCGTAGGCCAACAGAGTTGTTGGCATCCCATGAAGTTTGATACGCATAAAAATATATCATTCTTATGATTAACAAGTCAAACTTTGACATTCTCACAAAAACCACTAAACATTAATTCAATCAAACAAATCCTTTCCAAGAGAGCTATTAAGTCAATCAACATTTTCAGTGGTGTCAAGTGTCTCAAGAAATAAGCCTTCAAGACTAAACACTACAACACCCAAGCCTTCAATTGTGAGACTTTTTCTTATTACAATTGTTTAGCAATTTTTAGGCAAGACTTGGTTAATTACGAGAGCTGGAACAAAATGAGCCCAATTAAATACCCATGTAAACGATACTATGATACAAAGACTCACTCCACCAATATAATATCTCAACATAAACTACTAACTAGCATGGGTTTCCAGAACTTAAAAAGTGGGGAGTCATAAGGCATACCCCTCATGTTTAGTTCCACTTCTCTCTTCCTTTTTTATTTGTTTCTTGGAAACTCGAAGTCGATCACTCTCCTGCAAACATACGAAGACCTCAAGGCGACAAGAAAAGAAAGAGTGAGAATAAGGAAAAACGGAGAATTTTTTTTGTGATTTTTAAGAGAGGGAAATAAAGAATAGAAAATTGGCGGCAAAGATTGGCTAGAAAATTTCGAAAGCAAATAAAAATAACTAAAGATAAAGTATTGGGGAAAACCAACATGAGTGCTTATAAACTCAAATAAAAACGTAACCTTGAAAAATAAAAGCAAATGAACGCCAAATAAAGATACATGAGGAAACTTCCCCAGGCTTAGGCTTTTGCAATCCCTTCAAATCATTGTGGTGGCGGGAAAAAAGTCATTACTCCAGTTCGTGAATTGAGTGGAGAGGTTACTGGTTGATTATCGGAGGTTCAAAGAGAGGTTGTGCATTCTCTCCACAGTCCCTCCAACTCCTTGGAAATCTTGGTATGTGGCGAACCAGGTTTGTGGCTGCTCCTCTTCTTGGTGAGGAACTTCTTGCTCCTCCTCTTGGTCCTCATCCTCTTCTAGAATCTCCTCCTCGTTTGGTACTGCTCAACCTGCACATCATATAGCAAACGTTCTTTCTCGATAGAGAAAAGACCATTAGGAAAAGGAGCAGGGTAGATACGCCCAGCTCTAGCAATATGCAGATAATAAACACTACCTCTCCTAGTGAGCATTCCATAGGCCCTCAAGGTGAAGAAACCAACACGCGTCTCACCTAATACGGGTTGCAACTCACCTAGATCGATGTCTAGGGTGGTGGCAAGCACGGTGATGACTCCTCCTGTGATTGGCCCTTGTCTTTGGGAGGCTTACTGCTCTAGGTAGCGCACAAGGATATCGCCAAGTTGAGTGACAGGTTGCAGTTGATGTAAGTAGCCTTGGCGAGGACTAGGATGTCATCCTCGTTGAGTCTCGTGAACTCATTATGTGCCTGCAAGGTGTTATCAATAACATAGAACAAATAGCAAATTGCAGGATGTTGAAAATTCTTCCCCTTGTTCACTCTACTAGTGAAGGTCATTCCATTATAATATTGATCGGGGGGAGGAATTACGCCAGTATAGGATGCGCGTCGAGCATGAACATCATTTTTTGGAAAATTAAAACATGCACACCATTGATCTAACGTTAAGGTGTAGTTTTTGTTCATCACACGGAAAGAAATAATATTATCTCCTTGCCACAGTTTAATAGTGCTTTGCAATGAACTTAGGAATTCAATGGTTAAGCGGCGATAAGTAGGTACATAACTGTACACAAAGTTTTGTAGGCCAACCCTATTGCAAAGTAAATTAAAGTCATCATAAATACCGAGTCGGTTCAATATAACGGGCAAGCCCACTTGATGGCCTTCACTTCGTGGTTCTTGATCTTGTTGAAGTGTTCGTGATGAGCCTGATCCCTGAATCGTATCCCTATGCGTTCTTGGGTTATTTCCTGAGAAGCGCTAGCGGTGGCACAAGCAGGAGTTTTGCTGCTTGTGTTCATCTTCTAAAATATTGAAGAAAGGCAAAAATAAAACTTTTTGATCCAACAATAGTAAGTATAATATGTTCCTCATCTAAGCACACTAAAGAATCTCCTCAAGATAATAATCTAGGCAAGAAAATCATGGAAATTATTTCATAGTAGGTCTAACCCTAGATTGATAATGACAATAGATCGAAGATGAATTTGCAAAAAGTAATTGGAGGATCGAAGGAGAAACATACCATAGATCACTTGTGCGCGAGGAAATCGAATGAAATTGAGTAGAGATGAAGATCCTTTGAGGTTTTGAGAGAGTTTGGAGGTAGAAGAAGGAAAAAGGATTGAAGTTTTGGAGTTGGGAGTACCTTCCCGTGCAATTTTGTGGTCGAACGCAACTATACGGGTGCAACTATACGGGCGGAACATGCGTTCTGGCCGTATAGTTGGCATTCTGTCAAAATATTAGGTCTTCCTCCTGGTGGTGCAGCTATACAACCGCAACTATACGGGCGGAAGAAAATGTTCCGGCCATATAGTTGGTCGTTAAATTGTCTGTCCATGCGAAAGAAAATTTGCAAATGCCTCGATATCTATACGACCGGAACAATATGGCAAGAATTTTATTCCCACCGTATAGTTGGTCATTAAACTCTCAGTACATATGAATAGAATTTGTATGGAGGTATTGATATCTATACGACCGGAACTATACGGCCGAAATTTTTATTCCCATCGTATAGTTGGTCGTTACACTGTGTACATAAGAAAATAAATTATACGGGGACAATGATATCTATATGACCAAGACTATACGGCCAGAATTTTTTATTCTCGCCGTATAGTTGGTCGTTAAACTCTTAGTACATATTGTAGAAAAAATTGATGGCAAAGATAACTATACGACCGGAGCTATACGTCCGGAAATTTTATTCCCGCCGTATAGTTGGTCGTTAAACCGTCTATATGCATCAAAAAAATTCTGTTTCTTCGTAAACTATTTATTTTCCTGTAACTTAGCGATATACCTTGTTTTTGTCAGAAAATTGACAGAAAATATTGTCGACCAACAATAGCATGAATAATACAGAAATTCAAGTACTACCAAATTTCTTCTCTCAAAATGGAGTTTTCTAGCACTCTTTATTTAACATGAACTTAAACTAAAACTAAAAACTTAACTCAAACCTTAATTTAACATGGGTTGCCTCCCATGGAGTGCTCTTTTACGGTCAATAGCTTGACCTTGATGATATTCACTTGGGCCAGATGAGTGGAACACCCACTCCAAAGTAATTGGCCTTCAAAGTGATGGCCTCCTTCCCGTCATGTTTGGCTTTCTTCTTCCCAGGGAAATGAATAACAAAAGGATCCCGCGAAGGTAATTGCAACTTCACGTTCCTTTCATGAAGATTAATTAAAGCTTTTATAGTTCTTAAGAAACGACGGTCTAGTATTATAGGAGCAACAGTGTCTTTAGGCATGTCAACAATAACGAAATCAATGAGAGCAGGACAACCTTTAATGTAAACTAAAGTATTCTCCTCAATACCTACAACTTGTTTGTAGGTAGAATCTTCTAGGTGCAATTTTTAATTCAGTAATTTCAAAGGAACCAAGATTTAATTTGCTAAAAAGACTCTTTGGAATTGTTGAGCCGCTTGCACCTAGATCACAAAGTGCAGCTATATCATTAGTTCCAATCTTTATCTTACTTGTGGGCTCAAATATGTCATCTAGCTTAACAGGTAAAGTTTCATCGATTTTCTTATATTCCTCTTCAAGCTCGCGTACCTTAATTGCTAATTGATCAACAAAGTGTTGATACATTGCTTCATCATTACCTTCACTTACCGGAATTTTGACGTTGATCCTTTTTACGAGATCTTCGATGGTGTATCTTGGTGAAGGGGCATTACTATAGTCAAGTTCTTCAGGCTCCTCCCTTTGGATTCTCACCATTTTGAGTTCCTCAACAGGATTGGGCTGAGCTTTTCCTACAAATTTACCTAGAATTAGAGTTTGACTCTCAGTTATCTTACCTAGTTGTGCCTCAACGATCCTTGTTCTCTCTTGAAGGGCCTACAAATCATTTATCAAACTAACAGCTTGGTTAGATAATTTACCAAGTATAGCATCATGGGTCAACGTCTTTTATACGCATCATCTCACATATTTTAGTGATAGTATTCAAGTGCATACCTGCATCTTCAACCACAAAGCCTCCAAATTGATTCTGTTGAACCAAACTTAAATAATGGGGCTTAATTTCATAGTCATCAGGAGTAATTGCGGGCTGGGTAGTAGGAGTACGCAAAAAATCATTATTGGTAGTAGAAAACTCCCCAAACTTCTTTTCAGCCATACTCCCTATGTTTTTGGGTTTTCTTGGATTAAAAATTATAACAGTAAAGACTAAAAGCAAAATAACAAAATTGAAAATAAGAATTAAAACTAGCAAGGTTCCTAATAACCTCACCAGGGTAGCTATTGCTTCCCCGGCAACGGCGCCAGAAAAAGGGTTGATACCTTCGATCCGGATTACGGATGTAGTATAGCTCTTTTTCCCTAGTAGACCTAGGTTATCGAATCCTCAGGAAGCGAATGCATAGTGAAGTTACTTCAACGGACCTTCGGGAGTTTTAGAATTCCTTTTGTGTTTTCATCGGACCAGTATCTTGCGTCTTTTTGTTGTTGCCGATGATGGAGAGAGAGGGCCTAGGGCGTTCGGTTTTACCTGTAGCTGTGCAAAAATATCTGATGGAAATAAAAGATAGAAATAAAGTACGCATGTACTTGTTAGAGCAAGATAAATTATAAGTGGGCAGTGCATCCATAATTTCTATTGCCTCCGCAACCTCTTATAGCAGTAACTTACTAGTATCATCCATAGAAGAACGAGAACTAATGATATGCATAGTGATGTCACCGTTAATCCCAAGAAAATCCCTCACATACATTCGTACTACCCCTTCTATCACTGGGGTTCCCAACCTGCAGATCAGTCATCACTCATACTCCCTATACATGGCTCAACCCTCGGGGTCTTGGGTACCTGACAAGTCCTTAGATTGATGCAAGAGAGGATACAATAATCCTCATGTCATACAAACTAATAAACGATCCCATCTATGATAAATCACATGCACAATTGCTACATGGCTATCCCAAAGCCCTTAGCCCAAGGAGAATTACTCACACAAAGATATGAGATCAAAAATCATTGTAATGAAAATCATAGTATTGATAGCAATAGTCTTACAATGTCGAGAAGATATCTACTATAACAAGTGGTGGAAGATGGCTATGGAGATGGAGAAGGGTTTGGAGATCTAGAGGTGGCTTTCTGGCGAGGTATGGCTTATGGGGTGTGGTGTCTCTCTGTTTTGTTGTCGCCTAAGGCTTCTTTATATAGGGGTCCCTTCACGAAAGTTGTTCTGTTTGACCTAACGGAGGCGGCGCCAACTATACAACCGGATCTATACGGTCAAAATTTTGCTTCGGTCGTATAGTTGGTTGTTACAACATCTGCCTTTGCTGGACGACTCCTGGTTTCTTCTGGTCGAAGGAAATATCGTATATTTGACTTTAATGTAGTGATTTCCTCCTTTAAAATACAAGAACAAAGGGTTGCATACCCTTCTGAATATTAGCATTAGTGGCAGGGTTTAGAGAGATATTTCATCAAAAATATGATTACTATCCAATTTAAATGTCGACGTAGATGGCTATATTTCAGAGCCATCAACCTCCCCAAGCTTAAACTTGATTGTCCCGAGCAAGAAAACCAAAATCAGAAAAAGGAACTCAGCATTTAAACTGAAATAATGAGATGGTGATCTTACTCATGATTAATAGTTTCATGTTTCCTCCACTTTCATAAATCTGAATTTTTTTAGCATAGATAGAGTAATGGAAAGCGTATCATACATGTTTCATGCATCCTTATAATGCAACAAAATTATTGTAAGCATGGATGATTCAAATGAGTAAATTTTATTCCATGTCAAGTAATCAACTCATAGGCTTGCCTCTGAACTGTAAAGTATAATCATGTAAATTAAGAGTGTGAGAGTTTTCATGTAAAGCATATATACTAGAATCAAGAGTTTGCAAGCACTACTTTTCTATTCATTGCCCTTCAAGAATTTCAGTTTTTAAGTAATTGAGAGCATGCCAAAGATTTTTATTAGTTTATCGGGCTGTGATGGACACTCGTGGCATCACTAAGGTTTTTGTTCCTTTTGCATAATGATTACTCATAATAGCCAGAGGAGCGATTCCATCATGATTACAGCAACCCGGGAGTGCCAAGAATCTTACCCACTATAGCATTGTTGCTATAAGTGTTTAATCAACTCATAGCCGAAATCTAGGAGTTTCCTCCATGAAGATCGTTCGTTAGCCAGCAGAGTTGTTGGCATCCCATGAAGTTTGACACGCATAAAGCTATATCATTCTTATGATTAGCAAGTCAAACTTTGGAATTCTCACAAAAACCACTAAACAATAATTCAATCAAACAAATCCTTTCAAAGAGAGCTATTAATTCAATCAACATTTTCAGTGGTATCAAGTGTCTCAAGAAATAAGCCTTCAAGACTAAACACTACAGCACCCAAGCCTTCAATTGTGAGACTTTTTCTTATTACAATTGTTTAGCAATTTTTAGGCAAGACTTGGTTAATTACGAGAGCTGGAACAAAATGAGCCCAATTAAATACCCATGCAAACGATACTATGATACAAAGACTCACTCCACCAATATAATATCTCAACATTTACTACTAACTAGCATGGGTTTCTGTCAACACCCGGATTTTTAACCCCAGATGCCTATTATGCCATATATCGCAATCCCAGGATTACCATTTTTGCGAAACATAACAGATTGGATATCACAGTACATCATCCATTACAAACCATAATAAGAGCTATTAAGTCAATGAACATTTTCATCATCATAAACCATTTGTGTTTCTCAACACATGTCAAAACATCTCAATAGAATGACTCATCATTCCAAGGTTTTCACAAGTCATTTTCACCAAGTATCCCCATCTAAAGTGACTCAAGTTTTAGTTTATCTCTAAACTACTAAGTTAAGAGTGTTCACTAATGTGGGATGCTAAGATCAATCTCATGCCATAGACTGACATCTAAGTTTATCTAGATAGGTCAAGTTTTATACTTTTTATGCTACCTTCAAACAAGTAAAGGATTTTGGTAAAGTAAAGAAAGTAAAGCTTGTAAATAACATTTGGAGTAGGTATAAGTCAAAGGGTATAACCAAAGCATGCCTAATGCATTTTCTTAGGTTATCTAGCTTAATCCTAGCTTGCTAACAATAGCTTGCCTTGGTTGGTGCAGTTGTTGAAGTTTTCTTCCTCCTCTTGGTAGAACTCCTCCTCCTCGAAAGCTTGGTCGGCACTATCGTCTATAAATACATACGGGATACACAATCACCAAACAAAGCTTTACTAGTCTACTTAGCACACTAAGGCACCATTTGATGATCTATTATCATCACAAGCATCACAAGGTTTAATTGACTAGCTTCATTCTTTTTATTTGAGAAAACTAATTTCTACTCATTGAAATTAACTAAGATTTAATATTCTCCAATTAAAATATGGGATCATGTAGACACATGTCATCACCACATATTCTAACATATGGGAATGTGATTTAAATGTTGGATCACATTTTAATAAGTTTAAGTTTAATTGTTAATGATTTAAAGTGACTAGAAATTCCTATATAGCATTATTCTGGTACTAGTCCAAAGTCACTGCATCCAAAACTTAATATTATTACATATTCAGATAGGTATGGTTAAATGTGATTTTTGAGAGTTGGAATCAACTCAAAAGTTGATTTTAGAAAAATGTTTGAATGTGTAAAAGCTTTTGTCTTCTTATTTTTACTAGGAGAGATCTCTAACTCTAAAATATTTAAATCCAACGGGCTTGGATAGATATTTGATGGGTTCGTAGCATGGAAAAAAAATTCTACCGCAAGAACGAACAAAACCCAGATCTAATCTAGAGAAAAGCCAAGATCTAATCTATTAGACATGTGCAACGAGATAGATAGGAACTAACCCTCGTAGATCCGAAAGCGTTAACGAGATTACATCTCGTGGTTGATGTAGTCGATCACTTGCCGATCTCAAGATCGTGTGGACGATCCTTCCGGCGCCGCGTTCCGGCAGCGCTTCCGCAGTCGGTCACACGTGCGGAGTCGAAGCAGACCTTCCTCTCCTCATTCCAGCGAGCAGCGGAGGTAGTAGATCTTCTCCACGGAATCCCAGTAGCACGACGGCGTGGTGGTGGTGGTGGAGTAGAGAATTCTGCAGGGCTTTGCCTATGCCTGTGCAGAAGAAAGGAGGAGGAGAGAGGCGGCGGAGATTGGGTGTTATGGAGGAGGGGGTTGAGGGGGCGCCCCTGCCCCTCTATTTAAAGGGGTAAGGCGCCATGGGGAGGGGGAGTCCTTGTAGGACTCCCCTCCCTCTAGGGCCAGCGGATTGGGGAGGGGGGAGGAGTCCTCCTCCCCCACGACTCCTAATCTTGACCCACCAGGACTCCTTGATCCCTTCCTTGGTTTTCTAGCAAACTCCAAGAAACCTTCCAGAACCTTCCGGAACATTCCGAAACCTTCTAGCACCCTCATACAAATACTCTAGAACATTTCCTAACTCAGAAAACGATCCCCAATATATGAATCTTATTCTCCAGACAATTCCGGATCTCCTCGTGATGTCCCGAATCCAATCTGAGACTTCGAAAAACATTCGGTCTCCAACGCACATTCCATATCTACTTTAAACAACTTCGAACCTTAAGTGTGTCACCCTACGGTTCGTGAATATGTAGACATGACAGAGACACATCTCCTATCAATAACCATTAGCGGGACCTGGAGATCCATAATGGCTCCCACATACTCAACGATGACTTTTGTGATCGATAGAACCATTTACATACAAAACCAATTCCCTTTGTCTCGCGATACTATACTTATCCGAGGTTTGATCGTCGGTATCTCCATACCTAGTTCTACCTCGTTACTGATAAGTACTCTTTACTCGTTCCGTGATATGTCATCTCTTGTGACCCAGTCACATGCTTGCAAGCTAACTAGATGACATTCCACCGAGAGGGCCCAGAGCATATCTATCCGTCATATGGATGGACAAATCCCAATCTTGGTCCATGCGCTTCAGCACATACTTTCAGAATACCCAATGACACCTTTATGACCACCCAGTTACGAAGCGGTGTTTGATGTCATCAAAGTACCCATCCGGTGATGGTGATTAACACAACCTCATGGTCGAAGGATTAGGTTACTATGCATTTAAAAGCTTACAGCAATACGAACTTAATGACTTGATCTTATGCTACGCTTACTATGGGTGTGTGTCCATCACATCATTCTCCTAATGATATAACCTTGTTATTAATCACATCCTTATGTCCATGATCAGGAAACCATGATCATCAATTAATCAACAAGCTAGTTCAATAAGAGGCTTACTAGGGACTCTCTTATGTTTACAAAACACACATGTATTAGTGTTTCCTAATAATACAATTATAGCATGGGATGTAAACATTCATCATAAACACAAAGATATAATAATAACTACTTTTATTATTGCCTCTTGGGCATATCTCCAACAGTCTCCCACTTGCACTAGAGTCAATAATCTAGATTACATGGTAATATACCTAACACCCATGGCGTTCTGGTGTTGGTCATGCTTTGCCCTAGGGAGAGGTTTAGTCAACGGATCCGCCACATTTAGATCAGTGTGTACTTTGCAAATCTTTATGTCACCATCTCGGACATACTCGCGAATAGCATGGAAACGTAGCTTGATGTGCTTCAGCTTGCTATGTGACCTTGGCTCCTGTGCATTAGCTATGGCACCTGTGTTGTCACAGTAGATGGCCATCGGGTCCAACGCACTGGGAACCACGCCAAGTTCAGTAATGAATTCCTTCATCCAAATGGCTTCTTGTGCAGCCTCCGAAGCAGCTATGTATTCCGATTCAGTTGAAGATTTCTCCACAACGCTTTGCTTCGCACTCCTCCAGCTCACTGCAGCACCATTCAAAATAAATACGTATCCCGACTGTGACTTCCAGTCATCCGGATCGGTGTTCCAACTAGCATCGGTGTAACCGTTTACAACAAGCTGTTCATCACCTCCATAAGAAAGAACCATATCCTTAGTCCTATTTAGGTACTTTAGGATATTTTTGAATGTTGTCCAGTGCTCCATTCCAGGGTCACTTTGATATCTGCTAGTCAAACTAACAGCATGTGCTATATCCGGTCTTGTACACAGCATGGCATACATGATAGAACCTATGGCTGAGGCATAGGGAATATTATTCATTTTCTCTCTATCTTCTGCCGTAGCTGGACTTTGAGTTTTACTCAAGGTCTTACCTGACAACATGGGCACGAACCCTTTCTTGCTATCTTCCATTCTAAACTTCTTTAGAACTTTGTCCAAGTATGTACTTTGTGAAAGCGCTATTAGGCGTCTTGATCTATCTCTATAAATCTTGATGCCTAGAATGTATGCCGCTTCGCCAAGATCCTTCATTGAAAAACTATTATTCAAATAGGTTTTGACGCTATTAAGAAGTTCTATATCATTCCCAATCAACAATATGTCATCTACATATAGTACTAGGAATGCTACAGAGCTCCCACTCACTTTCTTGTAAATACAAGCTTCTCCATAAGTTTGTATAAATCCAAAGTTTTTGATTACTTTATCAAAACTTTGATTCCAACTCCGGGATGCTTGCTTCAGTCCATATATGGAGCGCTGAAGTTTGCATACCTTGTCAGCATCTTTAGGGTCGACAAAACCCTTGGGTTGTACCATATACAACTCTTCCTCAATGTCACCATTAAGGAACGTCGTTTTGACATCCATCTGCCAAATCTCATAATCGAAATATGCAGCAATTTCTAACAAAATCCTCACAGACTTTAGCTTCGCTACTGGTGAGAAAGTCTCATCATAGTCAACTACTTGAATTTGTCGGAACCCTTTCGCGACAAGTCGAGCTTTATAGACGGTAACATTACCATCAGCATCTGTTTTTCTCTTGAAAATCCATTTGTTCTCGACAGCCTTACGACCATCCGGTAAGTCTACCAAAGTCCACACTTGGTTTTCGTACATGGATCCCATTTCGGATTTCATGGCTTCTAGCCATTTGTCGGAATCTGGGCTCACCATAGCTTCTTCATACGTCGCAGGGTCATCAGCGTTGTCCACCAACATGACGTTCAAGGCAGAGTCATACCAATCAGGAGTGGTACGAACCCTTGTTGACCTGCGAGGTTCAGCAGTAACTTCCTTTGAAGTTTCATGATCATTATCATTAGCTTCCTCTCCAATTGGTGCAGGCGGCTCAGAAACATCTTCCGGTGCTGCGCTACTCTCAAATCCGAGAGAAGGTTCAATAACCTCATCGAGTTCTACTTTCCTTCCAGTCACCTCCTTCGAGAGAAACTCCTTCTCAAGAAAGGATCCATTCTTGGCAACAAAAACTTTGCCTTCGGATCTATGATAGAAGGTATAACCAATTGTTTCTTTAGGGTATCCTATGAAGACGCATTTCTCCGCTTTGGGTTCTAGCTTATCAGGTTGTAACTTATTTACATATGCCTCGCAACTCCAAATTTTAAGGAACGACAACTTAGGTTTCTTACCAAACCACAATTCGTACGGTGTCGTTTCAACGGATTTTGATGGTGCCCTATTTAAAGTGAATGCGGCTGTCTCTAATGCATAGCCCCAAAATGATAACGGTAAATCTGTAAGAGACATCATAGACCGAACCATATCTAAGAGAGTTTGATTACGATGTTCGGACACACCATTACGCTGTGGTGTTCCCGGCGGTGTCATCTGTGAAAGTATTCCACATTTCTTTAAATGTATGCCAAACTCATAACTCAGATATTCACCTCCATGATCAGAACGCAGAAATTTAATCTTCTTGTTACGATGATTTTCCACTTCACTTTGAAATTCCTTAAACTTCTCGAAAGTTTTGGACTTATGTTTCATAAAGTAGACATACCCATATCTACTTAAGTCATCCGTGAAAGTGAGAACATAACGATATCCACCACGCAATGCTGCACTCATTGGTCCGCACACATCGGTATGTATTATTTCCAATAAGTCTGTAGCTCGCTCCATTGTACCAGAGAATGGAGTCTTAGTCATTTTTCCCATTAGACATGCTTCGCATCTTTCAAGTGATTCAAAATCAATTGATTCAAGAAGTCCATCTGAATGGAGTTTCTTCATACGCTTCACTCCAATGTGACCAAGACGACAGTGCCACATGTATGTAGAATTATCATTTAATTTTATTCGTTTAGCATCTATGTTGTGAACATGTGTATCACTACTATCGAGATTCAGTAAGAATAAACCATTCATCTCAGGTGCATTACCATAAAAGATATTACTCATATAAATCGAACAACCTTTATTCTCAGACTTAAAAGAGTAACCGTCTCGCAATAAACACGATCCAGATATAATGTTCATGCTTAACACAGGCACCAAATAACAATTATTTAAATTTAAAACTAATCCCGAAGGTAGATGTAGATGGAGCGTGCCGACGGCGATCACATCAACCTTGGAGCCATTTCCAACGCGCATTGTCACCTCGTCTCTTGCCAGTCTTCGTTTATTCCGCAGCTCCTGTTTCGAGTTACAAATATGAGCAACCGAACCAGTATCAAATACCCAGGCACTACTACGATTACTAGTAAGATACACATCTATAACACATATATCAAATATACCTTTCTTCTTGATGTTGCCGTTCTTCAGATCCGCCAGGTACTTGGGGCAGTTACGCTTCCAGTGACCAGCACCCTTGCAGTAGAAGCACACAGTTTTAGGCTTAGGACCAGCCTTGGGCTTCTTAGCAGGTATGGCAGCTTTCTTGCCGTCCTTCTTGAAGTTTCCCTTGTTCTTAGGCTTGCCCCGTCTCTTGAAATTGGTGGTCTTATTGACCATCAACACTTGGTGCTCCTTCTTGATCTCCACTTCGGCAGTTTTCAGCATGGACGACAGTTCAGGCAACGTCTTGTTCATGAAGTGCAGGTTGTAGTTCATCACAAAGTTCTTGTAACTTGGTGGAAGTGATTGAAGGAGACGGTGAATCCCCAATTCATTAGGAATCGATATTCCCAACTCTTGAAGTTTCTTTGCGTACCCATACATGGTGAGCACGTGCTCGCTAACGGAGCTTCCTTCTTCCATTTTACAGTTAAAGAACTTTTCGGAGGCCTCATAGCTCTCCATGGCCGCGCGAGTCTCAAAAATTAGCCTGAGCTCCTTAATGATCTCGAACGGGTCGTGGTGCTCAAAACGCTTCTGGAGCTCCGATTCTAAACCGTACAGGATGGCACACTGAACTGTGGAGTAATGATTTTTCCGAGTGGCGAAAACATTCTTTTCGTCATCGGTGGCATTATCTGCAGGTGGGTCACCTAGCGGTGCATCGAGCACATAGGTCAACTGACCAGCCCTGAGGACGATCTTCAGTCCACGGAACCAGTCCGTGAAATTGCTTCCATTGTTCTTAAGCTTTTCTTTCTCTAGGAACGCATTGAAATTGATGGAGGGGGTCGCCATAATCTACAACAATTTGCAAGTAGTTTAGACTAAATTTATGATAAATTGAGTTCAAATTTAATTCTTAAACTAACTAGGCTCCTGTCGGTTGCCATATTACAACAAGGATCATTGCATACATCAAATACAATCACAATCACATGATGGCCATATCACATCACAAAACCCCTGCAAAAACAAGTTAGACGCCTCTAATTTTCTTTGCATGTTTTACGTGGTTTGGGGCTTTCGCATAAGACCGATCTTACCTACGAACAAGGACCACAACGTTGATACAAGTGTTGTCAGATGCTCATTGTAAATTGAATCTTAACTATGGTGGGAGAGACAGACACCCGCAAAGCCACTTGTGCAAAGCAAGTTGCACGTCAAGCGTGGAGCAAGTCTCATGTGCGATGACATGTAATGTTAGCCCGAGCTGCTTCATCCCACCATGCCGCAAGATGCAAAGTACACGCTAAGACACCGACAACAAAAGCATCAACGCCCACAAAAAACATTGTCTTCTACTCGTGCAACAGATCTACGCATAGATACGACTCTGATACCACTGATGGGTTCGTAGCATGGAAAACAAAAAATTTCTACCGCAAGAACGAACAAAACCCAGATCTAATCTAGATAAATGCCAAGATCTAATCTATTAGACATGTGCAACGAGATAGATAGGAACTAACCCTCGTAGATCCGAAAGCGTTAACGAGATTAGATCTCGTGGTTGATGTAGTTGATCACTTGCCGATCTCAAGATCGTGTGGACGATCCTTCCAGTGCCGCGTTCCGGCAGCTCTTCCACAGTCGGTCACACGTGCGCAGTCGAAGCAGACCTTCCTCTCCTTGTTCCAGCGAGCAGCGGAGGTAGTAGATCTTCTCCATGGAATTCCAGCAGCACGACGGCGTGGTGGTGGTGGTGGAGTAGAGAATTCTGCAGGGCTTCGCCTATGCCTGTGCAGAAGAAAGGAGGAGGAGAGAGGCGGCGGAGATTGGGTGTTATGGAGGAGGGGTTGAGGGGGCGCCCCTGCCCCTCTATTTAAAGGGGTAAGGCGCCATGGGAAGGGGGAGTCCTTGTAGGACTCCCCTCCCTCTAGGGCCGGCGGATTGGGGAGGGGGGGAGGAGTCCTCCTCCCCCACGACTCCTAGTCTTGACCCACCAGGACTCCTTGATCCCTTCCTTGGTTTTCAAGCAAACTCCAAGAAACCTTCCGGAACATTCCGAAACCTTCTAGAACCCTCATACAAATACTCAGGAACATTTCCTAACTTATAAAATGATCCCCAATATATGAATCTTATTCTCCGGACAATTCCGGATCCCCTCGTGATGTCCCGAATCTAATCCGAGACTTTGAACAACATTCGGTCTCCAACGCACATTCCATATCTACTTAAAACAACTTCGAACCTTAAGTGTGTCACCCTACGGTTCGTGAATATGTAGACATGACAGAGACACATCTCCTATCAATAACCATTAGCGGGACCTGGAGATCCATAATGGCTCCCACATACTCAACGATGACTTTTGTGATCGATAGAACCATTTACATACGAAACCAATTCCCTTTGTCTCGCGATACTATACTTATCCAAGGTTTGATCGTCCGTATCTCCATACCTAGTACTACCTCGTTACTGATAAGTACTCTTTACTCGTTCCGTGATATGTCATCTCTTGTGACCCAGTCACATGCTTGCAAGCTAACTAGATGACATTCCACCGAGAGGGCCCAGAGCATATCTATCCGTCATATGGATGGACAAATCGCAATCTTGGTCCATGTGCTTCAACACATACTTTCAGAATACCCAATGACACCTTTATGACCACCCAGTTACGAAGCGGTGTTTGATGTCATCAAAGTACCCATCTGGTGATGGTGATTAACACAACCTCATGGTCGAAGGATTAGGTTACTATGCATTTAAAAGCTTACAGCAATACGAACTTAATGACTTGATCTTATGCTACGCTTACTATGGGTGTGTGTCCATCACATCATTCTCCTAATGATATAACCTTGTTATTAATCACATCCTTATGTCCATGATCAGGAAACCATGATCATCAATTAATCAACAAGCTAGTTCAACAAGAGGCTTACTAGGGACTCTCTTATGTTTACAAAACACACATGTATTAGTGTTTCCTAATAATACAATTATAGCATGGGATGTAAACATTCATCATAAACACAAAGATATAATAATAACTACTTTTATTATTGCCTCTTGGGCATATCTCCCAACAATATTTTCATTACCTTTCCAACAAAATTGGAATCACTCCATTTCGATTTGTAAAACTCTTTGAATTGATTTTTGAACTAAGGGACATAATTGATTTTAAATCTAAATAGAAAAACCTAATTTGAATTCACTGGGTCAGCGCGGGAACTTAAATGGGCCGGCCCAATAATGCTCAGCGGCGCAGAGGGCGACTGACAGGCTGGTCTCGTATGTCAGTGGCCCATAAAGCCCGAAGTGGTACGGGGCGATCTGGGCCACACCATTAGAACGCAGATCGACGGTTCACGGTCGTTGTTGACGACGGACTGGTCGCTAGCGAAACCGAACCCTAAACGGCAGGTGGGGGTCTACTGGGGATGTACCAGGGCTCCAGCTAGTGCGGCGAGGCAGGCGAACAAACTGGACAGCGACGACGAGCTCAGGTGAAGTCGCGGCAGGGGCTGAGGTGGACGAAATCGATGGGGACTTCTCCTCCTCTGCAGCGGCTACCTCCGATACAGAGGGATACCGGCGTGGGCGAGGTAGGCGGACTGTGGGCGGTCTGCTGGCGGTCAGCTACGGCACATTGGCGCGGCTAGGGGCGGTGGCATGTGGTCGGGGGCTTCACGCGCTCTGTGGGACAGAGGCGGTGCTCAACGGTGAACTGTGGGTCGCGTGGCGGTGCGCGGTCGTGTCTGGCGGTTTGCCTGGTTCAAGGTAGAGCTGCGTGCGTGATTTGGTGTCGAGGCTTGGTCTGTGGCGTGCGCTGCGCACGACGCAGAGAGAAAGGGCAGCGAAGCTGTGGGGTGGTCCAGTGGCTGGGGTTGATCGAGGGGTGGACAGGGAGTGGCGGTAGGGTTGGGCGGAGCTAGTGGGCACACTGGTTTGGCGTGGCGCGGTCTACTGCGAGCTGTCCACGTTCGGCCGGCGGCGACCAAAAACGGGCGGCACGCTACTGCTACTCTAGTCCAATGGGTAGGCTGGTTAGGGGTTGGTTAGAGCTGGGGGAGACCAGGGGACCAAAATTTGCCCAAATACTCGACAATGCATTGATCATCAAATATTAATAGTTAGGCAGAATTTTTGTGCATGCCACCTATTCGATCAAATGGTGGAGTGGTGTAACTTATGCTTGAGAATCTAGGTTTGCTTGGGATTTTGAAATGGAGTTCATTTGAGTGGTTTTTGAATTAGTGTGATCTTGATACATACACTAGATTCAATTTTCAAATGTCATTTAAAATTAGAGTTTGAATGTTTTTGGGAGATCACAAAGTAGGCCTTGGCACATCACTACTTGTACTAGCAAGGGGTGCAAAGAACCACAGTTGTCTCTGTTGGCATTTGAGTCCTAGGAATACCCAAAGTGTCCTAGTTAGTTAGAATGGCACAAATGACCATTTCCTTATTTTATTCTTTTTGATTTCTTTTTCTTTTGGATTTGTTTGGTAATGATCTAGATGATGTTTAATTCACCTTAGAATCATTTTACAACCAATGGATCACTCAAACATGGCAATTCAAAACAACTCCTAATTTAAATGCACACACATATGAATGCTTAATTATTTTAAATGGAAAAGTTTTTGTTAAACCCAAATTGGGTAGATTTGATCTTGATTAACTTTGGGTTAAGTTTTGGGATGTTACAAACCTTCCCCCCTTAAACAAAATCTTGTCCCGAGATTTACGAAAGAAAACTAGGAACTAAAGAGATCGGGGAACTCTGTCCTAATGTAATCTTCCTGCTCCCAAGTGGCTTCTTCTTCGGTATGGTTGCTCCACTGAATCTTGAGAAATTTGATACTCCATGTCCTGGTGGTTCCGTAAGCTTCTTCCAAGATACGGATGGGCACTTCACGATACGTCAGATCCTTGTTGATATCAAGAGCTCGGTGATCGATGTTCTTGAATACTTCAGCCTTCTCCGGCACTTCTAGGAATTTGCGAAGTAACAAGATATGGAACACATTGTGGATGGCTGACATCTCCTCTGGCAGTTCAAGTTGATACGATACTTCTCCTCGGCGATTCAGAATCATGAAAGTTCCAATATATCTGGGTGCTAACTTTCCTTTCAGACTAAAGCATTGTGTTCCCTTCAATGGCGAAACCTTGAGATACACAAAATCTCCGACATTGAAAGTCAGGTCTCTCCTTCTCTTGTCGGCATAACTCTTCTGTCTAGATTGGGTGGTCTTGAGGTGCTCATGGACTTTGTGAACCTTTTCTTCGGCTTCTCGGAGAATGTCGGGTCCAAAAATCTAACTCTCCCCTACTTGCGACCAATTCAAAGGGGTACGACACTTTCTTCCATATAGGAACTCAAATGGGGCCATTTGCAAACTGGCTTGATAACTGTTGTTGTATGAGAATTCTGCGAAAGGCAGACAGTCTTCCGATTTTGATCCATACTCCAAAACACAAGCTCTCAACATATCCTCCAAGATTTGGTTGACTCTTTCAGTCTGTCCATCAGTTTGTGGGTGATAAGCTGTGCCGAAGTTCAATTTGGTTCCCAATTCTTCTTGGACTTTCTACCAAAATCTCGAGGTAAATTGGGTTCCTCGATCTGATACTATGGTCTTGGGGGTTCCATGCAGACTAACAATTCTAGTAATGTACAACTCTGCTAGCTTCGAACTCTGGTAGGTCTCTAATGCTCTGCTTTGACTATTTGACAGATGTCACACTTGGTGATGTAGCTTCCGATTTCTCTCTTCATCTTGTGCCACCAAAATTGCTCTTTCAAATCTTGATACATCTTTGTTCCTCCGGGGTGGATAGAATAAAGAGTATCATGAGCTTCCTGCATGATAACTTGCTTCAGCTCCGAATCTGCTGGCACACAGACACGTTCTTTGTACCATAGAACTCCTTCGTCTTCGGTGAATCCAGGTACCTTTCCTGTATCAGTACGACGTTTGATTCCGTCGATACTTTCATTTCCCTTCTGGGCTTTCTTGATTTGTCTAATCAAAGTGGGTTGAAGTTCAATGCTAGCTAAAAATCCTTTGCTAACAATCTCAGTTCTAAACTGCTCCAACTCCTCATACAAACTGGGTTGCTTCTCCTTGATCATGGTGTTTAACCTACAAGGCAATCTGCTAAGAGCATCTGCTACCACATTGGCTTTGTCGGGGTGATAGTGAATGTCAAGGTCATAATCCTTGATTAACTCTATCCATCTCCTTTGCCTCATATTCAGCTCCTTCTAAGTGAAAATATACTTTAAGCTCCTGTGATCTGAGTAAATCTCACAGCGATTTGCCATAAGATAATGATGCCATGTCTTCAATGCCAAAACTACGGCTGCTAACTCAAGGTCATGGGTCGGATAATTCTGCTCATGCTGCTTCAGTTATCGAGACAAATAAGCGATGACTTTGCCTTCTTGCATCAATACACATCCGAGGCCAATCTTGGATGCATCACAATATACATCAAATGGCTTCTTGATATCTGGCATGATCAATATGGGGCTGAAATCAATCTCTTCTTCAGTTCATGGAAGCTGGCTTCACATTTGTCGGTCCATTCAAACTTCTTGTCCTTCTTCAACAATTATGTCATGGGTCTGGCGATGCTCGAGAATCCTTCAACGAACTTGCGATAGTATCCCGCTAATCCGATAAATGCACGGACTTGGCTTTGAGTGGTTGGGGCTTCCCATTCTTCGACATCTTTAATTTTGCCGGGATCAACAGAGACTCCTCCGGCAGACACAATATGAAGGGAATATGCCCGAGTGGCAATAATAAAGTGGTTATTATCTAATTCCATGTTTATGATAAATGTTTATTTTGCATCCTATAATTGTATTAATTGGAAACATTAATACATGTGTGTTTAATAAACAAAATACAAAGTTCCTAGTAATGCCTCTCATATAAACTAGCTCGTTGATTAACAAGATGATCAAGGTTTCCTGATCATGGACATTGGATGTTGTTAATAACGAGGTCACAACATTGGTGGAATGATGTGATGAACATTCATCCAAAGTATTGCATTACGATCAGAGTCATTATGTTTATATTGCTATAACATCATACGAAGTAATCTTAGTACTTAGACCATGAGATCATGTTAATTGCTAACACCGGAAGAGTATCTTGATAACATCAAACGTCACACCGTAACAGGGTGACTATAAAGGTGGGTTCAGTGCTACGAATGTGTTATGTTGAGGCTCATAGATCAAGAGTGGGATTTGTCCATCCCGATGACGGATAGATATACTCGGGGCCCTCCCGGTGATATCACATTGAAATAGCTTGCAAGCAAGTGATGTGATCACTAGAATGTTATATCACGGGAACAAGAAAAGAGTGCATGTCGGTAACGAGATCAAACTAGGTATTTGTATGCCGATGATTGAATTTCGGACATGTAATATATCGCGAGACAAAAGGATTTAGTTACGACGTTAAAGGTTCACATGATCACAAGAGTCATCGTTGAATATGTGGGAGTCGGTATGAATCTCCAGGTCCCGTTGGTGATTATTGATCGGAGAGGGGTCTCGATCATGTCTGCATTATTCGCGAATCATAGGGTGACACTCTTAAGGGATACTGACACCATTTAGGAGCAAATATGTTTCAGATAAAGATTAAGAAAGCGCTGGAATCATTTCGATGGAAATCGGAATTGTTTCGGGTGAAATGGCAGAAACTAGTTCTACATGTGCTATTGAAATGTTATGGGGCATTTTATGTGAATGTTTGTTAATTAATGTAATTAACAAAATTCTGAATAAAATAAATAAAATAGTTTTATTTAATGAGAGCTTCCATTAAATTTGGTGGAAATTTAATGCATGTGTGAGTGGAATTTTGAGTGGAGGCTTTTTATGGGAGTGGGAGCTCCACCCACATGAATGTGGAAGAGGTGGGGGCACCACCATGGCTGCCACGCCATGGCCATTGGGTGCCTCCCCTCTTCCCTATAAAAGGCCCCCTCTCCTCCTCACAAGATACACCTCCTCATGAAGGATCTCTCTCCCCCTCTAGTTATTCCCCATGGTCTCGGATTAGCGAGATACATGTTCCCGCTGGCTTTATCTGGAAAGGAGTTGCTGCTTCCGCTGCTTTGCTGGAGCGAGGGACGGAGGTTGTCGGGGTACCGGACGTGTGTGCGATCACGGATGCACCGCTGCTTTGCGGTGTTGGACTTGATGGTGCTGGACCTGATGGTGCTGGAACTGCTGGACCTGAAGGACTTCATCACGATCTTGAGATCGGCAAGTGTACGACTACATCATCCACGAGTTCCAACTCGTTAACAAAGCTTTGTTGTCTTCGAGGGTAAGTTCTCTATGGATGTATATCCACCCGTTGCTTGTATCTAATAGATAGATCTTGGCGTATAGTTCACATCGTAGGAATTTTTTGTTTTCTATGCTGCGAACCCAACAGTGGTATCAGAGCCTGATCTATGAGTAGGTGCTTTGCACGGGTAGTACACATATGTTTATATGTGGGCAATGATGATCATGTTATTGCTTCTTTCATGTATTTTGGATATTGGTGGCATAGTGGGATGAAGCGGCCCGGACCAACCTTACATGTCATCGTACATGAGACCGGTTCCACGACTGACATGCAACTAGTTTTGCATAAGTGGCTGGCGGGTGTCTGACTCTCCTACTATAGTCAATATCTGATTTTACAACGAGTTGCTAATAACTTAGTTATCCTCATTGTGGTTCCATGTTCGTAGGTAAGACCGGTTCTATCTCCGAAAGCCCTAAGCCACGTAAAACTTGCAATGGATAAATTAGAGGCGTCTAGTTTAGATTGTTACTGGCCTAGTGTATTGATATGGTAATGTTGTAAGTAGATGTATGGTAGATACACTTACAACACACTTAACGTGTAAGTTCCATAGACCTTGGCCTTACACACAAAGGAATGATAGAGATCATACCACAATGCAAATGATAGAGATCAAATGCATGGACCATATCATCTCACTTTACACATTAGATGTTTGCATCTTATATTGCTAGTTTGGCTCTTTTGGTAGCATTGTAAGATGATCTCTCATTTAGATATCAAGATAAAATGTGTTCTTGCTTCAGTATGCACCGTTCTATGGATCGTGTTTCGAGACATCACGTGATGATCGGGTGTACTCGACTCCGCACTTTCATACAACGGGTGTAAGACAGTTTTGCACACGCGGAATACTAAGGTTCTTACTTGACGAGCCTAGCATGTACAGACAAGGCCTCGGAACATGGACTGAAAGGTTAGGCATGAGTCATATAGTTGATATGATGCCCATATAGATGCTCGCCTTTGAAGCTACACCGACTCACGTGATGATCGAACTTGGTGTAGTGGATTTGGTTCATGTAATCACCAAAAGGACACGAGGGATGTCGTTTTTGAGTGGGAGTTCATTAGCAATTTGGATTAGTCGAACTCAATTTGTCATAAACTAAATTGAAGTGAATTTGCATAATTTGTTGTAGTCATTGGCATCTGTTCACTACCTTGTGCTTAGTTTTAATTGAGATAATAGAACTATAGAATTCTGGATATTTTGTTTACAAACTGGTATCGTATTGTTCTGAATGTCAATTTAAAGTTTAGAAATCCTATTGCAAAATTTCCGCAAACTCTATTTACTCCATGAGGTTTAATAAGTAGTATTAAATCAAGAGTAAGAATTCCAATGTTAGTATTTAAAGTATCATGTTTGCCTCCATGATTATTGATATTCAAAAGTTGTTTTAATATCAAGATTATCTAGGAGCTGAAAAATTGTTACAGAAACCATCGTGTGTGGAAGATATTGTGATATCTGTAACAATGTTTTTGATTGCATTATGATAGAGTATAATTTAGCAAAATACATGTTCTCATATTGTATGAGAATTTGTGAAGGATGGAGATGCTAGGCATCCGGATCTCCCTAAAAGTTTTTGGGAACTAACATTATGTTCCGGATTCTTCCTTATAGGCTATAATAGCTTGATCATGAAAGTTGTCATGATAAGGATGAATAGAAGATGTAAGTAAAATGTTTTCTACACTAATAGATTACTAAAGAATGGATTTTTGAAAGAACACCAAACATTTGATGATGGTGATCCACTTCAAAGTGCAAGTCCAAAGGTATTAGTATTTGACTATACACACTTTGTACTATGTGTCATGTGAATGACACCACTACTGATGTTGATAGATTCTTTTAAAATAAAAGGAATTGTTGAAAGAGAATCTATAAAATATTTGGCAAAAAAGAAAAGGTTGGAGATGTCCAACTTAGGTGTATAGAAGATATACATGTTATGGTTGTATTCCTTGCTTGTTAAACAATGTGGTTCTGAGATATTGGATACCGGTATTGGATACCGAATTGGTTGGTGTGAAGTGTCATACAGAACAACACAATTCATGAACCGCAATGGCCTAAGTAACTGGAAAGAGAATAAGTGATGATGTTCATCGAAAACAAATAAAGTGTTATTGTGTTTTCGTTGTTGTCAAACCTAGCCTTCAAGATTTGTTTTAATAATTGTTATTTTGTTCCGGTATTACGAGAACAATGGTTGTTCAAATAATAACCGTATTCCATAAAGTATGGAAGAACTTTTATAAGTCTAGTTGGAGAAATCACATCCATAAATATTATTGCTAAAATGTCGTAAGACAAATGATTGGAAGATCACTTATGAAGTGACATCGCTGTTTGAATTATATTGTAAAGAAAACATGAAGAAACTCCATGTTGATGGATTTTTGGAGTCTTTTAATTTTGATCAATTGACGCTTGTGAAACATTCCTCGAGATAATTGAAACTCCGTTCATAGGACAAAGAGGAATGGATGACCAACTTATTGGAAATTGTGCATGATGATGTGCATATTCCATTATGTGTAGCCATATGTGATGGATATTTTTTGCTTCATATGCTTTCTCTAGAAACTTGAGTGAATATATCTATATATTTACTTAATAAGGAAGAAGTATGAAACATTTGAAAATTGTTCAAAGACTTTCAATATGAAGTGAAAAATCATGTAACAAGAAAGTAAAAGAGTTTATGATTTGATCATATGTTACAAGTTTAGCAAAACACCTAAGATTTCAGGAATTGTTCCATGAATTTGCATTTCCCGATAAACCACTTGAGTATGGTATGTTTGAGAGATCAAATCAAACCTTGTTTGACATGGTAAGATCAAAGGTGTCATTTATAAAACTGCCATTATGTTTTTAGGATTAAAGCTCTAGACACTACCGCTTTTACACTAAAAAGAGCACCATCGTGATCCGTTGAAATGACACCATATGATTTATGGTTTGGGATAAAACCCGAATTGTCTTTTCTTAAATTTTGGTATGCTATGCATGAGTAAAATGTTTACAACCAAAGTCGGATAAGCATGTCTTTGTAGGTTATCCCAAAGAATTTGTTGGGAATTCCTCCATAACACCGAGGACAAAAGAGTTTGTCGCTTGGAATGTTAAGTTTCTTGAGAAGGAATTTTTGTGAAAAGTTAAGTGGGAGGACAATAGAACTTTGATAAGGTTGTTGAACCTTAGCTATATGTGCTAAGTAGCGCAGCGCCGAAAAGTGTCCCGGTGGCGGCCACAATGCTCATGGCTCCCGTGATTACAAAGGGTGTGATCTTGGAGATTAGAGTTCCTATTGAACTATGTGGGTCGGTAAGAATCAAATAGTAAGACTTGAAACAGAAGTCGTTATTTTTTTGACAATAATGAACCGACTGCATGCAAAGAAGCGATGATGGGCCGTGACTCCATAAAATGACTAGAAATCATAGAATCTGTGATAGTATCCATACACGAGAAATCAAGTTTCTGAACTTGGAAGACCCTCCGGAAAGGCGTGAAGCCTATCGGTCATGTTTGGATCTATAAAGAAATAGACATGGATGTTTTAACATCTATGAAATAGTCGACATGTCGGAAATAAGTTTACGACAATGTTCAAGGAGTTGACTATGACAAGATTTGATCTTTCATAGCGATATTTAGTCTTGATGGATTAATGTAGCAACCACTACATATAATTTGGTATATGGTAATTGAATAAACAAAACAAGGTTCTTATAATAGAATGGTTACCTTGGACATGTACATGATACGGTACGAAGGGTTTTGTTAATTCAAAGGGTGCTAAAAGGGCATGCAAACTTCAATAGTTGAAGTGAGCATATCAGAGTTGGAATCTTCACCATGATGAAAATGTTAAAGGAGTTTAATTTCATCGGAGACGATGAAGATGCTTGCGTTTGCAAGAAATTAAGTGGGAGCGTTGAGACAAATTTCCAATACATTATGCAGAGTACATATTGTTTATTGGAAATGATGTATCTTTTATTGACACAAGTTAAGAATTTCATTAAAATAGGATTTCGATGAAAGACTTGGGCAAAACCGGAATATTTGGCATCAATGTCTATATGGATAGATTGAGGCGCTAATATGGTTATGCCAGACATACATATATGAGATATTCAAAGGGTTCAATATGGAAACAACAAGAAAGGTTCTTGCTGCATGGAAAGGATTGTATCAAGATTCAAGTGTCTCAACACTTGGTGAGTAAAATCACATGAAGATTTTGATCGATTATACCGTGATATGTATATATCTAGATATATCCTATGCTCTGAATGTTATGAGCACATACCAGAATGATTCATAATATGATCATTGGACAATAGTAAAGATATTCTTATGAGATTTGGAAGAACTAAGAATATATCATGTATAAGTGAAAAATAGTTAAAGGTAGTTCATTTTAAAGTGTTACATTGATACTAGTTTTGTCACAAGATACAAATTAAATTTATCTCAATTTTAGACTATGGGTGGCACAATGTAATGGAAAGGATGTTCCATTATGAATTTGGATGAGTTCCAAAGTTGAGACATTGTGACGGATACTACAACAAAAGGCTAAGTATATGACTACTATAGTAGCAGCAAAGGAGGGCATTTGTGTTAAGTAGTTTGTTATCAAACTAGGTGTGGTTCAAAGTGGGCTAATACTATGAAGATATATTGTATGAGAATAATATCAACATATTTTAACCCGAACGAACTAAAGGTCTCACCAAATGTCCCAATTTATACAATGCCATCTCATTTGAGAATGAGTGATGCGTAGAGACGCAAAGACATGCAAATACACACAGACCTGAAACTGTCAGATCCGGAGATTATGTTAACCACTAGCAAACTCGTATATTCAACACCTAGGTGTTGTATATACAAGTTAGAAAGTAGATTATTGACTCTAGTGCAAGTGGGAGACTGAAGGGAATATGCCCGAGAGGCAATAATAACGTGGTTATTATCTAATTCCATGTTTATGGTAAATGTTTATTTTGCATGCTATAATTGTATTAATTGCAAACGTTAATACATGTGTGTTTAATAAAAAAATAAAAAGTTCCTAGTAATGCCTCTCATATAAACTAGCTCGTTGATTAACAAGATGATCAAGGTTTCCTGATCATGGACATTGGATGTTGTTAATAACGAGGTCATAACATTGGTGGAATGATGTGATGAACATTCATCCGAAGTATAGCATTACGATCAGAGTCATTATGTTTATATTTCTCTAACATCATACGAAGTAATATTAGTCCTTAGACCATGAGATCATGTAAATTCCTAACACCGAAAGAGTATCTTGATAACATCAAACGTCACACTGTAACAGGGTGACTATAAAGGGGGTTTAGTGCTACGAAGGTGTTTTGTTGAGGCTCATGGATCAAGAGTGGGATTTTTCCATCCCGATGACGGATAGATATACTCGGGGCCCTCTCGGTGATATCACATTGAAATAGCTTGCAAGCAAGTGATGTGATCACTAGAATGTTATATCACGGGAACGAGAAAATAGTGCATGTCGATAACGAGATCAAACTAGGTATTTGGATGCCGATGATCGAATATCGGACATGTAATATATCACGAGACAAAAGGATTTAGTTACGACGTTAAAGGTTTACACGATCACAAGAGTCATCGTTGAATATGTGGGAGTCAGTACGGATCTCTAGGTCCCGCTGCTGATTATTGATCGGAGAGGGGTCTCGATCATGTCTGCATTATTCGCGAACTGTAGGGTGACACACTTAAGGTATACTGACACCATTTAGGAGCAAATATGTTTCAGATAAAGATTAAGAAAGCGATGGAATCATTTTGATGGAAACCGGAATTGTTTCGGGTGAAATTGCAGAAACTGGTTCTGCATGTGATATTGAAATGTTGTAGGGAGTTTTATATGAATGTTTGTTAATTAATGTAATTAACAAAATTCTGAATAAAATAAATAAAATAGTTTTATTTAATGAGAGATTGCATTAAATTTTGTGGAAATTTAATGCATGTGTGAGTGGAATTTTGAGTGGAGGCTTTTTATGGGAGTGGGAGCTCCACCCACATGAATGTGGAAGAGGTGGGGGCACCACCATGGCTGCCATGCCATGGCCCTTGGGTGCCTCCCCTCTTCCCTATAAAAGTCCCCCCTCTCCTCCTCACAAGATACACCTCCTCATGAAAGATCTCTCTCCCCCTCTAGTTATTCCCCATGGTCTCGGATTAGCAATATACATGTTCCCGGTGGCTTTATCTGGAAAGGACTTGCTGCTTCCGCTGCTTTGCTGGAGCGAGGGACGAAGGTTGTCGGGGTACCAGACGTGTGTGCGATCACAGATGCACCGCTGCTTTGCGGTGCTAGACTTGATGGTGTTGGACCTGATGGTGCTAGAACTGCTGGACCTGAAGGACTTCATCACGATCTTGAGATCGGCAAGTGTACGACTACATCATCCACCAGTTCCAACTCGTTAAAAAAGCTTTGTTGTCTTCGAGGGTAAGTTCTATATGGATGTATATCCACCCGTTGCTTGTACCTAATAGATAGATCTTGGCGTATAGTTCCCATCGTAGGAAATTTTTTGTTTTCTATGCTACGAACCCAACACAATATGTCCTAGAATCCTACTTCTTTCAGCCAAAACTCTCATTTGCTGAACTTGGCATACAACCGATGTTCTCTCAGGGTTTCCAGGATGATTCTCAGATGTTGCTCATGCTCTTCTTCTGACTTGGAGTAGATAAGGATATCATCGATAAACACAACGACAAACTTATCTAGGAAATTCATAAAGATCTTATTCATGAGATTCATGAAATAAGTAGGGGCATTGGTTAATGCAAAAGACATGACCGTATACTCGTATAATCCATAACGAGTAGTAAAGGCGGTCTTCGGAATACCCGTTGCACGAATCTTAAGTTGGTGATAACCAGTCCTAAGATCAATCTTTGAGAACACTTGGGCACCAGTCAACTGATCAAATAGATCCTCTATCTTTGGCAGTGGGTACTTGTTTTTGATGGTGATGTCATTCAACTTTCTGTGATCGGTGCACAACTGGTTGCCTCTCTTTCTTGTCGACGAATAACACTGGTGATATCCATGGCGATGTGCTTGGTTGAATCAAGCCTGTTGCTAACATAGCATCCAACCGCTTCTTCAATTCTACTAACTCTGAGGGGTTCATGCTATAGGGTCTCTTGGCTATGGGTCCGGTTCCAAGGATTAGTTCAATAATGAACTCAATATCCCTATCCGGGGGCATACCGGGCAATTCAGCTGGGAATACATCGGCATATTCATAGACTACTCTAACTTGGTCCATGGTGGGTAGGGCTAGAATCTTGTTGCACTTGAATTGATGAGGTAAGGTTTCAGATACATGCTCTATTGTTACTCCAGAGCTACTGGTCATGGTGATGGCTTTCTTATCACATTATCAATCCTTTATGCTTTGACATCCAATCCATTCCTAGTACTACTTCCAATCCTTTAGTTCCCAGTACTATTAGATTAGCATAAAAATATATCCCATGTATTCTGATAGGCACAACTTTGCAAATTTTTCTAGCTTTTGTAGTTGAACCGGGAATTTGAACTATCATGAGATGCTTCAAGTTGGTTGGGTGAATCTTACTAGTGCATGCAAATTCTTCGGTGACAAATGAGTGCAATGCTCCAGAATCAAACAACACTCTTGCGAAAATTGAGTTGATAGAAAACATACCCAACACTATATCTGGCGCTTCTTGGGCTTCTTCGGCGTTCATGTGGAAGAGACGACCGTTGCGGTTGTGAGGGTTCTTGGGGGGAAATCTCCTTCCTGGTTGAACACGACTCTGATGTTGAGCTGGGGCATTCACATTGGTAGTGGCGGCAGTCTTCTTGTGGCACTCATTGGAATAGTGACCCTTCACTCCACACTCGAAACAAGTGATCTGAGACTTGTCTTTAGCTACGACTGGCACAACATTGCTTCTAGTTCTGGGTGCAGTGTTGTTGTTGTTCTTGCTCTTGGGAGGTGCACGGTTGAAATTGCTGGTGTTGCTAGGGTGATTGTTGTTTCCTCTGGACTTCACATTGCCTCTTCTACGGTTGGGGTAGCTTGGGCGAGACGTTGGGGGTCGGTTGTTTCTTGGTGCATATCCTGCAGACGGGTTGGGACGGTACTTCTAGTGGTTGTTGGATCCAGCTTAGTGCATCATACGACGTTTGCGGTTGTCGTTGGCTTGGTTAATCTTCCCTTCCATCTGAATGGCAGAGTCGACGAGCTCTTCGAGATCCTCGAAGCGGATGTTGACGAGGACAGTCTGCATCTCATCATGCAGTCCGTTCAGGAACCTCTCCTTCTTCTTGGCCTCTGTGTTGATCTCATCAGGGGCATACCTGGCAAGCGACAGGAATCTGTTATGGTACTCTACTACAGTCATTCTGCCTTGTTTCAATTCTCTGAATTCATCCCTCATTCTGGTGACTAGTCCCTATGGCATGTGGGTGCGGCTGAACTTGATTTTGAAGGCTTCCCATGTCATCACTTGACCATGGTTCATTATGCGGATGCTGTTCCACCAGGCTCTTGCATCTCCTGCAAAGTAGTGGGTGGCAAAGAGAACTTTCTCGTTGTCATCCACTCTGGCTACTTCTAAATTGTTCTCCATTGTCTGCAACCAGTCATCAGCATCTAGTGGGTTCTCCGAAGTGCTAAATATTGGGGGATTGGTATTCTAGAAGTTTTTCAGCTTGGATCCTTGATGATCCTGATTTCCATGCCCTTGGTTGTTTTGGGCCATTTGAGCTATCTGCTGCAAAGTTGCTAGGTTGGCTTGGCGCTCTGCCCTGCTTGCTTCACGGTCTGCAACTAGCATCTGCATAATCTGCATCATTGGGTCCTGCTATGAGCTGCTCCCTCCGGGGTTTCCCCGAGTCATCTGAAGATTGAGATAGATAAAGGGGTAAGTGGGAAAGTTCTAAGGTTCATGGTTTTGGTTTCAAAGATAAAACTTTGAGTTTGACTCAGGTTTTATAACTAACTTCTTTTCATTCATTCAAACAAGCACACGATACAAACACACACACACACCACAACAACAAAGGAAAACATATGGTTTTAAGAACCATTCTGCAAGCTACGATACAATGGGACCGATACTCCTCATGCTACGATAGTGCTCTTTTGCATATACTCATCATCGATGAAGTCGGAGTCATCATCGTTGGTGTAGAAGTCCACGGCATCCTCCTCTAGAAAGTCATCATCGTTGCTGAGGTAAGAGTCCATATCTCCCTGGATGTCTTCACCTTCCTCTTCTTCTTCCTTTGTTGCAAGCTGAGCTTCTTGCTCCTTGATGGTCTTCTCGAGGTCGGCCACCTTCTTTCAAAGACGGTCGATGGTGCGATCCTTCTTTTCGCGTTGGCGGCAAAGAGACTGACGATCCTTGACAAGCAATTGAGAAAGTCTGGGCCTTCTGGGCGGCAATGCAAAGGTTGTGGTTGGCGAACTCCCTAGCATTGTCCAATTCCTTCTGGCGGTCGTACAGCAGGAAGTCAAGGTTCTCCACTTGCTGCTTCAACTCCGGGTGACTTGGCATCTCCATTGGCATTCCCATGAAGTCACGCCTTGCATAGTGAACAAAATGGGTTCCTTGGATTTGGTTGACACTCAAGGCACATAGACGTGCGAGAGCTTCATGCATTGCCCTAGCTAATCCATCTAGCCAGTTGTTCTCTCTTACGGAGAATTGGATCCTCCTAGACGTTGGTGCTTATATACTTCCTCGAAGATCAGCGGTGACTAGACATTGTAAATCTCCACCTAGGGGTCCAGGAAGTTGATCTCCAAGAAATTCCGGATGTGGGCGTCCCAAGTACTCCGATAGTGCGTCAAGATCCCTCTCGAAGATCAGCTGGCCTCCGTTGCCCAACTGGTAGAACTTGCTGAACTAAGTCTCCATCTATAAGAATTAAGGATGAGGAAGTTAGTGAAGTGATCAAGTGTGTCAAATTTTATGTAGTAATGTAAGAATTGGAGGAACATGAATTTTTTGAGAGAAAGAATTCCCAAGGGTAAGAGAGGAAGTAGTTTTCATAAATACTCACTTTGGTTTTGAAACTAAGTTTTTGTTCGGACGTCCATTCTAACTAGGGTCTCCTATGGTCAGGATGGCTCTGATACCAACTTGTCAACACCCAGATTTTTAAGCCCAGATGCCTGTTATGCCATACATCGCAATCCCAGGATTACCATTTTTTTGAGACATAATAAATTGGATATCACCGTACATCATCCATTACAAACCATAATAAGGTCTTACACGAATAAAGGATCTCATGATCCAGTCTTAATACAACAAGCAGCGGAATAAATAATAAGCATAGCGGTGGGGTCCATCTTCAGGGTCATAGGCAATGCTGACGATGGAAGATAGTCCTAGTTATCATAGCCGTCTTGCTGTCCTTCATCTTGGTAGTCTCCTTCATAGTCTGGCCACGGGAATAGCTAGGGACAAAATCCATGAGTACTCTTTAAGTACTCGCAAACTATCACTAACAAGTAAGATAGTTCTAGTAGGAATGCTAACTCTAATTTCATTTGTAAAGTTAAGTTTGAAACCTAAGCTGAGTTTAGAAACAAAGAAAGATAAAATAAGGTTTGAAATCACCTAAGTGGGAACTTAATTGTCATAGTCACAACTCTATTGTGGTCAAGTCATGTCACAATTCATTTCATAAGTTGTTTTGAAAACATCTGACAACGAAACAGTATGGCCACTCCAACTGTCCATAACCGCGGACGTGGCTATTCGAATAGTTTGAGACTCTGTAGAGGTGGTACAATTTTACCACATGATTCGATACATCTATCAAGGATAACCCTGAATCATCATACTTAGTATGCAGATAATCAAACATAACCTTTCCTTTACACACCCTAGTATACACACCTCGCCTATGAGCATGGCCTCCCAACAATGACCATCTGTCATCTTGGGAACTACATAGGTGGACAACATTGAGAGGTAGCCTCAGCTCAAACCTCTCCCACGAGGGAACTAATACTAATGCATATAAACTTCCGGCTAAGCCTTACCCAACTCAGGTATTGTGGTTGTACGGTAAAATTGGAATGGTATCGCATTCGAACCGAACCATCAGTTTTGTAAAAGGGTTAAGGCTCATGCCTCAACATTTTCATCATCATAAACCATTTGTGTTTCTCAACACATGTCAAAACATCTCAATAGAATGACTCGTCATTCCAAGGTTTTCATAAGTCATTTTCACCAAGTATTCCCATCTAAAGTGACTCAAGTTTTAGTTTATCTATAAACTACTAAGTTAAGAGTGTTCACTAATGTGGGATGCTAAGATCAATCTCATGCCATAGAATGACATCTAAGTTTATCTAGATAGGTCAAGTTTTATACTTTTTATGCTACCTTCAAACAAGTAAAGGATTTTGGTAAAGTAAAGAAAGTAAAGCTTGTAAATAACATTTGGAGTAGGTATAAGTCAAAGGGTATAACCAAAACATGCCTAATGCATTTGCTTAGGTTATCTAGCTTAATCCTAGCTTGCTAGCAATAGCTTGCCTTGGTTGGTGCAGTGGTTGAAGTTTTCTTCCTCCTCCTCTTGGTAGAACTCCTCCTCCTCAAAAGCTTGGTTGACACTATCGTCTATAAATACATACGGGATACACTATCACCAAACAAAGATTTACTAGTCTACTTAGCACACTAAGGCACCATTTGATCATATATTATCATCACAAGCATCACAAGGTTTAATTGACTAGCTTCATCCTTTTTATTTGAGAAAAGTAATTTCTACTCATTGAAATTAACTAAGATTTAATATTCTCCAATTAAAATATGGGATCATGAGGACACATGTCATCACCACATATTCTAACATATGGGAATGTGATATAAATGTTGGGTCACATTTTAATAAGGTTAAGTTTAATAGTTAATGATTTAAAGTGACTAGAAATGCCTATATAGCATTATTTTGGTACTAGTCCAAAGTCACTGCATGCAAACCTTAATATTATTACATATTCAGATAGGTATGGTTAAATGTGATTTTTGAGAGTTGAGTCAACTCAAAAGCTATTATGGTTAATTTTAGAAAAATGTTTGAATGTGCAAAAGCTTCTGTCTTGTTATTTTTACTAGGAGAGATTCCTAATTCTAAAAGATTTAAATCCAACGGGCTTGGATAGAGATTTTCATTACCTTTACAACAAAATTGGAATCACGCCATTTGGATATGTAAAACTCTTTGAATTGATTTTTGAACTAAGGGACAGAGATGATTTTAATTCTAAATAGAAAAACCTAATTAGAATTAACTGGGTCAGAGCGGGAACTTAAATGGGCCGGCCCAGTAACGCTCAGCGGCGCAGTGGGCGTGTAGCATCCCATCTGTCTAACATCTGTAATGCTACATGGTCTAATAATAAAATGCACTTCCTACATATAATTGTTGCATCATAATTATATCATGCTCATGTCATCATGCCACCTTGCATTTGAGAATCATATAAAACCCTTTTTCTTTTGGTTCTTCCCTCATATGCATTTATTAATTGTATTTGCCTCTTGATATATTGTATTTGGTTCTTGATAAATGCTTGGTGCCCAAGTTGAGTTGGGTGCATATCTTTTATTAACTCCACCACCTTTCTTGCCACCACCTTATAATTCCACCATCCTAACTATACATGGGCTTTTACATTTTCCTTTGGCATTTAAATCTAGCTCATAGGTGTTGGGGTGGATCCACTTCTTTCTACATGCTTCCATACATGATACATGTTGTTCTCACAATATTGATTATGGGAAGCCTTATGTCCACTTTTGCATGACATGTGAGTAGAAATTTTGCATCTAAGTTCTATATGGATTTTACTTACTATATGCTCATGTATGGAGCTATATTTGGCTACAAGTGCTCTAGTGGGAAAATACACACCACCATGGTCATTTATCCTCATACATGTGCATATACTAATTATTTCCATATGTCAAGCAAACTTCTTCTTTGTATGATTTTAGTCAAACACTTTGGCATGCATGCAAGAATATATGACCATGATTGAAGATAGTTGTTTTCACAACTAGAATTAGTGGCATTTAAGACTTGTGCATGGCCCATGCAAGGCCTCACTTGCCCTTCTATTTTGGGTTCCTTTGGAATATTTTTTGGGTGGTGTTTGTTGGAACTCAATTGAACAAAGGCACCCATTTAAAAAATTCTTATCCACTTGTCTTCCACCTTGGCCTCTTTTAGTGTTTTCCTCTTTGCCAAGTATACATGGGGTATATTTTGTTTTCACAAAATATGATCATGTGCATGAGGCATGCAAGATCCTTTCTTCCTTTCACCTCTCTCTCTTTTGGTTCTATTGTTTTCTTCCTTGTCATAGGTTAAACCTCTGGTTTTCTTAGCTACTCTAAAACCTAGCTCATCCATCAAGTGTTTTTCCCTCTCTCTTTCTAGCTAAATCAAGCCTTCTCTCTCTCTCTCTTACTCTCTCTCCCTCTCTATCTAACACTAAACCCTAAGTTAGACCTAATCACCTACCACCCTCACCATCCCCCTCTTTCTTTTCCTTGGTTCGGTCCAATCCCATTCCCCTTCTACCTAGCCACCACCCCACCTTTCTCTCTACCATGCCGTGCCCCCTCTAGCCCTAACCCTAGCCGAGCACCCTCCCCTCTCGGTTCCTCTCTCTCTCGCTGCCAAGCCGGTCCTACCCGGGCCACCCTTCCTCTCTGCCTGGCCCAGCTGTAGCCACCACCCCCAAGCCCGAGCCTAGCCAAGCACGTGAGGAGGGGAAGGAAAAAGGCACGCCAACGATGCCGATGCAAACCCTAACCCGCCGGACTCCAGCTTCCCCGGCGATCCTCTGCGCTCTAGGACGATCCGCCACCATCAACCCTCTCCTGGTGAGCTCCTGAGATCCCCAGACATCCTCACGCCCATCGTTGCTTCCTGTAAGCGTCGCCCTTTTCGTCGAGCACCCTCGGCGCACCGCGCTCGCGTTCGCCATCTCGCCGTTGCGCCGCGCCGTCCCAGCGGTAGCAGCCGCCGTGCGCGCGCTAGGTCGCGGGATCGATTCCTCCCAACGCGTAGGTGTTGATTTCTTCAGTTTCGTCACAGACAGATGGAAGAAAAACAGTAGCGCGGTTCTTTTCTGTTTAGCCCCCTGCCTTTTTGGCGTGAGCAACCCGCGGTCCAGCTCGGGCCTGCCTGTCTATCTCTGTGGTCCTTTTACAAAACGGTACTAGGGTTTTTGGTTTCTTCAACCCGCGGCCCCCGGATCCGCCACATGTTGAGCCCCCGCTGGCGCGCACGCGTGGTGGCCCCGTAGCCCCTTGTGGCCCAGCTGACAGCTGTTGTGGCTGGCTGAACGCGCGGTGAGAAAAGGCACTGCTGCGCGTTGGTTTCGCCAGCTCAGTGTGGCCCCACCCGTTAGCGTCTATGGCTAGCTGCCTCTGTGTGCAAAAAGTCGCTGATCTTTTCTGTTTAATAAAAATGATTTCAGAGATTGTTTAAATGATTTTAAATCCAGAAAATAATAACTTTTGATTGACAAATCCAAATCATACAAATGATATATGTTTTTGAATCAGAAAAATGTGAGGATTTTAAATCTGCCATCCAATTTAAGGTTTGGCTAATTTAAATTTTCGAATTTAATTGTAATAAAAATGCTTTTTCTTAATTAATTAATAACTTTAAATCTATAACCCAAATTTGAAAAATAATATGTCTAAATCGATCAGCGCGACGAGCCCGTTCTAACTATGCATTCCATGTTCGGATTTGAAGCATGCATCATGTCATTATTAAAAATCAGAACTGTTTATGGCAATAAAACTTGACCAAATAAATAATAAAATGATTTATTCTTGTCCCCACACCTCACCCTTGCCATGCTATGCTATGCCATGTAAATTGTGCATCATTCATCATGGCATGCTTGATCGCTTGTCGCATTTTATTTATATACTTGTGCACTTTATTTATGTTGGACCTTGTTTGTTTGGTTCTTCTTTCGAATAGACGCCGAGCAGGGGAAATATCAGGAATCCCAGGAGTACTACCCAGATCCGTCTCTCGCTTCAACTGAGCTGCCAGGCAAGCACTACCACATGCTTGCATACATATAGTACCTATTGCCTCTATCTTATTCTTGCATCATTGAGTCGTGTTTGCATTAAATTGAATCCCAAGTACTTCGTAGCCTTTACTTTTAAACCCCACCGAGCTTGTTCCTCCATCCCACCGAGCTTTTAAACCCCGGGTACTTGATTCCTGTTCCTTGACTATTCGCACTATCCACATACGGGAGACTCTATGAATCCCCCTTTGCATGGGCTTGATTCACACTTTATTTCTTGGGGCCACAAAGTAGTTTGGGGCTTTATTACTATCCTGTACTTATGCCATGTTTACTGCTTTATTTAAGATTGTGTGTGGGGCACCTGTACTATTTTGGATTGTGACACGTTTTCGCTGTATCGACAAGCCCAGTCACACTTTCGGGTTCCCAGTCGTTTACCGCCGTCCACACAAACCCTGAGTTCATTCTGGAGCCGGCCAACTTCGTTGCGGGTAGCTTAGTGGGGTGGCCCCCTGAAATATTTTATGAATCCTATGAATGCTTTGTCGTGAAAGCCTCGTTGGGTTTTGATTTGGTTTTTCCGAGGTCGATTGTGTGTGTGTTGCTATTTGTGCACCCCTGCAGGGTAAATCTTTCTGAAAGCCGTTTCCGCGGTTATGGACGACTTGGAGCACAGTTTCTCGATCATAGACAAGTATAACTAAAGTACCGCTTTTAATTTGACTAATACCTGACTAGTAAATAGTGCAATGCTCATGGAATGGTTAATAAAACTACCAACGGATGGGTTGTTCGTCCGCTTTCTCGTTGGTAAGCAAGAAGGAAGATGGATCTATTAATATCCATTGTTATAACTGTTGTTTCTAATTAACACACATACGTCTACCTTTGGTTAGGCGGATGGTTAGCGAGTATCTCTAGGATTGTTAGTTATTATCTTTTGCTGCAATTGCGTCACCCCAGGTACATGTCCCCTTTAGAGGCATAAAGACTTGCTGAGTACCCCTAGGGTCTCACACGATAAATTGTTTGATTCAAATGAACAGGTGTATTTGCAAGATGGATACTGGGTGGAGGAGACAGATGATGTTGGCAATGATCACGCGGTGTAGAGATTCCGGGGATGCGGATCCGCGAGATCTATGGGCGAGATGTGCTTACTTATGTGGCATCTTATGCCGATTTGCTTCTTGTCCGTACTCGGATCTTGTTTCCCGCTTCCGCTTGATACTCTGATGTTTGATGTATGAGGAGCTATCCTACACTATTATCTCTATCTAGGATATTTGGATCTTGCCGTATGGCGTTGCAATATGTCTATTTGTTTTAGATGGAATGGCTCTGAGAACTGTTGTAAGGTAGCTTGCATACATACTCACTTGTGTATGTATTTGATCTCTTCGCCTGTTGCCTACGCCGCTCGCACTTGTCCCGATGTCTTGGAAGTGTTTAGGACGGCCGACGGGTCTACACGTGGGTGGCCCCTGGGCCCCCGCTGTACTATTTTAACCACTTCCGATTCATCTAGGCTTGAACTTAGAGCGTAGGGTCCGAGGTTGTTACAATTGGTATCATAGCCATCCCGCCCTTCAGGGTCTCAAGCAAATGGTCGTTGTCAGTCTAGCAAATATTTTGGTAGCTATGTATACTAGGGAAAAACAAAACATGAGATTAGGACTACTTCCATTTTTCTTCTTACCCACCTACCACCCTTTTCTGGTAAGGAAGTGTAACGTTTTCAATCCTCTCCTAAAATTCAAACTAGGATTCACGTGTTCTGGGTTCCGTAGTACCATAGGTTGTGTGAGTGTGTGTGTGTGTGTGTGTGTGTGTGTGTGAATTCCTTGTCTATCTGTTGAATCCAACTTGTTATCGCTATCTGCCTTTTGGTTATCAACTGTTGGTACATTCCATACTGACAGGCCTTTGTAAACCGACGCGATCTATCTTAATCTTTGTTATCCGACGCTATCTTGTTAGGGGTGTTTGTTTCCGTGGTTGCTAATCTTTAGGTTCATCTTAAGAAGGAAGGAAGTTGGGATATGTGTTTTACTTATTCATGTGCGGAGTAATGATTTGAGTGCGGGATGGAGTCGCGACCATACCACTACTTTTATCATTCGCTCTTGTATATTGAATTGGTAGAGTTACTAATCTTGATTCGTTAAGGGTTGTGCGCATATAGTGGTATTTTAATGCCGGAATTTTGCGAAAAAAATTTCTTTGATAGTTTTGTGTACCACACTCCTTGTTCAGTCGTGTGCAATATGCTTAATATCTTCTAGGTGCTTTGAACTTTGTTGATATTTTAATATCATCTTAGTAAATTGTATCCTTTAATCTTGGTTAATTCCATTTTGGTACTATTATGGATTATTATTATTCTCCATTATAGTTCCGACTTGAGTTTTATATCAATCACAGGATGGCACCACCACGCTGCAATGAGGAGGACATACCACCTGAACTAGGGGCTGCGTTGGCAAGTATTGCAAATGCCTTGGGAACAATGCAGCAGAACCAGCAGCGTTTTGAAGAAAGTTTCAGGAGGAATGAGTTTGTTCCGCTACCTCCACCTCCCAAGCGAGGACACATCAAGAGTTTTTTGAAGTTCAACCCGCGTCACTTTGAGGTGTCTGATCAGCCACTGGACGCTGATGATTGGCTTCATGAGATGTCAAGGTTGTTGATGACTGCTAATGTTCCTGAGCAAGAATGGGTAAAATGTGCCACTCACCTTCTGAAGGGAGACGCAACTCTGTGGTGGGAGAATGACCTGAAGGCAGACCACTCTGGTTTTCAGCCTACTTGGGAGCAGTTCACTAGGGCTTTCAAAGAGCAATATCTGTCAGAAATTGTCATGGAAAGGATGAAGGAAGTGTTTCTCAACCTCAAGCAGGGCAATGACAATGTCAATACCTATATCAGAAACTTCATGAATCTTTCTCGGTATGGTGGCGATGAGATCTCTGATGACAAGAAGAAGCAAAAGAGGTTCAGGCAAGGGCTCAATGCATCTATCAAATATGCAATCACTCATGCAAGGCCATGGTCTTTTCTAGAACTCCATCATACAGCTCTGCAGGAGGAAGCAAGTAGGCAAGTGTTTGAGGAGTCCAAGAAACACAGCCGTGACACAGCAAGCTCTTCAGCTATGACAGCTCCTTCTAAGCGTCGCGTGTGGGTTCCTAATACCGCACCGCCGCTCCCGGCTCCACCAAGAACTCCAGGCTACGCAGCAAGGCCACCAAACTCCTTCACCGCGGCTCCTAGGGGCTACAACCACAATTACCCTGGAGCGCCTGGCGGAGTCCCTGGCTACGCCGCTCCACGCCCACCTGGTGCTTGCTACACTTGTGGAAACACTGGGCATCACACTAGAGTTGTCCCATGAACAACAAAGCTCTTCCTCCACCACCTCCAAGGCCTGCAGCAAGTTATTCTATGGTTCGTGCACCTCCACCTCGGGCTCTCAACATCAACACCAAGCCCGGGTCCACTGTTGCTCGTGCCAACTGTGTCAACGTCGCTCAAGCTGAGCATGCACCTGGAGTTGTGATGGGTACGCTTCCTGTTAACTCAGTCCCTGCATGAGTTTTGTTTGATTCTGGTGCTTCACATTATTTTGTTTCTCACAAGTTTGCACATAAGCATGATCTGGCTATGGGTCCTCTATTGCATCGTCTCGTGGTACAATCTCCTGGGTCAAACATGAGGGATGCTCATATCAGCCATGGCAATCAAATTGAGATTGGTGGCTCTTTGTTCCCGGCTTCCTTAATTGGGAAATTCTGACATTGATGTTATCTTGGGCATGGATTGGTTAACAGCAAATGCAGCTTTGATTGATTGTGCTGAACGCTTGGTTTCTCTAAAAATTCCTGAAGGCCATATAGTCTATTCTCCAAGTCTGACTCCTGCAATTCAGCTTTTCTCTTTGGCGGCTCTGAATGATGATGCTATGGATGCTATTCAGAGTGTTCCGGTGGTCCGTGAGTTCCCAGATGTTTTTCCTGAAGAGTTGCTAGGTATGCCTCCTGATCGTGAGGTCGAGTTTGTGATTGAGCTTGAACCTGGAACCGCTCCTATCTCCAAGCGGCCTTATAAAATGGGTCCTGCTGAATTGGCTGAACTCAAACGTCAGCTTGATGAACAAGAGAAGTTGGGTTTCATTCAGCACAGTACTTCTTCTTGGGGTAGCCCAACCATCTTTGTGAAGAAGCGAGACAAGACTGATAGACTTTGTGTTGACTGTCGGGCTCTCAGTGCTAAAACCATCAAGAATAAATATCCCCTTCCGCGGATTAATGATCTCTTCGATCAGCTAGCTAGAGCTGTGGTATTCTCTAAGCTTGACTTGAGAAGTGGGTATCATCAAATCAAGATTTGAAAGGAAGATGTTCCCAAAACAGCTTTCACCACCCGCTATGGTCTGTACGAGTACCTTCTTGAGGCTTATGAACTCGTTTTTCATGGAGTATCTTGATAAGTTCATCGTGGTCTATCTGGATGACATTCTAGTCTATTCTAAGTCAAAGGAAGAACATGAAGAACACCTTCGGTGTGTCTTAAACAAGCTTCGTGAGAACCGCCTGTATGCAAAGTTCTCCAAGTGTGAATTTTGGCTTCCCGAAGTCACCTATCTTGGTCACGTCATCTCTGCCAAGGGCATTGCCGTCAACCCAGAAACTGTTCGGACAATTGTTGAGTGGCTTCCACCCAAAAATGTCAAAGAAGTCCGGAGTTTCCTTGGTTTGGCTAGTTATTGCCGTCACTTCATTCAGAATTTCTTGAAGATTGCGAAGCCTCTTACCGATCTCCTTAAGAAAGGCAAGAAATACCTTTGGTCTCCTGCATGTCAAGCAAGTTTTGAAACCCTCAAAGAGAAGCTCACTTCCACACCAGTCTTGATTCCTCCAGATACATCAAAGCCTTTCCAGATATTCTGTGACGCCTCCTTGCAAGGATTAGGTGCGGTCCTTATGCAAGACAAACAAGTCGTTTCATATGCCTCTCGCTAGTTGAAAATTCATGAGCTCAACTATCCAACATATGGCCTCGAACTCGCAGCAGTTGTCTTTGCTTTGAAAGTATGGAGGCACTACTTGCTTGGCAACCGTTGTGAGATCTTCTCTGATCACAAGAGTCTGAAGTATATCTTCACACAACCTGATCTCAACCTTCGTCAGAGGAGGTGGATTGAAGCAACTAACGATTTCGATCTATCAGTCAACTACACTCCGGGCAAAGCTAATGTCATGGCCGATGCTCTCAGCCGAAAAGCTTATGTCAACAACCTCATGGTGGAAGAACAACAGCCTCTCTTGTGCGAGGAATTCCGCCAGCTCAACCTTGAAATTGTGGATCAAGGGTATCTTCTGAATCTTCTGGCAACTCCTCTCTTGGAAGAAAAAGTTCACTCGATTCAACTTGGTGACCTGTACACTAAAAACATCATCTCCAAGATTTAGCTCCCGAAGTATGAACCTTTCCACCTTGACGACCAAGGCACTCTATTCTTTAAGCACCGGATGTTCATTCCGAAGTATCCGGGTTTGAGAGAGCAAGTTCTTAAGGAGGCGCATGATTTTGTTCTTTCTATCCACCCTGGCAGCACTAAGATGTACATGGACTTGAAAACACAATATTGATGGCCTGGCTTGAAACGAGATTGTGCCAAGTATGTCTCCGAGTGTGATGTCTGCCGCAGAGTGAAAGCGGTCCATCTAAAACCTTCCGGTCTTCTACAACCATTGATGCCTCCGGAGTGGAAATGGGAGAAAGTAGAGATGGACTTCATAACTGGTTTTCCAAGGTCGCAGAAGGGCAACAATGCAATCTTTGTTGTCATCGACAGGCTTTCTAAAGTGGCTCACTTCTTTCCCGTCAAGGAAACAATTTATGCAATTCAGTTGGCTGAGCTCTATATCAACAGAATTGTCTCTCTGTATGGGGTTCCTCTTGAGATCAGTTCAGACTGTGGAAGCATCTTCACTTCCAAGTTCTGGGGAAGTTTCCAAAATGCTTTGGGAACAAAGTTGAATTTCAGCACAGCTTACCACCCTCAGTCGCAAGGACAAGTTAAAAGGATCAATCAGATTCTGGAAGATATGCTCCGTGCTTGCGTTATCTCTTTCGGCATGAAGTGAGAAGAATGCCTTCCTTATGCTGAATTCTCTTACAACAACAACTTCCAGAAGAGTCTAAAGATGGCACCATTTGAGGTTCTCTATGGTCGCAAATGCAGAACTCCGATTGGTTGGTCGGGCGCAGGTGAAAGAACATTGTTTGGCCCCGACATTGTAACTCAAGCGGAGGAGAAGGTTCACATCATTCTCGAAAACCTGAAGGTTGCTCAAAGTCGCCAGAAGGGCAACTATGAAAGAAAGCACACGGACATGGAGTATGTCCCTGGTGATCTCGTTTACCTTCGTGTCACTCCCATGAGAGGCACGCACCAGTTTGGTATCAAAGGAAAGCTGGATCCTAGATATATCGGTCCTTTCAAAGTTCGTGGAAGAAGAGGAGAAGTCGCTTATGCTCTTGAGCTCCCTGAAAAACTCAATGTTCATGATGTTTTCCATATCTCTCAACTTAAGAAGTGCTTCAAGGATCCCGGCAGGACTGTGGACCATGAGCTCATCAATCTCCAAGAAGACCTATCTTATCAAGAACACCCCACAAAAATACTAGAAGTCATAGAAAGAAGGACTCGCAACAAGTCCATCAAGTTCTACAAGGTGCAGTGGTCGCACCATTCCATTGATGAAGCCACTTGGGAACGTGAGGATGAGCTCCGTGCCAAGGATCCTACCCTCTTCGTGTCTTCTTCTTCTTCCTAGAATCTCGGGGCGAGATTCCTGTTTAGTGGGGGAGAGTTGTAGCATCCCATCTGTCTAACATCTGTAATGCTACATGGTCTAATAATAAAATGCACTTCCTACATATAATTATTGCATCATAATTATATCATGCTCATGTCATCATGCCACCTTGCATTTGAGCATCATATAAAACCCTTTTTTTTGGTTCTTCCCTCATATGCATTTATTAATTGTATTTTCCTCTTGATATATTGTATTTGGTTCTTGATAAATGCTTGGTGCCCAAGTTGAGTTGGGGGCATATATTTTATTAACTCCACCACCTTTCTTGCCACCACCTTATAATTCCACCATCCTAACTATACATGGGCTTTTACATTTTCCTTTGGCATTTAAATCTAGCTCATAGGTGTTGGGGTGGATCCACTTCTTTCTACATGCTTCCATACATGATACATGTTGTTCTCACAAAATTGACTATGGGAAGCCTTATGTCCACTTTTGCATGACATGTGAGTAGAAATGTTGCATCTAAGTTCTATATGGATTTTACTTACTATATGCTCATGTATGGAGCTATATTTGGCTACAAGTGCTCTAGTGGGAAAATACAGACCACCATGGTCATTTATCCTCATACATGTGCATATACTAATTATTTCCATATGTCAAGCAAGCTTCTTCTTTGTATGATTTTAGTCAAACACTTTGGCATGCATGCAAGAATATATGACCATGATTGAAGATAGTTGTTTTCACAACTAGAATTAGTGGCATTTAAGACTTGTGCATGGCTCATGCAAGGCCTCACTTGCCCTTCTATTTTGGGTTCCTTTGGAATATTTTTTGGGTGATGTTTGTTTGAACTCAATTGAACAAATGCACCCATTTAAAAACTTCTTATCCACTTGTCTTCCACCTTACCCTCTTTTAGTGTTTTCCTCTTTGCCAAGTATACATGGGGTATATTTTGTTTTCACAAAATATGATCATGTGCATGAGGCATGCAAGATCCTTTCTTCCTTTCACCTCTCTCTCTTTTGGTTCTATTGTTTTCTTCCTTGTCATAGATTAAACCTTTGGTTTTCTTAGCTACTCTAAAACCTAGCTCATCCATCAAGTGTTTTTCTCTCTCTCTCTTCTAGCTAAACCGAGCCTTCTCTCTCTCTCTTACTCTCTCTCCCTCTCTATCTAACAATAAACCCTAAGTTAGACCTAATCACCTACCACCCTCACCATCCCCCTTTTTCTTTTCCTTGGTTCGGTCCAACCCCATTCCCCTTCCCTAGCCACCACCCCACCTTTCTCTCTATCATGTCATTCCCCCTCTAGCCCTAACCCTAGCCGAGCGCCCTCCCCTCTCGGTTCCTCTCTCTCTCTCGCTGCCAAGCTGGTCCTACCCGAGCCACCCTTCCTCTCTGCCTTGCCCAGCTGCAGCCACCACCCCCAGGCCCGAGCCTAGCCAAGCACGTGAGGAGGGGAAGGAAAAAGGTGGCCACCACCTTTACCATCCCGATCCTCCCCACGGCATCTCCCCCTCCCGTCCCTATTTACCTTTCTCTCGTCCCTGGCGTCGCCCCAGATCCACTCTGGGCCTTGCCCTTCTGCAGCCCTTTCCCCATCTACCCTGCCGACCCTCTCGTCCATCTCCGTTCACATCTCCGTCGGCATCTTCCCAACCACCAACATACAGAAGGCGGGCGTGGTGTGTGGGCTGTCGAGGAAGGCCACGAGGACCCCTGCGTCGCCCCCGTACACAGCAGCGAGGAGGAGGCGACCGGTACATGCCGCACGCCAACGACGCCGATGCAAACCCTAACCCGTTAGACTCCAGCTTCCCCGACGATCCTTTGCGCTCTAGGACGATCCGCCACCATCAACCCTCTCCCGGTGATCTCTTGAGATCCCCAGACATCCTCACGCCCATCGTTGCTTCCTATAAGGGCCGCCCTTTTCGTCGAGCACCCTCGGCGCGCCGCACTCGCGTTTGCCATCTCGCCGTTGCGCCACAGATACCTCATCTGGCCGCGCCGTCGAATCCCATCAGCCATCTGAGCCCATCCCAGCGGTAGCAGCCGCTGCGCGCGCGCTAGGTCACGGGATCAATTCCTCCCGACGCGCCGGTGTTGATTTCTTCAGTTTTGTCAGAGACAGATGGAAGAAAAACAGTAGCGTGGTTCTTTTCTGTTTAGCCCCCTGCCTTTTTGGCGTGAGCAACCCGCGGTCCAGCTCGGGCCCGCCTGTCTGTCTCTGTGGTCCTTTTACAAAACGGTACCGTATTTTTTGGTTTCTTCAACCCGCAGCCCCCGGATCCGCCATGTGTCGAGCCCCCGCTGGTGCGCACGTGTGGTGGCCCCGTAGCCCCTTGTGGCCTAGCTGACAGCTGCTGTGGCTGGCTGAATGCGCGGTGAGAAAAGGTACTGCTGCGCGTTGGTTTCGCCAGCTCAGCGTGGCCCACCCGTCAGCGTCTATGGCTAGCTGCCTCTGTGTGCAAAAAATCGCTGATCTTTTCTGTTTAATAAAAATGATTTTAGAGATTGTTTAAATGATTTTAAATCCAGAAAATAATAACTTTTGATTGACAAACCCAAATCATACAAATGATATATGTTTTTGAATCAGAAAAATGTGAGGATTTCAAATATGCCATCCAATTGAAGGTTTGGCTAATTTAAATTTTCGAATTTAATTGTAATAAAAATGCCTTTTCTTAATTAATTAATAACTTTAAATCTATAACCCCAAATTTGACAAATAATATGTCTAAATCGATCAGCGCGACGAGCCCGTTCTAACTATGCATTCCATGTTCGGATTTGAAGCATGCATCATGTCATTATTAAAAATCAGAACTGTTTATGGCAATAAAACTTGACCAAATAAATAATAAAATGATTTATTCTTGTCCCCACACCTCACCCTTGCCATGCTATGCTATGCCATGTAAATTGTGCATCATTCATCATGGCATGCTTGATCGCTTGTCGCATTTTGTTTATATGCTTGTGCACTTTATTTATGTTGGCCCTTGTTTGGTTGGTTCTTCTTTCGAATAGACGTCGAGTAGGGGAAATATCAGGAATCCTAGGAGTACTATCTAGATCCATCTCTCGCTTCAACTGAGCTGCTAGGCAAGCACTACCACATGCTTGCATACATATAGTACCTATTGCGTCTATCTTATTCTTGCATCATTGAGTCGCGTTTGCATTAAATTGAATCCCAAGTACTGCATAGCCTTTACTTTTAAACTCCACCGAGCTTGTTCCTCCATCCCATGAGCCATTACTACAGGAGTTGTTTGAGCCATGCGAGTCATAGAACAGCATGTGTAGGGTATGTGAGTGTCTGAAGGATAACAAGGTAACTAACAACTTAACCTGCGTAGTAATGGGATAACTAATGAAAGAGGCACCGGTGAGCAATATCTGCTATTTGGTTTTTCATGCTCACTTGTGTCCCGTAGGACCCCGAGTACTTGACTCCTGTTCCTTGACTATTCACACTATCCACATACGAGAGACTCTATGAATCCCCCTTTGCATGGGCTTGATTCACACTTTATTTCTTGGGGCCACAAAGTAGTTTGGGGATTTATTACTATCCTGTACTTATGCCATGTTTACTGCTTTATTTAAGATTGTGCGTGGGGCATCTATACTGTTTTGGATCATTACACGTTTTTGCTGTATCGACAAGCCCAGTCACACATTCGGGTTCCCAATCGTTTACCGCCGTCCACACAAACCCTGGGTCCGTTCCGGAGCCGGCCAACTTCGTTGTGGGTAGCTTAGTGGGGTGGCCCCCTGAAATATTTTATGAATCCTGTGAATGCTTTGTCGTGAAAGCCTCGTTGGGTTTTGATTTGGTTTTTCCGAGGTCGATCGTGTGTGTGTTGCTATTTGTGCACCCCTGCAGGGTAAATCTTTCTGAAAGCCGTGTCCGCGGTTATGGACGACTTTGGAGCATAGTTTCTCGATCATAGACAAGTATAACTAAAGTACCGCTTTTAATTTGACTAATACATGACTAGTAAATAGTGCAATGCTCATGGAATGGTTAATAAAACTACTAACAGATGGGTTGTTCGTCCGCTTTCTCGTTTGTAAGCGAGAAGGAGGATGGATCTGTTAATATCCACTGTTATAACTATTGTTTCTAATTAACGGACATCTGTCTATCTTTGGTTAGGCGAATGGTTAGCGAGTATCTCTAGGATTGTTAGTTATTATCTTTTGCTGCAATTGCGTCACCCCAGGTACATGTCCCCTTTAGAGGCATAAAGACTTGCTGAGTACCCCTAGGGTCTCACACGATAAATTGTTTGATTCAGATGAACAGGTGTATTCGCAAGATGGATACTGGGTGGAGGAGACAGATGATGTTGGCAACGATCACGCGGTGTAGAGATTCCGGGGATGGGGATCCGCGAGATCTGTGGGCGGGATGTGCTTACTTATGTGGCATCTTAGGCCGATTTGATTCTTGTCCGTACTCGGATCTTCTTTCCCGCTTCTGCTTGATACTCTGATGTTTGATGTATGAGGAGCTATCCTACACTATTATCTCTATCTAGGATATTTAGATCTTGCCGTATGGCATTGCAATATTTCTATTTCTTTTAGATGGAATGGCTTTGAGAACTGTTGTAAGGTAGCTTGCATACATACTCACTTGTGTATGTATTTGATCTCTTCGCCTGTTGCCTACGCCGCTCGCTCTTGTCCTGATGTCTTGGAAGTGGTTAGGACGGCCGACGGGTCTACACGTGGGTGGCCCCTGGGCGCCCGCTGTACTATTTTAACCACTTCCGATTCATCCAGTCTTGAACTTAGAGCGTAGGGTCCGAGGTTGTTACAGGGCGACTGACAGACTGGTCTTGCATGTCAGCGGCACATAAAACCCGAAGCGGTACGTGGCGATCTGGGCCACACGATTAGAACGCAGATCGACGGTTCACGGTCGTCGTCGACGACGGACTGGTCGCCGGCGAGACCGAACCCTAAACGGCCAGTGGGGGTCTACTGGGGACGTACCAGGGCTCCAGCTAGTGCGGCGAGGCGGGCGAACGAACTAGACAGCGACGGCAAGCTCATGCAAAGTCGCGGCAGGGGCTGAGGTGGACGAAATTGATGGGGACTTCTCCTCCTCTGCAGCGGCTACCTCCGGTGGAATTCCGACGAACGGCGGCTCGAGCGGCTCTGGTGAGAGAGCGCAAATGGTCAGTGGAGAGAGGGGAGTGGGATGGTGTGAAGAAATGGTGCTGGGGTGGCCTCCTTATATAGGCTCGACGAGGGGACCGACGGGTGTAGGCTGGCATCTCTAGCGAGGGCGGTACAGAGGGCTACTGGCGTGGGCGAGGTAGGCGGACTGTGGGCGGTCTGCTGGCGATCAGCTACGGCGCAATGGCACGGCTAGGGGCGGTGGCATGTGGTCGAGGGCTTCACGCGCTCTAGGGGACAGAGGCGGTGCTCGACAGTGATCATGGCGACTGTGGGTCGCGCGGCGGTGCACGGTCGTGTCTGGCGGGTTGCTGGGTTCAAGGCGGAGACCAGGGGACCAAAATTTGCCCAAATACTCGACAATGCATTGATCATCAAATAGTAATAGTTAGGCAGAGTTTTTGTGCATGCCACCTGTTCGATTAAATGGCCGCATGAACAAAACTTTTGAATTTTTGAAAGATTTTTGGTGGAGTGGTGTAACTTATGCTTGGGCATCTAGGTTTGCTTGGGATTTTGAAATGGAGTTCATTTGAGTGGTTTTTGAATTAGTGTGATCTTGATACATACACTAGATTCAATTTTCAAATGTCATTTAAAATTAGAGTTTGAATGTTTTTGGGAGATCACAAAGTGGGACTTGGCACATCACTACTTGTACTAGCAAGGGGTGCAAAGAACCACAATTGTCTCTGTTGGCATTTGAGTCCTAGGAACACCCAAAGTGTCCTAGTTAGTTAGAATGGCACAAATGACCATTTCCTTATTTTATTCTTTTTGATTTATTTTTCTTTGGGATTTGTTTGGGAATGATCTAGATGATGTTTAATTCACCTTAGAATCATTTTACAACCAATGGATCACTCAAACATGGCAATTCAAAACAAATCCTAATTTAAATGCACACACATATGAATGCTTAATTATTTTAAATGGAAAAGTTTTTGTTAACCCCAAATTGGGTAGATTTGATCTTGATTAACTTTGGATTAAGTTTTGGGATGTTACAAACCTTCCCCCCTTAAACAAAATCTCGTCCCGAGATTTACAAAAGAAAACTAGGAACTAAAGAGATCGGGGAACTCTGTCCTAATGTAATCTTCCCACTCCCAAGTGGCTTCTTCTTCGGTATGGTTGCTTCATTGAATCTTGAGAAATTTGATACACCTCATCCTGGTGGCTCTGTAAGCTTCTTCCAATATACGGATGGGCACTTCACGATACGTCAGATCCTTGTTGATATCAACAGCTCGGTGATCGATGTTCTTGAATACTTCAGTCTTCTCCGGCAGTTCTAGGCATTTGCGAAGTAACGAGATATGGAACACATTGTGGATGTCTGACATCTCCTCTGGCAGTTCTAGTTGATACGATACTTCTCCTCGGTGATTCAGAATCTTGAAAGGTCCGATATATCTAGGGGCTAACTTTCCTTTCAGACTAAAGCGTTGCGTTCCCTTCAATGGCGAAACCTTGAGATACACAAAATCTCCAACATTGAAAGTCAGGTCTCTCCTTCTCTTGTCGGCATAACTCTACTGTCTGGATTGGGTGGTCTTGAGGTGCTCATGGACTTTGTGAACCTTTTCTTCGACTTCTCGGAGAATGTCGGGTCCAAAAATCTGACTCTCTCCTACTTGCGACGAATTCAAAGGGGTATGACACTTTCTTCCGTATAGGAACTCAAATGGGGCCATTTGCAAACTAGCTTGATAACTGTTGTCGTATGAGAATTCTGCGAAAGGCAGACAGTCTTCCCATCTTGATCCATACTCCAAAACACAAGCTCTCAACATATCCTCCAAGATTTGGTTGACTCTTTCAGTCTGTCCATCAGTTTGTGGGTGATAAGATGTGCTGAAGTTCAATTTGGTTCCCAATTCTTCTTGGACTTTCTACCAAAATATCGAGGTAAATTGGGTTCCTCGATCTGATACTATGGTCTTGGGGGTTCCATGCAGACTAACAATTCTAGCAATGTACAACTCTGCTAGCTTTGAACTCTGGTAGGTAGTCTTGACAGGTATAAAGTGAGCTACCTTAGATAGTCTATCAACGATGACCTAGATTGAGTCACTTCCCCTACTAGAAGTAGGCAAGCCAGTGATAAAGTCCATTCCGACGGAATCCCATTTCCATTCCGGAATCTGCAATGGTTGCAACAGTCATGCAGGTCTCTAATGCTCTGCTTTGACTCTTTGACAGATGTCACACTTGGCGATGTAGCTTCCGATTTCTCTCTTGCAAACATACGAAGACCTCGAGGCGACAAGAAAAAAAAGAGTTAGAATAAGGAAAAATGGAGTAATCTTTTTGTGATTTTTAAGAGAGGGAAATAAAGAATAGAAAATTGGCGCCAAAGATTGGCTAGAAAATTTCGAAAGAAAATAAAAAGAACTAAAGATAAAGTATTGGGGAAAACCAACACGAGTGCTTATAAACTCAAATAAAAACGTAACCTTGAAAAAAAGCAAATGAACGCCAAATAAAGATACATGAGGAAACTCCCTAGGCTTAGGCTTTTGCAATCCCTTCAAATCATTGTGGTGGTGGGAAAAAAGTCATTACTCTAGTTCGTGAATTGAGTGGTGAGGTTACTTGTTGATTCTCGGAGGTTCAAAGAGAGGTTGTGCATCCTCTCCATAGTCCCTCCAAGTCCTTGGAAATCTTGGTATGTGGCGAACCGGGTTTGTGGTTGATCCTCTTCTTGGTGAGGAACTTCTTGCTCCTCCTCTTGGTCCTCATCCTCTTCAAGAATCTCCTCCTCGGGTTGGTACTTCTCAACCAGCACACCATATAGCAAACGTTCTTCCTCGATAGAGAAAAGACCATTAGGAAAGGAGATACGCCCAGCTCCAGTAATATGTAGGTAGTAAACACTACCTCTCCTTGTGAGCATTCCACAGGCCCTGAAGGTGGAGAAACCAACACGCGTCTCAACTAATACAGGTTGCAACTCTCCTAGATCGATGTCTAGGGCAGTGGAAAGCACGGTGATGACTCCTCCTCCTGTGATTGGCCCTTGACTTTAGGAGGCTTGCTGCTCTAGGTAGCGCACAGGGATAGCGCCAAGTTGAGTGACAGGTTGCAGTTGATGTAAGCAGCCTTGGCGAGGACTAGGATGTCCTCCTTGTTGAGTCTCGTGAACTCATTATGTGCCTGCAAGGTGTTATCAATAACATAAAACAAATATCGAATTGCAGGATGTTGAATATTCTTCCCCTTGTTCACTCTACTAGTGAAGGTGATTCCATTATAGTATTGATCGGGGGAAGGAATTAAGCTAGTAAAGGATGCACGTAGAGCATGAATATCATTTTTTGGCAAATTACAACATGCACACCATTGATCTAACGTTAAGGTGTAGTTTTTGTTCATCGGACGGAAAGAAATAGTATCCTCTCCTTGCCACAATTTAACAGTGCTTTGCAATGAACTTAGGAGTTCAATGGTTAAGCGGCGATAAGTAGGTACATCATTGTACACAAAGTTTTGCAGGCCAACTCTATTGCAAAGTATATTAAAGTCATCAGAAATACCAAGTTGGTTCAATATAATTGGGCAAGCCCACTTGGTGGCCTTCACTTCGCGGTTCTTGATCTTGTTGAAGTGTTCGTGATGAGCCTGATCCCTTAATCGTATCCCTGTGCATTCCTGGGTGATTTCCCGAGAAGCGCTAGCGGTGGCACGAGCACGAGTTTGGCTCCTTGTGTTCATCTTCTAAAATATTGAAGAAAGGAAAAAATAGAACTTTTTGATCCAAGAATAGTAAGTATAATATGTTCCTCATCTAAGCACACTAAAGAATCTCCTCAAGATAATAATCTAGGCAAGAAAATCATGGAACTAAGTTCATAGTAGGTCTCACCCTAGATTGATAATGACAATAGATCGAAGATGAATTTTCAAAATGTAATTGGAGGATCGGAGGAGAAACATACCATAGATCACTTGTGCGCGAGGAAATCAAATGAAATTGAGTAGAGACGAAGATCCCTTGAGGTTTTGAGAGCGTTTGGAGGTAGAAGAAGAAAAATGATTGAAGGTTTGGAGTTGGGAGTACCTTCCCATGCGATTTTGTGGTCGGACGCAACTATACGGGCGGAATATGCGTTCCGGCCGTATAGTTGGCGTTCTGTCAAAATATTAGGTCTTCCTCCTGGCGGTGCAGCTATACAACCGCAACTATATGGGCGGAACAAAACGTTCCAGCCATATAGTTGGTCGTTAAACTGTCTGTCCCTGCGAAAGAAAATTTGCAAATGCCTCGATTTCTATACGACCAAAACTATACGGCCAGAATTTTATTCCCGCCGTATAGTTGGTCGTTAAACTCTCAGTAGATATGAATAGAATTTGTACGGAGGTATTGATATCTATACGACCGGAACTATATGGCCAAAAATTTTATTCCCGTCGTATAGTTAGTCGTTAAACTTTGTACACAAGAAAACAAATTGTAGAGAGATATTGATATCTATATGGCCGGAATTTTTTATTCCCGTCGTATAGTTGATCGTTAAACTCTCAGTACGTATTGCAGAAAAAAATCGATGGCAAAGATAACTATACAACCGGACCTATACGTCCGGAATTTCTATTCCAGCCGTATAGTTGGTCGTTAAACCGTTTGTATGCATCAAAAAAATTATGTTTCTTCGTAAACTATTTATTTTCCTGTAACTTAGCGATATACCTTGTTTTGGTCATAAAATTCCTAGAAAATATTATCGACCAACAATAGCATGAATAATGCAGAAATTCAAGTACTACCAAATTTCACCTCACCAAATAGAGTTTCCTAGCACTCTTTATTTAACATGAACTTAAACTAAAACTAAAAACTTAACTCAAACCTTAATTTAACATGGGTTTCCTCCCATGGAGCACTCTTTTATGGTCAATAGCTTGACCTTGATGATATTCACTTGGGCCAGATGAGTGGAACACCCACTCCAAAGTAATTGGCCTTCAAAGTGATGGCCTCCTTCTCGTCATGTTTGGCTTTCTTCTTCCCATGGAAATGAATAACAAAAGGATCCCGCGAAGGTAATTGCAACTTCATGTTCCCTTCACGAAGATTAATTAAAGATTTTATAGTTCTTAAGAAAGGACGGTCTAGTATTATAGGAGCAACAGTGTGTTTAGGAATGTCAACAATAACGAAATCAATGAGAGCAGGACAACCTTTAATGTAAACTAAAGTGTTCTCCTTAATTCCTGCAACTTGTTTGTAGGTAGAATCTTCTAGATGTAATTTTAATTCAATAATTTCAAAGAACCAAGATTTAATTTGTTAAAAATACTCTTTGGAATTGTTGAGCCGCTTGCATCCATATAACAAAGTGCAGCTATATCATTAGTTCCAATCTTTATCTTAATAGTGGGCTCAAATATGTCATCTAGCTTAACAGTTAACTCTTCAGCGATTTTCTTATATTCCTCTTCAAGCTCGCGTACCTTAATTGCTACCTAATCAACAAAGTGTTGATACATGGATTCATCATTACCTTCACTTACCGGAATTTTGACGTTGATCCTTTTTACGAGATCTTTGATGGTGTAGCTTGGTTGAGTGGCATTAATATAGTCAAGTTCTTAAGGCTCCTCCCTTTGGATTCTCATCATTTTGAGGTCCTCAACAGGATTGGTCTCAGTTTTCCTGCAAATTTATCTAGAATGACAGTTTGACTCTCGGCTATCTTACCTAGCTGTGCCTCAACGATCTTTGTTCTCTCTTGAAGGGCCTACAAATCATTTCTCAAACTAACAGTTTGGTTAGATAATTTACCAAGTATAGCATCATGGGTCAACGTCTTTTATACGCATCATCTCACATATTTCAGCGAAAGTATTCAAGTGCATACCTGCATCTTCAACCACAGAGCCTCCAAATTGATTTTGTTGAACCAAACTTAAATAATGGGGCTTAATTTCATAGTCATCAGGAGCAATTGTTGGCTGAGTAATAGGAGTACGCAGATAATCATTATTGGGAGTAGCAAACTCACCAAGCTTCTTTTCAGACATACTCCCTATGTTTTTGGGTTTTCTTAGACTAAAAATTATAACAGTAAAGATAAGAATTTAAAGACTAACTAATTTTTTTGGTTTATCAAATAAAGACTAAAAGCAAACTAACAAAATGAAAAACAAGAATTAAAACTAGCAAGGTTCCAAATAACCTCACCAGGGTAGTTATTGCTTCCCTGGCAATGGCGCCAGAAAAACGGTTGATACCTTCGATCCGTATTATGGATGTAGTATAGCTCGTTTTCCGTAGTAGACCTAGCTTATCGAATCCTCGGGAAGCGAATGCGTACTGAAGTTACTTTAACGGACCATCGGGAGTTTTAGAATTCCTTTTGTGTTTTCACCGGACCAGTAGCTTGCGTATTTTTGTTGTTGTCGATGATGGAGAGAGGGGGCCTAGGGCGTTCGGTTTCACCTGTAGCTGTGCAAAAACATCTGATGGAAATAAAAGATAGAAATAAAGTACGCATGTAGTTGTTAGAGGAAGATAAATTATATGTGGGCAGTGCATCCATAATTGCTATTGCCCCCGCAACCTGTTATAGCAATAACCTACTAGTCTCATCCATAGAAGAAAGAGAACTAATGATATATATAGTGATTTCACTGTTAATCCGAAGCAAATCCCTCACATACAATCGTACTACCCCTTCTGTCACTGGGGTTCCCAACCTACAGATCAGTTATCACTCATACTCCCTATATCTGGCTCATCCCTCGGGGTCTTGGGTACCTGACAAGTCCTTAGATTGAGGCAAGAGAGGATACAATAATCATCATGTCATACAAACTAATACACGATCCCATATATGATAAATCACATGCACAATTGCTACATGGCTAGGCCGAAGCCCTTAGCCCAAGGAGAATTACTCACACGTAGAGATGATATCAACAATCACAAACATTGTAATGAAAATCATAATATTGATAGGAATAGTCTTACAATGTCGTCAATCGGAGAAGAGATCTACTATTACAAGTGGTGGAAGATGGCTATGGAGATGGAGAAGGGTTTGGAGATCTAGAGGCAGCTTTCTGGCGAGGTATGGCTTCTGGGGCGTGGTGTTTCTCTGTTTTCGCGTCGCCTGAGGCTTCTTTATATAGGGGTCCCTTCACGAAAGTGGTTCTGTTTGACCTAACGGAGGCAGCGCCAACTATTTGACCAGAGCTATACGGTCGAAATTTTTTCTACGGCCGTATAGTGGTCGTTACAGCGTCTGCCTTCACTGGACAGCTCCTGGTTTCTTCTGGTCGAAGGAAATATCGTATCGTTGACTTTAATGTAGTGATTCCCTCCTTTAAACGATATTATCTACGCAGGAACAATACAAGAACAAAGGATTGCATGCCCTTCTTAATATTAGCATTAGTGGCAGGGTTTAGAGAGATATTTCATCAAAAATATGATTAATATCCAGTTTAAATGTGGACGTAGATGGCTATATTTCAGGGCCATAAGTAGCTCATGAGTATCTAGATCAATTGGGAGAAGGGAGAGGAGTTAAAAAGCACAGCTGCATGAAACAGGTTTCATTTCTGGTACTTCCGCTATGCTAGATGGCAAGGTATATCTATAGAATGATGAATGTTCAGGTTGTGTGTCTTACTAGATGTTTCTCTATAAATGTACATTATCTTTTAATCTACTAATCATAGAAGCAGACAACCGAAGAGGACTTTGATGGTAATGTCGATGACCCGTTCATTGATGAGCTTGCACCTTTTTCAATAAAGGGTGCTTTATTACTTAAAGATGAGCCTGCACCTAAGGTTATGGATCCTTCAGGAGGCTGTGGATCTGGTACACTTCCTCTGGACGGAGTTGATGTAGGGATGCTGATAATGAGGGGTGTACTTTTTGTGTCATCTCGGTAGTCTCATGACCACTAGCCGAGCTGGAAAACTCTTGGGGTGCACCTAAGATCTCTCTAATATATGTAAAGCTATCTCATGATCAGTTCTCTACTATTGTAGTACTGTAATATGGATCTACTTTATGATTTTTAGGGATTTGTTAGTAGAACTATAATTGGAAACAAAAAATGTGAGCCCAACAGTTATTGAGCATCGGGTGGTGCTATTTGTTAGGTTGTGAGTTCGATTCTTGTCGTAACATATATTTTTTCACTGGTTTCTTGCTATTTGGACCGGTGCCTCTTAAAAAACCGATGAGGTCCTCGGTTTAGGTTTTTTTGGTCGAACCACCAATCCGGTCCGGTTTTTAAAACCATGCTCACTGGAAACCATGTCCGAGCGGTGACGGAGGACGCACCTGATAACGGGTCAATACAGGGTGAGAAGAGGATATCAGAGAGGCTAGGGAGGAGCAGAAGCTCACTAGGAAGCTGTTGGGCTGGTCAGCGAGGCCACTCGAGGTCGGGATCTATGGCAACATTAACAACAGTCGTCGGGGAAGATGATTACTAGGAGCTCGAATGACCGGGGCTCGCATCGATTCCTTAGGGGGAGCTGACCAGGGTGATGAGGCAGAGACGACGGCTTGCTTGTCCTACTCCAGGGAGACCTCTAGCGGTAGGGAGGAACGGCTTTCGTCGGCTAGGGTTTTGGCTTCTACGGGTGAGTGACATAGTGCGAGAGAGAGGAGGAAATGGGGATGGGGAGAGAGTACAACGATGTTGTTTTATCCTCATGTCTAATGGCGGCGACGAGCACCACAACACGGTGGGGCGACGACTGGCATGGTGGCGGCCTCGCAGGTGCTTGGCTTGGGGAGGAAGATGATAGATAGAAGGACTAAAGGGGTATGGGCCGAAGTGGGCCTTAATGGGCCATGCATGGGTTGCGGGAGAGGTTCTAGGGGGAGAAGGGATGAAGTGGGCTATAGCCTGTTTGCTGCTAAGTCTGTTTTTTTAGCAGAACAATATTTCTATTTATTTTGTCACTTCTTTCTTATGCAAATTCAAAGATTGGTCTAATTTTTAATAGTTTCAAAATACCATAGGATTTGAAAATATTTTGGAAACAATGCATGAACCTGGATACTATTTGGGCTCCACATATTTTGTATTTTTGAAACTCAAAATCATTTGAAAGGTTTTCAAAGAGGGAGAGGAAATATCTAGGGTTTAGGGTTTTATTTTATTTCTTTCTTGTTTGTATTTTATCTTAGAAAAATAATGATGCTTATGATTGCACAAACAACCCTAATTACTATTAATAAAACTAGGGGTGTTACAGCTTTATCCCCCTTTCGAGAATCTCGGCCCGAAATTCCAAAGGTAGGAAGAGAGAGAATGAAATAGGGTCACTCTAAGAGGAAGAGGGAAACACGCTAAACAACACACCGAGTATCTCATGGTCAACTCATAGAAGGAGTGTTTAAGACATCGCTGAGATGACAACATGAAACATGTCAAGGTAATGGAGGGAACAAGAGGAGAAGGTTTCAAGTTAACATATATCTGTTATTCATAAGGATTGAGACCATAGAGCTTGAGAAGGGTTAAAACTTCTAAGAAGGAAAGCTTAGAACATAGTGAACATGACCACAGACTTTGAGATATGGAACTCTACTAGACTACTTAAGTAGAGATTTCATAGATAAAAAGATATAGATCAACAAAACCAAGCTATTGAAATACTTTTGAAACAGAGGGGTCACTCTTTCGTTCAACATAAGGCCAAGACAGAAAAAAAATTTGTGCAGAGGACTCATAAGAGTCACATGAAATATGTAATGAGCACTACAAGAAAAGTTTGCTTTTACAACGGACGATTTTTGTGGTTGAAGGCCCGTTTTTCGTGGCCGAAGAGTCTTGCGCGACAGATGGCCTTCATGGTAAAAGCCCCGTCACAAATGAATTAACCATGGGTTTTTTTGCCCGTGGCGGATCGCACCCTTCAGCAACGAAAACATGTTCCGTCGTAGATCTGTTTGCCAGCCACACTGACGGCTGACGTCATGCAAACTATCACGTGGCAGCCGCCATTAGCGGCTGGTTACCGCCGTTAACGGTCATAGAAACCATGGCAGAAGCCAGGCCCAGCCAAGGCCTGCTAAGTACTAACTAGGCCAGCCCATCAGAGGAGCCCAACAAGAAGATGGCCTGTTACTATTTTGTCCTGCACTATTTGAAATATGCCTAGAGATGCGGCCCGTGAACTTTCAGGCGCGATTCAGTTTCGGCCTATAGAAGGCACATGTCTGTCCAACACTGTGATGCCACTTGAGGCCAGCATAAGTCTGGCCCTGCACTATTCAGGCCTGTTACCAATTTAGCCTTTTACTGTTCAGTCCTGTTACTATTTCAGCCTTTTAGGAATTTCGACCTGTTACTGTTTAGGCCCTTTAGTGTTTGGGCTTTTGCCTGTTAAGGCTGGCACTGTTTGGCCTGTTACTGTACTGGCCTGACACTGTTTTTTCCTTTTGCTATTGATACCTTTTACAATTCTGACCTTTTACTGTTCCGGCCTTTTCACTGTTCTGGCCTTCTACTGTTCTCGCCTTTTAGGGTTCTGTCCTTTTACTGTTCTGGCCTTTTAGGGTTCTGTCCTTTTACTGTTCTGGCCTTTTGCTGCTATGCCTTTTACTGTTCTGGCCTTTTACTGTTCTGGCCTTTTACTATTATGGTCCTTTACTGTTCTGGCCTTTTACTGTTCTGACCCTTTTACTGTTCTGGCCTTTCACTGTTCTAGCCTTTCACTGTTCTAGCCTTTTACAGTTCTGGCCTTTTACTATTCTGGCTGCTTTGGGTCGTCCATGCGCACGTTGTTACTGTTTCGGAGTTCTTTTTGCTAGCGCCTACTTTTCGCAGAACAGGCGAATATCAAGACATCAATTAATAAACACACATAAATTAACATTACTCATTACACAACAATAAAAGTTTGTTACAACAGGTTATACAACAAGATCGTAATTCCGACAGATTACAACGTGTCAGTACCATCAATAAGAGATCGGTACATGGCGATTCGCTTCACTGTATCATATGTCCTCTTTTTCAACATTTCAGCTACAGATCTAAGAGTAGCTACACCCTTTCGTTCTGCATGCAATACAACATTTATATATTTATCACATACAATAGTTGTTCTAGGTGGACAGTTAAGTAAGTTTGCTTCGGCAATGCAATGGGAGGATGAATGGGACGAGGGATCACAACTTTTAGTCCTGCCTTCCAAGGACTCCTGCTGGGTTTTAACTGTAGTCTGCTAAAATATGGTGAAATAGGTTAAAACAAACAACAAGGGAAACAAGTAGTATTATATAAAGTAGATATCATTTAAAGTAAGTATGAACTTACAGTAGCACGTTCAGGCTAGCAGTAGCTCCATCTCGGGCGGGTGCGACTCCTGGTCAATCTGCCAGAAGAATCTGAGCAGAGTAGTTGGAACTCTGGTCCTTGTACTCCATTTTCATTTCTCTGCATCACATTTGAAACCAAGTTGGTTGGTTTTGAAGGATGAAAACTCTTGAAAAACACCAAAAACATAGCATTAAAAATTACCAGACATATGTTTCAAACTAGATAGCTGGTTTGGAAGGATGAAAGCAGGCGAAAACACCAACATGTAGCATTAAAAATGACAAAATATATCATCCAAACTAGATGGAAATTTTACAAATTAAGCATTCGCACATATATTCACAATTGAACATAAATGCAAATGTCATGGCAAGTTCTTAGGTAGAATGACAACTAATTAACATGAAAAGAAACTGGCCTAAGTAACACAAGGAAACCTCACGATTCAGCCTTGCTGGGCATCAGATTGTCAGTGTTGGATCCTCTATGAGCTGTTTGCATGACCCGTGCGAGTGCTCGGAAAGCAGAGAATCTATGAGTTCGTGTTGGAGGATTAAATCGATAGCATGACAATAAATAAAGGGAATAAAAGCAAGAAGCTAATGAGGTGGATAGAACTTACAAGATGAAGGGTGCAAACAAAATGGCAATAACATCCAGGATATTGAGCAACATCCTGAAGATTTTGTAGCTTACGAGTAACAAAAATATAGCAAACGGGCAAGAGAAATTACCGCTGCGCAACAAGGACGGGTGGGACGGGCAAGTGGGCGGTAGGGGCGGTGGCTCGGCATTTCGGTGTCAGCAACGAATGATTCAGTGAACCGGTCCCGGTAGGGTAGACGACGGTGTTGGTGAAGCAGATCTGGTGCCGCGAGGGAGTCGGTCAAATAGTTCCGGTAAAGAGCGCCTGTAGTGGAACTCCAGTGTGGAAGAGAGGGCCGACGGTGAAGCATCTAGAGGAAGGTCGAGGTTGGAGGGGTGTGGGCAGGGAAGAGCGATGGGGGATATAGGTGGGATGACGCACATTTACGACCTATAGCCCTCTATTATTGCAGTACTGCCACGGTCCTTGTTTCCGGAGCAGGGATAGAAGAGGAATTTTGCATTTGCAAAAAGCGGGGCGGGATATTTGAATAGATGTGTGCGGGATGTTTCGGCGCCATGCGGAAATTTTGAGGTTGAAGCTCCAACATATGCTACTCAGACACGACCGCTCTCACGTGTTGGCCCCGTCTATACCCACACGCCAGCGACAGCATGCTTACCAACATATAAATGAGTTTCTACAAATTTGCTGAAATTGATAAACAATATATTTTGAAGGCTTTCATACAAGATGACTAAGCTCACGACCATATCTCTATTATAGTTTATAATAGCGTGTCCATATCTGGTAGATAGCTGCATCTTGGCATTTCAAAAGAAGATTCTGGATTTGATGGACAATGCTCAACTTTCATGAATTTCCAAACTTTCTAGCTAACTCTATGCAATAAAATGACCTTTTGACAATCTGAAGTAAATATGTCTAATTTCGAACTAGAACGTGTGTGATATACCTTGCTCTTGACTTTTTAAAATAATTCAAAGATATCAAGTAATCAAATATTGGAGAACCACCAAGAGTTTTGGAAAATTCAACTTTTTGATATGAATGGTAATGACACCTAATTTCAGCCATTTTAAAAAAATACAAAGAAACAAAATATAAAAAGAAATGCATCCATTATTTTCTCTATTCGTGTCTCACTATGTGCACTAGCTAGTTTCAATGGAAAAATATAATCTTGAAATTTGATAATTTTTGAGAAAAATTGTATCACAATAGATATGGAGTACTACCATGTAAGAATATGCATGGCTTTCAAACCAGATGACCAAGGTCATGGCCATATATTTTCTATAGTTTATAATAACCTATCCATATTTGTTATGGTGTTTACAAAGAAAGCTTATGAATTGGAAGTTATTTCAATTTTCTAATGCACAACAATGGCTTTAGTCATGAAGCTACTACAAAACATGGCTTTAAATCCCACTGCCCCGTTTTTCACTCAAAGTATATATAGCCTAGGGTTAATTAAGTTTAGGGTTCAAGGTTTTATTTTGGGTTGAGGGTTTAAGGGTTCATGGTTTAGGATTTTAGGGTTTAGGCTTTTAGGGTTTAGTGGTTTAGGGTTTAGGGTTATACAAGGTTTTAGGGTTTATGATAGTTTAGGTTTTAAGGTTTAGGGAATTTTCAATAATAATGTTCAAGCTTTATATATATGGTTATATTCATGGAATAGAATGGCGTTATCGCAATTTAATAAAAGTATTTCAAAATTTGATCTATAAGTGCATTATACCTCCTTAGTAAGGGTTTAGGGTTCTAGGGTTAGGAAGTTAGAGTTCTAGTGTTAGGAGGTTGTTAGGGTTTACGGTTAAGGGTTTATGATTTTCAATAATGTTCAAGCTTTATGCTTATATTCATGGAATAGAATGGCGTTACCACAATTTAATGAAAGTATCTCAAAATTTGATCTATAAGTGCACGGTACCTTCTGGTTTAGGGTTTATGGGTCGATGATTTAGGGTTTCACAGATTAGGTTTTATGGGTTGTTTAGGGTTTAGGGATTAGCGATTTTTCAATAATGCTCAAAGATTTATACTTATATTCATCGAATAGAATGGCGTTACCTACTTTAGTGAAAGTATCACAAATGTTTATCTATCAGCGCATGATACCTGCTTGGTTAGGATGTTACAGTTGAGGTTTTATCATTGTATAGGGTTTAGAGTTTAGCGAATTTAGAATAATGTTCAAGATTTATTGTTATATTTGTCGAATAGAATGACATTACTTAATTTAATGAAAGTATCTCAAATTTTGATCTATAAAGTGCATGATACCTGCTTGGTTAGTGTTTATGGGTTGAGGGTTTGGGGGTTTAGGGTTTAGGTTTTAGGGGTTGTTTAGGGTTTAGGGAATTTTCGCTCAAGATTTATGCTTATATTCGTCGAATAAAATGGCGTTAGCAAATTAAACGAAAGCATATCAAATTTTGATCTATAAGTGCATGCTACGTGCTTGGTAAGGATTTAGGGTGTAGGGTTTTAGGGGTTTAGGGTTTAGAGTTTTAGGAATTTTCGATAATGTTCAAGTTGCTTTATGCTTATATTCGTTGAATAGAATGGCATTACATTAATTTATAGAAAGTATCTCAAATTTTGATGTATAAGTGCACAATACGTGCTTTGGTAAGGGTTTATGCGTCGAGGGTTTAGGGTTATAGATTTTTATGGTTTAGTTTATGGGTTGTTTAGGGTTTAGGATTTAGCGAATTTTCAATAATGCTCAAGATTTATGCTTATACTCGTAGAACAGAATGGGTGTTAACTGATTTAATGAAAGTATCTCAAATTTTGATCAATGTGTGCATGACACATGCTTGGTTAGGGTTTAGGGATTTTGGGTTTAGGGTTTAAGTTTTAGGTGTTGTTTAGGGTTTAGGGAAATTTTTATATTACTCGGGATTTATGCTTATATTCGTCAAATAGAATGACGTTACCCAATTTAAAACGAAATTATCTTAAATTCTGATCTATAAGTGCATGCTACATGCTTGGTGAGGGTTTAGGGTTTAGGTTTATAGGATTTAGGGGTTTAGGATTTGGATTTTACAGGTTTTGGTTTTCGGGAATTTTCAATAATGTTCAAACTTTATTGTTATATTCGTGGAATAGAATAGCGTTACTGCAATTAATGAAATATCGAATCTCAAATTTTGATCTATAAGTCCATGATACCTGCTTGGTTCGGGTTTTTATATGGGTCAAGGGTTTAGGGTTTTACGGTTTAGGTTTTATGGACTGAATAGGGTTTAGGGATTTTATTGAATTTTCAATAATACTCAAGCTTTATGCTTATATTCGTCGAATAGAATATATATGGCGTTACGTAACTCATTGAAAGTATCTCCAAATTTGATCTATAAGTGCATGATATATGATCTGTTAGGCTTTATGGATTGAGGGTTGGGGTTTTAGGTTTAGGTCTTATTAGGGGTTGTTTAGGGTTTAGGGTATTTTCGATAATGCTCAAGATTTATGCTTATATTCATCGAATAGAATGGAGTTACCAGTTTAATGAAAATATATCAATTTTCATTGATAAGTGCATGCTACATGTTTGGTAAGGATTTAGGGTTTAGTGTTTAGATTTCAGGAATTTTAAATAATGTTCAAACCTTATGCTTTTATTCGTGGAATAGAATATCGTTACCGCAATTTAATGAAAGTATCTCAAATTTTGATATATATAAGTGCACGATACCTGCTTGATTAGGGTTTATGGGTCAAGGGTTTAGGGTTTTCAAGTTTAGTTTTATGGGTTGTTTTCGGTTTAGGGTTCAGAGAATTTTTGGTAATGCTTAGGATTTATGCTTATATTCGTCTAATAGAATGGTGTTACCTGATTTAACAGAAGTATCTCAATTTGATCTATAGTTGCACGATACCTGCTTGGTCAGGGTTTAGGGGTTTAGATTTTATGGTTTAGGATTCCGTGAATTCTCAATAATATTTTCAAACTTTATGGTTATATATATTCGTGGAACAAAATGGTGTTACCGCAATTTAATGAAAGTATCTCAAAATTGATCTACAAGTCGATGATATCCTGCTTGGTCATATTTTTTGTTAAATAAAATTGGTTGGGTTGTTTGGTTGGGCTCGAATTCTGGCTTTTGATTTTTGGCTTATAAAGTTATGAACATGTTTTTGGTTTTGTTTTTTTAGCTTTTACTCTGACATAGTGGAATGATAGTATAAGCCAGGTTGGATGATTTTAACAATTTTATATCGGTTTAGCGAAAAATGTTCGAATTTTTAACAACAAGCGATAGCAAAATCTATTTCCTGTAATTCTGGCTCACTCACATGTGGGTCACTTGCATAGTGGGTCCAAAAAGTCGGTGTAGGTCAGAGTGTGCAGGCAGGTAAATATTGAAGAAGGGCTGGGAAAACGTGGATGGGGTGATGCACTTGGGAGAACGCAAATTTACCACCTATATCCCTCTGTGCAGTGCTCCCTCAGATTCTTGTTTCTGGAGCAGGGATAGAAGAGGAATTTTGCATTCTATAAAGAGGTGAAGCATGTTTGAATGGATGCGCGGGATATTTTAATGGATGGGTGCGATGTTTGGGCGCCGTACCAAATTTTGAGGTCGAAGCTTCTAGCATACGCTACTCCGGCATGGGGCCTCTCAGACGCGCTGTCACCGTCTAGGCCCACACGCCAGCGAGAGTTGCTTCCCAGCATTTAAATGAGTTTATGATGATGTGTCTATATTTGGTAGATCGGTGCATCTTTGCAAATCGACCAATATGTCAGCTTCCAAATTTGAAGTTTATTTTCGAATTTCCAAGTAACAACAATGTGTTTTATTGTGAAGCAACTACAAAGATGATGGCTCAAAATGCCACCGCCCCCTTTTTTCACACAATGTATAACGCCCTTTCAAGCTTCCGGGCTAAATTTGTGCAATAAAATAATTTTGGGGCTGGATGTTTGAATGGATAGGCGGGGTGTTTGAATGGGTGGGCGGGATATTTCGGTGCTCTGCCGAAATTTTGAAGTTGAAGCTTCTAAGGTACACTACTCCCGCTTGAGATGTTGTCCCCATCAGATAGACCCACATGCATGTATGCTTTCTAGCATTTAATGAGTTTATAGACATCTGCCAAAATTAATGAACATTAATTCAAGGCTTTCAAACAAGAGGAGCAAGGTAATAGCCATAGTTTCTATACCGTTTTCATCTTTTGTACTACTTTGTACATTGAAGCATCTTCGCCAACCAAGTTTACAAACCTGGCCATATTTGGTAGATCGGTGCATCTTGGCATTTCAAGCAATTGTTTACAAAGGAGATTCCAGACTTGATGGATAATGCCCTACTTTCATGAGTTTCCAAACTTCCTAGCTGAAGATGCTGCAATTAAATAACTTTTTGACGATTGAAAGTAAGTATATTTATGTACTACAAAGTGTGTGATATAGCTTGCTCTTGACTTTTTAAAAATAGTTTAAAGGTACCGAATTAGTCAAATATTGGAGAACCTTCGTGAGTTTTGCAAGATTTCAATTTTTTGATATGAATAGTAATGACACCAAATTTGGGCCAGTCTTTAAAAAAAATAAAGAAACAAAATATAAAACGAAATACAACCATTCGTTTCTCCATTGGTGTCTCATTGTGTGCATTGGCTAGTTTCCACGAAAATATATAAAATTTGATAACTCTTGAAAAACTTGTTTCACAGTATGGCGTACCATGTTTGAACATTCATGGCTTTCGAAAACTAGATGACCAATGTCAAGGCCATATGTGTTAGCATAATTTATGATAATGTAACCATGTTTGGTAGATTGGTGCATATTGGTATTTCAACATTGTTTAGAAAAAGAGCTTCCATATTTGGAGTTATTTTAAAAGCTCCAATCGATAATAATGGCTTTAATTTTGTCATATGATATATGGCGTACCATGTATGAATTTGCATGGCTTTCAAACTAGGTGACCAAGGTCATGGCCACACCTTTGTTATAGTTTATAACAACATGTTTGTATTTGGTAGATTGGTCCGTATTATTGGAATTTAAAATATTATTTACAAAGGAAGCTTCTGAATTTGAAAATATTTTCAATTTTTGAAGCAACGACAATGGCTTTTGTCATGAAGAAACTACAAATAAGTATGGCTCAAAATCCCATTGCCCTAGTTTCCACACAAGATATATAATGCCTGGGTTTAGGGTTCGTGTTTTTTGGGTTGAGGGTTTAGGGGTTTAGGGTTTATGGTGTATGATTTAGGATTTTAGGGTTTAGGGCTTAGGAGTTTAAGGTTGGTATTTAGTGTTTAGGGTTTTCTAGGTTTTAGGGTTTATGAATTTACAATAATAATGTTCAAGCTTATATATATATATGCTTATATATATTCGTGGAATAGCCTCGTGTTATCGCACTTTAATGAATGTATCTCGGATTTTGATCTATAAGTGCATCATACCTGCTTGGTAACGGGTTAAGGGTTTAGGTATTTTATGGTTTTGGGGCTTTAGGTGTTTAGGGTTTAGGTTTTTTGGGAATTTTCGATAATGTTCAAGCTGCTTTATATATGCTTATATTCATGGAATTGAATAGCGTTAGCACAATTTGAGAAATGTTTATCTGAAATTTTGATCTACAAGTGCATGTGATACCTCATTTGCCAATGTCGTTTAGGCGGGGTTGAGGGTTTAGGGTTTAGGGCATTTTCGATAATGTTCAAACTTTATTGTTATATTCGTGTAATAGAATGGTGTTACCGCAATTTAATGAAAGATCAAATCTCAAATTTTGATCTATAAGTCAACGATACATGCTTGGTTAGGGTTTTTATGGGTCGAGGGTTTAGGTTTTTATGGTTTTATGATTTAGGTTTTATGGACTGAATAGGGTTTAGGGGGTTTATCGAATTTTCAATAATACTCGAGCTTTATGCTTATATTCGTTGAATAGAATATGGCGTTACCTAACTCAATGAAAGTATCTCAAAATTTGTTCTATAAGTGCATGATACCTGATTGGTTAGGATTTATGGGTTGAGGGTTTGGGGTTTCAGGTTTAGGTTTCATTAAGTGTTGTTTAGGGTATTTTCGATAATGCTCAAGATTTATGCTTATATTCATCGAATAGAATGGAGTTACCAGTTTAATGCAAATATATCAATTTTTTATCGATAAGTGCATGCTACGTGCGGTGTTGAGGGTTTAGGGTTTTACGGTTTAGGGCATTTCCAATAATGTTCACACTTTATTGTTATATTCGTGGAATAGAATGGCGTTACCGCCATTTAATGAAAGATCGAATCTTAGATTTTGATCTATAAGTCCACGACACCTTCTTGGTTAGGGTTTATATGGGTCGAGGGTTTAGGGTTTTAAGGTTTTACGGTTTAGGTTTTATGGACTGAACAGAGTTTAGGGGGTTTATCGAATTTTCAATAATACTCAAGCTTTATGCTTATATTTGTCGAATATAATATATATGGCGTTACCTAACTCATTGAAAGTATCTCCAAATTTGATTTATAAGTGCATGATACCTGTTCTGTTATGGTTTATGGGTTAAGGGCTTGGGGTTTTAGGTTTAGGTTTTATTAGGGGTTGTTTAGGGTTTAGGGTATTTTTGATAATGCTCAAGATTTATGCTTATATTCATCGAATAGAATGGAGTTACCAGTTTAATGAAATATATCAACTTTTGATCGATAAGTGCATGCTACGTGTTTGGTAAGGATTTTAGGTTTAATTAGTGTTTAAATTTTAGGGTTTCGGGAATTTTAAATAATGTTCAAGCTTTATGCTTATATTCGTGGAATAGAATGGCGTTACTGCAATGTAATGAAAGTATCTCAAATTTTAATATATAAGTGCATCATACCTGCTTGATTAAGGTTTATGGGCTGAGGGTTTAGGGTTTTACATTATAGTTTTATGGGTTGTTTCCGGTTTTGGGTTCAGAGAATTTTTGGTAATGCTCATGATTTATGCTTGTATTCGTCTAATAGAATGGTGTTACCTAATTTAACTAAAGTATCTCAATTTTTGATCTGTAGTTGCGCGATACCTGCTTGGTCAGCGTTTAGGGGTTTAGATTTTATGGTTTAGGATTCCGTGAATTCTCAATAATATTTTCAAACTTTATGGTTATATATATTCGTGGAACAGAATGGTGTTACCGCAATTTAATGAAAGTATCTCAAAAATTGATCTACAAGTCGATGATATCCTGCTTGGTCATATTCCTTGTTAAATAAAATTGAATGTACCCGGTTACTAAAACAAGGGAGAAACAGGAAGAGTTCCTTAAGATTTAGGCGTTGTTTGGTTGGGCTCGAATTCAGGCTTTTGATTTTTGGCTTATAAAGCTACGAATGTGTTTTTGGCTTTTTTTAGCTTTTACTCTGACATAGTGGAATGATAGTATAAGCCAGGTTGGATGATTTTAACGATTTTATCTTGGTTTAGCGAAAAATGTTCGAATTTTGAACAACAAGTGATGGGAATCTCTACTTCTCGTAATTCGGGCTCACTAACATGTGGGTCACTTGAATAGTGGGTCCAAAAAGTGTTGGAAATATGCCCTAGAGACAAATAGTTATAAGGACTATTATCATATTTCATATAGTTTATGATTAAGTTTTATATCATACTATAACTGTATTAAGTGGAAACATCAATACACGTATGATATATAAACAACCAGGGGTTCCAAGTGAAATTCTAGTCACTGGTTCATTGGTCAACAAATGATCAAGTTTCCTGATCATGTGGCATTTATGCCAGTTGGAAATGGAGTCAACTATTTCTGAGAATGAGATGATGAACCAATACCCAACCTAAACATCGTGACCCGATCATGTCACAAAGTTCAAGTTACGATGATTAGAAATGGATCCACGTAGACTATTCCTTAGACCGTGAGGCTATATCAATCACTGTCTCCCGAGAGTGCTTAGATAACATCAAGCGCCACTTGGTAATACAGTGGTTATAAAGGTGTGTTCAGGTACTTGGAGGAAACTGTAGAGGCAATATATGTCAAGAGCAGGATTTATCCGTCCATGTGACATGAAGATACTCAAGGGCCCACTCGGAGAAGTTATATCCAATAGCTGCGCAGCGTGTGATTTGATCACAGGGATATCGCTTGTCGGAACGAGTCAAGTAGCATTGTTCGGTAACGAGATTGAACACGACATGGTGATGTCATTGATCGGATCTCGGGCAATGCAAGTATCGAGTGACAAAGGGAATACGACACGACTGTCTCGGTTCAAACGACGAAAGATCTTTGTGGCACGCACAGGGGTCACATGGCCATCCAGGTTCCTCTGTCGATCATTGGTGCGGGAGTGTCCCGACCATGTCTGGAGTGTTCCTGAACCGTGGGGTAGCACACTTAAGGGCTTGATGATGCTTAGAGAGTGTTTATAGGATCGGTAGAATCGCCGGAGAATTGTAGAGAGAAAAGCAGAAGGGTTTCGGTAAGTCTAGAGGATGCCCGGAGTGGAGGAGGAAGTGTTCCATAACAATGGAGGTTGAATAATATGTGAATGAATGCTAAATATTGATTTAATCATTTATTCATAATTATTTAATAAAAGATAAAATCATTTAATGGTCAAAAGGCTTATTGGGCCAATTCCCGGAGGGGAGAGAGCCCATTAGGGAAAGGAGAGAGGGAGAAGGGCCAACGGGGTGGCCGGCTGGGCCTAGCCCCCCCCCCCCCCCGGGGGTCCCACAAGGGCCGACCGGCGGCTACCCCTCCCCTCCTCTCCTTTAGTCCCACCCCGGGACGTTGAGGGAGGTAGTACCTCCTTTTTCCCTATATATACTGGGGTATTTGGCAGATAAATATACACAATAATCAATAATGGTCTTCTCACTTTTGGGAGGATCTCCAATTGACATATTCTCTCTCTCTCTCTCTCTCTCTCTCTCTCTCTCTCTCTCGTGACCGTGGTCCCAAGTTCGGACTGCACGAACGAGAGACATATTCACCGCAGAGCGCCGTCGCGCTGCGGGATTCGGATCTAGGAGCTCTACTTCCACAACTGCGGCTGGATCGGGGAAGCGAGAGTCATCGTCAGGCACCGAACGTGTGTAACTCCCCGCGACGTGTCGCACTTGAGGCACTCAAGTCGTTGGAGCCGTTCGAGCGCAAGGACTTCATCACGACCTTGAGGTCGGCTTCGGCTCGTCTACATGAACCACGCTCTCATGAGCGTTGACAACGCTTTTTGGTCTTCAAGGGTAAGTTCGCGATAAGCCCGTCCCGTTACTGTATTACTAATATATAGGTCCTGGCAGCATCAGGGGTTCAGGGGCGTAGGGTAAAAAATTATTGTTTTCATCTGCGGAACCCCTACAGTGGTATCAGAGCTAGATCTATGCATAGTAATGCTAGTACGGGTAGAACACAAGAGATGTAGCATGTGGGCGTTGATATTTTAGTTGTTACCCTCCCACGTGTACTTGTGTATACCGTAGTAATGCTTGATCAAGCGGCCCCCAACCGACTTTACGCGTTCATTCGCGAGACTGGTCCACGCTTGACATACGGCTTGTACCGTATAAAGTGGCTTAGGGGGGTGTCTGTCTCTCTCGAATTAGTTGGTATGCCATTTTCAATGGAGGGCCCCAAAAGGGGTGTAGTAGCTACAACTAGTTGATCAGTGTTGTGCTGAAAGTTCGTAGGTAAGAACGGTTCTTGTGCGAAAGCCCATTCAGCCACGTAAAACATGCAAAGATAAAGTAGAGGCGTCAAACTTTGTTTTGTAGGGGGGCGTTGCTTTGTGATATGGTTGTGGCAAAGGTAAAGTGATTACCTTATGTTACGTAGTAGTAGATAGTCACGGAGGTGACGGACTACCACGCCGGAAAGACACCGGTACCCTGGTGTCTACAGCGCCGGAACCCTGGCGCCGGAATATGGTGACGACGGATGGAGATCATGATGTGAAGGACCATATCACATCGCATTTACATTCAATGTTATTGTTTGTATATCTTATTGTGTGCTAGTATTAGATACTCGACGGTAGCCTAATAAGATGATCCCTGTTAAAATTACCAACGATTGTGTTCCCCCTTAGTGTGCACCACCAAGAAAGTTCTTCGGTATGAGGCGATCCATGGTACATGCATGGGTGTCAGACATATCTACGTTCACATACAGTGGGTGTAAGCCATGTTGCACAGAGAATACCCTAAGGTTGAGTTGGCGAGCCTAGCACGCCATAGAAGCGTGGCCTCAGAACATGGATGGTCGAAAGATCGAGCACGAGTCGCATGAATGATGTGATCGATGTTCACTGTCCACCCTTGAACCCACATTGATGGTCGTGATGATCGGGGGAGATGTGGCTGATAGGGGTCGTGTTATCACTAGGAACCCTTATGGGGATAGGTGTTTCTGAGTGGAGTTATTATTAACTCATTTAATTGTAAACTTAGTCTAAATTCCTTTTTGCAATTATAAATGTAGAAATGTTCTTCCCGATGCCACCTTTCCTGTTAACGATTGATTGGTTAGAAGGAGAGAAGCTCAGAATAGATGGATCAAACTTCTCTATATGGGTTGCGCGTCTCCATGTTCTCCTTAGCGAGAATGACGTGGTCGACTAATACTCGACGGGATGGATTTGGATCAGCCCATTGACCTAGAGACCCCAGAGCAGTGGGGAGACCGCTACCACCGTCGAGAGATAGACTCCTTCATTTCAGTTACAATGCGTTTTGGAATGGTGGACGAGCTGTGGCCTTTCGTGGGTGATATCAACCCTCGTACGGTAATGCTATAGCTTAGGACACATTTCGTGGAACAAGTGCGCATATGGGAATATGAGCTGATGGGGGACTTCCTCTCCATAAAGATGGAGGAATGCTTCTCACTGGACGATCACTTGTTGAGCATATATGATGCATACATGAGTCTGGCATATTTCTTGGACAACTGGTTCGCAAGCTCTTTTGCAATAGGAGTTGTGTTGCGGTCGCTGCCACCAAGCTTCCAAGAACAAGTCAGGATTTGCATTATGAGAGGCAACGCGGAAACACAGGATTTCCACGAGTTCATATCACATTTCAGAGATGTGGTGGTTGAACCCGTTGTCACTAAGGTCATCAATGACAAAGGTATATATTTGATATACAATTTTATAAATGTTATAATCTTGCAAACACATTTGTAGTGTTAAGTATATTTGATACTTGTTCTGTTTTGCTGAAAACAGGTCCTTCTGCATGAGAGTTGCTTGCTGGGGATGGGTTGACGTTGCGTGTTGATGGCGAGCATGATGATGATTATGGCCAACGACACTCTCCCTCAACATTTATCATTTAGTTTATGTTTTGGATAGATATAGTAATCAATAGATTGTGAACTCCTTTAGTGTGTCTCACATTTTGTGAGACGGTTATTTATATGAGTTTGTAACAAATAGTTGTTCTACTTTTATGAATGATTTCTATTTGTGTTCATATCTTGCTTGATTATATGTGAATTATCCTTGTTGTTTGAAACTAATTGATAATGCATAAACATTTTTAAAATATTGAAACGTGTTTAAAAATACCCAACTTAAATGATATTCATTAATGAATGAAAAACCATTGTTTAAATTCAAAGTTATGTTGATAATATGTGAAAGATATTTGATTTCTTGTCACATATAAATCATGCCTAAGTTCAGCAAAATAACTTGAACACCGTGTATTACTTGAATACAAAGTGTTTAATGAATTGTTAAAAGTAAATACATATTCGATGTATTGTGTTTTAACAAAAATGGTAATTATCATTATATGATTGTTTAAATGAGTAAAGTAGTTTACCAAAGGAAACATGAATATGAAACTATTTGATTTGATCAAAGTGTTTCATCAACAAAGGGTATAAAGATAAAAGAGAATCTAATTACTATGATTTGATCAATAGTAATGAAATTCGACTTTATAAGAATGGCATAAAAGAAATTGTGAAATGCAAAGTGTTTTGCAATGTCAAAATGCAAAGCATCACAATATGATATTAGATATCAAATGGGTGAATAGATGGCACCAAATAAATCGTTGTAGTTTAGATGTAGAGACCATTAGTTAGAAATAGTTAGCACTCAATTAGAATATATAGTGAACCATTTGAATTTGTGAAAGCGGCTCCATATCTAGTATGGATCGTCGTAAAAGTTTTGGGGTTATTCGATATAACCAAAACAATAGTGAATAAGTCCTTGTAGAGTATTCATTGGAATCTTTGAATGCGAAATCCATAGCGAAACTGAAATAGAAGCAAAACTTGTATTGCTTGGACTTTGGTGCATTATTGAGAAAGCTCACTTTAAGTGATATTTCTCGATTATGAAGCAAATGGAAGATAGTGAAAAACACGATGAGGATTCATATCCTTGCATCAGAGTGTTGAGAAACGCAACAGAAAACGTTCCTGAACAATTCTCTTCACAAAAGGAAAGAATCAATGATAATTATCATTGTGTTTTTCCCACTAGTGTTTTCACTACATGAAGTAGGATTCAAAATGTAATCCATATCTTGCATGGTGACATTTGTGAATCATTTGTCATGATTCTTGGAATATGACATACCTACGAACTACTAAGGAAATAATGGTAAACTAGAATTATGGGAAATCCCAAAGCAAAATTCACTTGAGATTAGAAAGCAATTTGTTGCTGAATCTCACAAGTAAAAGGGGTTACTTGGATTTTCCCAAATGACTGCAAAGCCATTGTGGAAAAGGGGTGAATGACAAAAGCACAATTTTTCAAGTATTGGACAAATTCAAATGAATTTGATTCAAGTGTGCTAAATGTCTAGTGGATTTAAAACGAGTAAAAGTACTAGTACCTCATAGTAAATCTCCAAGTTTGATATTTGATTAAAAGTTTTTGAAGTTGTTCAAAATAGTGAGTAGATATGCAATTTGCATGAAATTGAGTGGGAGCTATGAAAGTCTTCCTAAAACAATATGTGAATGACATATTTTTGAGTGGGAGCAATATAAGTCTCAAATTCAAATATGTAGGAACATAGTTTGAGTAAGAGTAGCGACTCATACCCAAATATGGTAGGAACATATTTTGAGTGGGAGCTTATAGGAGTAATTCTTAAGTGTGTTAAGAATAAAAGCGCAAGTACTTATAAATAATGATTTATGAGATGTAAAAGTTGATAACAAGTGTATTATGATATTATGTAGTATTCCTTAAGGGATTCTGAAAAGGGTTTCAGAATAGAAGTTAATTAAGGAACTAGTCCTTAATAACTCAAATTAGGAATAGTATTAAGTTGAACATCAATGGTTGAAAGAAAGAAAAGGATGATCATCATCCACTATGTTGAGACATAGGTTCTATCTTAGAAAACCATGATGGTAACTTAACATAATATATGATCCAATAAGGAACATTTGAAAGTGATTAAGTTTGAATCACGGAACGTTGAGCTCAGTTTGTCCACAGTGTCTAATAGAGAACTGCAGACATGTTTTCCAAATCCATAAAGGATGACATATCTTAAAACATAAAGGGTTGTGTTATAAGGGAATATGTTGGAGACTCCTGTATATACCGATTGAAGTCAAGTAGGAAGCGAGGTGAACAAAACATCGAAAGTTACACAGAGTGCACTAGCGTTTTGATGGTTACATTTATAATAATAGATAAGGGTACCATCTAAAGTGTTGCATAATGTTATGGAGGGGCTAGTTTGCTTTTAACGTAGAATGATGTGTCCCAGGGCACAGTGCCCATGAGAAAGCCCTCGAGGTTGATCTAAAGTCACTGTAGGCTCCTGGAATCAGGCCTCGTTCTGCTGCCATAGCGACGATGCATACACACAGATGTTATCATATGATGATAAAGTATTAATGTCAATCAAGGTGACATTAGTAAGTTGCAAAGGATTTGGGATTTTAAAGTACAGACCCAAGACTCAACCTTTTCCATGAGGAAGCATGTTCAGGGTACCGGATATATGGTGCCAATGATTAAGAACAAATGCAGCTAGTGTATTTGTACTCTAGTGCAAGTTGGAGACTGTTGAAAATATGCCCTAGAGACAAATAGTTATAAGGACTATTATCATATTTCGTATAGTTTATGATTAAGTTTTATATCATGCTATAACTGTATTGAGTGGAAACATCAATACACGTGTGATATATAAACAACCAGGGGTTCCTAGTGAAACTCTAGTCACTAGTTCATTGGTCAACAGATGGTCAAGTTTCCTAATCATGTGGCATTTATGCCAGTTGGAAATGGAGTCAACTCATTCTGATAATAAGATGATGAACCAATACCCAACCTAAACATGTGACCCGATCATGTCACGAAGTTCAAGTTACGATGATTAGAAATGGATCCTCGTAGACTATTCCTTAGACCGTGAGGCTATATCAATCACTGTCTCCCGAGAGTGCTTAGATAGCATCCAGCGCCACTTGGTAATACAGTGGTTATAAAGGTGTGTTTAGGTACTCAGAGGAAACCGTAGAGGCAATATATGTCAAGTGCGGGATTTGTCTGTCCATGTGACGGGAAGATACTCAAGGGCCCACTCGGAGAAGTTATATCCAATAGCTGTGCAGTATGTGATTTGATCATAGGGATATCACTTGTCGGAACGAGTCAAGTAGCATTGTTTGGTAATGAGATTGAACACGACATGGCGATGTCATTGATCAGATCTCGGGCAATGCAAGTATCGAGAGAAAAAGGGAATAAGACACGACTTTCCTAGTTCAAACAACGAAAGATCTTTGTGGAACGCACAGGGGTCACATGGCCATCCAGGTCCCTCTGTCGATCATTGGTGTGGGAGTGTCCTGACCATGTCTGGAGTGTTCCGAAACCGTGGGGTATCACTCTTAAGGGCTTGATGATGCTTAGAGAGTGTTTATAGGATCGGTAGAATCGCCGAAGAATTGTAGAGAGAAAACCAGAAGGGTTTCGGTAAGTCCGAAGGGTGTTCGGAGTGGAGGTGGAAGTGTTCCATAACTATGGAGGTTGAATAATATGTGATTGAATGTTAAATATTGATTTAATCATTTATTCTTAATTATTTAATCAAATAGAAAATCAATTATATGGTCAAAACACTTATTGGGCCAATTCCCGGAGGGGAGAGAGCCCATTAGGGAAAGGAGAGAGGAAGAAGGGTCAAGGGGGTGGCCGGCTGGGCCAAGTCCCCCCCCCCCCGCCCGCGCGGGGCCCACTAGGGCCGTCCGGCGGCTGCCCCTTCCCCTCCTCTCCTTTATTCCCACCCCGGGACTTTCAGGGACGTAGTACCTCCTTTTTCCCTATATATAGTGGGAGTATTTGGCCAAAACAATATACACAATAATCAATAAAGGTCTTCTCACTTTTGGGAGGATCTCCAATTGATATATTCTCTCTCTATCTCTCTCATGACCGTGGTCCCAAGTTAGGACTGCGCGAACGAGAGACATCTTCACCGCAGAGCACCATCGCGCTACGGGATTCGGATCTGGGAGCTCTATTTCCGCAACTGCTGCTGGATCGGGGAAGCGGGAGTCATTGTCAGGCACCGGATGTGTGTAACTCCCCGCGAGGTTTCACACTTGAGGCACTCAAGTCGTTGGAGCCATTGGAGCGCAAGGACTTCATCATAACCTTGAGGTCATCTTCGGCTCGTCTACATCAACCACGCTCTCCTGAACATTGACAACGCTTTTCGGTCTTCAAGGGTAAGTTCACAAAAAGCCCCTCATGTTACTGTATTACTAATACATAGGTCCTGGCAGCATGAGGGGTTCAGGGACGTAGGGTAAAAATTTATTGTTTTCATGCGCGGAACCCCTACAAAAAGTCGGTGTAGGTCGGAGTGGGCGGGCAGGTAAATATTGTAGAAGGGCTAAGAAACGTGGATGGGGTGATGCACTTGGGAGAACGCAAATTTATCACCTATATCCCTCTGTTATTCAGTGCTCCCTCGGATTCTTGTTTCCGGAGTAGGGATAGAAGAGGAATTTTGCATTCTAGAAAGAGGTGATGCATGTTTGAATGGATGTGCAGGATATTTTAATGGATGGGTGCGATGTTTGGGCGCCGTACCAAATTTTGAGCTCGAAGCTTCTAGCATACGCTATTCCGGCATGGGGCCTCTCAGATGCGCTGTCACGGTCTAGGCCCACATGCCAGCGAGAGTTGCTCCCCAGCATTTAAACCAGTTTCTAGACATTTGCTGAAATTTTCGAACAATTTAAGGCTTTCAAGAAGATGACCATCGTCCAAAAAAGGTGACCAAGGTCATGGAAATAGTTTATGATGACGTGTCTGTATTGGGTAGATCGGTGCATCTTTGCAAATTGACCAATATGTCTGCTTCCAAATTTGAAGTTTGTTTTCGAATTTCCAAGTAACAACAATGTGTTTTGTTGTGAGGCAACTGCAAAGATGATGGCTCAAAATGCCACCACCCCCTTTTTTCACACAATGTATAACGCCCTTTCGAGCTTCTAGACTAAATTTGTGCAATAAAATAATTTTTGGGGATGGATGTTTTTTTGGGGGGCTGGATGTTTGAATGGATGGGCGGGATGTTTGAATGGGTGGGCAAGATATTTCCGCGCTCTGCCGAAATTTTGAAGTTTAAGCTTCTAAGGTACGCTACTCCCACTTGGGATGTTGTCTTTGTCAGCTAGACCCACAGGCATGTATGCTTTCTAGCATTTAATGAGTTTATAGACATCTGTCGAAATTAATGAACATTAATTCAAGGCTTTCAAACAAGAGGATCAAGGTCACAACCATAGTTTATGTACCTTTTTCATCTTTTGTACAACCCCGTACATTGAAGTATCTTCACCAACCAAGCTTACAAACCTGGCCATATTTGGTAGATCGGTGCATCTTGGCATTTCAAGCAATTGTTTACACAGGAGATTCCAGATTTGATGGATAATGCCCTACTTTCATAAGTTTCCAAGCTTCCTAGCTGAAGATGCTAAAATTAAATAACTTTTTGGCATAAAGGTTTTTGTTCACAAAGTGCAATGCTATGTATATTAGTTTCCATGGTAAAACATAAACTTATATATTGACAAGTTTTGGATCAATTTTGATCTATGGTGACTGGCAGGTGGGCCACGTATATGGTGGTGCCTAACGCAGGGTAGGTCAGAATTTCCAAAGTTATCCCTCTGCAGTCCGCACCCCTTCGCGCGGTGTATTAACTTTCACCCTCCGCTGCCTAGGCCTCACCCCTTCCCCACAAAATAGACGCGCTTACGGTCGCTCCTCATCACCAACGTGCACGAAGAAGCTTTCCCTACCCGTCGGTCTTTTTGAGATGCACCGGTGGGCACATCGATCCCACGGTAGTACTTCTATCTCTAGCTCGATCTAGTTGGCATTTTTATTGCCCTTTCAAATACTCCTACGTAGTTTAATTTGTCCTCAATCTGCATGGTCATAGTTTATTCTGCGCTGGATCTTTGTTCCTAAATACCTTCGGCGATTTTTGCTGTCAATATGTTTGCTGAAACGCATAGGGATATATAGTTTTTGTACTTTATCTATATGTTTCGTGCTTTTCTTTTAATAATAACAAATCCTGTATGTCATAATTAAACAGATGGGCAGATTTTGGATAGAGATTGCTCCATTAGGCAGCGCTAAATTTATCCTTGATGTTCTACGATTTATGGGATTTGTTAGAGCTCATTGTGACAACTCAAAAGTACATTTCCCCTGCTGGTTGTGTGTGAATCGTAGGGTGTTGCCTCAAAGTATAGTGGAAGACCATATTTTTACATTTGGGATGCTTAGCACATATGTTAGATGGGTATTTCATGGTGAAGCATATGATCCTCCATCTGAACCGGGGGAAGCACATCTTTATCATCAAGATCAAGTAGGGGAAGCAGATGTTGATCAACTAGATCAACTGACAGAGGCAGCTCTTGAGCATCTAGATAAACTTGGAGAAGGGAGAGGAGAGAAAAAGCGCAAGCTGCATGAAACATGATTCATTTCTGGTACTACCACTATGCAAGATGAGAAGGTATATCTGTAGAACGACAAATGTTCAGGTTGTGTGTCTTTGATGTTTGTCTATAAACGTATCTGTTAATCTACTAATCGCAGAAGCAGACGACCGAAGAGGACTTTGATGGTAATGACGATGACCTGTTCATTGATGAGCCCGTACCTGAGGCTGTGGATCGGGTACACTGCGTCTAGATGGATTTGATGCAGGGCTGCTGATCATCAGGGGTGTACTTTTGGTGCCGTTCATGACCACTAGCCCAGCTGCAAAACTCTTGGGGTGTAGAGCTATCCCATGATTGGTTCGTGAAGGAAATATGCCTTGAGAGGCAATAATGAAGTTTTGATTATGTATTCCTTGTATATGATAGATGTTTATTTTGCATGCTATAATTGTATTGATAGGAAACGTCAATACATGTGTGTTTAATAAACAAAAAGCTTCCTAGTTATGCCTCTCTTATAGACTAGCTTGTTGATTAACAAGATGATCAAGGTTTCCTGATCATGGACTTTGGATGTTGTTAATAACAAGGTCACAACATTTCTTAAATGATGTGATGAACATTCATCCGAAGTATAGCATTACGATCAAGTCATTATGTTTATATTGCTATAACATCATACGAAGTAATCTTTATCCTTAGACCATGAGATCATGTTAATTGCTAACACCGGAAGAGTATCTTGATAACATCAAACGTCACACCATAACAGGGTGACTATAAAGGTGGGTTCAGTGCTACGATTATGTTGAGGCTCATGGATCAAGAGTGGAATTTGTGAATCCCGATGACGGATAGATATACTCTGGGCCCTCTCGGGTGATATCACATTAAGATAGCTTGCAAGCAAGTGATGTGATCACTAGAATGTTATATCACGAGAACGAGAAAAGAGTGCATGTCGGTAACGAGATCAAACTAGGTATTTGGATACCGATGAACGAATCTCGGACATGTATTATATCATGAGACAAAGTGATTAAGTTACTAGCGTTAAAGGTTCTCACGATCACAGAAGTCATCGTTGAATGTGCAGGAGTCAGTATGGATCTCCAGGTCCCGCTTCTGATTATTGATCTGAGAGGAGTCTCAATCATGTCTGCATTATACGAGAACCATAGGGTGACACACTTAAGGGTTGCTGGACACCATTTAGGAGCACATATGTTTCAGACAAAAGGTTTGCAAAGCGCAGGAAATGTTTCGATAGAAACAGGAATTGTTTCGATAGAAACCGGAATTGTTTCGATAGAAACCAAAATTGTTTCAGGTGAAATTGCAGAAAGTGGTTCTGCATGTGATATTGAAATGTTGCAAGGGGTTTTATGTGAATGTTTATTAATTAAAGTAATTAACAAAATTATGAATAAAATAAATAAAAGAGTTTTATTAAATGAGAGTTGTATTAAATTTGGTGGAAATTTAATGCATGTGAGTGGAACTTTGGGTGGAGCTTGAATTGATGTGAGTGGAGCTTCCACTACATGAATGAGGAAGAGGAGGGGGCTCCCTCCTTGGCCGTCGGCCATGGTAGGGGTGGAGTCCCCCCTCTCCTATAAAAGGCCCCCCTCTCCTCCCTCACAAAGCACACCTCCTCGTGAAGGATCTCTCTCCCCCTCTAGATATTTCCCCATGGTCTCGGATTAGCGAGATACATGCTCCTGGTGGCGTTGCGTCTGGAAGGAGTTTCTGCTTCTGCTGATTTGCTGGAGTGAGGTGGTGGAGGTTGTCCGGTGGCTTGCACGTGTGTGCGAGGACAGATGCGCTGCTGATTTGCGGTGCTCGAACTTCCACATGATCTTGAGATCGGCAAGCGTACGACTACATCAACCACGAGTTCCTACTCGTTAACAAAACTCGTTGTCTTCGAGGGTGAGTTCTCCATGGATGTATGTCCACCCGTTGCACTGTATCTAGTAGATAGATCTTGGCGTATAGTTCTCATCGTAGGAAATTTTTTGTTTCCTATGCTGTGGACCCAACAGTGGTATCAGAGCCTGATCTACGCGTAGGTGCTTTGCACGGGTAGTACACATATGTTTATATGTGGGCGATGATGATCATGTTATTGCATCTCTATGTATTTTGGATATTGGTGGCATAGTGGGATGAAGCGGCCCGGACCAACCTTACATGTCATTGTACATGAGACCGGTTCCACGACTGACATGCAACTAGTTTTGCATAAGTGGCTAGCGGGTGTCTGTCTCTCCTACTATATTCAATATCTGATTTACAACGAGTTGCTAATAACTTGGTTATCCTCGTTGTTGTTCATGTTCGTAGGTAAGATCGGTTCTATCTCCAAAAGCCCTAAGCCATGTAAAACATGCAATTGATAAATTAGAGGCGTCTAGTTTAGATCGTTGCTGGGCTAGTGTCTTGATATGGTATTGTTGTAAGTAGATGTATGATAGATACTCTTACAACACACTTAACTTGTAAGTTCCATAGACCTTGGCCTTACACACAAAGGAATGATAGAGATCATACCATGATGCAAATGATAGAGATCAAATGCATGGACCATATCATCTCACTTTACACATTAGATGTTTGCATCTTATATTTCTAGTTTGGCGCTTTTGGTAGCATTATAAGATGATCGCTCATTTAGATATCGAGATAAAATGTGTTCTTCCTTAAGTATGCACCGTTTTATGGATCGTGTTTCGAAACATCACGTGATGATTGGGTCTTCTTGACTCTACGCTTTCATACGACGGGTGTAAGACAGTTTTACACACGCGAATACTAAGGATCTTACTTGGCGAGCCTAGCATGTATAGACATGGCCTCGGAACACAGACCGAAAGGTTAAGCATGATTCATATAGTTGATATGATGCCCATATAGATGCTCGGTTTTGAAGCTACACCGACTCACGTGATGATCGGACTTGGTGTAGTGGATTTGGTTCATGTAACACTACTAGAGAAAGCTTATGGATAGTATTGGGGATATACTTTCCGGGTATCCTCACAGTTCCTCACTGACCAGGGTGTCCCACTTCGGGTTAGAGCTTTGCTTCACGGGCGGCCCAGTCAGGGAGAAAGATGGAGTCCAATCCGGCTACGAGAAGGCCCAGAAGACTTACCGACGTAGGCCCATAATGTTACTTGTAGTTCAAGATGTACTCTGTAACCAACTCTTAGTAGTAGCCGGATTGATCTCTCCTGTAAACCCTAGGCCGGATATCTATATAAGCCGTCCTAGGGAGAGCCTTTAGGGCAACACTCTAGACACCTCAATAGTTTACAATCTCACCTCGCACAGGCGATACCCTTGTAACCCATATTCCGGCTCTGCCGTATTACTGGATTGCTAGCAGGAGTAGGATTCATCCAAATCCGGCGGATTCGAACCTGGGTAACCTTGTGTGCTCACCGTCCCGGAATGCCGTACGTCTCACACCCCTCTCTTTCGCATGCCTCGAGGACCCCCTCATGGCGTACTTTTCCTCAATCCAACGACAGTTGGTGCCCACCGTGGGGCAAGTGAGCTTTGGATCTGCGTTCCGAGCGGAATTTGCGAAAATCGGAATCGGCGAGACTATCACCGTCGGTCGCATCCTCTACGCCAGTTACGTACCTCTCATCGTTCTCGACGAGACTTGGATTCCTGCTAAGGAGGCCGTGACTGCCTATACAATCATGTATTTTGGTGAGATCAATATTTACATCGGTTTCGCTGAACCTGCCCAACCCACCCCAGCAGTGATGATAGAGGCAGAAGAATTTTCTGGGTCCCCTTTGTCCGCAGAGGCGGCAGAGTTCCGGATCTCTGAAAACCCTAATCCCACCCAGCCCGCACCAGTTGCGGAGATAGTGGAGAAATCCGAGCCTGAAGAAGACCTAGCGGACGAAGTCGAATCTGGAGTGGATCTCCCTAGAGAAGCCGGATCCCCGATCGACCCACCCATGGAAGTCGAAATCCAGGAGGAGCATATCAGCGACATTGATTCCGGCTCTGATGATGCCGGGACAGAAAAGGCCTTTCCTAAGGTACACACTAAGACGTATGATACTGCAAGGCGAAAACGCAGATGCAATCCTCGAAACCATCAAAAGTTTTGACATGGCTGATCGCGAAAGCCGCAGGTACCTCAGGAAGCACGCGTCGCACTTCGTCGGGTACGTAGGATCTGGATCCGGCTCTGCCGATGCTGGAGAAAACACCGACTCTGTGCTGGAGGCGATTGGAACAAATGCCGACGTACCCGCATCCTTGGATGAATCGTTGACATCAGCGGATTTCCGAAAGTTCTCCGCGGAATATGAAGAGGAGTATAACTCCAAAGCTGCAGAAGAAGGAAAAGCCATGGATGAAGGATCCGGGGAACACTCTCCCAAAGCGCAGGATGACATGGACGTCAGAGATAATCCCGAGGTCCAGATGTCCGAAAGTACCGAGCAAAGCTTGGCTCCGGGAAATGGACCCAAAGCCGTCTTTGCTACCGGCGCTGCCAAGAAGGAAAAGAAGAAGAACAAGAAGAACAAGACCCCGGGAAAAGACCCTCTCACAGAGGAGGTGATTGCCGAGGAATACGAGGAAGACTCGGATGGAGCACTTATCCCAGACGAGCCGAAAAAAGAAACATCGGTGGATGGACACGTGATCACCGAAGGTGCGCGTAAACTCATCGATTCCGCATTAAACACACCTATCCCTACAGCTGCAGAACTTACTGCGGATGAGCTGGATGAAAGGGCGCAAGCCCTAGAAGCGCGTCGTCAACAACTCCTCGATGAAGCCAAAAACATCGAGGTGGAGAAGAAACGCATGTCAACTAAGGACTACATGTCTCGGTTGCACCAGAAGACACGGAAGCATGACACCAATGATGACCAATTCCCACGTGTCCGTGCCGTCCTTTTTCGGGATGAGATGGGGAAGCTACGGAAAGATAGCAACGGAGATTGGGTATACCCAACCCAGTACAGAATACCATGGCAGCCCGAGAAATTCTATCGGCTAATCTAGGAACAGAGGAGATCCGTTTGGGTATCAAGCTGCTCAACAAGGGAATGGAGCAGCAAAAGATCGCCCTGTCCGGAAGTCAAAAACTGGTCTCGGATTCTGACCAATGTTGCACAGATCCGGCATGGGCTGGCGTAAGATCCCATTACGTTCGGGCGCAGTATCATCACCCCGAACCGGATCATCAGGACAACATCACACAACTACGCATAACTAGAGCAATGTCGCTCCAGCGGCCGAGAAAGATGCCATCGCTGCACTGAATACGAGGAACCCTCCCCTACGAGAGTCCAACGATCGAAGGGGAGAAGATAAAGAGAAACATCAGGAGGAGGATCGTCAGAAAATGCCACCTCCTAGACATGAAAGCCGTCCGGCTGAGCCTCACCATGGTGGGAATAACGGAGGAAGGGACGACGGAAACCATGCCGGGACAAGCCGGCAGGGAGCTCATCGTAGTCAATATCCTCCCCAGAACCGGAATAATGACGCTCTGGATGGAGGCCGGCGATCAGCCGGAAACAATTCAACTGCCCCACCCCCTCCACCAGGCAGTCACCATAACGGCCCCCAAGGAGGGCAAGGAGGACGACATGGCGGAGGAGGTGGCGGCAGAAGCCGAACTCCGGCTCCAAGGCATCGCAGCCACAACCGGCATTCGAGACGATCTCTATCCCCGAACGACGCAAGGCACAGGGTCAACTCCAATATAGAGGCGCGGCGCTACGAAAACGACGATATCTACGTGGGCCCAAAGTGCTTCGGACCACGCATCAGAGCTACAAGATTCCCGGAAGGATTTGCTATCTCAAGACACATCCAAGCCTACGACGGCATTGCTCGGCCAGATACCTGGCTATAGGATTTTTTCCAAGCTTGCTGCATCGCCAAAGGCAGAAATAGCCTGGTCGCAACCCGATATCTCCCACTTATGTTGCGGAAGACGGCACGATCATGGCTCAATGAACTTCTGGAGAACACCATCCATAACTGGTATCACATGCAAAGTGCGTTCTTTCGGAATTTCGAAGGCACATATCAGAGGCCCTGTACGGTTGGAGACCTACAGCGTTGCACCTAGAAAGCCAGAGAAACTTGCCAGGATTACCTCGGACGATGGATCGACACCAAGAACTCCTGTGAAGGAGTAAACGATCAAACTGCGATTGAAGCTTTCATCGCAGGGCAACCAATTGGTCTATTACGTCATCGCTTGAAGTGTGACCAGGTCACTGATTTGGGAGAGATGATAGAAACAGCGATCAAGTATCCAGATGCTGACGACGATGCAGAAGGATTACTCAACGTCCTGGCTGTACCTCAGTCAGCAAAGACAAAGCAACAAGCTCAGCAGCACAAAAATACCTCGGAAGAAAAACCCAACGCGGAGACAGCGGTGGTTACTACTGTTTTCGGGTCTGGAAGACGAGGAGGACGTGGCGGAGGCCGGGGGCGTGGCTATGAGACATCAAGGGTCCAAGGTAGAGGAGAACAGCAACCAAGCAAAACCTACACTTGGGCCGACATTGCTGATAACCTACACTTGGGCCGACATTACCAACGCTGAGTGTCGTTTCAATGACGACATCAAAAGAGATGATACCACGGGCTACAAAGCTAAGCGGAAGAAGGGAAAAAATCCCGAAAAAGACAAGGAGACCAAGGAAGATTCCGACATGGAGGAAGCTGACGCTTCAAATCCCAAGCCGGAAGGGAGGAAGACTTTTCCCACCAAAAAGGACACTTACGTCACTTTCCTCGGATCTCAACCAGCAAAGGTCAAGAAAGCAGTTCTCCACGAGCTCAATGCAACAGTTCCGGCTGTCCCCCAATATCTGGACTGGTCGGAAGTGGCAATCACATTTGACCGCGCTGATCATCCGCCTAAGTTGCATAGGCGAGGAAAATACGCCTTAATCGTCAATCCACTTATTGACGGTTATGGTTTCTCCAAGACCCTCATGGACGGTGGTAGCAGCATCAATATTCTCTATGTCGAGACGCTACGCCGGATGAAGATATCGGAAACACAGCTGAACCATAGCTCTGTGATCTTTCACGGAGTTGTCCCAGGAAGACAAGCTAATTCCCAGGGAGAGATTACTTTGGATGTTACCTTTGGAACTCCAAAGAATTATCGGACGGAGGCACTTTCCTTCGAAGTGGTCCCAATCAAGAGCGCATACCACGCTATATTCGGACGTCCAGCTTACTGGGCTTTTATGGCTCATCCGTGTTACATTTACAATATGATGAAAATTCTAGGTCCCAACGGCGTGATCACCATCAAGGGAGACCCGAAGAAAGCGCGAGAGTGCAAGGATGGAAATGCTGCCTTTGTTGAAGCCGTGCTGCACGCCTAGGAGTACCAGGAGATCAAGAAGAGCATAGATCTGTCCGAGATGCCCGCAACGAAGAAGGAGGTGACAAAGCCAAATCCGGAGTTCAAGGCATCGGAAGAGACGAAGAAGACGACCTTGAAGGATGATGACCCCTCCAAGGTGGCCCAGATAGGCATAGGCCTAAGTAGCGCATAGGAAAGCATGCTCGTCAAATTCCTCCAAGCAAATCAAGATATCTTCGCATGGCAGCCATCTGACATGACCGGAGTACCTAGGGAACTTGCCAGGCACTCTCTAAATGTAAACCCGAATGCTAAACCCGTCAAACAGTCCCAATGACGGTTTGGCGATGAAAAGCGTAAGGCAATAGCTAAGGAACTAGCGCGGCTCGAGTTAGCCGGATTCATAGAAGAGGTCATCCACAATGAGTGGTCGGCCAATCTTGTAATGGTCCCTAAAAAGGACACCACTCATTTAAGGATGTGTGTTGATTATACTGCCTTGAACAAGGCTTGTCCAAAAGATCCGTTCGCTCTGCCTAGAATTGATCAAGTCATCGATTCTACTGCAGGCTCGGAACTCCTCTGTTTTCTCGACGCATATTCCGGTTATCACCAAATCCGGATGAAGGAATCTGACAAAGTCAAAACTTCATTCATAACCCCCTTCAGAACCTTCTGTTTTGTTACGATGCTCTTTGGGCTAAAGAACGCAGGAGCTACGTACCAGCGCACGATGCAGCGTTGCCTCCACGACCAACTCGGACGCAATGTACATTCATACGTGGATGATATCGCGGTGATGTCCAAAAATAAGGAAACACTGATTTCCGACTTAGAGGAGACGTTCGCCAATCTACGAAAATACAACATCATGCTAAACCCGAAGAAATGCTTCTTTGGAATACCAGCCAGAAAATTGTTAGGTTTCATCGTGTCTCAAAGAGGCATATAGGTGAACCGAGACAAAATCAAGGCTATACTCAATATTTCCAGGCCAACTCGCCTGAAGGACATACAAAGATTAACTAGTTCCATTGCTGCGGTCAGTCGATTTGTAAGACGGCTTGGTGAAAGAGCCGCACCATTATATAAACTCCTGAAAAAGACCAAGGATTTTGTATGGACTGACAAAGCTGAAGCTACACTACAAGATCTGAAGAGAGTACTCTCATCTGCTCCTATCCTTGCAGCGCTAGAACCTCAGGAACCGATGTTGCTTTACATTGCTGTGACAAATAAGGTCGCCAGTATCGTCATGGTGGTGGAGAGACCAGAGGAAAATCAGGAACACCTGGTGTAGCATCCGACTTACTTTGTCAGCGAGGTCCTGACAGAGTCAAAACAGCGGTATCCGCATTATCAAAACTTGGCTTACGGTGTTTTTCTAGCATCTTGTAAGCTACGACATTATTTTCACGAGCATCCAATTACCGTTGTGAGCAAAGCTCCCATGAGAGACATAATCAATAATAGTGACGCCACATGACGCGTCGCCAAATGGGGAATAGAGCTTTCAACTTTCGATATTGAGTATAAACCTCGGACAGCAATCAAATCCCAGATCCTTGCTGACTTTGTCGCTGACTGGACAGAGACAAAGGAGAACATGATCCTCCCTGAGTAGGAATATTGGACCCTCTTTTTTGATGGGTCTAAGGCTCGAGGGGGCTCGGGGGCTGGCGTGGTGCTCAAATCACCCCAAGGAGATAAACTTTTATACGTGTTGTAGATCCACTTCACAGCGACAAACAACATTGCCGAGTATGAAGCATTGCTGCATGGAATCCGGATTGCTAAGGATATTGGCATCTGACGTTTGATGTGTTATGGAGATTCGGATCTTGTTGCTCAGCAAGTGTCGGATATTTGTAATGCAAATAAACACATGGCAGCATATAAAGTTGTCATGGATGATCTATCTAAATCGTTTGAAGGGTTTGAAGTTCAACACATCCCTCGAGCAGAAAATGAGGAAGCAGATGCACTATCTCGGATAGGCTCTGCACGGAAAGAGGTCCCGGATGGCGCTTTTCTAGAGCACCTCAAAGTTCCCTCAATAAAGGGAGTAGATGGGGAATATCCGACCAAATCCGACTCACCTTTGATAGCAGTTCTGGCTATAATTCCTAGCTGGACTCAACCCTGCCTCGATTCTTTGGTAGATGGCAAATTACGCGAAGACGAGGTGCTGAGCCGGGAGATTATCCGACGAGCAAAAGCCTATACTATTTTTAAAGGTGATCTCCATACACGGAGTGTTTCTGGGGTTTTTCAGCGCTGTGTATCTCCGGAAGAAGGAGTGAAAATCTTAAGGGAAATCCATGAAGGTGAGTGTGGTCACCACGCTGCAGCCAAATCTTTAGTGGCAAAAGCTTTTAGACACGGATTTTTCTGGCTTACAGCTCAGGCAGATGCTGAACGATTAGTCAAGACATGCAAAGGCTGCCAAAAGTACACCAAGCAAGCTCATGTTCCGGCTGATCAGCTGCGAACAATACCTATAACATGGCCCTTTGCGGTCTAGGGGCTTGATATGGTAGGACCAGTTAAACGAGCTCCAAGTGGATTTACTCACCTCTTAGTGATGGTGGATAACTTCACCAAATGGATTGAGGCTAAACCTATCACTAGTTGTGATGGAGCAACAACCAAAAGATTTGTCGAGGATGTTATAATCTGGTATGGTTATCCGCATAGCATTATCACGGACAACGGGAGTAACTTTTCTATGGGAGAACTGGCTGAATTCTCCAACGAGCAAAATATTCGGCTTGACATTGCGTCAGTCGCACATCCACAGGCTAACTAACAAGTAGAAAGAGCAAATGGTTTAATTCTACAAGGCCTAAAACCGAGACTCGAAGCACCACTACCACGTGCTGCGGGGGCTTGGGCAGAGGAACTACCCTCTGTAATTTGGAGTTTACGAACAACTCCGAACAGGTCAACGGGATACACACCTTTCTTCTTGGTCTATGGCGCAGAAGCACTTCTTCCTAGTGATTTAATTCATACTTCTCCTAGAGTGGCCACGTATATCGAAGAGGATGCCGAGATTTCTCGACAAAATGATCTCGACTTAGTCGAAGAAGTTCGCGTCGTTGCTGAAATGAGATCTACAGCCTATCAGCAGAAGTTATGCAAGTATCATAGCTAGAGAGTCCGAAATAGATCTTTCAATAAAGGTGATTTGGTTCTCTGGCTTGTGCAACAAAGAAAGCACAAACTTTCCCCAGTATGGGAAGGGCCCTTTTTAGTTAGTCGAGTATTGCACAATGGATCGTACTACTTAACTGACATGAGGCCAGTCAAATAAAGACCCACTACTAAGAAGAGAAAGAGACCTGGAGGCAGTACAAATCCGGATGAGTTAGACAGACCATGGAATATTGCTCAGCTACGTCCCTTTTATTCTTAGTTTATCCTTTTTTGTAATCATACATATGTACATGTTCTCTGAGAAATAAAAGTTTTGGTTGCCTCGAGTTTTTTCTGAGAAGTTTTTACCATCTTATTTCCAAATGATCATGTCATAGTCGAAAATCCCAGAATGCTTGAAAGTACTTTATGCTCATGTTCGTTCTGGTTTAGATTTCCGATTTTAAAATTGCTACCTTCGGGTATAACTCTAAAATTTCTAGTCTTTACTTTGGTTATTTGTCTGATTGCTGGATGCGGGTATTTTCCGAGTAGTGAACTGTTGGTACTAGAAGCCGTCTTTGTTTCCGAGTTTAAACTGGTTTAGCAATTGAGCTCCGTTGCTCGGCAAAGTTTCTGGCAGAAGGTTTAGCCGGCTCACGAAAGGGACGAGGCGGAAAGCCAGATTAACGATAAGTGAAGACGAAAAAATACAAGTGCTTATGTAAACATTTCAGGCACACAAAAAAAAATTTAAGCCGAAAAGTGCTGAATAGATCAAAAGCATAGCACTAGCAAAGTTAAAGTATTACATATTTACAAACACATCATGTTTTTCCCGGAATAATACATAAGTTTCTGGTCTATGATGCAGGAGGAGATGAAGGAGCTGCCGGCTCACTGGTTACTCCGCCTTGATATCGTTCCGAGATGTCTGCATCTGAGGTGGTGCGTTCATCGTCGGAAACTTCTTCGGTTTCTTCTGGAGCAGGAGGCGGAGTAGCTACGTGGGTGAAGAAGGGGATGTCGTAGCTGGTTAGATCAGCCACGTGACACCCATATCCGGCGCAGGAGTGCATGATGGCTTGAAGGTACTGCTCCTAGCTGTCTTCGTCTACCTTGCAGTAGCCTCTGGTCACCTGCCATATCTCCATGTTTCCATGGTGGCTCATGACCATGGTGAGAGCGTTCTGCGTAGCAGTCCGTGCGTAGGACATATTCCAGTCCCGAACAAGCTGCGGCATCCCCTTGGCCTTGTCCTGCACCTAAAAATCCGACATGCTTGGCATGTCCGGAATCTTTAGAGCTTCGCCAAATGTCCTCAAGGGACTGGCGGAAGTCATGAAGAAGGTCACCGACTTGGGTAAGCCGGTGGGTGCGGGGCTCGGAGGAGGAAGAGTCCGTCAAGTTCAGAGGACCTATACACAAAACAAGTTAAGAAAAATCCGACATTGATAGAAGTCGAAGAAAAAAGATAAGTCAGACAGATGGAACATACCGAGAATGACATCGTCAATCTTGGTCTTCTCCTCCCGGAGACTCTGGAGTTCAGCCGGGAGCGCCTGGGAGATGTCCTTCTCTCTGCCAAGCTCATTCTTGAGGTCCGAGATTATTTTATCTTGAGAAGCGATCTTGCGATCACGCTCTTCGGTGGCCATGGAGGAGGATTCAAGGACTTGAGCTATGCTCCTTTCATGATCCGCCTTGAGCTTATCCAGCTCTTGGCGAAGTCCCTTGTTCTTGGCCTCTTCAATCATAGCGATGGATTGTTTCACCAGTGCTGTACATCAAAAGGAACAACAGTTCAGAAAAAAATCGACATTGAAAAAGCAAAAGACAAGGTTTGAATCTCGGAATGTTTACCTTCGGCTTCATCCTTGGCTACTTTAAGTTCAGCATTTTTAAGCCGGAGAGCTTTTATCTCTCTCCACTTATCGCAGACATTGGTCAATAATTCTTGGTTATAGGAACATACTTTCTTTAAGTCAGAATACCCAAAGTCAGAAAGCTACTTAAGACTCGGGCTAATATTTTTGCTAAATATCAGCACGAGCCTTGGGGTTACACTAGTTCGTTCTTTGGCATCCTAATGAAGCATAAACCCGGATTATATATCCTACTTCATGCTTGGGGGCTAGAGGATATGCTATAAAATAAAGGAAAAAACATGAGCTGGAATTCCGACTTACATATTGCTCGCAGGTGAGTTTATCTAAACCCACGTTTACCTTGGCAGCCACCTTTTCGGCGAGAGTCGGAGGAATCACTGGAGCTGTTCGAAGCTCACCGGTCCTAATCCTCTCGTCGCGAAGGCGGACCTGAGCGAGAAGGTCAGAGAACTTGACATCCTCTACTTCTTGCGCTTCTTCTTCGGGAGATAAATGGCTTTTCTCCAGGACTTGCCTAGCTAGCCGCTGGATCTCTTCTGCAGATTTCCGGGACAAGCCAAACTTGGCAAGTCACGGATTGCTGATGAGGTTTTCGGCGAAGATTACTGCCGAGGGATCATTACCCGAAGAGGGTTCACCCTTATCTTGATCTGACGCACCCATGGTGACGTCAGTTTGCGACCCAAGGATCGTAGGCTCCATTGGAGGAGCCGGATCTTCTGCAACCACCGGAGAAGGAGTGATCGCCGGAGTTGCAGAAGGTTCAGGGGCAGGAGTCGGAGGAGCCACGGCAGGGGAAGCTATGGTGAGCTTCGTTTGTCGCAGGGGCTTCGAAGGAATCCCTTTCCCCTTACCCTTGATGAGCGGCTTTGCTCTAAGAATGTGGTAAAGTTGGAAACATTACATCTCAGAAAGAAATTCGAATAAAGTACAAAGGCGGAAGTTGTGACTAAAAGTACCTCTTCACAACAGGCACCTCCTTGGTGCCAACAGCCACTGTCGGAGCTTTGCGCTTCTTGAGCGCAAGGTCCAGAAATGGGACCACTTCTATCTCCTAAGCAAACTTAGGAGGATATCCTTCGAGCAGAGCAAGTTCCGACTCGGGGAGGTCAGCAAGCTGAAAACAAGAAAACATATCAGTCTTGCAGTATAACTCAAAGATTGAAACACATAAAAAGGTGTACTGATGGAACTTACCGGCACTATGGGGTTTTCCGCCGTATGCATATCCAGAGAAACCTCCGGAATTCTCCTCCCGATCCGCTCCTTGATCAGCCACTTGATTTGGCTTATGTAGCCTTGAGTGGTGTAGGCTTTGGGGCTGATGCGGAGGGAGTCTTTTTTGGATGACGTGATGGAGTGCATCAGTCGATCCCCGTGGTACTAAAGGGGCTGGATTCGATGAGATACCCAGCACTGGACCAAGTCGGATCCCTTCGGACCCTTGTGTTTGATTAAATATTCGATCCGCCTCTTAGCGAGGATCAGATCGTCGGTGAGAGCCGGAGCAGCCTCGTCCCAAGAAGGTTGGGCCGTGGCGGCTCCGTCGACAAAAGCCTGCAAAGTAGTAGCTTTGTCGGGAGCCGGAATATCCCTATGATAGAAAAATGTGGCTGGCCATTGTTTGACCAAGTCACTGGCTAGAATTTTGGGATAAGCCCGGTCGCGTCTAAGTGAAAAGCTGATAGTGCCGGTGATGTAAGGAACACCGGCGGTAATGGAATTTCTCCGGACATGGAAATAATACTAGAAAAGAGTCAAACTCGGCTAATGCCGAGAACGCCCTCACAAAGCGAAGCATACGCCCTCATCTCTAAGAGAGAGTTGGGAGGAAGGTTATGGAGTTGAACTCCGAAATGGTCTATCACCTCAGAGAAGAACTCCAAGGGAGGAAAAGACAGACCTCTATCGAAGTGGGTGCCGAAGTGGACCCGCTCGCCGTCACGCGGGTTGGGGACGGTTTCCCCGGAGCCGCTCCGCCAATCGCCGGCAATGAGAAGCCCCTCCTTCTCCATGTTCTTGAGGCCCTCTTTGTTGAGACCACAAGGAATCCAGATCCCGCGGAAGCTCTCTTTCTCCGCTGCTGCTTCCGCCGTCGCCACCGCCACCGCTGCCGCCAAGTCGGAGGAAGAAGATGAAGTCATTTCTCCGGCGAGATATTGACCTAAAAGGGGCGGCGCTGGGAGTTCGGTGGGGGGAGAACGAGGAAGCTCTGTTCGCGCAGGAGGATTGGGAGGAAAGGAAACATCAAAGGACTGGTGGAAAGGAGAAGGAAAAATCCTAACCCCTTATATCCACCTAACTACGCCAAGATTCATGCAAATGCTACAGTATAACCGCCACGCATCATGTAAAGAACTGGGAAGGACCCACGCGATGATTGCGTCTCCTCGATCTCCACGCACGCATTGAAACGGCGCCTTGGTTCCGCGAACCACGGACCCACCAACGGTCGTGCTGACGGCACACCTGTCAGATGACGTGACTTGACCATGACTTGTGTCAGGTGGCGTTAGAAACCAAGTTCCGGCTTAGTTTGAAATCGAGATGGAGAATCCGAGTAACCTGTTGATAGGTCCGACTTATTTTTAAGACCCGGATCATATTTGTTGTTGTGAAGTTTCAGGAACCCTTCAAGATTCTGCAAGATGAAGATCAAGCTAGACGATGATAAATCCGACTTTGGATCTTTGTTGGGGGAATACCCCCGGGTAGGGTCACGCTGGGGTATAAAGGCCGAGTTAGCCGAGGTTCGGCAAGTCCAAAGCAGATGCTGGTCGGGTCACCTCAAGGCAGGCCGAATCACGGGGTAATCCGGACCTGGGGGCGTTCGCCTAACTAGGTCTCATCCGACTTAAGCAGTAAGTCGGAAGTGCATGTTTTACCTGTATGCAGGAACGGGTGTGGCCGGATGAACCATCATCCGGGTCACAGCAAGCTTCTAGGAGAATGAAGGAATCTCGCTGGTCAAAAGGAGCCCCAGAATGATCAGCCTCGGCAGGAGTTACCCCGACAGCAATTGCTCTCCGGAGCGAACACGCAACAGCTAATGTTGCCTCCCCCTCCGCCGAGGTATGATAACAACGAAAGAAGGGATGCAGTGCATCAGGTAGAAAATCAGCATCAGCCGGATCAGAGGCACCCCGGAAATTAGGGGAGAAACAAGTACATGGAGCATCACCAGAGCTACTGTGTATTCACCACAGAAGAAACTGATAGAAAAAGCTTGCAGCGTAGGCATATGGAGGTGAATGCAGTAGTGCCTGCAGTGACGAGGTACATGCCTTGGTCTGATCAGGAAATCACCTAGAGCATTAGCGATCATCTCAAGCTCATGCCGAGCCCTGGTTCGTATGCATTGGTGCTGGATCCTACGTTTATTGGACCTAGCATTAACGTAAGGTTCTCAAAGGTACTGATCGACAACGACAGTAGCATAAATATCATGTATGCGGACACAATGCGCAAGTTGGGTATCTCGGAGAACATGCTCCAGGCCACGAGGACAACTTTCCATGGCATTGTGCCCGACATTTCTTGCGAGCCCATAGGCAACGTCCGGGTTGACGTCTTGTTCGGCACGAGGGATAATTGCCGAACTGAAAATCTGGAGTTCAAAGTGGTGAACTTAGAAAGCGCGTATCATGCGTTGCTCGGAAGGCTAGCGCTGAACAAGTTCATGGCAAGTTGTCATATCAGCTACTTGAAGATGAAATTGCCCGGACCAAACGGAGTGATTACCATTGCTGGGGACTTCCGACGTTCCATGGTGTGTGCGCCGGCCGGATCAAACTTAGCCGAGTCACTTGTGATCGCGCAGGAAAAAAGAAAAATTCAAGAGGTGGCGGCATTGGCTCAGTCCGCGCATCAGTATATGCCGGCGCTGAGTAACCCGCATGGAACTGTCTCATTCTAGGCCACGAAAGATACCAAGAAGGTTCCCGTTGATGACATGTTCCCAGAGCGCACCGTAACAATTGGTGCCGGGCTAAGTGATAAATAGGAAAGTGAGCTCGTCAGCTTCCTCCGTGAGAATTGGGACATTTTTGCTTGGTCCACACAGGACTTGCAAGGTGTTCCAAGGGAGTTGGCCGAGCACTCTTTGAATGTGAGACCTGGAGCCAAGCCGGTGAAGCAACCTCTCCGCCGCTTCGCCGAAGATAGGAGGGAAGTCATTAGGGATGAGATAGCTCGGTTGCTAGCTGCAGGATTTATCATGGAGGTCCTCTACCCGGATTGGTTGTCCAATCCGGTGCTAGTGGAAAAGAAAAAGGATGACCCGAACGTGGCAGTGGTTTGGCGCATGTGTATTGATTACACGAACCTGAACAAGGCATGTCCGAAAGACCCATTTCTGCTACCAAGAATAGATCAGGTCATAGACTCAACTGCTGGATGTGAACTGTTGTCATTCATTGATGCTTATTCTAGTTTCCACCAGATACCTCTGAATCCGGATGATCAAATAAAGACTGCGTTTATTACCCCGTATGGGGCTTATTGCTATCGCACCATGCCGTTTGGTTTACGTAATGCAGGGGCAACGTACCAGAGGTGTATGCAAAAATGCTTGCATGACCAAATAGGTCAAAATGTACAGGTATACGTGGATGATGTGGTTATCAAGACCAAGGAAAGCAAAACGCTCCTTGACGATATCAGGCAAACGTTTGCAAACCTAAGAAGGTTCCGGATGAAACTTAACCCGGAAAAATGCACTTTTGGTGTCCCAGCTAGAAAATTGCTCGGTTTTCTCGTCTCCAGCCGAGCTATCAAGGTTAATCCAACCAAAATCCGGGCCATCGAATGAATGGAACTGCCGAAGTGTCTTAACGATGTCCAGAAGTTCACAGGTTGCCTAGCCTCATTAAGTCGGTTTGTATGTCGGTTGGGAGAAAAGGCTTTGCCTCTTTACCAACTCATGAAAAAGTCGGATAAGTTCATTTGGACACCGCAGGCCGATGAAGCCTTTGCCCACCTAAAGAAAATGTTAGCCACGGCACCAGTGCTAGCCTCACCACTATCAAAGGAGCCAATGTTACTCTATATAGCCGCAACCAACCGAGTTATAAGTGCAGTGATAGTGGTGGAGCGCGATGAGGAAGGTAAGTCGGTGCAAAGGCCGGTGTATTATTCGAGTGAAGTGTTGTCAACCTCAAAGCAGAACTACCCACATTATCAAAAAGTGGCATATGGCATGTACATGGCCGCCAAGAAACTGAAGCACTACTTTTAGGAGCATCCCATCCGGGTCATATGTGAGGCCCCCATATCCGAGATAATGAGTAACAAGGATGCAAGCGGCAGAATTGCAAAATGGGTAATTGAGATAGCACCTTATGCGCCGTAGTATGACAGGAGAGAGGCCATCAAGTCTCAAGCTGTGGCGGACTTCTTCGTGGATTGGGCCGACGTACAGTACGAACCACCACTTCCGGATCCGAACTATTGGCGAATGCACTTTGACGGATCAAAGACCAAAACCGGGCTAGGTGCCGGAGTTGTACTCACGTCGCCAAAGAAGGACCAGTTGAGATATGTGCTGCAGATCCACTTCACGGCATCAAACAATGTCGCTGAGTATGAAGCACTTGTGCATGGGCTCAAGGTAGCAAAATAAATTGGTATACGTCGAATCATATGCTTTGGCGACTCGGATTTGGTGGTGCAGCAAGTGTCCGGGGTGTGGGAAGCCCTTGATCCAAACATGGCACTATAAAGATTTCATGTGCAGAAGATTTCTGGTTACTTTGAGGGATGCAAATTTCATCATGTACCCCGGGTGGAAAATAAGGTTGCCGACATGCTGTCGAAGCTCGGGTCAACGAGACAAGCAATTCCACCGGGTGTAGCATTAGAGCACCTCAGGAAACCATCCATCAGGCCATCCCCAGAATCCGAGTCAATCTACGTCCCGGAGGACACAGAATCCGGAGTTGTGCCCATGGACGTGGACACAGGAAGTGGTGCACAAAACCCGGGGACTGCTTCGGCAAACCCGGGGACTGCTTCGCAAGACCCGGAGACTGCTCAGCATGGTCCGGTTGAAGTTATGCCGGTGGATCAGATGGAGATAGACGAGGATGTGTTCCCCATGCGGCTAATACCGGCTTGGGCACTGCCTATATTTCAATTCCTGAAGGATGGAACGTTACCCACTGAGGAGGTGTTGTCCAGGCAAACACAGAGGAGGGCAAAGGCCTACACGATCATCAATTCCGAGTTATACAAAAGAAGTGTGACCAATGTCCTCCAGCGGTGTGTTGACCCGGAAGAAGGGCTTGAAATCATCTGAGATATACATCAGGGGGAATGCGGGCATCACGCCTCATCCCGAGCCTTGGTAGCAAAAGCTTTCCGACACGGATTCTACTGGCCAAATGCCTTAGAGCAAGCAGAAGATCTGGTGAGAAAATGTAATGGTTGTCAGAGGTACGCTACCAAGACACATATGCCAATGTCGGAACTCAAGACCATCCCAATCACTTGGCCATTTGCCGTATGGTGCTTGGATATGGTTGGCCCGTTCAAACCAGCAAGGGGAAATATGACTCAAATTCTAGTAATGGTGGACAAGTTTATGAAGTGGATTGAGGTAAAGCCAATAAGAAAATGTGATGGAGCTACGGCCGTAACGTTTCTCAAGGATATCATCTTGAGGTACGGTTATCCTCACAGTATCATAACTAACAATGGCACAAATTTTGAGAAAGGTGCGTTTGCTCGTTTCTGCCGGGATAAGAGGATCCGGCTAGACGTAGCCTCGGTAGCTCACCCCGCATCAAACGGGCAAGTGGAAAGGTCCAACGGATTAGTATTATCCGGAATAAAACCCCGGCTCATTGAGCCGCTGCAAAGATCAGCGGGGTGCTGGATAGAAGAACTACCAGCGGTACTGTGGAGTTTAAGAACAACTCCGAATCGATCAACAGGCTATACGCCGTTCTTTCTGGTATATGGGGCAGAAGCTGTATTACCAGCCGACATAGAGCATGATTCGCCTAGGGTCACCCAATACACAGAAGCCGAAGTGCAAGAAGCCTGGCAAAATGATGTTGATCTGCTGGAAGAAGCGAGAGAACTGGCATTGTCCAGATCCGCCATATATCAGCAAAATCTCCGACGCTATCATAGCCGGAAAGTGTGCCTCCGAGTCTTTCGGGAAGGCGATCTGGTGCTCCGGTTGGTACAACGTACTACTGGAATGCATAAATTATCCCCCCATGGGAAGGGCCATTCATCATGAGCAAAGCATTGCACAACGATTCTTACTATCTTATAGATGCAAAGCCACAGGAAAAGAACAAGGCGGGCAGGTCCGAAGAGGAATCCAAGTGACCATGGAACATAGCTCTACTTCGGCCTTTCTACACTAGCTAAGAAGTGTATGTATACGGGTTATCTCATATGTCGGTATGTATGTTGGCAATGAGCTTATCAATGAAATGCTGGCACCTCGAGCAGTAACTCGTCTCAGCTAGAAAATTGCTTATCAATGAAATGCACTTTTGGTGTCCCAGCTAGAAAATTGCTCGGTTTTCTCGTCTCCAGCCGAGGTATCAAGGTTAATCCAACCAAAATCCGGGCCATCGAATGAATGGAACTGCCGAAGTGTCTTAACGATGTCCAGAAGTTCACAGGTTGCCTAGCCTCATTAAGTCGGTTTGTATGTCGGTTGGGAGAAAAGGCTTTGCCTCTTTACCAACTCATGAAAAAGTCGGATAAGTTCATTTGGACACCGCAGGCCGATGAAGCCTTTGCCCACCTAAAGAAAATGTTAGCCACGGCACCAGTGCTAGCCTCACCACTATCAAAGGAGCCAATGTTACTCTATAGCCGCAACCAACCGAGTTATAAGTGCAGTGATAGTGGTGGAGCGCGATGAGGAAGGTAAGTCGGTGCAAAGGCCGGTGTATTATTCGAGTGAAGTGTTGTCAACCTCAAAGCAGAACTACCCACATTATCAAAAAGTGGCATATGGCATGTACATGGCCGCCAAGAAACTGAAGCACTACTTTTAGGAGCATCCCATCCGGGTCATATGTGAGGCCCCCATATCCGAGATAATGAGTAACAAGGATGCAAGCGGCAGAATTGCAAAATGGGTAATTGAGATAGCACCTTATGCGCCGTAGTATGACAGGAGAGAGGCCATCAAGTCTCAAGCTGTGGCGGACTTCTTCGTGGATTGGGCCGACGTACAGTACGAACCACCACTTCCGGATCCGAACTATTGGCGAATGCACTTTGACGGATCAAAGACCAAAACCGGGCTAGGTGCCGGAGTTGTACTCACGTCGCCAAAGAAGGACCAGTTGAGATATGTGCTGCAGATCCACTTCACGGCATCAAACAATGTCGCTGAGTATGAAGCACTTGTGCATGGGCTCAAGGTAGCAAAATGCTGGAAGGATGGAAATGCTGCCTTTGTTGAAGCCGTGCTGCACGCCTAGGAGTACCAGGAGATCAAGAAGAGCATAGATCCGTCCGAGATGCCCGCAACGAAGAAGGAGGTGACAAAGCCAAATCCGGAGTTCAAGGCATCGGAAGAGACGAAGAAGACGACCTTGAAGGATGATGACCCCTCCAAGGTGGCCCAGATAGGCATAGGCCTAAGTAGCGCATAGGAAAGCATGCTCGTCAAATTCCTCCAAGCAAATCAAGATATCTTCGCATGGCAGCCATCTGACATGACCGGAGTACCTAGGGAACTTGCCGAGCACTCTCTAAATGTAAACCCGAATGCTAAACCCGTCAAACAGTCCCAATGACGGTTTGGCGATGAAAAGCGTAAGGCAATAGCTAAGGAACTAGCGCGGCTCGAGTTAGCCGGATTCATAGAAGAGGTCATCCACAATGAGTGGTCGGCCAATCTTGTAATGGTCCCTAAAAAGGACACCACTCATTTAAGGATGTGTGTTGATTATACTGCCTTGAACAAGGCTTGTCCAAAAGATCCGTTCGCTCTGCCTAGAATTGATCAAGTCATCGATTCTACTGCAGGCTCGGAACTCCTCTGTTTTCTCGACGCATATTCCGGTTATCACCAAATCCGGATGAAGGAATCTGACAAAGTCAAAACTTCATTCATAACCCCCTTCAGAACCTTCTGTTTTGTTACGATGCTCTTTGGGCTGAAGAACGCAGGAGCTACGTACCAGCGCACGATGCAGCGTTGCCTCCATGACCAACTCGGACGCAATGTACATTCATACGTGGATGATATCGCGGTGATGTCCAAAAATAAGGAAACACTGATTTCCGACTTAGAGGAGACGTTCGCCAATCTACGAAAATACAACATCATGCTAAACCCGAAGAAATGCTTCTTTGGAATACCAGCCGGAAAATTGTTAGGTTTCATCGTGTCTCAAAGAGGCATATAGGTGAACCGAGACAAAATCAAGGCTATACTCAATATTTCCAGGCCAACTCGCCTGAAGGACATACAAAGATTAACTAGTTCCATTGCTGCGGTTAGTCGATTTGTAAGACGGCTTGGTGAAAGAGCCGCACCATTATATAAACTCCTGAAAAAGACCAAGGATTTTGTATGGACTGACAAAGCTGAAGCTACACTACAAGATCTGAAGAGAGTACTCTCATCTGCTCCTATCCTTGCAGCGCTAGAACCTCAGGAACCGATGTTGCTTTACATTGCTGTGACAAATAAGGTCGCCAATATCGTCATGGTGGTGGAGAGACCAGAGGAAAATCAGGAACACCTGGTGTAGCATCCGACTTACTTTGTCAGCGAGGTCCTGACAGAGTCAAAACAGCGGTATCCGCATTATCAAAACTTGGCTTACGGTGTTTTTCTAGCATCTTGTAAGCTACGACATTATTTTCACGAGCATCCAATTACCGTGGTGAGCAAAGCTCCCATGAGAGACATAATCAATAATAGTGACGCCACATGACGCGTCGCCAAATGGGGAATAGAGCTTTCAACTTTCGATATTGAGTATAAACCTCGGACAGCAATCAAATCCCAGATCCTTGCTGACTTTGTCGCTGACTGGACAGAGACAAAGGAGAACATGATCCTCCCTGAGTAGGAATATTGGACCCTCTTTTTTGATGGGTCTAAGGCTCGAGGGGGCTCGGGGGCTGGCGTGGTGCTCAAATCACCCCAAGGAGATAAACTTTTATACGTGTTGTAGATCCACTTCACAGCGACAAACAACATTGCCGAGTATGAAGCATTGCTGCATGGAATCCGGATTGCTAAGGATATTGGCATCTGACGTTTGATGTGTTATGGAGATTCGGATCTTGTTGCTCAGCAAGTGTCGGATATTTGTAATGCAAATAAACACATGGCAGCATATAAAGTTGTCATGGATGATCTATCTAAATCGTTTGAAGGGTTTGAAGTTCAACACATCCCTCGAGCAGAAAATGAGGAAGCAGATGCACTATCTCGGATAGGCTCTGCACGGAAAGAGGTCCCGGATGGCGCTTTTCTAGAGCACCTCAAAGTTCCCTCAATAAAGGGAGTAGATGGGGAATATCCGACCAAATCCGACTCACCTTTGATAGCAGTTCTGGCTATAATTCCTAGCTGGACTCAACCCTGCCTCGATTCTTTGGTAGATGGAAAATTACGCGAAGACGAGGTGCTGAGCCGGGAGATTATCCGACGAGCAAAAGCCTATACTATTTTTAAAGGTGATCTCCATACACGGAGTGTTTCTGGGGTTTTTCAGCGCTGTGTATCTCCGGAAGAAGGAGTGAAAATCTTAAGGGAAATCCATGAAGGTGAGTGTGGTCACCACGCTGCAGCCAAATCTTTAGTGGCAAAAGCTTTTAGACACGGATTTTTCTGGCTTACAGCTCAGGCAGATGCTGAACGATTAGTCAAGACATGCAAAGGCTGCCAAAAGTACACCAAGCAAGCTCATGTTCCGGCTGATCAGCTGCGAACAATACCTATAACATGGCCCTTTGCGGTCTGGGGGCTTGATATGGTAGGACCAGTTAAACGAGCTCCAAGTGGATTTACTCACCTCTTAGTGATGGTGGATAACTTCACCAAATGGATTGAGGCTAAACCTATCACTAGTTGTGATGGAGCAACAACCAAAAGATTTGTCGAGGATGTTATAATCCGGTATGGTTATCCGCATAGCATTATCACGGACAACGGGAGTAACTTTTCTATGGGAGAACTGGCTGAATTCTCCAACGAGCAAAATATTCGGCTTGACATTGCGTCAGTCGCACATCCACAGGCTAACTAACAAGTAGAAAGAGCAAATGGTTTAATTCTACAAGGCCTAAAACCGAGACTCGAAGCACCACTACCACGTGCTGCGGGGGCTTGGGCAGAGGAACTACCCTCTGTAATTTGGAGTTTACGAACAACTCCGAACAGGTCAACGGGATACACACCTTTCTTCTTGGTCTATGGCGCAGAAGCACTTCTTCCTAGTGATTTAATTCATACTTCTCCTAGAGTGGCCACGTATATCGAAGAGGATGCCGAGATTTCTCGACAAAATGATCTCGACTTAGTCGAAGAAGTTCGTGTCGTTGCTGAAATGAGATCTACAGGCTATCAGCAGAAGTTATGCAAGTATCATAGCTAGAGAGTCCGAAATAGATCTTTCAATAAAGGTGATTTGGTTCTCTGGCTTGTGCAACAAAGAAAGCACAAACTTTCCCCAGTATGGGAAGGGCCCTTTTTAGTTAGTCGAGTATTGCACAATGGATCGTACTACTTAACTGACATGAGGCCAGTCAAATAAAGACCCACTACTAAGAAGAGAAAGAGACCTGGAGGCAGTACAAATCCGGATGAGTTAGACAGACCATGGAATATTGCTCAGCTACGTCCCTTTTATTCTTAGTTTATCCTTTTTTGTAATCATACATATGTACATGTTCTCTGAGAAATAAAAGTTTTGGTTGCCTCGAGTTTTTTCTGAGAAGTTTTTACCATCTTATTTCCAAATGATCATGTCATAGTCGAAAATCCCAGAATGCTTGAAAGTACTTTATGCTCATGTTCGTTCTGGTTTAGATTTCCGATTTTAAAATTGCTACCTTCGGGTATAACTCTAAAATTTCTAGTCTTTACTTTGGTTATTTGTCTGATTGCTGGATGCGGGTATTTTCCGAGTAGTGAACTGTTGGTACTAGAAGCCGTCTTTGTTTCCGAGTTTAAACTGGTTTAGCAATTGAGCTCCGTTGCTCGGCAAAGTTTATGGCAGAAGGTTTAGCCGGCTCACGAAAGGGACGAGGCGGAAAGCCAGATTAACGATAAGTGAAGACGAAAAAATACAAGTGCTTATGTAAACATTTCAGGCACACAAAAAAAAATTTAAGCCGAAAAGTGCTGAATAGATCAAAAGCATAGCACTAGCAAAGTTAAAGTATTACATATTTACAAACACATCATGTTTTTCCCGGAATAATACATAAGTTTCTGGTCTATGATGCAGGAGGAGATGAAGGAGCTGCCGGCTCACTGGTTACTCCGCCTTGATATCGTTCCGAGATGTCTGCATCTGAGGTGGTGCGTTCATCGTCGGAAACTTCTTCGGTTTCTTCTGGAGCAGGAGGCGGAGTAGCTACGTGGGTGAAGAAGGGGATGTCGCAGCTGGTTAGATCAGCCACGTGACACCCATATCCGGCGCAGGAGTGCATGATGGCTTGAAGGTACTGCTCCTAGCTGTCTTCGTCTACCTTGCAGTAGCCTCTGGTCACCTGCCATATCTCCATGTTTCCATGGTGGCTCATGACCATGGTGAGAGCGTTCTGCGTAGCAGTCCGTGCGTAGGACATATTCCAGTCCCGAACAAGCTGCGGCATCCCCTTGGCCTTGTCCTGCACCTAAAAATCCGACATGCTTGGCATGTCCGGAATCTTTCGAGCTTCGCCAAATGTCCTCAAGGGACTGGCGGAAGTCATGAAGAAGGTCACCGACTTGGGTAAGCCGGTGGGTGCGGGGCTCGGAGGAGGAAGAGTCCGTCAAGTTCAGAGGACCTATACACAAAACAAGTTAAGAAAAATCCGACATTGATAGAAGTCGAAGAAAAAAGATAAGTCAGACAGATGGAACATACCGAGAATGACATCGTCAATCTTGGTCTTCTCCTCCCGGAGACTCTGGAGTTCAGCCGGGAGCGCCTGGGAGATGTCCTTCTCTCTGCCAAGCTCATTCTTGAGGTCCGAGATTATTTTATCTTGAGAAGCGATCTTGCGATCACGCTCTTCGGTGGCCATGGAGGAGGATTCAAGGACTTGAGCTATGCTCCTTTCATGATCCGCCTTGAGCTTATCCAGCTCTTGGCGAAGTCCCTTGTTCTTGGCCTCTTCAATCATAGCGATGGATTGTTTCACCAGTGCTGTACATCAAAAGGAACAACAGTTCAGAAAAAAATCGACATTGAAAAAGCAAAAGACAAGGTTTGAATCTCGGAATGTTTACCTTCGGCTTCATCCTTGGCTACTTTAAGTTCAGCATTTTTAAGCCGGAGAGCTTTTATCTCTCTCCACTTATCGCAGACATTGGTCAATAATTCTTGGTTATAGGAACATACTTTCTTTAAGTCAGAATACCCAAAGTCAGAAAGCTACTTAAGACTCGGGCTAATATTTTTGCTAAATATCAGCACGAGCCTTGGGGTTACACTAGTTCGTTCTTTGGCATCCTAATGAAGCATAAACCCGGATTATATATCCTACTTCATGCTTGGGGGCTAGAGGATATGCTATAAAATAAAGGAAAAAACATGAGCTGGAATTCCGACTTACATATTGCTCGCAGGTGAGTTTATCTAAACCCACGTTTACCTTGGCAGCCACCTTTTCGGCGAGAGTCGGAGGAATCACTGGAGCTGTTCGAAGCTCACCGGTCCTAATCCTCTCGTCGCGAAGGCGGACCTGAGCGAGAAGGTCAGAGAACTTGACATCCTCTACTTCTTGCGCTTCTTCTTCGGGAGATAAATGGCTTTTCTCCAGGACTTGCCTGGCTAGCCGCTGGATCTCTTCTGCAGATTTCCGGGACAAGCCAAACTTGGCAAGTCACGGATTGCTGATGAGGTTTTCGGCGAAGATTACTGCCGAGGGATCATTACCCGAAGAGGGTTCACCCTTATCTTGATCTGACGCACCCATGGTGACGTCAGTTTGCGACCCAAGGATCGTAGGCTCCATTGGAGGAGCCGGATCTTCTGCAACCACCGGAGAAGGAGTGATCGCCGGAGTTGCAGAAGGTTCAGGGGCAGGAGTCGGAGGAGCCACGGCAGGGGAAGCTATGGTGAGCTTCGTTTGTCGCAGGGGCTTCGAAGGAATCCCTTTCCCCTTACCCTTGATGAGCGGCTTTGCTCTAAGAATGTGGTAAAGTTGGAAACATTACATCTCAGAAAGAAATTCGAATAAAGTACAAAGGCGGAAGTTGTGACTAAAAGTTACCTCTTCACAACAGGCACCTCCTTGGTGCCAACAGCCACTGTCGGAGCTTTGCGCTTCTTGAGCGCAAGGTCCAGAAATGGGACCACTTCTATCTCCTAAGCAAACTTAGGAGGATATCCTTCGAGCAGAGCAAGTTCCGACTCGGGGAGGTCAGCAAGCTGAAAACAAGAAAACATATCAATCTTGCAGTATAACTCAAAGATTGAAACACATAAAAAGGTGTACTGATGGAACTTACCGGCACTATGGGGTTTTCCGCCGTATGCATATCCAGAGAAACCTCCGGAATTCTCCTCCCGATCCGCTCCTTGATCAGCCACTTGATTTGGCTTATGTAGCCTTGAGTGGTGTAGGCTTTGGGGCTGATGCGGAGGGAGTCTTTTTTGGATGACGTGATGGAGTGCATCAGTCGATCCCCGTGGTACTAAAGGGGCTGGATTCGATGAGATACCCAGCACTGGACCAAGTCGGATCCCTTCGGACCCTTGTGTTTGATTAAATATTCGATCCGCCTCTTAGCGAGGATCAGATCGTCGGTGAGAGCCGGAGCAGCCTCGTCCCAAGAAGGTTGGGCCGTGGCGGCTCCGTCGACAAAAGCCTGCAAAGTAGTAGCTTTGTCGGGAGCCGGAATATCCCTATGATAGAAAAATGTGGCTGGCCATTGTTTGACCAAGTCACTGGCTAGAATTTGGGATAAGCCCGGTCGCGTCTAAGTGAAAAGCTGATAGTGCCGGTGATGTAAGGAACACCGGCGGTAATGGAATTTCTCCGGACATGGAAATAATACTAGAAAAGAGTCAAACTCGGCTAATGCCGAGAACGCCCTCACAAAGCGAAGCATACGCCCTCATCTCTAAGAGAGAGTTGGGAGGAAGGTTATGGAGTTGAACTCCGAAATGATCTATCACCTCAGAGAAGAACTCCAAGGGAGGAAAAGACATACCTCTATCGAAGTGGGTGCCGAAGTGGACCCGCTCGCCGTCACGCGGGTTGGGGACGGTTTCCCCGGAGCCGCTCCGCCAATCGCCGGCAACGAGAAGCCCCTCCTTCTCCATGTTCTTGAGGCCCTCTTTGTTGAGACCACAAGGAATCCAGATCCCGCGGAAGCTCTCTTTCTCCGCTGCTGCTTCCACCGTCGCCACCGCCACCGCTGCCGCCAAGTCGGAGGAAGAAGATGAAGTCATTTCTCCGGCGAGATATTGACCTAAAAGGGGCGGCGCTGGGAGTTCGGTGGGGGGAGAACGAGGAAGCTCTGTTCGCGCAGGAGGATTGGGAGGAAAGGAAACATCAAAGGACTGGTGGAAAGGAGAAGGAAAAATCCTAACCCCTTATATCCACCTAACTACGCCAAGATTCATGCAAATGCTACAGTATAACCGCCACGCATCATGTAAAGAACTAGGAAGGACCCACGCGATGATTGCGTCTCCTCGATCTCCACGCACGCATTGAAACGGCGCCTTGGTTCCGCGAACCACGGACCCACCAACGGTCGTGCTGACGGCACACCTGTCAGATGACGTGACTTGACCATGACTTGTGTCAGGTGGCGTTAGAAACCAAGTTCCGGCTTAGTTTGAAATCGAGATGGAGAATCCGAGTAACCTGTTGATAGGTCTGACTTATTTTTAAGACCCGGATCATATTTGTTGTTGTGAAGTTTCAGGAACCCTTCAAGATTCTGCAAGATGAAGATCAAGCTAGACGATGATAAATCCGACTTTGGATCTTTGTTGGGGGAATACCCCCGGGTAGGGTCACGCTGGGGTATAAAGGCCGAGTTAGCCGAGGTTCGGCAAGTCCAAAGCAGATGCTGGTCGGGTCACCTCAAGGCAGGCCGAATCACGGGGTAATCCGGACCTGGGGGCGTTCGCCTAACTAGGTCTCATCCGACTTAAGCAGTAAGTCGGAAGTGCATGTTTTACCTGTATGCAGGAACGGGTGTGGCCGGATGAACCATCATCCGGGTCACAGCAAGCTTCTAGGAGAATGAAGGAATCTCGCTGGTCAAAAGGAGCCCCGGAATGATCAGCCTCGGCAGGAGTTACCCCGACAGCAATTGCTCTCCGGAGCGAACACGCAACAGCTAATGTTGCCTCCCCCTCCGCCGAGGTATGATAACAACGAAAGAAGGGATGCAGTGCATCAGGTAGAAAATCAGCATCAGCCGGATCAGAGGCACCCCGGAAATTAGGGGAGAAACAAGTACAGGGAGCATCACCAGAGCTACTGTGTATTCACCACAGAAGAAACTGATAGAAAAAGCTTGCAGCGTAGGCATATGGAGGTGAATGCAGTAGTGCCTGCAGTGACGAGGTACATGCCTTGGTCTGATCAGGAAATCACCTGGAGCATTAGGGATCATCCCAAGCTCATGCCGAGCCCTGGTTCGTATGCATTGGTGCTGGATCCTACGTTTATTGGACCTAGCATTAACGTAAGGTTCTCAAAGGTACTGATCGACAACGACAGTAGCATAAATATCATGTATGCGGACACAATGCGCAAGTTGGGTATCTCGGAGAACATGCTCCAGGCCACGAGGACAACTTTCCATGGCATTGTGCCCGACATTTCTTGCGAGCCCATAGGCAACGTCCGGGTTGACGTCTTGTTCGGCACGAGGGATAATTGCCGAACTGAAAATCTGGAGTTCGAAGTGGTGAACTTAGAAAGCGCGTATCATGCGTTGCTCGGAAGGCTAGCGCTGAACAAGTTCATGGCAAGTTGTCATATCAGCTACTTGAAGATGAAATTTCCCGGACCAAACGGAGTGATTACCATTGCTGGGGACTTCCGACGTTCCATGGTGTGTGCGCCGGCCGGATCAAACTTAGCCGAGTCACTTGTGATCGCGCAGGAAAAAAGAAAAATTCAAGAGGTGGCGGCATTGGCTCAGTCCGCGCATCAGTATATGCCGGCGCTGAGTAACCCGCATGGAACTGTCTCATTCTAGGCCACGAAAGATACCAAGAAGGTTCCCGTTGATGACATGTTCCCAGAGCGCACCGTAACAATTGGTGCCGGGCTAAGTGATAAATAGGAAAGTGAGCTCGTCAGCTTCCTCTGTGAGAATTGGGACATTTTTGCTTGGTCCACACAGGACTTGCAAGGTGTTCCAAGGGAGTTGGCCGAGCACTCTTTGAATGTGAGACCTGGAGCCAAGCCGGTGAAGCAACCTCTCCGCCGCTTCGCCGAAGATAGGAGGGAAGTCATTAGGGATGAGATAGCTCGGTTGCTAGCTGCAGGATTTATCATGGAGGTCCTCTACCCGGATTGGTTGTCCAATCCGGTGCTAGTGGAAAAGAAAAAGGATGACCCGAACGTGGCAGTGGTTTGGCGCATGTGTATTGATTACACGAACCTGAACAAGGCATGTCCGAAAGACCCATTTCTGCTACCAAGAATAGATCAGGTCATAGACTCAACTGCTGGATGTGAACTGTTGTCATTCATTGATGCTTATTCTAGTTTCCACCAGATACCTCTGAATCCGGATGATCAAATAAAGACTGCGTTTATTGCCCCGTATGGGGCTTATTGCTATCGCACCATGCCGTTTGGTTTACGTAATGCAGGGGCAACGTACCAGAGGTGTATGCAAAAATGCTTGCATGACCAAATAGGTCAAAATGTACAGGTATACGTGGATGATGTGGTTATCAAGACCAAGGAAAGCAAAACGCTCCTTGACGATATCAGGCAAACGTTTGCAAACCTAAGAAGGTTCCGGATGAAACTTAACCCGGAAAAATGCACTTTTGGTGTCCCAGCTAGAAAATTGCTCGGTTTTCTCGTCTCCAGCCGAGGTATCAAGGTTAATCCAACCAAAATCCGGGCCATCGAATGAATGGAACTGCCGAAGTGTCTTAACGATGTCCAGAAGTTCACAGGTTGCCTAGCCTCATTAAGTCGGTTTGTATGTCGGTTGGGAGAAAAGGCTTTGCCTCTTTACCAACTCATGAAAAAGTCGGATAAGTTCATTTGGACACCGCAGGCCGATGAAGCCTTTGCCCACCTAAAGAAAATGTTAGCCACGGCACCAGTGCTAGCCTCACCACTATCAAAGGAGCCAATGTTACTCTATATAGCCGCAACCAACCGAGTTATAAGTGCAGTGATAGTGGTGGAGCGCGATGAGGAAGGTAAGTCGGTGCAAAGGCCGGTGTATTATTCGAGTGAAGTGTTGTCAACCTCAAAGCAGAACTACCCACATTATCAAAAAGTGGCATATGGCATGTACATGGCCGCCAAGAAACTGAAGCACTACTTTTAGGAGCATCCCATCCGGGTCATATGTGAGGCCTCCATATCCGAGATAATGAGTAACAAGGATGCAAGCGGCAGAATTGCAAAATGGGTAATTGAGATAGCACCTTATGCGCCGTAGTATGACAGGAGAGAGGCCATCAAGTCTCAAGCTGTGGCGGACTTCTTCGTGGATTGGGCCGACGTACAGTACGAACCACCACTTCCGGATCCGAACTATTGGCGAATGCACTTTGACGGATCAAAGACCAAAACCGGGCTAGGTGCCGGAGTTGTACTCACGTCGCCAAAGAAGGACCAGTTGAGATATGTGCTGCAGATCCACTTCACGGCATCAAACAATGTCGCTGAGTATGAAGCACTTGTGCATGGGCTCAAGGTAGCAAAATAAATTGGTATACGTCGAATCATATGCTTTGGCGACTCGGATTTGGTGGTGCAGCAAGTGTCCGGGGTGTGGGAAGCCCTTGATCCAAACATGGCACTATAAAGATTTCATGTGCAGAAGATTTCTGGTTACTTTGAGGGATGCAAATTTCATCATGTACCCCGGGTGGAAAATAAGGTTGCCGACATGCTGTCGAAGCTCGGGTCAACGAGACAAGCAATTCCACCGGGTGTAGCATTAGAGCACCTCAGGAAACCATCCATCAGGCCATCCCCAGAATCCGAGTCAATCTACGTCCCGGAGGACACAGAATCCGGAGTTGTGCCCATGGACGTGGACACAGGAAGTGGTGCACAAAACCCGGGGACTGCTTCGGCAAACCCGGGGACTGCTTCGCAAGACCCGGAGACTGCTCAGCATGGTCCGGTTGAAGTTATGCCGGTGGATCAGATGGAGATAGACGAGGATGTGTTCCCCATGCGGCTAATACCGGCTTGGGCACTGCCTATATTTCAATTCCTGAAGGATGGAACGTTACCCACTGAGGAGGTGTTGTCCAGGCAAACACAGAGGAGGGCAAAGGCCTACACGATCATCAATTCCGAGTTATACAAAAGAAGTGTGACCAATGTCCTCCAGCGGTGTGTTGACCCGGAAGAAGGGCTTGAAATCATCCGAGATATACATCAGGGGGAATGCGGGCATCACGCCTCATCCCGAGCCTTGGTAGCAAAAGCTTTCCGACACGGATTCTACTGGCCAAATGCCTTAGAGCAAGCAGAAGATCTGGTGAGAAAATGTAATGGTTGTCAGAGGTACGCTACCAAGACACATATGCCAATGTCGGAACTCAAGACCATCCCAATCACTTGGCCATTTGCCGTATGGTGCTTGGATATGGTTGGCCCGTTCAAACCAGCAAGGGGAAATATGACTCAAATTCTAGTAATGGTGGACAAGTTTATGAAGTGGATTGAGGTAAAGCCAATAAGAAAATGTGATGGAGCTACGGCCGTAACGTTTCTCAAGGATATCATCTTGAGGTACGGTTATCCTCACAGTATCATAACTAACAATGGCACAAATTTTGAGAAAGGTGCGTTTGCTCGTTTCTGCCGGGATAAGAGGATCCGGCTAGACGTAGCCTCGGTAGCTCACCCCGCATCAAACGGGCAAGTGGAAAGGTCCAACGGATTAGTATTATCCGGAATAAAACCCCGGCTCATTGAGCCGCTGCAAAGATCAGCGGGGTGCTGGATAGAAGAACTACCAGCGGTACTGTGGAGTTTAAGAACAACTCCGAATCGATCAACAGGCTATACGCCGTTCTTTCTGGTATATGGGGCAGAAGCTGTATTACCAGCCGACATAGAGCATGATTCTCCTAGGGTCACCCAATACACAGAAGCCGAAGTGCAAGAAGCCTGGCAAAATGATGTTGATCTGCTGGAAGAAGCGAGAGAACTGGCATTGTCCAGATCCGCCATATATCAGCAAAATCTCCGACGCTATCATAGCCGGAAAGTGTGCCTCCGAGTCTTTCGGGAAGGCGATCTGGTGCTCCGGTTGGTACAACGTACTACTGGAATGCATAAATTATCCCCCCATGGGAAGGGCCATTCATCATGAGCAAAGCATTGCACAACGATTCTTACTATCTTATAGATGCAAAGCCACAGGAAAAGAACAAGGCGGGCAGGTCCGAAGAGGAATCCAAGTGACCATGGAACATAGCTCTACTTCGGCCTTTCTACACTAGCTAAGAAGTGTATGTATACGGGTTATCTCATATGTCGGTATGTATGTTGGCAATGAGCTTATCAATGAAATGCTGGCACCTCGAGCAGTAACTCGGGGACTGCCTTAATAATGTTTGTTATTTTCTATGCGTCAGTTGGAGTAAGTTATTCTACTTAACTTGGATTAGTAGTGTGTGGGCACCAAAAACCCAACTCTTCGACTTGCTGCTGTCCAACAAGAATTGGCTTCATGGAAAGCAAGAGAACAAGTTTGGAATTGCGTAGCACATGAAAAATGACTAAGGAAAAGAATTTATTCGAGCTGACGTTTGTGTTTTGGACTAACCCCGTATTCATTTTCAAATTGCTATACAGTTTTATTTTTGAGCTAAGTCTAAAAGTTTCCTAGTATTGTTAAGACAATTTTTCAAGCTCGGATTCGTAAGTTGTAAAACCGAATCAAGGTAGACACGATCCGAGCCAAAAGATTAAACGAACAAGAAAAAGAAACTCGGGGACTACGCCCAAGTTAATCCGGCATAAGCACTTAGTAGCAAAATATCACATGTGTTTGGAATACAATTCCACCCGGCATACCGGGGATCTCATAAATTTTCAAGTGTTTTTACTTAAGGAGCAGCGGGAGGAAGTTCGGCATCATCGTCGCCCTCTTCGATATCCGAGGCAGTGTCCTCTTCGTCCTCACCCGAATCATCTTCAACGTTCTCAACTTCTTCTTCGCTAGCGACTTCCAGGAAGCTCGGACCCTCAGTCCATTCGTGAATGGGGGCATATTCGATGAAGCTGTGGGCACAAGCCTGACGCCGAGCTACCCACTCCGGGTCATCTGTCCATTTGGATCCGGTGCGCAGGCGTGTGAGGAGGCTGAGATCTATCTTCTCATACCACGTCAGAATGTGGTGAAGGATGGTATCGGCTGCAGCACGTCCAGCGGACTCTCGCCAGAGGTCGAGCTGGGTCTCAATTTCCGAAAGCTTTTCAGCGAGATGTGTAACTTTCTCCGGAGCGTCATCAGTGGGCCAGAAAGTGTTGAAGACTCGTACTGAAACATCAAGGAGATCTTTGCCATAGTTCTTAATAATTTCCACGTGAGACGACAGGCTGACCAATAGGTCCTCCATGTCAAAGGGAATGCTCTCACCGTCAGGAGCGACAGGAGTACCCCTTTCTCGGTGGAAATTGGCAACAGCAGCACTTGCAATAGCAGTACCCTCTGGAAAGTGGCCTGGGAAACAAGGCAAAGGACAAAGTTGAGAAAACAAGACATATGAAGTAACCCAGAGAAATAAGGCGGATAAAGGAAAAGAAATTACGTGAGATGTGACTGTGAATCTAGGTCAATTCCTTGGTGCAAGCATCACGCCTCTTCCGAAGCTGCTCGAGCTCAGCATTTGCCGACTCAAGTTTGACCTCGGCTTCCTGAAGAAGCTCACGGTCCTTAGAATTTTGGAGCTTGAGGCGCTCACGTTCTTCGGTGTAGTCCTGGCTAGCCTTTTTTAGCTCGGTTTGGTGCTGCGCCTTCATTTTAGCCATCTCAGCCTTGAGCTTGGCTATCTCATCGTCTTTGGTCCGGAGGAGGGCAAGCCCATCATCTTTCTTCTTTAGTTTGGCTTGGTGCTGCCCTGCTTGTTCGAGAAAATGTAGCATCACGTCAGGCACATGCACACTATCTTCAAGCGATGCTGAAATAGTGCGTTGGCCCGGCAGTGTCGAGGAATGAATGTTTGCCGAGCCAAGGAGGAAAGCCGATGGAAACCACGGTAAAGACAGACAAAAAGTACGTACCCTTGATCTGCTCCAAGTTCTTCCGCATTATCTTGTTCTTAGCCTCCACCCCAGCTGCGGAAACCAAACAATCAAATTAATTCAGCAAACGAAGTTGAAGAAAAATGAGGAAAGGATAAGAAAGAAATTTACCCCTTTTCTCGTACTCCACGATGAGTGCAGCCTGTTTTGCGCGAAGATTCTTGTGCGTATCCAGCAAGCGTTGGAATTCAGCACTCCGGTGGTTGGTGGTCACCTAAAAGAGATACAGAAACTTAAGTCAGCCTAGTGCATATTCGAAGTATACTAAAATCCGGGCCAAGTGGAACTTAACCCGGCTCTAGGTGTGTGCGTATTCGAAGTGTACTAAAATCCGGGCCAAGTGGAACTTAACCTGGCTCTAGGTGTGTGCATGTTCGAAGTGTACTAAAATCCGGGCCAAGTGGAACTTAACCCGGCTTTAGGTGTGTGCATGTTCGAAGTGTACTAAAATCCGGGCCAAGTGGAACTTAACCCGGCTCTAGGTGTGTGCATGTTCGAAGTTCTCACGGAGCTACGTTAGTGTTCTAAAAGAGCATCCGGCCGAGTAACAAGTCACTCCCCCGGAGGCTCGGGGACTAATGGTTATAATCTACAGCTTGTCAAGGAGGAGCAACGTACCTCCATCATTCGCCCAGCGAGGTTAATAGCTTTTGCGGCCGTGTTCATCTGAGCGGAAAACTCGTCAGGACCGAACTTTTCCGGGAGATCAGATTCCTGGACTATCTCGGCCTTGTTCTAATTCATAACAAATTCCATCAGGCTCGGAGGGTACCGTTCACCCGTGGGCATATGGGGCATCACCAAGCCCTTTGGATGCGCTTTTTTCCTCTCCACCAGGGCAAGGGCGGGGCTGGTGTGCAGAACCAACTGCTGGGCTTCGGTTGGCTCGGCAGGTGCATCCTCTGCCACTGATGTCTTCTTGGGGAGCATTGACACAAGGGTGCGTTGCCCAGACTCGACGGTAGTGGGCTTGGTAGCGTCTGGAGCCTTCTTGCCTTTGGCTTGCTGGGTAGAGGAAGTTGTAGCAGTGGTTTTCCCCTTAGAAATTGCCGAGGTAGTTCCTTGCCGAGGTTGAGAGGACTCGGAGGATGCAGAGGAACTAGGCGCTGGTACTCTCGCTGTTGGGCTTGGGGCCGGCGCCGAAGTTTTCGCTGCCGGAGTTGGTGCTGATGCCGAGGTTGGAGTTGGTGCTGGTCTGGTTGTTGGTTTGGTTGCTGGTACTGGATCTAGTGCTTGGGCCGAAGTAGCCTCAGTGGCTGCTGGTTGAGGCGTTGTCGAGGCGTTGGATGCTGTTGCTCCGGCTGGGCCGGTCTTCCCTGCCCCAAGGTTACCCTCCTCTTGCCGAGGTGGAGTTGAACCCGGAGCGGCCGCAGAACCCTCTGGGATAGGGCTCAGCGGGCGTGACTCGTCGTCACGACGGGGAGAAGGGCTAGGTCGGAGAGGGGAAGAGATGCTAGATCCACTTTGAGGGACCTCCACCGGAGCCCTGCGAAATCAAATAACGTCAGAAGAAAAATTACGACGAAGTAAGGAAGAACGAGTTACAGAAGAAAGAAGGACTTACGCATCCAAGGTTTCGGCCGCTTTGGGTTTCCGAGCCCTTCGTGCTGGGGCCTGGCCTGCTGGTTTGGGGGCAGTCTTGTCCCTGGACTTCTTTCGCCTTTTAACGGGCTAAGAGGGTCCAGAGGAAGAACTCGAAGAAGCCCCACGTTTCTTCTTCGTTGCCACCGGAACAGGCTCGCCCGTAGCGAGAGGGGGATCCTCGTGAATATGACCGCCGGGGTGAGCTGATGGTGGAAAAGCAAAAGAAAGGGGGACAGCCTCAAAAGGTTCAATCACCTCGATTTCCGAGTCATCTTCATCATCGGGCCAATCTCTAATAGAAGAGGATTTACCCGTGGGTCGTTTCCTGGCGTCGGTCATAGGGAGGAACATCTCCTGGTCTTGCGTGGTTGGTGCTGGTCTGGTTATTGGTTTGGTTGCTGGTACTGGAACTGGTGCTGGGGCCGAAGTAGCCTCAGTGGCTGCTGGTTGAGGCGTTGTCGAGGTGGTGGATGCTGTTGCTCCGGCTGGGCCAGTCTTCCCCGCTCCAAGGTTACCCTCCTCTTTTCGAGGTGGAGCTGAACCCGAAGCGGCCGCAGAACCCTCTGGGATAGGGCTCAGCGGGCGTGACTCGTCGTCACGACGGACAGAAGGAAGCAAGACCCAGATGGAACTGTGGTAACCTGGCCGGCAAGTGAAAACTTGAAATGTGCGAAGGGAACGTAAATCCAAGCAGTCTGAGGTACAGAGGTAACTCGGCAATAACGACCGAGGCACAAGATTGAACCTGGTGTGGCCTTAGCGGCCAAGGCAGCTAAGACCGCACTAGCTTCGGGGACTAATGTTGGGGGAATACCCCCGGGTAGGGTCATGCCGGGGTATAAAGGCCGAGTTAGCCGAGGTTCGGCAAGGCCAAAGCAGATGCTGGCCGGGTCACCTCAAGGCAGGACGAATCACGGGGTAATCCGGACCTGGGGGCGTTCGCCTAACTAGGTCTCATCCGACTTAAGCAGTAAGTCGGAAGTGCATGTTTTACCTGTATGCAGGAACGGGTGTGGCCGCATGAACCATCATCCGGGTCACAGCAAGCTTCTAGGAGAAGGAAGGAATCTCGCTGGTCAAAAGGAGCCCCGGTACGCACTGCCTGAGCGAAGCGAGCAAGGACAGGACCACCGGGGCGTGGCCGACAAGCGTGACGACGCCCGTGTGGGCTGACGAGGGCGCCGCAGGGGCTCGCATAGCTAAAGCATGTGTGACGCGGGGGAGAAAGCACCCCGGCCGGCTTACCACTTTGGGAGGAGGCATATTCTTAGGGCTTCTGTAGAAGGGGTTGATCTCTCTGCGATTCTGTTTTGGGCTAGGGTTTCAGGTGTGATCTATGGGAGAGTACGAGAGCTCCTTCTGCCTCCTCTCGCCAATACAGCTCTAGGAGCACTTGTAACCTAGGAAGTAAATCAATACAAACTCTTGCCTGGAGAATCACTTCACTACCCTCCCTGGATTCCCCTAGCGAGTATTAGTCCCCACCTTTAGCCTATACATGGCATCTGCCATGACACCACCACGACAATCTTGGAGGCCTCTAGGGGCTGCTGTTGGGGATATACTTTCGGGGTATCCTCACAGTTCCTCACTGACCAGGGTGGCCCACTTCGGGTTAGAGCTTTGCTTCACGGGCGGCCCAGTCAGGGAGAAAGACGGAGTCCAATCCGGCTACGGGAAGGCCCAGAAGACTTACCGACGTAGGCCCATAATGTTACTTGTAGTTCAAGATGTACTCTGTAACCAACTCTTAGTAGTAGCCAAATTGATCTCTCCTGTAAACCCTAGGTCGAATATCTATATAAGCCGTCCTAGGGAGAGCATTTAGGGCAACACTCTAGACACCTCAATAGTCTACAATCTCAACTCGCACAGGCGATACCCTTGTAACCCATATTCCGGCTCTGCCGTATTACTGGATTGCTAGCAGGAGTAGGATTCATCCAAAGCCGGCGGATTCGAACCTGGGTGAACTTGTGTGCTCACCGTCCCGGAATACCGTACGTCTCACACCCCTCTCTTCCGCACGCCTCGAGGACCCCCTCATGGCGTACTTGTCCTCAATCCGACGACAGATAGATTTATTATTAGTGGATCATTGTTTTGAATATGCTCCACTGATAATTATTAGTGGCGCATTTAAAAATATGCTCCACTGATATTATTTATAACCAATGGCGCATATCACAAATAATGCGCCACTGATAATGTGGGCCCGACACTCTGGAGGCCTATGGACCAAATATCAATGGCGCATATATCCATATGCGCCATTGATATATTATTATCAGTGGCGCATATGCAATATGCGCCATTGATATTCTCGTCACCAATAGGCCATTGATATGCAATATGCGCCACTGGTAACTATGTGGGCCCCACCTGGACCCCACCACTCTCAAAGGTGGAAGGAATATCAATGGCGCATTTAGGATATGCGCCACTGATACTTGGTCTTCCAATGGCGCATATAGTATTAAATGCGCCACTGATAAGTCCTGGGCCCACAACCTGAAAAGATGGTAGACTTATCAGTGGAGAATTTATTGTAATATGGGCCACTGATAACTTCATCCAGATCTACAAGTTGGCATCCACCCCCACCCACCACCACCATTCCATTCTTCTCCACCCACCACCCCAAACTAGATCTAGCTCGTCCTCCTCCTCCCCACCACCTCAATTTCTCCATTCTTTTCTCCATTCTAGGTTGTTGAACCTACCTTGCTTCATAGTTTTGTGAGGGGAAGCCTCCTCCAACATCCATCTTGTTCTCCAACAACAACCACACTATCTCGTCGCGTACTTGGCTCGGTAACAATTCTACTAGGTGAGTTGTTGGAGGACATGCATGTGGATGTTTTGTGTGGAGTGTGGACGTCGGTGCGGTGTGTATGTGTGTGCATGCATATGTTTGTGAAGCCTTCTTATTAATTGCGAGAGGGATGGTGTGTTTGCATGGATGTGGTGCATGAATGTTTGTAGGTGACGAAGAAGAAAGCATGTTTCTTGCTCTGGAGGTGCATGGGTGTTTGCCGAAATGTCGATTAATTTCCGTTTCGGCAAATTTTTGCACTATCCATATGTCCCATTTTTAGGAGATGTCATGCCGAATTTTTCCGGCGGCCATGCATGCATGTGTGTGTGTGCATGATGGTGTTGTGGTTCTAAGATACTCTCTCTTTTTGCTCTATACCGCGCAGGAAACCATGGTTAGACACATGATCAAAGGTCGAGCAGCTAGATACAAGAAATGCGTGGTGGCCGACATGATTCTGAACAAGAGGACCTACATAAGATGTCCGTGTTGAACATGCAATCTCGGGAGCTTGGTTGACCCTGATTCCAGAGACCTGGAGAATCACTTACTCACGCGTGGTTTCATGCGCGGCTATGATTCTGAAGATGACGAGGACATCAATGATCCTGAAGACGAGGGCGGGCATGATGATCATCACGAAGGAGATGCCAGCGACGGACATGATCATGGTCATGAAGGAGATGTCGGTAGCAGCGGACATGATGATCAACACGAAGGAGATGATGGCAGTGATGGACATGATGATCATCACGACGGAGGTGCCGATAGAGAAGACACAGACACACAAACGACGAAGCTAACCTCGGCCTTGCAGGACCCTCAGGTTCAGGAACTGCTTCTCAGGGAGACAAGCAACACCAAAGTTGCTGCCAGGGAGAAAGCCAAGCTAGCGCAGATGGAGATAGATGGGAAAACTCCATTGTATCCTGGGTGCCGACCCGAGGATACCCACTTGAACGTAACGCTCAAGGCTCTAGAGATGAAGGCAAAAAGCAAATGGACCAACGTAAGCTTCAACAAAAACATGAGATTCTGGCAAGAACGTCTTCCCAAGGGGAACACGTGTCCAACTAGTATCGAGGAGGCTAAGAAAATCGTATGTCCTCTCGACCTACCGTATGTTAAGTACCACGCCTGCATTAATGACTGTGCACTTTATCAAGACGAGTACAAGGATAGAACCACATGTCCGGTGTGTGGCCAAGGACGAAACAAGAGAGGGAACAAGAAAGTTCCTCGGAAAGTGGTATGGTACTTTCCTATCACTCCCCGTCTGCAGCGGTATTTCGTGGACCCTAAGGAAGCAAAGCTCATGCAATGGCACGCAGAAAGGAAGAAGCCGGCCGAAGATGATCCACATAAGGGCAAGATCCTCACACACCCTTCGGACGCTAGCCAGTGGAACACACTAGACATTGACTTTCCAGACTTCGGGGGCGATCCAAGGAACGTCAGGCTTGGTATGAGCACCGATGGACTCAATCCATTTGGCAACCAAAGTAGCACACATAACACTTGGCCCGTGTTTGTATGGTTGTACAACCTCCCTCCCTGGCTGTGCACCAAGCAAAGATACATACACACGTGTATTCTGATTCAGGGGCCTAAACAACCAGGTATCGACATGCATCTGTATCTCGGGTTGCTGAAAGAAGAGTTGGCCATGTTGTGGGAGACGCCAGCCCATACGTGGGATGCATACACATGAGATTATTTCCCTATGAGAGCCGCGCTGCTCACGACGGTGCAAGACTATCCAGGTTACGCATACGTGTCTGCCCAGGTGAACCACGGACACAAAGCATGTGTCAAGTGCATGGATAAGACCCCGCATCTCCAGCTACCAAGGGATCCCGGGTCATTGAAGATCGTGTTCCAACGGACTCGAATGTGGCTTCCAAAGGATCACGTGTGGAGAAAGCGTCGAGATCTGTTCGATGGCAAAGTAGAGCTCGAAAAATCCCCATGTCCGAGGAGCAGAGAAGTGATCCAAGATATGTTGGACACCTGGGAAGAGTGCCCTTTGTCGGGAAAGAAGCGTCCGAGGACGAAACCGCTGCATGGTGTGTGGAAAGCTAGGCCTATTTTCTGGGACCTGCCATACTGGAAATACCTCCACACGCCCCAAAGCCTTGATGTCATGCACATCACGAAGAACGTGTGCGAGAGTCTGCTTGCCACTATCATCAACATGCCGGATAGGACCAAAGACAGGCCGAAAGCAAGGAACGATCTGATGGAACTTGGCATCAAGGAAGAAATTCATGAGACGCCGCCGCCCGATGATGATGATGATGAGACATCGCCTGAACATACTCACGGTCGCCGCAAAAGGGTTAGGAGGGGAATTGCAGTGTTTCTGGCTGCCTGCTTCACTCTAAGTTAGCAGGAGCTTGAGGAGTTTTTCAACTTCCTCCTAGGAGTCAAAGTTTCTTACGGTTACTCGGGGAACATAGGCAGATATCTGGACAAACAGAAGAAGAGGTTCAGTGGGATGAAGTCTCACGACTGTCACGTGCTGATGACGTAGATACTTCCCGTTGCGATCCGAGGGATAATGGACGAGCATGTCCGTGAGACGCTGTTTGGCCTCTGCAACTTCTTCGACGTCATCTCGAGGAAGTCGATTGGCTTGAATCAGCTTGACACACTACAAGATGAGATCGTCGTGATACTGTGCGAGCTCGAGATTTACTTCCCGCCTGCATTCTTCGACATCATGGTCCATCTACTCGTCCATGTCGTGGATGACATCATTCATCTCGGGCCGACATTCCTGCACAACATGATGCCATTTGAAAGGCTTAAAGGTGTTATCAAAGGATTCGTACGCAACAGGTCCCGTCCAGATGGAAGCATTTCCAAGGGCTTTCTGACCTACGTGTGCGTCTCTTTGTGCCAGAATTATCTACGCACCGACCCGGACGACGAGGATGATCCTGTTGGTCTGCCCAAAAGGACGCAGCTCGGCAGGCTCGCTGGATATGGCCACCGCGAGGGCTTTCGCACCATGCATGTCGGTGCGAAGGGTCGATGTGACGACTTTGACAAGGCACACCGAGTCGTGCTACAACACATCGAATTGGTCGATCCTTGGGTGGAAGAGCACAAAAGCTTAATCGAGCAGAAGTTCATTGACCTTGGTCGACCGAGGAAGAAGGGAGACGTAACAAGAGAGCAAAACTCTAGCTTCATAGCTTGGTTCAAGAAGAAGCTTCAAGACAATCCCCCCGCAGACCCGCAAACGTCTTCTACGGAGGATGAAAAACTAATTTTCGCCTTGTCAAATGGCCCCGGGCACAACGTGAGGACATATCAGGCATACGGCATCAACGGGTACAGATTCTACACCGAGAAAAGGGACATGAGCAGCGACTATCAAAACTCAGGAGTAACAATGCTATCCTATGCCGATGACGAAGCTACCGTCAAGGAACGATTTTTTGGAAGGATCGAGGAGATCTGGGAGCTCGACTACGCCGGAGAGAAGGTGCCGATGTTCCGTGTCAGATGGGCCAAGAGCGTCCAAAAAGAGGGTCGGTATTTCACCACCATGGTTATACCCGATGTCGACGAGGGCCGCTCGTGGTGCCCAGCCTCTCTGGTAGCAACTAGATCCAGCACGTGTCGCCGAACATGGTGACGCCCGAGTCCGCCAACGTCGAGATGCACCCGGTCGCTCCGGTGCCCCCTCCCGCCGGTGCCAACACCAACGCGCAGCCGGAGGTTGCTCTGGTGACACCTCCCGCCGGCGCCAACAAGAAGCCACAGGTCACACCGATGCCCCCTCCCGCCAAAACTAAGGCGCAACCGACGGTGCTTCGTAAGGCATCTCAGCGGGAGGATGATACCGGTGTCTCGACATTAGCCAAGCTCAACGCCATCTCCAAGGTAATGACGCCGGCCAACACATGCATTTTGATAACATTTCATCTCCTTTGCCTTTGATGACTAGCTAGCGCCATCTTAAGATGCTTGTTCTTCCGCAGGACACTCCTTGCACGCTCTTGCATTACGTGGACGGCGATCTAAAGGATGTTGGCAAGGGCTCAATTATTCAACCAAATAGCCACACGATGCACCACAAGTCGATGGAGGATGACATGTTCAAGGTCCGGCTGGCTTGGGTGTTGCCAGGGTGCGAAGACATGGACCCCCCAGCCAACCTCGAGGCGCTGATGATCATAAGAACCTTCAAGATTGATGTGGCTAGCTCTTGACATGGCCAAAGTCCTAGATTCGGCTTGTGAAGGAACAACAAGTAACTCAGCGGCCAAATGTACCCTTGCAGCAGCCACAACAACCAGTCACCACCGCTCGTCACCAACAATTGTTGGATGCCGCTGCACCGTGGCCTCCACATGGCAAGGCCACCACGCCGTCGCCTCCACATGGCAAGGCTATCACCGCACTGCCTCCTCCACATGGGAAGGTCGTCGTTGCGCCGCCACCGCCCAAGGATGCACATGGGGACAACATTAACGATGATGATGATGATGATGACAACCGAGATAACTGGATCAACACTAGCGTCGTGGACTCTTTGTTCATTCCAAACATGGACGAGCCCTACTGCGTTGCCGATGACCCAAATGCTCGTACAGGAACATGCACGTGTCTAGACTTCCATGGTACCCTAGAGAAGACGCCTCCGGATGCTGGTGTCGCTGGTCCTTATAAAGGCACCCACGGAATCATTTTCAGCCCCACCACACTCCATAAGGCAGCGGATGAGCAGATAGCTGCTAATGTTGAGATGAAGAAGCATCACAAGAGAACCAAGAAGAATAATAAGCAGTCTTTGATACAGCCGGGTCCGAAGAGGCCCCGGGCTCAGGACGACCCGTTAACACAGCCCCCTGAGGGCACCTTGACCAGGGTTCACATAGCTGGTTAATCGATTCTGAGTGAGGAGCTGATAAAAAATGCAAGTGGGGCGATGGCTAACATGCAGCATGGTATTCTATATCTAGAGGAGTGCCTTCTTAAAGAAGCAAATCCATCGTACCCTGTTTTCAAAGTCAATGTTCCAATGGGCGCGGGCTTCGTCGATAATGCCCCCGCGGATATCTTCTTCATATCGTATGAGGACATCTTCAAGCTTTTCCATGGCAAGCGGATGAACTATAACTTGGTTCGCCTATACGCGCTCCATCGGGTGATGAAGGTCAACAGAGAGAAGACCCCCTGGCGTCGCAATAGTGGACCCCTACTTCATGCGTGATAGCCAGTTGGTGAATCTAGTGACCCAGGTCAGCGCAAGGAACTGGCTCCAAAATTTCATGGTGGACAACAAGAGTGTAAAAGAGCTTATTTTGCCTTTCTTTCCTGAGTAAGTGCACACACTCGCTCATCGCCGTAACTTGTCCTTTCTTAGTTTTTGGTTGCTCTTTTTCCAACATTGTTTCGTTTCAATTGTTTTGCATAGAGACAAATACTGCACACTGATCCTCATTCACCCGAGTTATTCGCTAGCCACGTACATGGACTCGGGGAGCGAGCAAAAGAAGAAAGACTACACCAACATAAGGAGTCTTCTAGATGATGCTCTTGAGGTATACGCCGAAAATGGAGGCAAATTCAAGAAGGGCGGAAAATTTTAGGGATGGCAGACACGTGTTCAAACACGTAATGAAGTTCGCGTGCGTCAAGCAGCCGGATAACAGTGTCAATGAGGCCTACTACGCCCTCCATCACCTGCGGGCGATCGTCTGGGATGCACACATCATTATGTTGCCATCTAGTCTCCGAGCATGGGCCGAAGCTGAGGCAAGAATGGACGATGATGAACTTAAGGACGAATTCTTACGCATCCAGACTCAGATTGCAACCATCGTGCAAGAAGGTGTCATCACAAGGGGGGCCTTATCCTGCAAAAGAGCGTTCAGTAAGCGCGAGATCGAAGCACGGCTCGAGGCGCAGGTTGACCGTAGGACATGGACAACAAAATACGGCTACAAACCGTTCCTGGTGCCGTGTAAAACAAAGTCTTCATGATGTAGTATTCCTAGCTAGCTAGCACTCAGCCGGTTTGTGTATCTCGTGTGTGTGTGTCATAAACTTTAACTTGCCTTAGCTCGAAACGGTCGTTGTTGGACTTCGTTTACTTATTAACATATGTATGAAACTTAATAGCTTGCCTTAGATCGAAACCTTCTTTTTTGTGGAGATGCATGTGATGAACCTTTTAATTCTTTCTGTTGCATGATATAGTACTTATATGCCTTGTGTATAGAGATGCCGTGCTACGTGGTGTTCAGAGGGAGGGTCCCAGGAGTCTACGACGAGTGGGAGGATTGTCATAAGCAAGTGAACAAGTTCAATGGCAACAGATACAAAGGGTACCTGACGAGAGAGCAGGCGGAAGCTAGGTGGAGGAACCACCTCCTTGGAGAGCAGAGAGACAGGAACCAGATGAAGACCTTGATGATCGTGCTCCCCGTCTTGCTCATCACCGCCATTGCGGTTGTAATCTACTCGGTCCTTTAGTAGTTTAGGACTTGGCTAATGATCATGATGATCAACTTGTTGTAATGTGTAATGTATGAGAAGATGAGATCAATTTGTTCTAGACTTGTATAATATTCGGACACTTGTCACTATGTCGGGTTCTAATTGATGTGATGATGTATAATTCTAGTGGTATTATTATCTCTGTTTTTACACTATTGTGTATCTGTTTATGTACCTGTATATTACCTGTATATGTACCTGTATAAATACCTGAGAGCCCTGTATTGTGTATACCTATACGAAACATCAGTGGCGCATATTTTATTCATCCAGTGGCGCATCTAGTATCAGTGGTGCATTTGGCTATATGCGCCACTAGTAAAATATCAATGGCGCATATCTAAGGTGCGCCACTGGTGGGCCTATTATCTAATTATCACTGGCGCAACACTAGTGGTGCATTACATATGCGCCATTGATAACAAAAAATATGCTCCACTGATAAGCAATTCTCCACTAGTGTAATTACCAAAAGGACACGAGGGATGTTGTTTTTGAGTGGAAGTTCATTAGTAATTTGGATTAGTTGAACTCAATCTATCATAAACATAGTCTAAATATACTTTCCAAATTCTGTTGTAGATGGCACCACCTGCTTTTAATTTCAATGTGTTTATGGAGAAAGAAAAACTTGCTGCGAATGGTAGCAACTTCACCAACTTGGCTATGAATTTGAGGATTATCCTCACTGCTGCAAAAAAGCAATATGTGCTAGAGGCACCGCTAGGCCCCCCACCAGCTCCTGATACTCCTGACAAGGAAAAGAACGTCTATATAACTCGTTAGGAGGACCACAACTTAGTTCATTGCAGCATACTGTATGGGCTAGAGCCAGAACTTCAAAAGCGTTTCGAAAATGGCAATGCCTTTGATACCATGGGAGAATTGAAGATGATTTTTGATACCCATGCTGCCGTAGAGAATTATAATGCTTCTAAAAAGTTCTTTAGCTGCGTGATGGAGGAGAACAGCTCCGTTAGTGAGCACGTACTCAAGATGTCTGGGTACGCCGATAAGCTTGTGTCCTTGGGAATAACGATTTCCATTGACTTAGGCATACATCATGTTCTCCAATCTCTGCCACCTAGCTACAAGAGCTTCGTGATGAACTATAATATGCAGGGCATGAAGAAGTCTCTTCCCGAGCTTCATTCAATGCTTAAGACTGTAGAGGTGGAGATTAGGAAAGAACATCAAGTGTTGATGATCAATAAGACCACCGGTTTCAAGAAGGACAAGAACGGTAAGCAGAAGGGAAAGAAGGAACACAAATTTTTTTCCGCACTTGAAAAGAAACCCCGAGCTGGCCCTAAGTCTAATACCGAGTGCTACTATTGCAAGGGGATTGGCCATTGGAAGCGCAACTGCCCCAAGTATTTGGCGGACAAGAAGGCTAGCAAGGCAAACAAAGGTATATGTGATATACATGTTATTGATGTGTACTTGACTAGTACTCGCAGTAACTCACTATTGCAGAAAGGGTTATAACCTCCAGAGTGTCCCGCCGCTTGTTACACTCTAAGTAAGCCAGAACTCGAATTGTTTTTCAAGTGCCTTCAAAGTGTCAAGGTTACTTCCGGCTACTCGGCAAACATACAAAGACATCTTGACATGAAGAGCCACAAATTAATCGGTATGAAGTCGCATGATTGCCATGTTATGATCACACAGATCCTTCCGGTTGCAATTAGGGGACTTATGGAGCCATGGGTTTGAAAGACAGTGTTGGACCTCTGTAACTTTTTTGGCACTATCTCTCAAAAGTCAATTAGGAAGAAGCGTTGCCAACTACTGCAAGAAGAGATCATTGTCATACAATGTGAGCTAGACATGTACTCCCCCCCCTCATTCTTCGACATCATGGTGCATCTCATGATCCATATAGTCCTAGAGATAATCGACCTAGGTCTCGTGTTCCTACACAACATGTATGCATTAGAAAGATTCAATGTGGTCATGAAGCGTTTTGTTCATAACAGATCCCATCCAGATGGAAGCATCATCCAAGGTTATATATCGGAGGAGTGCATCGAGTTCTGCACGGATTACATGAAAGTAGACAAACCTATTGGTGTACCTACTAGTCGACACCTTGGCAGGCTTGGTGGTGAGGGTCACCACCGTGGAAAGAAGGATCTACATGTGCATAGTGCTGCAATCAGTCGATCAGATGAATACGACAGAGCACACTTAGTGGTGTTGCAACACACTTCGGTGGTCCGTCCCTATGTTCGTATGCACCTGGAAATGTTGCAAAAGCAGAATCCCAAAAAGAAAAGTGTTGCGCTTATGAAAGAGCACAACACAAACTTTGCAAAGTGGATCAAAAACCATTTTGAGGAAAACCCATGTTCAAAGGATGACGAGGATGCATTAGATGTGTACTATGTGGCGCAGGGCCCCTTGGTCAATGTCGTCACACATCAAGCATATGACATTAATGGATACACATTCTATACAGAGGCACAGGACCAGAAAAGTGTATACCAGAACAGCAGTGTGATGATGAAGGCACTAACCGGCAAGAAAAAGGATACATACTCTAGAAGGATCGAAGAGATATGGGAGTTGGATTACACTATCTCTGTTATGCCCATGTTCCGGGTTAGGTGGGCGGAACAAATCAATACCGATGAAGACAATTTCACTACCATGGTCATACCGCCACTAACACCTATTGGGGAGAGAAATGTGAAAGCCATAAGCGCCAGAAAGGAAGCGTGGGTATCAGCTCAACAGGTGTCACAATGCTTCTATATAACCGACCCACAAGCGCCAAACCGTGTAGTCTTGAGAAGAGGAAAAAGGAGTATCGTTGGGTTGGATGGTGTCGTTGATGAAGAGGATTATGACCAATTCAATGATCCAGATACTGATGAAGAGGACGAAGCTACCCAAATCTCCGTACCTACCAGAAGAGATCAAACTACATTATCTATCACGCGTCCCTTCAAAAGACGCAGTCACTCCGAGAGTCTAACATATACGCGGAAGAAAATCAGGACTACCATTGAGAAGATTGTTGATGACGACAAAACCAAAACCTAATTTGTTTCGATGCAATATGTTATGAACTATCCTATATTTTCATGAATTTTAGTTCTTTCTAAGTTTTATATAGATCTTATATGCACTTTTCATCATTTTTGGTTATTTTTTCGTGTGTAATTACGAATCAGTACAGTAAAGTGAGTACTTACCTAAAAAAAGGAACACGAGCAAGTACCCTTTCCCCAACCACCGCCGTCTCGCTCCCCCGTCCCCATCACCGATTCCCAGTCTCCACCCGCTGACATCCCCTCCAACGCCGTCGGTCATGGCGGCGCCTCCCATCGAGGCAAGGACGCTGCCCTCCAGCGCCTCCGCCCTCCAACGACCCGCCACAAGGGCACCGCTGCTCTGGAGTTGCGCTGGTTCCTCCCCTACACCACCAGGCCCACCGCAGCCGATGCATCCCAGGACTCCCCGCCGACAGCTGTGAGTGTTGGTATCAGTAGAACTCTATATTTGTGTGTTTTTCTCTGCTACCCCTGATCCCCTCCTTGCTATGTTTGTCCCCATGGCCGCCTAGGGTTCCCAGCACCTCCACCACCGGCCCCTGCATCACTACGGCCGCCGCCCTACACTGCTGCATCCACCGTCGACCATCAGCACAGCCCAGCGGTGCCCTCCCTTAGTCCTAGGTATTTGATACGAGATCGATTGCTAATATATGTAACTCGGTTCAGGGGCTGCGGAACAAGCGACAACTAGCAAGGGATGAGGTCATGATGCGGGTTGGCAATGGATCAAGAGTTGATGTGATCGCCATCGGAACGCTGCCTCTCCATATGCCATCGGGATTAGTTATAAATCTGAATTATTGTTATTTGGTGCCTGCACTGAGCATGAACATTGTATCCGGATCATGTTTGATGCAAAGTGGTTATTCGTTTAAGTCTGAAAACAATGGTTGTTCGATTTATATGAATGATATCTTTTATGGTCATGCACCTGTATTGAATGGTTTATTTCTGTTGGATCTCGATAGTAGTATTACGCATATTCATAATGTTGATGCTAAAAGGATTAAACTTGATAATGATATATCTACATATATGTGTCACTGCCGTCTAGGTCATATTGGCGTTAAACGCATGAAGAAACTCCATTCTGATGGACTTTTAGAATCACTTGATTTTGAATCATTTGATACATGTGAGCCATGCCTTATGGGCAAGATGACTGGAACGCCGTTTTCCGGTTCAATGGAATGGGCAACGAATTTATTGGAAATCATACATACTGATGTGTGTGCACCGATGAGTGTGTCGGCACGAGGTGGATATCATTATTTTGTTACTTTCACAGATGATTTGAGTATATATATTTAATGAAACATAAGTCTGAAACCTTTGAAAAGTTCAAGGAATTTCAGAATGAAGTGGAAAATCATCGTAATAGAAAGATCAAATTTCTGCGGTCCGACCGTGGAGGAGAGTATCTTAGTTACGAGTTTAGCACACATATGAAAGACTGTGGAATAGTTTCACAACTCACGCCTGCCGGAACACCACAACGTAATGGTGTGTCGGAACGTCGTAATCGTACTTTATTGGAAATGGTTCGATCTATGATGTATCTGACTGACTTGCCACTGTCATTTTGGGGTAATGCACTGGAAACCACTACATTCACTTTAAATAGGGAACCATCTAAATCCTTTGAAACGACACCGTATGAATTATGGTTTGGAAACAAACCTATGCTGTCATTTCTTAAAGTTTGGGGATGCGATGTTTATGTGAAGAAACTTCAACCGAATAAACTCGAACCCAAAGCGGAAAAATGCGTCTTCATAGGATACCCTAAGGAAACGATTGGGTATACCTTCTATCACAGATCCGAGGGCAAGGTTTTTGTTGCCAAGAATGGATCCTTTCTTGAGAAGGAGTTTCTCGCAAAAGGTGTGAGTAGTCGGAAGGTAGAACTCAAAGAGGTTATTGAACCTTCTCTTCATTAATTGGCGAGTGGCGCAGCACCGAAAGTTGTTTCGGAGTTGACTTCACCTGATGAAGAGAGAGCAAATGGTAATGATCATGAAACTCTCAAAGAGGATACTGCCGAACCTCACAGGTCAAGCAGGACACGTGCAGCTCCTGAACTGTACGGCAATCCTGTTATGAATTTCATGATTGATGAAATAGATGACCGTGCGACATATGAAGAAGCGATGATGAGCCCTGATTCCAACAAATGGCTAGAATCCATGAAATTCAAGATGGAATCCATGTACGAAAACCAGGTTTGGACCTTGGTGGACTTACCTCACGGTCGAAAGGCCGTTGAGAATAAATGGATTTTCAAAAGAAAAACTGATGCTGATGGTAATGTGACCATCTATAAAGCTCGACTTGTCGCAAAGGGGTTTCGACAAATTCAAGGAGTTGACTACGATGAGACATTCTCTCCCGTAGCGATGCTAAAGTCGGTTAGGATTATGTTAGCAATTGCTGCATATTTCGATTATGAAATATGGTAGATGGATGTCAAAACTGCGTTCCTCAATGGTAATATTGAAGAAGAGTTGTATATGATACAACCTAAGGGTTTTGTCGATCCCAAGGATGCTGATAAGGTATGCAAACTTCAGCGATCCATCTATGGACTGAAGCAAGCATCCCGGAGTTGGAATATCCGCTTTGATGAGGTGATCAAAGAGTTTGGATTTGTCCAAACTTATGGAGAGGCTTGTATTTACAAGAAAGTGAGTGGGAGCAATGTGGCATTTCTAATATTATATGTGGATGACATATTATTGATTGGAAATGATATAGATCTTTTAAACAGTGTTAAAAGTTATCTAAATAGCAAATTTTCGATGAAAGACCTTGGTGAAGCTTCATATATATTAGGCATTAAAATCTATAGAGATAGATCAAGGTGCCTAATTGGGCTATCACAGAGTACATACCTTGATAAGATATTAAAGAAGTTTAATATGGACGGAAGTAAGAAGGGGTTCTTACCTATGTTGCAAGGCAAGACATTGAGTAAGACTCAAAGTCCGGCTACGGTGGAAGAAAGAGAGATAATGGATAAGATCCCCTATGCCTCAGCCATAGGCTCTATAATGTACGCCATGCTATGTACAAGACTGGATGTGGAACATGCTATTAGTTTGACTAGTAGTTACCAATCTGATCCAGGTTCGGAACACTAGATAGCGGTCAAGAATATCCTTAAGTACTTAAGAAGAACTAAGGATATGTTTCTTGTATACGGAGGTGAAGAAGAGCTAGTCGCTAAGTGTTATATCAATGCTAACTTTGACAGCGATCCGGATGACTCTAAGTCTCAATCTGGATACGTATTTCTCTTGAACGGAGTAGCAATTAGTTGGAGGAGTTCCAAACAACCTGTGGTGGTTGGATCAAGGACGGAGGCGGAATATGTTGCTGCTTTAGAAGCGGTATAGGAAGCGGTTTGGATGAAGGAGTTCATAACGGAACTAGGTGTGGTTCCTAGTGCATTGGACCCAGTGGTGATCTATTGTGACAACAATGGAGACATAGCCAACACCAAGGAAACAAGGTCTCACGAGAATTCCAAGCATATTAAGCGCCGGTTTCACTCCATCCACGAGCATGTCAAGGGTGGAGACATAAAGATTTGTGAAGTGCACACGGACCTGAATCTAGCAGATCTGTTGACTAAAGTTCTCCCTAGGGCAAAACATGAGCAACACCAGAACTCCATGGGTGTTAGATTTATCACTATGTAAACTAGATTATTGTCTCTAGTGCAAGTGGGAGACTGAAGGAAATATGCCCTGAGAGGCAATAATAAAGTTGTTATTATGTATTCCTTGTATATGATAGATGTTTATTTTCCATGCTATAATTGTATTGATAGGAAACGTCAATACATGTGTGTTTAATAAACAAAAAGGGTTCCTAGTTATGCCTCTCTTATAGACTAGCTTGTTGATTAACAAGATGATCAAGGTTTCCTGATCATGGACATTGGATGTTGTTAATAACAAGGTCACAGCATTTGTGAACTGATGTGATGAACATTCATCCAAAGTATAGCATTACGGTCAAGTCATTATTTTTATATTGCTATAACATCATACGAAGTAATCTTTATCCTTAGACCATGAGATCATGTTAATTGCTAACACCGGAAGAGTATCTTGATAACATCAAACGTCACACCGTAACAGGGTGACTATAAAGGTGGGTTCAGTGCTACGAAGGTGTTATGTTGAGGCTCATGGATCAAGAGTAGAATTTGTCAATCCCGATGACGGATAGATATACTCTGGGCCCTCTTAGTGATATCACATTAAGATAGCTTGCAAGCAAGTGATGTGATCACTAGAATGTTATATCACGGGAACGAGAAAAGAGTGCATGTCGGTAACGAGATCAAACTAGGTATTTGGATACCGATGATCAAATCTCGGACATGTATTATATCATGAGACAAAGGGATTAAGTTACTAGCGTTAAAGGTTCTCACGATCACATAAGTCATCGTTGAATGTGTAGGAGTCAGTATGGATCTCTAGGTCCTGCTTCTGATTATTGATCTGAGAGGAGTCTCAATCATGTCCGCATTATTCGCGAACCGTAGGGTGACACACTTAAGGGTTGTCGGACACCATTTAGGAGCACATATGTTTCAGACAAAAGGTTTGCAAAGCGCATGAAATGTTTCAATAGAAACAGGAATTGTTTTGATAGAAACCGGAATTGTTTCGGGTGAAATTGCAGAAAGTGGTTCTGCATGTGATATTGAAATGTTGCAAGGGGTTTTATGTGAATGTTTGTTAATAAAAGTAATTAACAAAATTCTGAATAAAATAAATAAAAGAGTTTTATTAAATGAGAGTTGCATTAAATTTGGTGGAAATTTAATGCATGTGAGTGGAACTTTGGGTGGAGCTTGAATTGATGTGAGTGGAGCTTCCACCACATGAATGAGGAAGAGGAGGGGGCTCCCTCCTTGGTCGCCAGCCATGGTAGGGGAGGAGTCCCCCCTCTCCTATAAAAGTCCCCCCTCTCCTCCCTCACAAAGCACACCTCCTCGTGAAGGATCTCTCTCCCCCTCTAGATATTTCCCCATGGTCTCGGATTACCTAGATACATGTTCCCGGTGGCCTTGCGTCTAGAAGGAGTTGCTGCTTCCGCTGATTCACTGGAGTGAGGAGGTGGAGGTTGTCTGGTGGCTTGAACGTGTGTGCGAGGACGGATGCGCCGCTGATTTGCGGCGCTCGGACTTCCACACGGTCTTGAGATCGGCAAGCGTACGACTACATCAACCACAAGTTCCTACTCGTTAGCAAAACTCGTTGTCTTCGAGGGTAAGTTCTCCATGGATGTATGTCCACCCGTTGCACTGTATCTAGTAGATAGATCTTGGCATATAGTTCTCATCGTAGGAATTTTTTTGTTTTCTATGCTGTGGACCCAACAGTTCGCTACTGTCGTAGTTCTGTAATATGGAGCTACCTTATTATGATTTCTAGGCCTTTGTTAGCAGAACTATAATTGGAAAGTATTCCGTATATTAGTATATACGGAGTATATGTGTGTTTGTGTGTGTTTCTAGTCTGAAATCCGATCTTACCATTTTATCGGTTCCTAAACTATTTTTGAGGCCCCAGCGTTGGTGCCCTATGCTATAATTACTACCGTCTTGTTCACTGCTCCGTGAGACGAATCAGCAGAAGGATAATAAGCTGGGACCAATTTGATTCGAAGAGGAGCGATTTTCTCTGTCCTTGGAGAGGAACCCGGGAGAACTAGTACTGGTACCAAGGGAAGGAGGAGGTTGGCTTTGTCAATTATCTCGCCCACTTGATGTGGGACCTGCTTTAACTCACCCCGACATGGGTCCCACTTGAAACAGCTGTAGGCCACCACGTGATAGCTGGGATCAAAAATTCGGGATTCTCTCCCGGCAAAATGTTCTCGCCGCTGCCACTTAAAAATACTTACTATAGAAAAAAGTGTACTGCCCAGCCCTACTACTACTAGTACTACTACTCCCCTTCCCATGCCTTTCTACTGACGACAAGACAAGAAACCATCACTAGCTAGCTCACATCCAGCAAGCAACTGTTGGAACTGGTGCAACCTCTGATTGGGGAGTTCTTCTTGAAATAGGTGGGTGTATTTGCTCACCTCGAAATCCGGCTTTGCTTAATTTGCTTCCGATTTGGCCATTGGGGTACTACTAGTACTAGGAGTAGTAGTATTTGGTATGCTTTGATTGTGGAGTTCTTGCTTATTGCTCACCTCGGAATAACCTAATCAGGATATTTTTGTTGGAAATATGCCCTAGAGACAAATAGTTATAAGGACTATTATCATATTTCATATAGTTTATGATTAAGTTTTATATCATGCTATAACTGTATTGAGTGGAAACATCAATACACGTGTGATATACAAACAACCAGCGGTTCCCAGTAAAACTCTAGTGACTGGTCCATTGGTAAACATATGATCATGTTTCTTGATCATGTGGCATTTATGCCAGTTGGAAATGGAGTCAACTCATTATGAGAATAAGAAGATGAACCAATACCCAACCTAAACATCGTGACCCGATCATGTCACGAAGTTCAAGTTACGATGATTAGACAAGAATCCACGTAGACTATGCCTTAGACCGTGAGGCTATATCAATCACTGTATCCCGAGAGTTCTTAGATAGCATCAAGCGCCACTTGGTAATAAAGTGGTTATAAAGGTGTGTTCAGGTGATGGCCCAAAATATATCAGCTCGTTGGGGAACTCCAAGAGGAAGGTATGATGAGCACAGCAGCAAGTTTTCCCTTAGTATGAAACCAAGGTTATTAATCTAGTAGGAGCAAGGAAACACCGCAAAGCTGTTGCCAGCTGAACGTTGGCAGGGCGCACTACTGGTGCCAGCAGCAACATGGAGACCTGCACAACACAACCACAGAACTATGTCCTCAAATTGCGATGAGGTTGTCGATCTCACCGGTTTTGCCGAAAACAAAGGATTAAACGTATCAAGTGGAAGGAAGTAATACTTTGCAGAAAGTAAACACAAAGCAGTAAACAGTTTGATTGTAGATTGAACGTAAAAGAAAGGACCAGGGTCCATAGTTCACTAGAGGTGGTTCTCCTTAAGATAGATAACATGATGGGTAAACAAATTATAGCGGGGCAATTTACAAACATCGAGAAAGCATACAAGCATATACTACTCATCTTGACTCCTTTGAGATTCGATTGGGCATTACAACAGTATACATAGACCGCCATCCAACTGCATCTATGACTAATAATCCACCTTCAGGTTGTCATCCGAACCCCCTCTAGTATTAAGTTGCAAGCAACAAATTATTTCATTACGAATTGCGTGTAAAGTAAACAATACGATTGTTCTATGAATAGGGGATTGTTGTTTTCTCCCTAGTAGCAATAGCACATCTAGTACCTTAGAAATTTATTTTACTTCCCCAGATTACAAGAGGCATGAACCCACTATTGAGCATAAATACTAACTCTTGGAGTTGCTAGCATCTACTTGGCAAAGATAGCTACTAACAATGGAAAGCATGCAAGATCACAAATAACAAAGACATGATAGAATCAATAATCAATCTGAAATAGCATCTCAATATCCATCGGATCCCCGCAAACAAAACATGCAGAATTACAAATAGATGATCTTGATCATGAACGGAGCTCACAAGATCTAGACATGATAGCACAAAGGAGGAGAACCAGCCATCTAGCTACTACATGGACCTGTAGTCCAGAGATGAACTACTCACGCATCACACCGGAGGCTTGCATGGTGATGAAGAAGGCCTCCAGGGTGAATTCCCCTCTCTGGCAGGGTGCCGGGAAGAGCTTCAGATCCCTCCCGATCTAGGGATGGAGACGACAGCGGCTACAGACTCTTTCGTGGATTTTTGATCGGGTACTTAGGGTTTCCGTATCAGAGGCAATATATAGGCGGAAAGAGAGGCCGAGGGGGTGCCTAGGCTGGCCACACCGCCCCCTGGCGCGGGCCAAGCCTGGCCGCGTGGCCAGGTGGTGTGGCCACCATCTGGCCCTTCTCCGTCTCGTATTCTGGCTCCAGATGTCCTCCGATAAAATAATGACTTTGGCTTTTGTCCCGTCTAATTCCGAGAATATTCATTTTCTGACTTCCTGAAACCAAAAACAGCACAAAACAGGCAGCTGGCACTGTGGCTCTTGTTAATAGGTTAGTCCAAGAAATCATATGAAAAGTACTCCAAAGTGTGGACAAAACACAAGAAAGTAGATAAAACCAAGCATGGAACATAAAAAATTATAGATACATTTGCAATGTATCAACATCCCCAAGCTTAACTCCTGTTCGTCCTCGAGTAGGTAAGTGATAAAAAGAAAGAATAATTTTTGAGGTGACATGCACCATCACAAACTTGATCAAAGTATTTGTAAAACATTCAAAGCTAGTATCATAGTACTTTAATCATAACATGAAAGACAAAGTTCTAGCAATAATACAAAGAATCTATGTTGCAACATGAAAAGGCACAAACAAAAGATTCATGAATAACAATGCTTTGCAAGACGTTGGTTTGTTTCACATAAAGAAAACATAGCATAGTGGTATTCAGCTTGTCCCTCATAGAGTAGAAAACATAAATGCATAGAACACTTTCAAATTTTATCAGAGTGACTAGATACAAATAGTTTAAAACAAGCAATATCAAGTTATGCATCAATCAACTAGTCTTGGGACAATGCACATAGAACTAAGAATGGCCACTATGCTCTCAAAGCAGGTGCATAAAGGTAGAAGGTGGAGACTCAATATAATGGTGGAAGAAAGGCCTTCATAGAAGGAAGCAGAGATTCAAGTTTCACAAAGAGCTTCCAAAAATTATGGTACTTATAGCTTTGAGCTCTCGTTGCCCCTATCATAGGCATCTTGAAGTGATTAAGGTTAAAGTGAACAAACTATGGTGTACATGCTTGACAAAGTATAAGTTAGAAATCTCATGTCCCTTGAATACGAGGGTCGCTCCTCATGCTACTCAAGTTTAGTCTTCGGTACGTTCTTGTCATCATAAGTACATGTGTATCATAGAGAACCGCCAACGGCGTACCCCTTGCCCGATGATATGGAAGAATCCCGATATCAAAATGACAAGGCAAGTAGATAACGAGCATCTCAGCAATCTTCTTATTTACCATGGGAATATGGTGCTTTTTTCTCTCTTTCCTCTTTTCATAATCTGTTTTTTTCTCTTTTTTTCTCAATATAGGACTCTTTTTTTATAAGAAGAATACTTCATAGACAGCTCATTATGATTACGCTGCAGGTTTCCACCATGTCAGCATGGATTAGACCAGCGGCCCAGGCGTTTCTCTAACACATATACATAACTCCATGCACTTATAAGCTCCCCTTTCATTTCACACCGACGACATCCATAGACAAAAGAGCATGATATCAACTTGGTACAAAGTACCAGTGCAATGTTGAAAGCGTTCCCCATGACAACATGGTTCTGCTAATCCCCAACAAATAAGTGCAAGCATATACAACATAGACGACACAGTGGTTCAAGTTTATTAAGGGCAAGAAAAGTAAAGTGTGCCATCAAGTTCTTGAGAGCTTTAATCACTAGTTTTCTCATAACAATTTTAATTTGGAAGGTAAACAAAAACATGAATATACTTGGAATAGCATATGCTAGTAGGTAGGTATGGTGGAATCTTTGGAATAACTTGGTTTAGGGAGTTGGATGCATGAGTGGAACTCATATTTGGTTGTGGAGGCTAGCAAAAGACTGGGAGCGACAAACTAAGAGAGCAATAATGGCTATAATCATGCAGAGCGACAAAACATCATTGATCAAAGCATAAAGTGATACTACAAGTTGAAAACTAAAGGATCATAAAGGGTATGGTGACTTTGGATAGTAATAACATGGTATGAACATGCGCCAAGTCAACCCAAATAAAGCATCAAAGGAGAATACCACAATACTATGCTTTAATATGCTAAAACAACACATGATTCATCCAAGGCACATTAAGCAATCTCAATTGTCTATAACAAGTCATGCTACAGAAAAGAATACTAAGCATAAATACAAAACAATATCAAGCATGGCATGACAAAGCATAGGCCACAATTAAAAACAAGCTCTCTTTACCACTTAAGCATGAACTTTTCCTACTCTTTTCCAATCCAAACCAAACTATTTGAAAACCAATGCATGAAAGAGGATGTCCAACCAATTTATTCAGCAAACTAAGAAAACCAAGCAAACAAAAAATCAAAAGAAAAACGAAAAAGAAGACGCTCCAAGAACAACACAACTATGCATGAAGCAATAAAAATGAAGTGTTTGGAAGAAACCTGGGATTTTTATTGATGAAGAAGGGGATGCCTTGGGCATCCCCAAGCTTTGACACTTGTACTTCTTGAATATTTCTTGGGGTGACACGCATGGCATCCCCAAGCTTGAGCTTTCGTCCATCCTTCATCTCATTACTCATTCCTTCCATACACCTGAAATTTTTCCTTCATACAAAACTTCACACAATCTTTATTAGCAACATTAGTGCACTCAAGATAATAGGTATTTTAGGTTCAGTTACAACACCAATAAAACTTCCTTTAAAACACTAGCTACTGTAGCACTTCCCTCAAAAAGCTCAATTCCCTAAAAGAACTCAAAAAGGAACCAACAAGAAGCAAATGCAGAAAATGACAGAAATCTGTCAAAACAGACCAGCAGGTAAAGACGAATTTTTTCGAAGACCTTCTGTTGCTCAAATCAAAAAGTGTTGAACTAACGAAAGTTATATAACACCTAGGTCAGAAGCACAAAAATTCACGCCTCAAAAGGACGTACAGAGATTTTACAAGAATTTTTACGGTGAAGCATAGAAATCTGTTTCGGGACAGCAACTTTCCCAATGATTACTTCTCTCTATTTAGAGGTTACTCTTGGCACAAATAGCAAATAAAAAGGATAAGGAGCGGTTATTACTGAGGTAATAACTTCCAATACTCATCTAAAACTTTTGGGTTGTCTCCCAATAAGTACTTTTATTTAATGCTTTTAAGTTAGGCATAAGAAGCAAGAAAAAGAATTCAGTGTTCTCAAATGAAGAAGCATTAAGAGAAAAAAAAAATTTCATAGGAGAGGCAAAAGAAATCTTCTCTCTCTTCTTAGGGAAGTGTTCATTACCTTTCTTGAGTGGGAGTTGATATTTAATGTTGACTTCCTTCATATCAATGATGGCGCCAACAGTTCTAAGAAAAGGTCTTCCCAAAGTAATAGGACAAGAAGCATTGCATTCAACATCCAAAACATAGAAATCAACGGGGACATAGGCATTGTTAACCGTAATAAGGACATCATTAATACTCCCCATGAGTTTCTTTTTAGCATTGTCATCAAGTGGGACATTCAAATAACAATCTTCAAGTGGAGGCAAATCAAGCATATCATAAATCTTTCTAGGCATAATAGAAACACTACTATCAAGATCACATAAAGCTTTGAAATAAAAATCATTCACTTTCATATTAATGATGGGTTCCCAACCATCTTCTTGTTTTATAGGAATAGAAGCTTTATGTTTCATCTTTTCTTCTTTTATCTTTATGAGAGCATCAGTAATGTATTTTGTAAAGGCCATGTTCATAGCACTAGCATTAGGACTTTTAGCAAGCTTTTGTAGGAACTTAATAACTTCAGAGATATTGCAACCATCAAAATCAAAATCATAATTATCATCTAAAGTAGTAGAGCTATTACTAGCCTCAACACTAGTGGTAGTGATAGTAGAAACACTAATGTTTCTAGAAATTTCATCTTCTCTTTCCCACTTAGCATGTAATTCAGTTAATAGTCTAACATTTTCATCAATTCTTACTTGTATGGCATTAGTAGCTGCAAAGAGATTATCATTAGTTTCAGGTTTAGCAGCCATTTTATTAATCAATGAAGATTGAGCTTCAGACAAAGATGATATATTCCTTTCAGCATTAGAAAGTTTCAATTGTAAACTAGGAATTTCCCTATATATACTCTCAAGTTGATGGCTAATATTCTTCAAAATGGTAGATTGTTCCTCCATAGAATTAGTGAATAGTTGATTTTGTTTATATTGCATTTGCATGAAGTTCTTAGCGGCTCTTTCAACTTCTAAAATTATTCCTTCACTAGGTAATCCAGGTTTCCCATTATAACCATAAGTATTACTAGGAGGGTAAGGCCTATAATTTTTATTACCATAAGCATTGTTGCCAAAATTGTTATTTCTTATAAAGTTCACATCAACTTGCTCTTATTGAGCAACCAAAGAGGCTAAAGGAACGTTATTTGGATCAATATGGGCTTTCCCATTAACAAGCATAGACATAATAATATCAATCTTATCACTCACAGAAGAGGTTTCTTCAACAGAATTTACCTTCGTACCTTGTGGAGCTCTCTCAGTATGCCATTCAGAATAGTTAACCATCATATTATCCAGAAGCTTTGTTGCAGTACCCAAAGTAATGGTCATAAAGGTACCTCCAGCAGCAGAATCCAATAGATTTCTTGAAGAATAGTTCAATCATGCATAAAAAGTTTGGATGATCATCCAAGCAGTCAGTCCATGAGTGGGACATTTTTTTACCAAAGATTTCATTATTTCCCAAGCTTGAGCAACATGTTCATTATCATATTGTTTAAACTTCATTATTTCACTTCTCATAGATATAATCTTAGCAGGAGGATAGTATTTTCCAATAAAAGCATCTTTTCATTTAGTCCAAGAATCAATACTATTCCTAGTAAAGGAATTCAACCATTCTTTAGCTTTTCCTCTCAAAGAGAAAGGAAACAATTTAAGCTTAATAATATCTCCATCTATATCCCTATGCTTTTGCATCTCACAAAGTTCAACAAAGTTATTTAGATGGGCAGCAGCATCTTCATTACCAATACTAGAAAATTGTTCTCTCACAACAAGATTGAGTAAAGCAGGATTAATCTCAAAGAAAGTAGCTTCAGGAACATGTGGAGCAATAGGTGTGCTCATGAAATCATTATTGTTGGTGCTAGTTAAGTCACACAACTTAGTATTTTCCAGAGTAGTCATTTTTTTGTGTTTTTTATAAAGAGAGCAAACTAGTAAAACTAATTTTTGTGTGTTTTTGATAAAGAAACAAGCAAACAAAACAAAAGTAAACTAAGCAAAACATAAATAACAAAGTAAAAAGATTGGTTATGAGGGACTCCCCTTGTGAAGATGTCCTTGACTCCCGGCAACGACGCTAGAAAAAGAGCTTGATGGCCCAGCTCGTTGGGGAACCCTAAGAGGAAGGTATGATGAGCACAGCAGCAAGTTTTCCCTCAGTACGAAACCAAGGTTATCAATCTAGTAGGAGCAAGGAAACACCCCAAAGGTGTTGCTAGCTGAACGTTGGCAGGGCGCACTACCGGTGCCAGCAGCAACGAGGAGACCTGCACAACACAACCATAGAACTCTGTCCCCAACTTGAGATGAGGTTGTCAATCTCACCGGTTTTGCTGAAAACAAAGGATTAAACATATCGAGTGGAAGGAAGTAATAGTTTGCAGAAAGTAAACACAAAGCAGTAAACAGTTTGATTGTAGATTGAATGTCAAAGAAAGGACAGGGGTCCATAGTTCACTAGAGGTGGCTCTCCTTAAGATGGATAACATGCTGGTGAACAAATTACAGCGGGGCAATTGACAAACATCGAGAAAGCATACGAGCATATACTACTCATCTTGACTCCTTTGAGATTCGATTGGGCATTACAACACTATACATAGACCGTCATCCAACTGCATCTATGACTAATAATCCACCTTCAGGTTATCATCCGAACCCCCTCCAGTATTAAGTTGTAAGCAACAGATTATTGCATTACGAATTGCGTGTAAAGTAACAATACGATTGTTCTATGAACAAAGGATTGTTGTTTTCTCCCTAGTAGCAACAACACATCTAGTACCTTAGAGATATATGTTACTTCCCTAGATTACCAGAGGCATGAACCCACTATCAAGCATAAATACTAACTCTTGGAGTTACTAGCATCTACTTGGCCAAGATAGCTACTAACAACAGAAAGCATGCAAGATCACAAATAACAAAGACATGATATAATCAATAATCAATCTGAATTGGCATCTCAATATCCATCGGATCCCTGCAAACACAACATGCAGAATTACAAATAGATGATCTTGATCATGAACAGAGCTCACAAGATCTAGACATGATAGCACAATGGAGGAGAACCAGCCATCTAGCTACTACATGGACCCGTAGTCCAGAGATGAACTACTCACGGATCACACCGGAGGCTTGCATGGTGATGAAGAAGGCCTCCAAGGTGAATTCCCCTCTTCGGCAGGGTGCCAGGAAGAGCTTCAGATCCCTCCTGATCTAGGGATGGAGATGACGGCGGCTATAGACACTTTCATGGATTTTTGATCAAGTACTTAGAGTTTCCATATCAGAGGCAATATATAGGCTGAACGAGAGGCCGAGGGAGAGCCTAGGCTGGCCACACCACCCCCTGGCGCAGGCCAAGCCTGGCCACGCGGCCAGGTGGTGTGGCCGCCCTCTGGCCCTTCACCGTCTCATATTCTGGCTCCAGATGTCCCCCGGTAAAATAATGACTTTGGCTTTTGTCCCGTGCAATTCCGAGAATATTAATTTTCTGACTTCCTGAAACCAAAAACAGCAGAAAACAGGCAGCTGGCACTGTCGCTCTTGTTAATAGGTTAGTCCAAGAAATCATATGAAAAGTACTCCAAAGAGTGGACAAAACACAAGAAAGTAGATAAAACCAAGCATGGAACATCAAAAATTATAGATATATTTGCAATGTAGCATCAGGTACTCTGAGGAAACCGTATAGGAAATATATGTCAAGAGCGGGATTTGTCCGTCCATGTGACAGGAAGATACTCAAGGGCCCACCCGGAGAGGTTATATCCAATAGCTGCGCAGTGTGTGATTTGATCACAGGGATATCACTTGTCGAAACGAGTCAAGTAGCATTGTTCGGTAACGAGATTGAACACGACATGGTGATATCATTGATCAGATCTCGGGCAATGCAAGTATCGAGAGACAAAGGGAATAAGACACGACTATCCCGGTTCAAACGACGAAAGATCTTCATGGAACGCACATGGGTCACATGGCCATCCAGGTCCCTCTGCCGATCATTGGTGCGGGAGTGTCCCAACCATGTCTGGAGTGTTCCCGAACCGTGGGGTATCATGCTTAAGGGCTTGATGGCGCTTAGAGAGTGTTTATAGGATCGGCAGAATCGCTGAAGAATTGTAGAGAGAAAACCGGAAGGGTTTCGGTTAGTCCGGAGGATGTCCGGAGTGGAGGTGGAAGGTGTTCCAAAGCCACGGAGATTGAATAATATATGAATGAATGTTAAATATTGATTTAATCATTTATTCATAATTATTTAATAAATAGAAAATAAATTTAAAAGGTCAAAAGGCTTAATGGGCCAGTTCCCGGAGGGGAAAGGGCCCAAGAGGGGGCCGCACCCCTAGCAGGAGCCAAGGGGGTTGGCCGGTGGCCCTAATGGGTCTTCCCCACGTGGGGCCAATGGGTGGGGGCTGGCCGGCGCGCTTCCCCACCTCTCCCTCTCCTTTAGTCCCACCCGGGACTTTGAGGGAGGTAATACCTCCTTTTCCCCTATATATAGTGGGGGTATTTGGCCAGATAAATACATACAATAATCAATAAAGGTCTTCTCACTTTTGGGAGGACCTCCAATTGATATTCTCTCTCTCTCTCTCATGACCGTGATCCCAAGTTCGGACTGCGCGAATGAGAGACATCTTCACCACGGAGCGCCGTCGCGATGCGTGATTCGGATCCAGTAGCTCTACTTCCGCAACTACTGCTGGATCGGGGAAGCGGGAGTCATCGTCAGGCACCGGACATGTGTAACTCCCCGCGAGGTGTTAAACTTGAGGCACTCGTTGGAGCCATTGGAGCGCAAGGACTTCATCACGACCTTGAGGTCGGCTTCGGCTCGTCTACATCAACCACGCTCTCCTGAGCGTTGACAACGCTTTTGGGCCTTCAAGGGTAAGTTCGCGAAAAGCCCCTCCTGTTACTGTATTACTAATAGATAGGTCCTGGCAGCATCAGGGGTTCAGGGGCGTAGGGTAAAAAATTATTGTTTTCATGCGTAGGGTAAAAAACTACAGTGGTATCAAAGCTAGATCTATGCGTAGTAATGCTAGTACAGGTTGAACACACGAGATGTAGCGTGTGGGCGTTGATCTTTTAGTTGTTACCCTCCTATGTATACTTGAGTATACCGCAGTAATGCTTGATGAAGCGGCCCCCAACCGACTTTACGCGTTCATTCGAGACTGGTCCACGCTTCACATATGGCTAGTACCGTATAAAGTGGCTTAGGAGGGTATCTGTCTCTCTTGCATTAGTTTGTATGCCATTTGCAACGGAGGGCCCTGAAAGGGGTGTAGTAGAGACAACTACTTGATCAGCGTTGTGCTGAAATTTTGTAGGTAAGAACGGTTCTTGTGCGAAAGCCCAATCAGCCAAGTAAAACATGCAAAGATAAAGTAGAGGCGTCTAACTTTGTTTTGCAGGGGGGCGTTGCTTTGTGATATGGTTGTGGCAAAGGTAAAGTGATTACCTTATGTTATGTAGTAGTATATAGTCACGGAGGTGACGGACTACCACGCCGTAAAGACACCGGTACCCTGGTGTCTACGACGTCGGAACTCTGGCGCCGGAATCCGGTGACAACGGATGGAGATCACGATGTGAAGGACCATATCACATCACATTTACATTCAATGTTATTGTTTGTATATCTTATTGTGTGCTAGTATTAGAAACTCGACGGTAGCCTAGTAAGATGATCCCTATTAAAGTTTCCAACGATTGTGTTCCCCCTTAGTGTGCACCACCAAAAAAGTTCTTCAGTATGAGGCGATCTATGGTACAGGCATGGGTGTCAGACATATCTATGTTCACATACAGTGGGTTTAAGCCATGTTGCACAACGAATACACAAAGGTTGAGTTGGCGAGCCTAGCACGCCATAGAAGCATGGCCTCGAAACACGGATGGTCGAAATATTGAGCACGAGTCGCATGAATGATGTCACCAATGTTTAGCGTCCACCGTTGAACCCACATTGATGGCCGTGACGATCGGGGGAGATGTGGCTGATAGGGGTCATGTTATCACTAGGAACCCTTATGGGGATAGGTGTTTCTGAGTGGAGTTATTATTAACTCATTTAATTATAAACTTAGTCTAAATTCCTCTTTGCAATTATAAATGTAGAAAATGGTTCTCCCCGAGATTACCTTCCATATTGACAATTGGTTAAAAGGAGAAAAGCTCAAGTTAGATGGATCCAACTTTTCTACATGGGTCATGCGCCTTCTTGATCTCCTTGGTGAGAACAAAGTGGTTGACTACATGATCTACGAGATGTACTTGGAGCCACCTTATTCTCATGAGACCCAGTAGCAGCGGGATCTCCGCTGCTGTTGTTGTGTAATGGCCACATTCATATCAGTAACGATGTACCTCAGAATGGAAGATGGGATATTGCCGATGGTGGGAAGTCTTAATCCCCGAATGGTCATGGCACATCTGAGATCGCATTTTGTGGAACAAGTGCACATATGGGAGTATGAGCTGATGGGGGACTTCCTCTCCATAAAGATGGAGGAAGGCTCCTCACTGGACGATCAATTGTTGAGCATATATGATGAATACATGAGTCTGGCATACTTCCTGGACAACTGGTTCGCAAGCTCTTTTGCAATAGGAGTTGTGCTGCGGTCGCTACCAACAAGCTTCCAAGCACAAGTCAGGACTTGCATTATGAGAGGCGACACGGAAACACAGGATTTCCACGAGTTCATATCACATTTCAGAGATGTGGTGGTTGAACCCGTTGTCTCTGAGGTCATCAATGACAAAGGTATATATTTGATATACAATTTTATAAATGTTATAATCTTGCAAACACATTTGAAGTGTTAAGTATATTTGATACTTGTTCTATTTTGCTGAAAACAAGTCCTTCTGCATGAGAGGTGCTTGCTGGAGAGGAGGTGACGTTGCGTGTTGATGGCGAGCATCATGATGGCCGACGACACTCTCCCTCGACATTTATCACTTAGTTTATGTTTTGGATAGTTATTGTAATCAAAAGATTTTGAACTTCTTTAGTGTGTCTCACACTTGGTGAGATGGTTATTCATATGAGTTTGTAACAAACGGTTGTTCCACTTTTATGAAGGATTTCTACTCATGTTCATATCTTCTTTCATTATATGTGAATTATCCTTGTTGTTTGAAACTAATTGATAATGCATGAACATTTGTAAATTATTGAAATGCCTTAAAATACCCAATTTAATGATATATTCATTAATGAAAAAACCATTGTTTAAATTCAAAGTTATGTTGATAATATGTGAAAGACATTCGATTTCTTGTCACATATAAATCATGCCTAAGTTCGGCAAAATAACTTGAACACCGTGTGTTACTTGAATACAAAGTGTTTAATGAATTGTTACAAGTAAATACATATTCGATGTATTGTGTTTTAACAAAAATGGTAATTATCATTATATGATTGTTTAAATGTGTAAAGAAGTTTTCCAAAAGAAACATGAATATGAAATTATTTGATATGATCAAAGTGTTTCATCAACAAAGGGTATTATATATAAAAGAGAATCTAATTACTATGATTTGATCAATAGTAATGAAATTCGACGTTATAAAGAATGGCATAAAAGTAATTGTGAAATGCAAAGCGTTTTGAAATGTCAAAATGCAAAGCATCACAATGTGATATGAGATATCAAAGTGCGTAAATAGATCGCACCAAATAAATCGTTGTAGTGTAGATGTAGAGACCATTAGTTAAGAAATAGTTAGCACTCAATTAGAATATATAGTGAATCATTTGAATTCGTGAAAGCGGCTCCATATCTAGTATGGATCATCGTAAAAGTTTTGGGGTTATTCGATATAACCAAAACAATAGCGAATAAGTCCTTGTAGAGTATTCATTGGAAACTTTGAATGCGAAATCCATAGATGAAACCGAAAGAGAAGCAAAACTAGTATTGCTTGGACTTTGGTGCATTATTGAGAAAGCTCACTTTAAGTGATATTTCTCGATTATGAAGCAAATGGAAGATAGTGAAAAACACGATGAGGATTCATATCCCTACATCAGAGTGTTGAGAAACGCAACGGAAAACGTTCCTGAATGATTCTCTTCACAAAAGGAAAGAATCAATGATAATGATCATTGTGTTTTTCCCACTAGTGTTTTCACTACATGAAGTAGGCTTCAAAATATAATCCATATCTTGTATGGAGACATTTGTGAATCATTTGTCATGATTCTTAGAATATGACATACCTACGAACTACTATGGAAATAATGGTAAACTAGAAATATGAGAAATCCTAAAAGCAAAATTCACTTGAGATTAGAAAGCAATTCTTTCCTGAATCTCACAAGTAAAATGGGTTACTTGAATTTTCCCAAATGACTACAAAGCCATAGTGGAAAAGGGGGTGAATTACAAAGGCACAATTTGTCAAGTATTGGACGAATTCAAATGAATTTGATTCATGTGTGCTTAATATCCAATGGATTTAAAACTAGTAAAAATACTAGTATCTCATAGTAAAACTCCAAGTTTGATATTTGATCAAAGGATTTTTAAATTATTCAAAATAGTGAGTGGATATGCAATTTGCATGAAATTGAGTGGGACCTATAAAAGTCTTCCTAAAACAATATGTGAATGACATATTTTTGAGTGGGAGTAATATAAGTCTCAAATTCAAATATGTAGGAACATATTTTGAGTAAGAGTACTGACTCATACCCAAATATGGTAGGAACATATTTTGAGTGGGAGCTTATAGAGTAATTCTTAAGTGTGTTAAGAATAAAAGCGCAAGTACTTATAAATAATGATTTATGAGGTGTAGAAGTTGATAATTGAAGGGAATATGCCCGAGAGGCAATAATAAAGTGGTTATTATGTTATTCCATGTTTATGATAAATGTTTATTTTGCATGCTATAATTGTATTAATTGGAAACGTTAATACATGTGTGTTTAATAAACAAAATATAAAGTTCCTAGTAATGTCTCTCATATAAACTAGCTCGTTGATTAACAAGATGATCAAGGTTTCCTGATCATGGACATTGGATGTTGTTAAAAACGAGGTCACAACATTAGTTGAATGATGTGATGAACATTCATCCGAAGTATAGCATTACGATCAAATTCATTATGTTTATATTGCTATAACACCATACGAAGTAATCTTTATCCTTAGACCATGAGATAATGTTAATTGCTAACACCAGAAGAGTATCTTGATAACATCAAACGTCACACCGTAACAGGGTGACTATAAAGGTGGGTTCAGTGCTATGAAGGTGTTATGTTGAGGCTCATGGATCAAGAGTGGGATTTATCCATCCTGATGACGGATAGATATACTCTGGGCCCTCTCGGTGATATCACATTGAAATAGCTCGCAAGCAAGTGATGTGATCACTAGAATGTTATATCACGGGAACGAGAAGAGAGTACATGTCGGTAACGATATCAAACTAGGTATGGAGATACCGATGATCGAATCTCGGACATGTAATATATCATGAGATAAAGGGATTTAGTTACTAGCGTTGAAGGTTCTCACGATCACAGAAGTCATCGTTGAATGTGTAGGAGTTAGTATGGATCTCCAGGTCCCGCTTCTGATTATTGATCTGAGAGGGGTCTCGATCATGTCTGCACTATTCACAAACCGTAGGGTGACACACTTAAGGGATACCGACACCATTTGGAGCAAATATGTTTCAGATAAAGAATTAAGAAAGCGCTGGAATTATTTCAATAGACACCGAAACTGTTTCGGGTGAAATTGCTGAAATTGGTTCTGCATGTAATATTGAAATGTTGCAGGGGGTTTTATGTGAATGTTTGTTAATTAAATTAATTAACAAAATTCCTAATAAAAATAATAAAAGTGTTTTATTAAATGAGAGAGCATTAAATTTGGAGAAATTTAATGCATTTAAAGTGGAGACTTTAAATGGGAATGTGAAGAGGCATTTTAATGTGGAGGCGTTACCACCACATGAATGGAGGGGGTGAAGGGTCACCTCCCCCATGCGCCAGCCATGGGGAGGGGCACCCCCCTCCTCCTATAAAAGGCCACCCTCTCCCTCCTTCTTCCTCACACCTCCTCGTGAAGGATCTCTCTCGCCCTCTAGTATTATTCCCCCATGGTATCGAATTTGCGAGATACATGTTCCTAGTGGCTTTATCTGGAAAGGAGTTGCTACTTCTGCTGCTTTGCTGGAGCGAGGGACGGAGGTTGTCGGGGTATCGGACGTGTGTGTGATCACGGATGCACCGCTGCTTTGCGGTGCTGGACTTGGTGGTGCTGGAGCTGGATCTGATGGATGTGCTAGAGCCGGACCTATTAGACTTCATCACGATATTGAGATCGGCAAGCGTACGACTATATCGTCCACGAGTTCCTACTCGTTAACAGAACTCGTTGTCTTCGAGGGAAGTTCTCCATGGATGTATATCCACCAGTTGCTCTGTACCTAGTAGATAGATCTTGGCGTAAACTTCTCATCGTAGGAAATTTTTTGTTTCCTATGCTGTGAACCCAACAGTGGTATCGGATCCTGATCTATGCGTAGGTGCTTTGCACGGGTAGTACACATATGTTTATATGTGGGCGATGATGATCATGCTATTGCATCTTCTATGTATTTTGGATATTGGTGGCATAGTGGGATGAAGCGGCCCGGACCAACTTTACATGTAATCGTACATGAGACCGGTTCCATGACTGACATCCAACTTGTTTTGCATAAGTGGCTGGCGGGTGTCTGTCTCTCCTACTATAGTCAATATTTGATTTACAACGAGTTGCTAATAACTTGGTTATCCTCGTTGTGGTTCATGTTCGTAGGTAAGAACGGTTCTATCTCCGAAAGCCCTAAGCCACGTAAAACTTGCAATTGATAAATTAGAGGCGTCTAGTTTAGATCATTGCTGGGATAGTATCTTGATATGGTATTGTTGTACGTAGATGTATGATAGATACTCTTACAACACATTCAACGTGTAAGTTCCATAGACCTTGGCCTTACACACAAAGGAATGATAGAGATCATACCACGATGCAAATGATAGAGATCAAATGCATGGACCAGATCATCTTACTTTACACATTAGATGTTAGCATCTTATACTGCTAGTTTTGCGCTTTTGGCAGCATTGTAAGATGATTCCTCATTTAGATATCAAGATAAAATGTGTTCTTCCTTAAGTATGCACCGTTCTATGGATCGTGCTTCAAGACATCACGTGATGATCGGGTGTACTCGACTCTACGCTTTCATACAATGGGTGTAAGACAGTTTTACACACGCGAGTACTAAGGTTCTTACTTGGAGAGCCTAGCATGTACAGACATGGCCTCGAAACACGGACCGAAAGGTTAAGCATGAGTCATATAGTTGATATGATGCCCATATTGATGCTCGCCTTTGGAGCTACACCGACTCACGTGATGATCGGCCTTGGTGTAGTGGATTTGGTTCATGTAATCACCAAAAAGGCACGAGGGACGTCGTTTTTGAGTGGGAGTTCATTTCTAATTTGAATTAGTCGAACTCAATTTGTCATAAACTCAATCGAAGTGAATTTGCATAATTTGTTGTAGTCATTGGCGTTTGTTTACTACTTTATGTTTAGTTTTAATTGAGATAATAGAACTATAGAATTCTGGATATTTACTTTACGAACTGGTATCGTATTGTTTTGAATGTCAATTTAAAGTTTAAAAGTCCTATTGCAAACTTTCAGCAAACTCTATTTACTCCGTGAAGTTTAATAAGTAGTATTAAATCAAGAGTAAGAAGTCCAATGTTAGTATCTAAAGTATCATGTTTGCCTCCATGATTATTGATATTCAAAAGTTGTTTTAATATCAAGATTATATAGGAGCTGAAAATTGTTTTAGAAACCATCATGTGTGAAAGATATTGTGATATCTGAAACAATGCTTTTGGTTGCATTATGATAGAGTAAAATTTAGCAAAATACATGTTCTCATATTATGAGAATTTGTAAAGGATGGAGATGCTAGGCATCCGGATCTCCCAAAAAGATTTTTGGGAACTAACATTATACTCGCGATTCTTCCTTATAGGCTATAGTAGCTTGATCATCAAAGTTGTCATGATAAGGATGAATAGAAGATGTAAGTAAAATGTTTACTACACTAAAAGATTACTAAAGAATGGATTTTTAAAAGAATGCCAAACATTTGATGATGGTGATCCACTTCAAAGTGCAAGTCCAAAGGTATTAGCATTTGACTACATACGTTTTGTACTATGTGTCATGTGAATGACACCACAATTGATGTTGATAGATTCTTTTAAAAGGAAAAGTAATTGCTTAAAGAGAATCGATCAAATATTTGGCAGAAAAGAAAAAGTTGGAGATGTCCAACTCAGGTATATATAAAATATACATGTTATGGTTGTATTCCTTGCTTGTTAAACAATGTGGTTATGAGGTATTGGATACCGGTATTGGATACCGAATTGCTTGGTATGAAGTGTCATACAGGACAACACAATTCCTGAACTGCAATGGCCTAAATAACTAGCAAGAGAATAAGTGATGATGTTCATCAAAAACAAATAAAGTGTTATTGTGTTTCTCGTTGTCATCAAACCTAGCCATCAAGATTTGTTTAAATAATTGTTATTTTTTTCCGGTATTATGAGAACAATGGTTGTTCAAATAATTACCGTATTCCATAAAGGATGGATGAACTTTTACAAGTCTAGTGGGAGAAATCACATCCATAAACATTATTGCTAAAATATCGCAAGACAAATGATTAGAAGATCACTTATGAAGTGACATCGCTGTTTTAAATTATATTGGAAAGAAAACATGAAGAAACTCCATGATGATGGAATTTTTGGAGTCTTTGATTTTGATCAATTGATGCTTGTGAGGCTTTTCTCGAGATAATTGAAACTCCGTTGATAGGCCAAAGAGGAACGGATGACTGGCTTATTGGAAATTGTGCATGCTGATGTGCATAGTCCATTATGTGTAGCCATATGCGATGGATCTTTTTTGCTTCATATGCTTTCTCTGAAAATTTGAGTGAATATATATGTATATTTACTTAATAAGGAAGAAGTATGAAACATTTGAAATTTTTTCAAAGACTTTCAAGATGAAGTGCAAAATCATTGTAACAAGAAAATAAAGAGTTTATGATTCGATCATAAACGAAGATATTTGAGTTACATGTTTAGCAAAACACTTAAGATTTGAGGAATTGTTCCATGATTTGTGTTTCCTGATAAACCATAGGAGTATGGCATATTCGAGAGATGAAATCAAACCATGTTTGACATGGTAAGATCAAAGGTGTCATTTATAAAACTGCCATTATGTTTTAAGGATTGAAGCTTTAGAGACTACCGCTTTTACACTGAAAATATCACCATCGTGATCCGTTGAAATGACACCATATGAGTTATGGTTTGAGATAAAACCCAAATTGTCTTTTCTTAAATTTTGGTATGCTATGCATAAGTAAAATGTTTACAACCAAAGTCGGATAAGTACGTCTTTGTAGGTTATCCCAAAGAATTTGTTGGGAATTTCTCCATAACACATAGGACAAAAGAGTTTGCCTCTTGGAACGTCAAGTTTCTTGAGAAGGAATTTTTCGCGAAAAGTTAAGTGGGAGGACAATAGAACTTTGATAAGGTTGTTGAACCTTAGCTATATGTGCTAAGTAGCGCAGCGCCGGAAAGTGTCCCGGTGGTGGCCACAATGCTCATGGCTTCCGTGATTACAAAGGGTGTGATCTCGGAGATTAGAGTTCCTATTGAACCGTGTGGGTCGGTAAGAATCAAATAGTGAGATTTGATAAGCAAGTCGTTATTGTTTTGACAATGATGAACCGACTACATGCAAAGAAGCGGTGATGGGCCCTGACTCCATAAAATGGCTAGAAGTCATAGAATCCGTGATAGTATCCATACACGAGAAATCAAGTTTCAGAACTTGGAAGACCCTCCGGAAAGGCGTAAAGCCTATCAGTCGTGTTTGGATCTATAAAGAAATAGACATGGATGTTTAACATCTATGAAATAGTCGACATGTCGGAAAGAAGTTTACGACAATGTTCAAGGAGCTGACTATGCCAAGATTTGATCTTTCATAGCGATATTTAGTCTTGACGGATTAATGTAGCAACCACTACATATAATTTGGTATATGGTAGTTGAATAAACAAAACAAGGTTCTTTTAATAGAACGGTTACCTAGGACGTGTACATGACATGGTCCGAAGGGTTTTGTTAATTCAAAGGGTGCTAAAAGGGCATGCAAACTTCAATAGTTGAAGTAAGCATAGCGGAGTTGGAATCTTCACCATGATGAAACTGTTAAAAGAGTTTAAATTCATCGGAGATGATGAAGATGCTTGCATTTGCAAGAAATTAAGTGGGAGCGCTGAGACATATTTCTAATACATTATGTAGAGGACATATTGTTGATTGGAAATGATGTATCTTGTATTGACACAAGTTAATAATTTCATTAAAATAAGATTTCGATGAAAGACTCGGGCAAAACAGGAATATTAGGCATCAATATCTATCTGGATAAATTGATGCGCTAATATGGTTGTGACAGACATACATATATGAGATATTGAAAGGGTTCAATATGGAAACAACAAGAAAGGTTTTTGCTGCATGGAAAGGATTGTATCAAGATTCAAGTGTTTCAACACTTGGTGAGTAAAATCACATGAAGATTTTGATCGATTATACCATGATATGTATATATCCAGAATGTCCTATGCTCTAAATGTTATGAGCACATACTAGAATGATTCACAATATGATCATTGGACAATAGTAAAGATATTCTTATGAGCTTTGGAAGAACTAAGAATATATCATGTATAAGTGACAAATAGTTAAAGGTAGTTCATTGTAAAGTGTTACATTGATACTAGTTTTGTCATAAGATACAAATTAAATTTATCTCAATTTAGACTATGGGTGGCACAATGTAATGGAAAGCATGTTCCATGATGGATTTGGATGAGTTCGAAAGTTGAGACATTGTGACAGATACTACAACAAAAGGCTAAGTATATAACTGCTATAGTAGCAGCAAAGGAGGGCATTTGTGTTAAGTAGTTTGTTATCAAACTAGGTGTGGTTCAAAGTGGGCTAATACTATGAAGATATATTGTGTGTGACAATAATATCAACATATTTTAACCGGAACGAACTAAAGGTCTCACCAAAGGACCAAATTTATACAATGCCATCTCATTTGAGAATGAGTGATGCGTAGAGACGCAAAGACATGCAAATACACACGGACCTGAAACTGTCAGATCCGGAGATTATGTTAACCACTAGAAATAGCGTATATGCAATACCAGAAAGCCATAGGTGTTCAATACGCAAAGTTTTTCAAACTAGATTATTGACTCTAGTGCAAGTGGGAGACTGAAGGGAATATGCCCGAGAGGCAATAATAAAGAGGTTATTATCTTATTCCATGTTTATGATAAATGTTTATTTTGCATGCTATAATTGTATTAATTGGAAACGTTAATACATGTGTGTTTAATAAACAAAATATAAAGTTCCTAGTAATGCCTCCCATATAAACTAGCTCATTGATTAACAAGATGATCAAGGTTTCCTGATCATGGACATTGGATGTTGTTAATAACGAGGTCACAACATTAGTTGAATGATGTGATGAACATTCATCCAAAGTATAGCATTACGATCAAAGTCATTATGTTTATATTTCTATAACACCATACGAAGTAATCTTTATCCTTAGACCATGAGATAATGTTAATTGCTAACACCAGAAGAGTATCTTGATAACATCAAACGTCACACCGTAACAGGGTGACTATAAAGGTGGGTTCAGTGCTACGAAGGTGTTATGTTGAGGCTCATGGATCAAGAGTGGGATTTGTCCATCCTGATGACGGATAGATATACTCTGGGCCCTCTCGGTGATATCACATTGAAATAGCTTGCAAGAAAGTGATGTGATCACTAGAATGTTATATCACGGGAAGGAGAAAAGAGTACATGTCGGTAACAAGATCAAACTAGGTATGGAGATACCGATGATCGAATCTCGGACATGTAATATATCACGAGACAAAGGGATTTAGTTACTAGCGTTGAAGGTTCTCACGATCATAGAAGTCATCATTGAATGTGTAGGAGTCAGTATGGATCTCCAGGCCCCGCTTCTGATTATTGATCTGAGAGGGGTCTCGATCATGTCTGCATTATTCGCAAACCGTAGGGTGACACACTTAAGGGATACCGACACCATTTGGAGCAAATATGTTTTACATAAAGATTTAAGAAAGCGCTGGAATTATTTCAATAGACACCGAAACTGTTTCGGGTGAAATTGCTGAAATTGGTTCTGCATGTAATATTGAAATGTTGCAGGGGGTTTTATGTGAATGTTTGTTAATTAAAGTAATTAACAAAAGAGTTTTATTATATGAGAGAGCATTAAATTTGGAGAAGGAGCATACATGTTCCCGATGGCTTTATCTGGAAAGGAGTTGCTGCTTCCGCTGCTTTGCAGGAGCGAGGGACGGAGGTTGTTGGGGTACCGGACGTGTGTGCGATCACGGATGCACCGCTGCTTTGCGGTGCTGGACTTAGTGGTGCTGGAGCTGGATCTGATGGATGTGCTGGAGCCGGACCTGCTGTACTTCATCACGATCTTGAGATTGGCAAGCGTACGACTACATCATCCACGAGTTCCTACTCGTTAACAAAACTCGTTGTCTTCGACGGTAAGTTCTCCATGGATGTATATCCACCCGTTGCTCTGTACCAAGTAGATAGATCTTGGCGTATAGTTCTCATCGTAGGAAATTTTTTGGTTTCTATGATGCGAACCCAACAATAATAAGTGTATTATGATATTATGTAGTATTCCTTAAGGGATTCTGAAAAGGGTTTCAGAATAGAAGTTAGTTAAGGAACTGGTCCTTAATAACTCAAATTAGGAATAGCATTAAGTTTAACACCAATGGTTGAAAGAAAGAAAAGGATGATCATCATCCACTATGTTGAGACATAGGTTCTATCTTAGAAAACCATGATGGTAACTTAACATAATATATGGTCCTATAAGGAACGTTTGAAAGTGATTAAGTTTGAATCACGGAACGTTGAGCTAAGTTTGTCTGCAGTATCTAATAGAGAACTGCACACATGTTTTCTAGATCCATAAAGGATGACATATCTCAAAACATAAAGGGTTATGTTATAAGGGAATATGTCGGAGACTCCTGTAAATACCGATTAAAGTCAAGTAGGAAGCGAGGTGAACAAAAACATCGAAAGTTGCACAGAGTGCACTAGTGTTTCGATGAATAAATTTATAATAATAGATAATGGTACCATCTAAAGTGATGTATAATGTTATGCCGAGGCTAGTTCGCTTTTAACATAGAATGATGTGTCCTAGGGCACAATGCCCATGAGAAAGACCTCGAGGTTGATCTAAAGTCACTTTAGGCTCCTGGAATCAAGCCTCGTTCTTCTTCCATAGCAACGATGCATACACACAGATGTTATCATGTGATGATAAAGTATTAATGTTAATCAAGGTGACATTAGTAAGTTGCAAAGGATTTGGGACTATAAAGTACATACCCAAGACTCAACCTCTTCCATGAGCAAGCATGTTCAGGGTACCGGATATATGGTGCCAATGATTAAGAACAAATGCAGCTAGTGTATTTGTACTCTAGTGCAAGTGGGAGACTGTTCGGAATATGCCCTAGAGACAAATAGTTATAAGGACTATTATTGTATTTCATATAGTTTATGATTAAGTTTTATATCATGCTATAACTATATTGAGTGGAAACATCAATACACGTGTGATATACAAACAACTAGGGGTTCCAGTAAAACTCTAGTCACTGGTCCATTAGTCAACAGATGATCATGTTTCCTGATCATGTGGCATTTATGCCAGTTGGAAATGGAGTCAACTCATTTTGAGAATGATAAGATGAACCAATACCCAATCTAAACATCATGACCCGATCATGTCACGAAGTTCAAGTTACGATGATTAGAAAAGGATCCTTGTAGACTATTCCTTAGACCACGAGGCTATATCAATCACTATCTCCCGAGAGTGCTTAGATAGCATCAAGCTCCACTTGGTAATACAGTGGTTATAAAGGTTGTTCAGGTACTCAGAGGAAACCGTAGAGGCAATATATGTCAAGAGCAGGATTTGTCTATCCATGTGAAGGGAATATACTCAAGGGCCCACTCGTAGAGGTTATATCCAATAGCTGCGCAGCGTGTGATTTGATCACAGGGATATCACTTGTCGAAACGAGTCAAGTAGCATTGTTCGGTAACGAGATTGAACACAACATGGTGATGTCATTGATCAGATCTCGGGCAATGCAAGTATCAAGAGACAAAGGGAATAAGACACGACTGTCGCGGTTCAAACGACAAAAGATCTTCGTGGAACGCACATGGGTCACATGGCCATCTAGGTCCCTCTGTCGATCATTGGTGCGGGAGTGTCCCGACCATGTCTAGAGTGTTCCTGAACCGTGGGGTAACACGCTTAAGGGCTTGATGATGCTTAGAGAGTGTTTATAGGATCGGTAGAATCGCCGAAGAATTGTAGAGAGAAAACTGGAAGGGTTTCGGTTAATCCGGAGGATGTCTGGAGTGGAGGTGGAAGGTGTTCCATAGCCAACGAGATTGAATAATATATGAATGAATGTTAAATATTGATTTAATCATTTATTCATAATAATTTAATAAAGAGAAAATCAATTTGAAAGGTCAAAAGGCTTAATGGGCCAGTTCCCGGAGAGGAAAGGGCCCAAGAGGGGGCCGTACCCCTAAGAGGGGCCAAGGGGGTTGGCCAGTGGCCCTAATGGGCCTTCCCCACGTGGGGCCCATGGGTGGGGGCTGGCTGGCGTGCCTCCCCACCTCTCCCTCTCCTTTATTCCCACCCCGGGACTTTGAGGGAGGTAGTACCTCCTTTTTCCCTATATATAGTAGGGGTATTTGGCCAGATAAATACACACAATAATCAATAAAGGTCTTCTCACTTTTGGGAGGACCTCCCATTGATATTCTCTCTCTCTCTCGTGATCGTGGTCCCAAGTTCGGACTACACAAACGAGAGACATCTTCACTACGAAGCACCGTCGCACTGCGGGATTCGGATCCAGGAGCTCTACTTCCGCAACTGCTGCTGGATTGGGGAAGCAGGAGTCATCATTAGGCACCAGACATGTGTAACTCCCCGCGAGGTGTCACACTTGAGGAACTCAAGTAGTTGGAGCCAAAGGAGGGCAATGACTTCATCACGACCTTGAGGTCGGCTTCGGCTCGTTTACATCAACCACGCTCTCCTGAGCGTTGACAACACTTTTCGGTCTTCAAGGGTAAGTTCGCGAAAATCCCTTCCCGTTACTGTATTACTAATAGATAGGTCTTGGCAGCATCAGGGGTTCAAGGGCATAGGGTAAAAAATTATTATTTTTTCATGCGCAGAACCCCTACAATTTTTCCTCTTCTCTAATCGATTGGGTCATTTGGGTGGGGTGGGGGTGGTGGTGGGGATGGGGGGGTGGGGGTGGGGGGAGGTAGTACTAATTTCGTATGGATTCTGGATCAGGGCATGGTCACCGCTGTTCTGATTGGGGCATTTGGTCAGGTTCGATTTTGGTGTTCTTCACTTCTGTAACCTTTAGTTTCTACTTGTAATGTGCAATGGATTTTGTGTCAGATTCTGTATGGAGAACTACATATGGGTCAGTGGCACGCGCGGCCACTACGGATAGGGATGGTCCCGTTAGTTCCCTTAATAGTTGCCTAAAAAGGTAATGTAGAAGTATATTCGTTGTGTTCTTCCATTCTGTCCAATGCTGAAAGTGGTTGGCTACAACCTGGATGTATCCATGTGCTAAAAGTTGTCTCTGTCTACATCCTATTTTTGTGGAAGCCTCTATGGCACCATCTTTTCTTCATTTACTGTAGCACGGTGGTACATACCTGTGAACGTCTGGTGCTCCAGGTGCGTCCAACAGGATGGTACCCCCACATGCCGCAGGATCCAGCGAGTACCACTACTCACCAAAAAACAAGCGCAAGGCCACCCACTAGCTGGGAGGGCCCAGCTTAAAGAGAAAGGTATTTGTTCTTAATACCCTTATTACCATGGTGCAGACAGATTTAAGTATTACCCGCTTGGTGTGATGCATGCTTATCAGATGTTTAGAAACATATGTGTGATTTTATTAATTCTGGCACTGTGTTTATGTGAATCCAAATCTGGATCTGTCAGACTGTCTCATACAGTCAATATTTGACTACTATGTACTGTACTCCCTCGTCCCAAGGCTTAGGCATATACTGTATTTTTTGAAAAGTCAAGCGACACAAAGTTTGACCAAACTTTACATAGTATTGAACTGTTGAGCTCTGTTGCTATTTATGCAGATTGAAGGTGCTGATGTGGAGGCTGAGGCTGTTGTAGAGGCTACTAGATTTCTGATGCCCGCACCAAAAGAGGACATCCTCTACACAACGAGAAAGCGCCAACACAGTACCCAGGTGGGCAGTGGCCTCTCTAAGAAGTGGGTATAATTTGGAAATCCACAATTTCACATGTTATGATTTTCCATGTTATTTTTATCAGCTAGTACTATATGTTTACGCTCGTTAGAAGTTCACAAAAATAAAATCTGTTTGCTTTATAGGCAATGGTTTTTTCTTATATTATTAGATTTACTTGCTCTTTACATAATTTAACATTTCCACTTAATTTCAATCAGTACCACGCACCAGCTGCTCAGCCCTTTCTGCTACCCTCCTCCTGTCAAGCTTGTGGATTGAAAGGGGGCCCATGTATGCCATTCCAAAGGAAGAGGGATGAAAAATGGTGCATGGCCACCCTTCGCAAAGGGTACCCATGGTATCAGGTATGGATTCCAAGAGGTCTAGACCGACTTGATGTAAGATCTTGTATCTCACTTTTTTTTGTCGCCTTACTTCTCTATCAATTTTCTCATGAAGGTTGTCCCTTGTGTCGCTCGCCCCATTATAAACAAGATGTTTGGAAATGACAAGTTTCTAACTCTATATAGCAAGGGCCCTAAAGGCATGCGGCAACTATATGATGTGGATGTCTCCCAGACGATGGCCACCACCTATTTCGGTGGCCGAGGTTGGTCCAAGTATGTCCGTGAGAATGGTCTAAAGCAGGGGGATGAGGTAACATTCAATTTTAGCAAGCCTGGGCAGATACGTGCACGCCATTGTACACCTGTTGACCGAAGGACCAAGAACAGAGGTAGTACTAACTAATTTGATTATGTACTCATCACAACCTCTAATGATTTTCTTGAGACTAACTGTTCTGCACCATTGTCTCTACTCATCATATGACCCTGACCACTTCTGAAGTCCGCTTCCCCTTATGTCCCACCCAGAAGGGTGCCAACATCAAGCTACTGGCACTGGCACTAGCACCGGCCCCAGTTCCTGAAACAGCACATGTTGACCTCAGTAGGAGAAAAAATAGAGGTAGTAACTTAATTCGCTTGTATACTCTCATCTCTGTCTAGGAGTTACTGTTGTATAAGAAACCATTTTGCCTGTCCACATCTCATATGCCTCTCTGACCACTCCTGCAGTCCCCTTACCTACCCCTCAGAAGGTAACTAGCACCAAGATGCTGGAACCCCCAACGACACTGGCCCTAGTTCCTGCTCCGGCACCTGTTGACCAAAGAAGAAACAATGGAGGTAGTAACTTAATTTGCTTGTATACTCATCATATCCTCTGATTATTGTCTTGTGAGTAACTATTGTATAAGAGACCATTTTGCTTGTACACTTCTCATCTGCCTCTACCATCCCTGCAGTTAGCTTAGCTACCCCTCAGAAGGAATCTAGCATCAAGCTGCTGGCGTCGGCACCGCTTCTGGGCCTTCTGGATCCTTCACCAGCCCCTCTACAATTAGTGGCACCATCTCCTGCACCAGCACCCGCCACAGCACAGGCACCGGCACAAGCTCCTTCATCACCCCGGGCAGCACCTTGTCAGACCATATCCTACACATGTGTCATCACAAGGTCGCACTGGATTATGTTTGTGAGTATATGGCGGCAGCTAAACTGTTTTGAACGTCTTCTCAAGTTTCACATGATTCAGTGCATCGCTCTTAGTAATTATGCGTCTATCTCTTGCTTTGACTGAGCAATTGCCTAAGAGTACCACAAAGCAACTCCAGGCCAGACGAAAGGGCACAATAGTCTTCACAATGCAGAGCGAAGGATTGCTTATCGAGGGACGCTACGCCATTAACTCGATTGATGGGCGCTTGGCAGCTACTTCTAGGTGGATCAAGTTCCGGAAAGCAGCCAAACTTACTATTGGAAGAATGGTCAAGGTCGATGTATCTCGCTGCCCTGAATGTGGTATGCTGTTCATGAACTTCCTAGCTATCTAGCTCTTTGTCTGCATGCTATTGTAATTAATTATGTGGTTGTCTTATCTCCACTAATCATATATGGGTGGTAAAACTGTGATAACCTCTTGCTGGATTGGAGCTATGACTAGTACGTATCATATATAGTATAGTATATCTGTATCTATATGACGGTTCTCTATATGAGCAAATATTATGACAATGATTGTGTTGAGATCGAGTGTGTTTGGAGAAAAGGGCAAACTAATCGCGTGGCATGGTTTTTAGAGCTGAAACAAGAATTGTCTCTCTCTGTAGTGATATTGAATTTCAGTGTTTGTATTGTTGAATCAGTCACATTGAAATGCTTCTGAATTGGTCAAGTGCTGCTGAATATGAACTAGGAATCTATCGATGTTTTTCTATCTTATTATTCTATACTCCTTAATCTTTCAAATGGTATTGAATTTGTCAAAAGTTCTGTCGTTGCTGCTGGCTGCTTGCTCTAGAGCTTTTGCCTTTGTGTCATCGAAACCATTGGATGCATTTTGGACAGAGATGAGAGGGTAAAGATATACAGCGTGATTTCACCCAGTGAAGTCATTGGATACCAGCCCAGTTTTGGCGCATGTGGTGTGTGTTCATTAGATATTTTTACATGAATATATGTCAAAGGAATTATAGCTTTTTTTCCTCCCTTGAAGAGGTCTGTGTTTGAATCTAGCGAGACATAGCCCAGTAAAATTTGAGATAGGAGCCCATTCACCATAGCCCAAAAACTTTTTAATTTGGCCTTTTTGGCAGTGCCCCCTCCTCTAAAAAAAACTCTGCCTACCCATGTTTTTAAGAAACTAATCCATTATGTGGCTTTTTATAAATCAAGGTTCTAGAAGCACTTCTCTTTTATTTTAAGAGAGATAACATGGAAACACAACAATATTTTTTAGAAGACTGATACATAAGTTGTAGTACTTATACATGTTTAATGATTCAATTTCTATTAGTATCTTTGGTATTGTGGCAAAACACTCAGTTTATGTCTATTTTATTTGATTTGAAGGTATTTAGTTCAAATCCACTGTGTGTACATATTTATATATATCTTGGGTTTATTTATTTTTTTAGAAAGGGTTTACTTTTTAATATCGCTTTACGGAGTGGCTGACATCACGGACCCACCAGCCTGCAGCATCCCTCGATTTTAATGGTCGGGTTTGAAAAAAATTTAAATACTTGTACAGAGAGGCTGGCATCAGGGACCCATCGGCCAGAACATACCAGAGAGGGTGACATGGGGGCCTCAGCAGCTAGACCATACATGGCTGCTACATCAAGCAATGTTGCCAAGGTCAAAACAGCGGACGCGGCTGAAAAAAAGTCCATCATACGCAGGTTGGATATACAAAGATGCCAGCATGTGGGACCCGGTAGCGCAGCCTTATATAGGTTCTGCCTCGAGCGACGTTGCCAAGTTCGAAACAGGGAGGCGTGAGCGACAAAAAAGTCCAGCATGCACACCTTTGTTCTAATGAGAGGCTCACATGGGGGACTCAGCAGCCTGGAAAAATGGCTGATGCATCGAGCAATGCTATCAAGTTCGAAACACGGAGGCGCGACCGAGAGAAAAAATTCCATCATCTACTCGTTACTTCTTATCAGTGTATGACATGTGGGGTGGGGCCCTGCATCATGATTAAACGGTAGATGCAGCGAGCAACACTATGAAGTTCGGAACACGGAGGCGCGACCAATGGAAAAAATTCTATCATACACATGTTTCTTCTAATGAGAGGATGACATGTGGGGTCCGAGAGTTTGATTAGACGGCTGATGCAGCGAGCAAAGCTATCAAGTTTGGAACACGAAGGCACGATAGAGGGTAAAAAATCCATCATACACACGTTTCTTCTAATGAGAGGATGACATGTGGGGCTCAAGAGGTTGGTTAAACGGTAGACGCGTCGAGCAGCGCTATCAACTCAAAACGGGGTAGCGCGAGCCAAGGAAAAAATCCAGCATACACACGTTTCTTCTAATGAGAGGATGACATGTGGGGTTCAGGAGGTTGGTTAAACGGTAGATGCGTCGAGCAGCGCTATCAACTCGGAATGCGGTAACGCCAGCAAAGGAAAAAAATCCATCATACACACGTTTCTTCTAATGAGAGGATGACATGTGGGGCTTAGGAGGTTGGTTAAACGGTAGATGCGTCGAGCAGCACTATCAACTTGGAACGGGGTAGTGCCAGCGAAGGAAAAAATTCCAGCATACACACGTTTCTTCTAATGAGAGGATGACATGTGGGGCCCAGCATCGTGATGAAACGATAGATGCATCGAACATCGCTATTAGCTTCGAAACAGGGTAGCGCGAGCGAAGGAAAAAATTCCATCATGCACATGATCCTTCTAATGAGAGGATGACATGTGGGACCTAGCATCCTGACTAAACGGTAGATGCATCGAGCAACGTTTTCGAGTTGAAATCAGGGAGGCGCGACCGAAAAGTATGGTTTGCTAGAGACACTGACGTCCGGGACTCACACGCCTCAAAAGATTTTGGCGAGTCAATATCGTGCGAGGAAACGAAAATCTTGCTTCTACCACGCACCAACCGAGCATCCTCCATGTTTTTAGCAGATCCATCGTAGTAGAGGGCCGTGAAACCGGCAAAAAAAAGTTTTCCATCGGCCACGGCTGAGCCAAGAATTTCGTTGCGGAAGCGTGCCTTCTACGATGATCGTCGGGCCAATTCGTTGCGGAAGGAAACTTTGCTTGTAGTGGAGAAACTATTGATTAACAGAATCATAGTCACTCTTTGAACATGTCTGAAAACAAAGGGAACTCTTTATTCATCTAGGTTTATCAAAATCTTTTCCAAAGATCATGTGTAACAGCCCCGGGATCAGGGTTAAAAAAATCCCAGACCTTAGCCTGACATAAGTTTAACTTAGAGCTCGAGGATATTCAGTGAGAAATCGGTAACACAAGAGTAACCCTGCGACACAAAAATTATTACAATAAGCAGAGGTCACTGAACACAAACATCAAGCAACAGAAGGCAAATTATGCTATTAAGTATGCAAACTTAACAAATGGCCTAAGAGGCCTGAAGAATAATGATGACGTCCCAGCCCATATATTCCAGACTGCCGGCCGGGAACCCCAAGCTACTCAATGGTGTCGATGTCGTACCAAACTTGTATTTAGGTGACACTTAGTCTGTTACAAAAGTATCAACAAAGCAAGGGTGAGTACAGGGTGTAGTCCGCAAGACTTATGGCTAGTGGGGTTATTTTGCATAAATCATCTTTGTTTATAAAACAAGAGAGAGAAGAATCTCATCTAATCAGAATATTTTAAAAGGGGATAAGAGAGCGACATCTCCGAAGAATTGATCATCATATTTTGATATCCACCAAAGTAATCCTCATCTCAAAACTAGGATCACCCTCTCATACCCATGAGGAAGCATCCTTAAGCACAGGTTGAACTTCCAAATTTTATGATAAGGTTAAAGTTCTCTATGATCTTAGAATTCAGTCACCAAGCGTTCATAACCGGGAACACGACTTTTCGAAAAGATTTAACCCTGCAGGGGAGTACAACTTTACGCACATGTACCAACCGACTCTTAATTCCAGATCATTAGCCCTCTTCCTTGGAAGGCCGACAGAGAGTGGTTGGCCACGACCTTTACCTTTCTTTCGCCGAGACCATGAGTCACGCCCTAAGGATGGTTCTGCCATAACAGGTCAAGTCCCAAAGCCTGTCCCTAGAGATGTGAGTCGAGGATGGTTTATCAGGGGCTCCGTCGACCCCAAGAAACCCCGGCCATGCTTATCTACCTGTTATGATGCACCTTCACCTGCCAAATCTTTCAAAATGTTTTCTATGCATATGTAAAATGGAACGCCCGAACTATGTGACTCATGGAATCTACTTGCAAGTTAGTTACTCTTGAGGTTTTCCAGGCCCCGTGTGGTTGTATGCTCGTCTCAATTCCAAAGGCAAGAACTCATGTCCTAGTAGTGGCGAGCATATGGGACTATAAAAAGCACATCCCATAGTGGCCTCCCCTACGTACAAGCCTTAGCATGTGGTGTGTGCATATTTGCATCATGTTTTACATTATTATTTTGCATTGTAGATATAGGATCTTGGTATTTTACGGCACTCGAGCACACATTTTATGTCTGTTTTCACCAGGATCAGGACAGATGATGGATCCAATGGATATAATTCTTAAAGCAGTTGTACTATGGATAAAAGGAGTCAAAAACAACGTAAATCTCTTATTTGGGAAATATTAATAATACCAGAAGAAAACCAGAAGCGAACAAGGGAGACAGAAGGTTCAACGACAAACTATATGGTGGGAGCAACTTTTCCAGCCGTATAGCTTCGACCGTATAGTTGGCACCGCCTCCGCCTCCTCAAATAGTTTCACCACATGCAACTAGTTCGGGGAGAAGACATACAGAACACCCAGAAATCGCAGAAACCTCCCTCCGGAAGGCATCTGGAGTGGGAACTCATCCACCGGGTATCCATCTTTGCCCTGCGTAGATCCGGGAGGCTAAGGCATCGATCTTCATCATCCACCGCTGCATCACCACCATCTCCATCCCATCTACATCTTGTCTAGATCTTGTTGTAATTCCCGTACTTGTTGTGGATTTATACAAGTACTATTCATCTATGATTATTTCTATTACGATTGCCATGATGTTGATTTCCTCCATGTCTGAGTAGATCTCTAGTTCTTGGGGAGATGGAGAAACCCTAGTATGAGATTGAAATAAGATAGTCTACTATAATATTCATCGATGTGCCCATGTGTTAGATTTTCTACATCTTGATGTTGAGAGAAGTCGACCTCTCAATATTTGCCTCTCATGGGGACTTGATGGAGGGAACTACTAGTTGGTAGACGGAGGCGTGCTAGCACTTATAGTGACTATAAAGATTTTCGCACCACTTACGTATCAACTTGGGAAACCGAGGAAACTCACGGAACATTATCCATGTCGATTGATGACTATTGTGGTTATGAGGATGATGTGAGCAGCGGTTGCTGCCTAATTGTCCAAATACGGAGTTCCTCCCACACATACATAGTTGAGAATATTTATGATGATAATCTTAATCTTAGATCCTTATAATACTAGTGGTGTATCCACTACTCCCTGAGAACGCTTTTTCCCTATTGAAGTCCCAATCTCTCTTACATACGCGATACTTACTTTCTGTATTAAGTTATTTTTCTTTACTTTATAATTGCTCTTATACTTAAAACCCCAAAACACCTTTTTACAAAATACTCGCATTTTATCTTATTACTTTAGAACTTAATCTAGCATTTCTATCGCAATATTTATTGCAAGAGTTATTAGACTTCAGACTCCTGCTCCTTGTGGGATCGATATCTTTATATTGAAACTAGCTAGAAATGATCTGTGCACTTGCAGTCATCAACATGTTTAAGCTTTACCACTGATCTCATGTCATCAGTACATCTCGTACTCCTGTCATACTATATTCTTTGCATCTCATACATCATCTGGTGAACCAGCACTGACAGCTAGGCATGGCTAAGCAAGACACAGATAATAGCTCTAGAAGTTCACACAAGACAAACCTAGTTATGCTAGGAGCAGTGGATCAGGTAATATGAGCTCAAAGGGAGTAATGCAAGAGATAAGATACTCTATCTATCGATAAAAGACCATAGTACAATCATATGCGTCATGGAAAGAATGAAATACTTTGAAACCATGGGATTATATCATAGTGGGGCTATGCTTTCCTTTGCCTGTTGATAACCAGAAAGCAGAGCTTCGGACATATTGTACTAGACTTGATTATAGTTGGCCAAGTATTGATCTTCTAGCTTCGATGGTGTTTACCTCAGTCTTCGATCTTGATCTCGATATCATATTCTACCAGGAAGAACCAAACACCGGAAATAAAGGGAAACAACAATCAACACATGGCATCGATGCAATTCTCAAGCAAGGATGATGATATGAAAAGTTAAATTGTATTGAAATAGAACCCTAAGGCATCCTCAACCATTTTAAACATGGTTCGAGGGTCGCAAACGCCAATACATGAGAGATCCCGGAATCACCTGCGGGGGTTCATTTGTTATTCTAATTAAACTTGTCATGAAAGTTGCTTAACAATGCATGATTTTATGCTAATAGATAGAATTCATTTTCTGAACATTTTGATACATTACACATGTTTTTCTGACTTATAAATAATTAGTTAGTGAATTTATAAGATTTAAACCATTTCTGAAATTATTAAAACTGTTTATTGAACTTTTATTGCGTCAGCATGACATAGGGTTGACATCAGCAGGGGTGCTAAATACTTTTTACACAGGATTTGCCTCTAGCCGCGGTGGTTGACCACTAGGCCTAGGCCACATCAGTGTGCCACCTCAACGGCGGGGCTCGCATCAAGTTTGACTCGTGCGGACCCGCGCGGTAGACGGTGTCTACCGCCGGCGACCACCTAACGGTGGTGGTATGGCGCGTGCGGGACGCGACCTTGCGCTTGAAAGAAGCGCCTCTGCATGGACTACCTAACCAGGGTGGCGCCGCTACCTAGAGGTTATCGGGGCACCAGCTACGGCAAGCTTATGCGGCAGTGGATGGTCGCATACGGTGGAAGGGTGAACCTAGAGAGGGGGGAATCTAGGAGTGGTCGAGGTGGACGAGAAGCTCAACAAGAAGCGATTGACGAGGTCAGGGAGGACAGGGGCGGTCAGAATTGAGGAGAGATGCGGCACCCGAAGTCGGGGAAGGAGGGTCCAATTGGGGCAACTAGGAGCTCCCCAGGTTGCGCTGATTGGGGCAAATGAACAAGAACAACACAGCGGTTCCAATGGCACCCTTAGTTGGACGAGAGGAGCTCGGCAATGGCGAGACACTGACGACCTTGGGGGGCTAGGGTTCGGGCTCTCCCAAGCGGAAGAGGAGAAGGGGATGGAAGAGAAGCTCAGCACGGCAAGGGCTCTCTATGGCGGTTGTAGGGGTCTTATAGGTATTAGGGAGGCGGCAGCGGGGATCTTGGTGCGCGGCGGCCGGCGGTGAGACGACATGCAGCTGCTTATCTCCATCGGGAGGTTGATGATGACTGAAGGAAGGCAACGAACAGGTACGGGCCCAGGTGGGCTGCGTTTGGGCCGGGAGTGGGCCGCGAGAATTTCTAGGGCGGGCTATTGTTGCTGCTTGTGGGTGGCAGGTAGAGAGAGGAAGGAGTTGGGCCGGCCTCCTCGGCTGTTGGCTCTGTTTTTTATTTCAAAACCTTTTTCATTTTTCTGTTTTCATTTCTTTTTGTAATTTAGAAACCAAAGTTGTTTTGGGTATTTCAAAAATAGCACCAGACTTTACAAACCACTTAAAATAATGTGAGGCCCTTCTAACACTTTGGGCTTCACAAACTTTTGTACTTTTCAAATTATTCAAAACTCTTTTGAATTAGTTTGAGAGAGAGAGTAAACTAGGGCTTTAGAGTTTTTGCATTATTTTCTTTGCATGCATTTTAAGGGATGATGCTCATTAATGCACAAACAACCCTAAATATAAGATTAACTAGAACTGGGGTGTTACAGATCTATCCCCTTACAAGAATCTTGACCCGATATTCCGTAGGTAGGAAGAAGGAAGAGAAACAGGGTCACTTCTATGGATAAGAGGGAAACACACTAACAACACACAAAGTATCTCATGGTAAAATCGTGAAGGAGTGTTCATAAACAACTCTGAGATGACTACATGAAACACAACAAGGTAGCAGAGGAAACAACAAGATATAGATTCAAGGTGACAGATAAGTGGTATTCATAAGGATTGAGACCATGGAGTTTTAGAAGAGCTTAAGCTTCTGAAAGGAAAAGCTTACAATAGAAAGAACATAACCACATACCTCGAGAGATGAAACTCCACTATATGGCTTAAGTAGAGATTTCAGGGATACAGAGATACGGATAACCATGCTATTGAACTACTTTTGATACAGAAGGATCACTCTTCGTCCAACAGAAGGTTTAAGACAGAAATGTGTTTTGTGGAGAGAACTCATAAGAGTCACAAGGAACATGTAGAAAGAGGAACTTATGATTACCAAAATCATAGTCACTCTATGAACATGGTCGAGAAACGAAGGAAAACTCTTTATTCATCCAGGGTTATCAAAATCTTTGCCAAAGATCATGTATTACTTTACACCACCAAATGGATAATTAAGAATATTCCTGATGATACGAGGAAGAAGAAACTTCATTCTCGGACTTCAGTTACTTGGCTCAACAGGATGCTTGCCAACATAAAAAATATCTGGAGGATCAACACCGAGACATTTAGCAACACTACTTTAAATGTTCTCCTGGATGGTCGGAATACCAAACATCAAGTATAGGCCAGACTTTGGTGACAAAGGAAACCATAAGCGCAACTCCTATAATAAATCATAGAAGAAGCCTCATGTAGAGTGGTTGTTATTTGCTGATTCAAGAGGATATGACAATAGGCCTTCCGACTAATTGTGCCAACCATTACATCAATCTTTATAGATTTACGAAGAGACCTATGTCAAAACCTTGACGAACACTAACCATCATATCTTCTTGAGATTCAGATTTGATTAAGTTGAAAGATACGTCAGACTCAGCATGTCCGAATAGAAAGTTTGCAACATTTACCACAAAGGTAAAGTTACTAGATTCTCAAGACATGGACTTCAGAGTTAAGTTCCAATAGACCGAACTAGATTGCTACACCTATGTATTAGCAACTTGTCAAAGGAAAATTTCTCATACATCGAGTACTTGCAACGTAATACATATATGTCCTTAAGGAACAAATATAACTCTACTCGAATCCATGGCGACATCTTTCGTCAATTACCCGTGAATCGGAGGTGGTCACTTCTAATATCTAGAACACATTCCTTGAGATGACCCGAAGACAGTTCTTAAAAGATTTCCAACATTAATGCCAAGTGTTCCATATGAATATTTTCTAGCATGGAGAAGATAAGGATATTGTCGGTGGTCTCAACATCAAACTTATCGAGATACTCCAGGAAGATGGACTCCTATGTTGTATGAATGAGGCAGGGTATTGGTCAGACCAAACGACATGAAGATGTATTCAAGTGAAACATCATGAGTAGCAGCATCATCAAGATAGTCCTTGGAACTGAGTTTGATTTGACGATAACCCAAATCAAATTAAAGGTGGGGGAGGATAACATATCCATGAATGAAATACTATCTTTCTTCAGCGAGAACAGAACTAGACATCCCTTTAAGATGAACTAGGTTGGATAGAACTTTTGTCTTACAACTCTCCAAGTTGTTGTTTAAGCTCAACCAACTAGTTCAGAGGTATCTAGTATGGATCCTTGGAGAAGAAGCAGTTCAGAGAACTTGATTTCTCAAGAACTAGACAACACGGTCATGTGGCAACTTGGCAATACTTCCAGTAGACATCTAGAATATCACGAACCACCGATATGTCACTTAGTTCAAGAGGAAATTTGCTTGGTAAGGCAAGAAGACATAGTCTCAGAGCTTCGGCACAAGCATAACGCTTTGACCGAGGAGAGTGTACTAGAATAATGGACTTGGTAGCACAATCATCCTTTAGCTTGGTAAGAGGGTTAACCAATCACGCTGGGAATGACAAAAATGTCCTTGGAGTTCAAAGAAGTAGTAATTGCTAAGAATCTCGAATGGCCACATTATTACGCACACACATCATTCATGAGCGTGAAATCTCAGAGGGAGGGTGGGTAAGAATGTGTAGAAGCATCACTTCATTAAGGGGTCAAGGAACTCAGCACAACCTCTTAGTATAAAAAGGTGTGATATGCTAAGGTAGAACAGATAGAAGCTAATCATGCCTCTTAATCTGTGGAGTACAACATTTTGACCTGGTCCTAGATATGACAAGGTACTGGAGTTTGTTTCTCCTGACATCCTGAAATGGTTTGCATGATAGACCACAAGAGTATCTTGCATTGGAAGATACCAATGCACGTTTACTGGTTGGCTACCAACTAGAGACAAAGGTCGGAAACAACAAGGGGAGAGGAACATGCTCATGATTGAATCCTGAGATGTGGATGCATAAATTAATAATCTTCTGAAAATCAATGCAAAGAGGGTAGGATGTGGCAGAGTCACGAGTATAGATGCGAGACTCCCGAGGAGTTCTCTTGTCGTGATCTATTTGGTTCCATTAAAGAACATCTGCCATAGCTTGTGGTTGAGGAAGTCATGTGTTGTCGCAAATCAATCGTGACAAAGACCACAAGCTTGCAGGCCAGAATTGTAGTACTAGCCATCCTGAGGTAAGGTGTAAACATTTACGATAGGGGTTAAAGGAATGGATCTTGGGTTAAAGATTAGCTTCATGTGCAAGATTCACAATACTAGAATCCACCACAATCCGGTATCTTTGGTGCAAGTCCAAGAGTTAAAACCCGAGAAAGAAGTAACTACTACTTGAGTGCATAGCGTACACTACAAGGTAGCAATCACAGAGGTAGCTTCAAAGAGAAGACACGCCTTCTGGAGTACCCAAACAAATAAAAAGGAGGCACACGAGGCAAAAGGAAACCTCGAAGCCTAGGAAAAAACACTATGGATCCTACAATATAATATTGTGGGTCCATAAGATAGAGAGATCATGAGGGGAAGGAATCTCTCAGCTGAAGTAGATCAAAGGGGACAAAGAACACACAACACACACATGACTCTAGAGAACTCAACACTAGGTCAACTGGCTGAGAAACTGCATACCCAAAAGGCACCTAAGCTTTGAAAGACTAGAAGAGATATCAAAACTTTTCCAAATCAACACAAGATAAGATGACCCAAAGTTAGAGCGATACCATATAAGGATAAAAGGAAGCATACTAGAGTTTTCACAAATACTTTTCATCTTTAAAATAGTTTTCACAAGCACTAGACTCAACATCGGCCAGTAGCAAGGTTTTCCTATGGTCGGTACTGCTCTGATACCAAAAACTATAACAACCCCGTGATCAGGGTTAAACAAATCCCAGACCTTAGCCTGATATAAGTTTCACCTAGACCTCGAGGATATTCAGTGAGAAATCGGTAACACAATAGTAACCCTGCGACACAAAAATTATTACAACAAGCTCATAACTTAGAAAAGAACCAAAATAATACAAGCAGAGGTCACTGAACACAAACATCAAGCATATAGCAAACTTAAAAAATGGCCTAAGAGGCCTGAAGCATAACGATGACGTCCCAGCACATAGATTCTAGGCTACCGACCAGGAACCCCAAGCTCCTCGTCGGTGTCAATGTCGTATCAAACTTGTCTTCAGGTAAACACTTAGTCTGCTACAAAAGTATCAACAAAGCAAGGGTGAGTATAGGGTGTACTCCGCAAGATATGGCTAGTGAGGTTATTTTACATAAAGCAGTCTTTGTTTATAAAACAAGATAGAGAAGAAGCTCATCTAATAAAAATATTTTAAAAGGGGATAAGAGAGTGACATCTCCGAAGAACTGATCATCATCTTTTGATATCCACCAAAGTAATCCTCATCTCACAACTAGGACCACCCCCTCGTACCCATGAGGAAGCATCCTTAAGCACATGTTGAATTGCCAAATTTTACGATCAGGTTAAATTTCTCTATGATCTTAGAATTTGGTCACCAAGCGTTCATAACTGTGAACATGGATTTTTGAAAATATTTAACCATGTAGGGGTGTACAACTTTACCCACACGTACCAACCAACTCTTATTGCCAGATCATTAGCCCTCTTCCTTGGAAGGTCGGCAGAGGGTGGTTGGCCACGACCTTTACCTTGCTTTCGTCAAGACCATGAGTCACGCCCTAAGGAACCAATGGTTCCACTGTAACAGATCAAGTCCCGAAGCCGGTCCCTAGAGATGTGAGTCGAGGTTGGTTTATCAGGGGCCCCGTCGACACGAAGCAACCCCGGCAACGCTTACCTACCTGTTGTGATGCACCTTCACCTGCCAAATCTTTCAAATTGTTTTCTATGCATATGTCAAATTGAACGCCTGAAATATTTTACTCATGGAATCTACTAGGCAAGTTAGTTTATCATGAGGTTTTCTAGGCCCTGTGTGGCCATACTCTCGTCTCGGTTCCAAAGGCAAGAACTCAGGTCCTAGTAGTGGCGAGCATGGGACTACAAAAACCACATCCTACCATGGCATCCCATACAAGCCTTAGCATGTTTAACCTTTACCACTGATCTCATCTCATAAGTACATCTCGCACTCCTGTCATACTACATTCTTTGCATCTGATATATCATCTGGATGAAACAGCACTGACAGCTAGGCATGGCTAAGCAAGACACAAATAATAGCTCTAGCAGTGCACACAAGCCAAACCTAGTTATGATAGGAGCAGTGGATCAGGTAATATGAGCTCAAAGGGAGTAATGCAACATATAGGATACTCTATCTATCGATAAAATAAAGACCATAGTAGAATCGTATGCATCATGGAAATAATGAAATACTTTAAAACCATGGGAGTATATCATGGTGGGGCTATGCTTGCCTTTGCCTATTGATAACCAGAAAGCGGATCTTCGGACATATTGTACTGGACTTGATTATAGTTGGCCAAGTATTGATCTTCGGGCTATGATGGTGTTAACCTCGGTCTTCGATCTTGATCTCGATATCATATTCTACCGGGAAGAACCAAACACCAAAAAGGAAGGGAAACAACAATCAACACATGGCATCGATGCAATTATCAAGCAAGGATGATGATATGACAAGTTAAATTGTATTGAAATAGAACCCCAAGGCATGCTTAACCATTTTAAACAGGGTCCAAGGGTCGCAAACCCTAATACAGGAGAGACCCTGGAATCACCTGCGGGGGTTCATTTGTTATTCTAATTAAACTTGTCATGAAAGTGGTTGAACAATGCATGACTTTGATGCTAATAGTTAGAATTCATTTTTCTGAACATTATGATATATTAGACATGTTTTTTTTGACTTATAAATAATTAGTTATTGAATTTATAAGATTAAAACCATTTCTGAAATTATTAAAACAGTTTGTTAAACTTTTATTGTGTCACCATGACATAGGGCTAACGTCAGCAGTTGCGTTAAATCCCTTTTACACTGGATCTGCCTCTAGCCACGGTGGCTGACTGCTGGGCACAGGCGACATCAGCGTGCCACCTCAGCAGTGGGGCCCGCATCGAGTTTGACTCGTGCTGAGACCCATGCGGTGGATGGCGTCTGCTGCCAGCGACCATCTAGCAGCGGCGCTACGGCGCACGCGGGGACATTCCCTTGCACCTAAAAGAAGCGCCTCTGCACAGAATACCTAAATAGGGCGGTGCCGCTACCTAGAGTTACCGGGCACCAGCTACGGCGCGCTTCTGCAGCGGCAGACGGTGGCATACAACGGTAGGTTGAACCAGAGAGGGAGGCGAAGCTAAGAGTGGTCCAGGTGGATGAGAATCTCACCAAGAAGCGATTGACGGGGTCAGGGAGGACAGGGGCGGTCGGAATCAAGGACGAAGGTGGCGGCCAGAGTCGGGGAAGGAGGGTCCAATTGGGGCAACTGGGAGCTCCCCAGCTTGTGCTAATTGGGGTGAATGAACAAGAAGAACATAGCGGTTCCAGCGGCGCCCTCAGATGGACAGTAGCATCTCGACAACGGCGAGATACCTACGACCTCTAGGGCTAGGGTTCAGGCTCTTGTAGGCAAAAGAGGATAAGGGGAAGGAGGAGAAGCTAAGCATGGCAAGGGCTCACCATGGCTCCTGCAGGGGTCTTGTAGGCATCGGGGAGGCAGCTGCGGGGATCTTGGTGTGCGGAGGCTAGTGGCGAGACGACACGCAGCTGCTTCCCTCCATCCGGAGGTTGATGATGACTGAAGGAAGGCGACGAATAGGTATGAGCCTGGTAGGCTGTGTTTGGGCCAGGAGTGGGCCGCGACAAACATTCTAGGGCGGGCTTCTGTTGCTGCTCGTGGGCGGCAGGTAGAGAGAGGAAGGAGCTAAGCCGGCCTTCTAGGCTGCTGGTTCTGTTTTTTTATTTCAAAACATTTTTCCTTTTTCTATTTTCATTTCATTTTGTAATTTAAAAACCAAAGCTGTTTTGGGTATTTGAAAAATAGCACTAGACTCTATAAACCAATAAAAACAATGTGAGGCCCTTCTAACAGTTTGGGCTTCACAAACTTTTGTACTTTTCAAATTATTCAAAACTCTTTTGAATTGGTTTGAGAGAGAGAGGAAACTAGGGTTTTAGAGTTTTTGCATTATTTTCTATCCATGCATATTAAGGGATGATGCTCATGAATGCCAAAACAACCATAGATATAAGATTAACTAAAATAGGGGTGTTACATCATGATATCACTTTACACCACTATAATGAATAGGTAACAAGATTCCTAATGCCACGAGGAAAAAGAAACTTCATTCTCAGACTTCAAATACTTGGCATGATAGAGTGCTTGCCAATGTAGAAAGCGGACATCAAGTGAAGGTCGTACTTCGGATACAAAGGAAACCATAAGCATAACTCCTATAATAGATCATAGAAGATGCCTCATGAAAAGTGGTTGTTATTGTTGATTTTAAGAGAATATGGCAACAGGTCTTCCAGATTATTGTGTCAACCAACACATCAATCTTACCAGATGTACAAGCAGACCTATGTCAAAACCTTGAACAACACCAACCATCATATCTTCTTCTGATTCAGATTTAGTTAGGTGGAATGATACTTTAGACTCAGCATGTCTGAATAGACAGCGTGCAATAATTACCACAAAGGTAAAGTTATAGATTCTCAAGATATGGACTATAGTGTCAAGCTCCAACAAACTAAACTGTGTTGCTAGATCCATGTAATAGCAACTTGTCGAAGGACAATGCACATACATGAAGTACTTGCAACAAAACACACATGTGTCCTTAAAGGAATAAAGAGAACGCTACTTGAATCCATGGAAACATCTTTCAACAATTGCATGTGAATTAGAGAAGTTCACTTCTAACATCCAGGACATATTCTTTGAGATTACTCGTTGACGGTTCTCAAACATTTCCAACATTAAAACCAACTATTCCATATGAATCTAGTCTAGAATGGACAAGATAAGGATATCATCGATGGGCTCAATAACAAACTTATCGAAACTCTCCAGGAAGATGGACTCATATGTCATATGAACAAGGCAAAGTATTGGTCAAACCAAAGGACAATGGATGTACTCAAGTGAAACATCACGAGTGGTAACATCATCAAAATAGTCTTAGGAACTGAGTTTGATTTGATGATAACCTAAATCAAATCAAAGGTGGGAGAATATAACTTATCCACAAAGGAACTACTATCTTTCTTTAGCACGAACAAAACTAGACATCCCTTTAGAAGGAACAAGGTCGGATAGAACTTTTGTCTTACAACTCTCCAAGTTGTTTTTTAAGTTGAACCAACTAGTCTAGGGGTATCCAGTGCAGATCCTTGGAGAAAGGTGTAGTTTAGAGAACTTGCTTTCTCAAGAACATGAAAACACGATCATGTGGCAACATGGTGATACATCTAGAATATCACGAACTACTGATATGTCACTTGTTCAAGAGGAAATTTGCTTGGTAATGCAAGAAGACATAGTCTTAGAGTTTTGGCACAAGCCTAACTCTTTAACTATGGGGAATGCACCAGAATAACAGTCTTGGTAGCATAATCATCCTTTGCTTAGTGATAGGATTAACTATCACGCTAAGAATAAAACAAATGTCCTTGGAGATCAAAGCAATGAAAACTGCTAAGAATCTCATATGGACACATTATTATGCACACGCATCATTCATGAGCATGAAAGATCGGAGGAAAGGTAGGTAAAGATGTGTAAAAGCATCACTTTGTTAAGAGGGTCACGAAACTCAGCATGACCTCTTTATTTATAAGAGTGTGATACTCTAAGGTAGAACAGATAGAAGCTAATCAAGCCTCTTAATCTACAGATTACAACACTTTGACATGGTCCTTGATATGACGAGGTACAAGAGTTTATTTCTCCTAACATCCTGAAATGGTTTGTCTTGATGGATCAGAAGAGTATCTTGCATCAGAAGACACCAATGCACACTATTGTGCTACCACCTGTTAGGCAATGGTCGGAAACAACAAGGGAGAAAGAACATACTCAGTATGGAATCCCAAGATGTGGATGCATAGATTATCGATCTTCTGAAAACCAATGCGTTGAAGGAAAAGTTGTGGCAGAGTCACAAGAGTAGATACAAGACTCACGAGGAGATCTTGTCGTGATCTATTTGGTTCCATTAAAGAACACCTGCCATAGCTGGTGGTAGGGGAAGTCCTTAATTGTCACAATTCAATAGCGACAATAACCACAAGCTTGGAGGCCATAATTGTAGTACCATCAATCCTGAGGTAATGCATAAACACTAACAACAGGGGTCCATGGAATGGATCTTGGGTTAAAGACCATCTTCATGTACAAGATTTGCAACACTAGAATCCACAATCTGGGATCTTCGTTTCAAGTCCAGGGGTTAAAACCCTAGAAAAGAGTAACTACTACTTGAGTGACACAATGTACACTACAAGGTAGTAATTACGAGGTAGCTTCCAAGAGAAGGAAAAACTTCTGAAGTACCCAAACAAATAGAAGGAGGCACATAAGATGAAACGAAACCTCAAAGTCTAGAACAGAATGCTATGGCACCTACAATATAACGTTGTGATCATATAAGGTAAAGATATCATGATGGAAAGGAATCTCTTAGTTGAAATAGAGCAATGGGAACAAGGAACACACACTATGCACAACTCTAGAGAACTCAACACAAGGTCAACTGGTTGAGAAACGACATGTCCAAAAGGCACCTAAGCTTTGAAACGTTGGATAAGCTAGAAAAACTTTTCCAAATCACCACTATATAAGATGACCCAGAGTTAGAGTGATACCAGGTAAGGAGTAAAAGAAGCATACTAGAGTTTTCGCAAATACTTTTCATCTTTTAAATAGTGTTCACAAGCATGACTCGACATCAACCAATAGCAAGGTTTTCCTATGGTTAGTACTTCTCTGATACCAAAACCTATGACACCCCTAGGATTAGGGTTAAACAAATCCCAAACCTTAATCTGACATAAGCCTAACCTAGATCTTGAGGATATCCAGTGAAGAGTCGGTAACACAACACTGACCCTACGACACCAAAAATTATTACAACAAGCTAATATTTGAGCAGAGAACCAAAATATTATAAGCAGAGATCACTGACCCCAAACATCAAACAATGGAAGGCAAATTATGCTATTAAGTATAGCAAACTTAACAAATGGCCTAAGAGGCCTGAAGCATAACGATAATGTCCCAACCCATAGATTCCAGGCTGCCGGCTAAGAACCCCAAACTACTCATCGGTGTCGATGTCATACCAAAATTGTCTCCATGGAACACTTACTCTACTACAAAAATATCAACAAAGCAAGGGTGAGTATAGGGTGTACTTCGCAAGAATTATCGCTGGTGGGGTTATTTTGCATAAATCCATCTTTGTTTTTGAAACAAGAGGGAGAAGAATCTCATCAAATCAGAACATTTTAAAAGGGGATGAGAGAGCGACATCTCCAAAGTATTGATCATCATTTTTTATATCCACAAAATCATCACCAGCACCTCTCGACTAGGATCACACCCTTGTACCCATGAGGAAGCATCCTTAAGCACACATTGATCTGCCAAGTTTTATGATTAGGTAAATGTTCTCTATGATCTTAGAATTTGGTCGCCAAGCGTTCCTAACTGTGAACATGGATTTTCGAAAAGATTTAACCCTGTAGGGGTGTACAACTTTACCCAATGTACCAACCATCTCTTAATTCCACAATGATTAGCCCTCTTCCTTGCAAGGCCGGTAGAGGATGGTTGACCATGACATTTACCTTGCTTTCGCCGATACCATGAGTCACGCCCTAAGGAGGGTTCCACCATAATGGGTCTGATCCCGAAGCCGGTCCCAAGAGATGTGAGGCGAGGTTGGTTTATCAGGGGCTCTATCCACCCCAAGCAACCCGGTCCATGCTTACCTACCTGTTATGATGCACCTTCACCGCCAAATCGTTCAAAATGTTTTGTATGCATATTCTAGATGGAACGGTCGAACTATGTGACTCATGGAATCTACGAGGAAAGTTAGTTAGTTGAGGGGACGTCCAGGCCCCATGTGGTTGTACGCTCTTCTTAGCTGCAAAGGCAAGAACTTGGTTCCTAGTGGTTGCGAGCATGGGACTACAAAAACCACATCCCACCATGGCCTCCCATACAAGCCTTAGCATGTTTGACCTTTACCACTGATATCACCTCATCAGTATACCTCGTTCTCCTGTTATACTAGATTCTTTGCATCTAATACATCATTTAGATGAACAAGCACCAATAGCTCAGCATGGCTAAGAAGGGCACATATATAAGCTCTAGCATTGCACATAAGCCAAACCTAGTTATGCTAGGAGCAGTGCATCAGATAATATAACCTCAAAGGGAGTAATGCAATAAATAGGATACTCTATATATCGATAAAAGACCATAGTAGAATCGTATGCATCATGGCAAGAATTGAAATGCTTTAAAAGCATGTGATTGTATAATGGTGGGGCTATGCTTGCCTTTACCCGTTGATAAGAGATAAGCAGATCTTCGGACACCTTGTACTTAACTTGATTAAAGTTGGTTAAGTATTGATCCTCGATATTTGATGGTGTTGATCTCGGTCTTTGATCTCGGTATCATATTCTACCGGGAAGAACCAAACACCAAAAAGAAAGGAAACAATCAACACATGGCATCGATGCAATGCTCAAGCAATAATGATGATATGACAAGTTGAATTTTATTGAAATGTAACCCCAATACATGCTTGTCCATTTTAAACAGGGTCCGAGGGGTGCAAACCCTAAAACAGGGAAACCTCGGAATCATCTACGGGGGTTCATTTTGTTCTCTATTTAAACTTATCATGTAAGTTGGTTAACAATGCATGATTTTGAGGCTAAGACATAGATCTCATTTTTCTAAACAGTTTTATATATTGTACGTATTTTTTGGTTAATATGAATTAGTTATGAATTTTCCCAATTTAAATCCATTATAAATTATTTTTAAAACAATTAAACAATTTTGGAATATATAAAAATTATTTTCCATCTGGCCCCATATGTAATCGATTTAATAAATTCTTCCATCTGGCCCCATATGTAATCGATTTAATAATTTCATAAATTAATTTCATAAATCATTTATGAAATTATTAAAACTTCACAACCTGGGCCCACCTAGATTTATTTATTTTCCAGAAAACAATTGTAAAACATTTAAGAAAATGAAAATGGAATTACTACGTCATGCTGACGCCGGGACGGTGTTGGCAATGGCGAGCTCCCAGGTGGTGATCGAATCCAGCGCTCGGATGTGCGCGCGCTTACACGGAGGGTTGCGTTCAAATCAGTTCTTCACGGGGAACCACGTGGTGGTTGTGCCGCTCTGGAATGGTTACCGAACCTCACCGACGACCATGTTCGAGCGGTGGTAGAGGAGGCACACGATAGCAGGTCGATACAGGGTTAGAGGAGGAGATCAGAGAGGCTAGGGAGGATCACAAGCTCACCAGGAAGCTGTGGGGCTGGTCTGTAAGGCCACGCGAGGTCGGGATCGATGACAACATTAACAGTGGCCATCATGGAAGATGATGACCGAGAGATCGATTAACGGGGGCTTGCGTCGATTCCCTAGGGGGAGCTGACCAGGGCGACAAGGTGGAGACGACGGTTTTCTTGTCTTGCTCCAGGGAGCCCTCTAGAGGCGAGGAGGAATGGCTTCCGTTGGCTAGGGTTTCGACTTCTGCGTGCGAGCGAGACAAAGCGAGAGAGAGTGGAAAATTAGGATGGGGAGAGAGAGGACGATGAGGCATTCTTATCCTCACGTCCAATGGTGGTGGCGAGCATCATAGCGTGGTAGGGAGACGGAGGCATCACGGCGGCCATGCAGGTGCTTGGCTCGGGAGGAAGACGACAAAATGAAGGGGTGAAGGGGTATAGATCAACCTTGGGTTGCGGGAGTGCTTCCAGGGGAAGAAGAGAGAAACTAGGTTGCGGCCTATTTGCTACTGACTCTGTTTTTTAGCAGAACAAATTTTTTATTTATTTTCTCACTTCTCTCTTTTGCAAATTCAAAGGTTGTTCTGATTTTGAATAGTTTCAAAATATCATAGGTTTGAAAATATTTTGGAATCAATGCAGGGCCCTGGATACTATTTGGGCTCGACATATTTTGTATTTTTGAAACTCAAAATCATTTGAAAGGTTTTCAAAGAGGGAGGGAAAATAGCTAGGGTTTAGGGTTTTATTTTGTTTCTTTCTTGTTTGCATTTTTTCTTAGCAAAACAATTATGCTTATAAATGCATGAAAAACCCTAATTAGAGTTAATAAAACTAGGGGTGTTACAATAGCTAGCAATAATAGAAAGTAATCAAGGGATCAGGCAGATAATCCACTTCCCTCGGTCAATAAGCTAGCATTAATCCACATGTATGAAAACAATAATCCAAAAATCCACAAATAATAATCGAAATATGACCATAATCGAACCCAAGCTAGCAATAATCCATAGATCCACAGATTACACATCAATCCTAACAAATATTAAACAAATATGATGCTAATTGAAATCCTAGGCCCTAATCCTAATAGTTATTAATCAGAACTTACCTCATCCTCATTGTCGATGATGTTCTCATCGAAGGCCGACAGGAGTGGCTCGATGATGAGCTCCACCTCCTCATCGTCCTCTTGCAGCTGCTTCCCAAGACTATAGACCCATATACTGATAGCAGCGGGAGCTGATGAAGGACCGATGGGCCGTCCTTCGGCAATGGCCTCCACTTCTCTTTGGCATCCGCTATGGTGGTGATCGCCACCCTTGCGGTATTGCATGCCACTGCCACGGCTCTGGCTACCTCCTCCACGGCTAAGGCCACCATAGCAGCCATCGCCTTCACTGCGGTGATAGTGTTGGATGGGTCCTACATCCCCGGAATGGGAAGAGGAGCAGAAGCAGAAGTGGAGAGGGTTTTATCCTGGTCGACGGAGAGAGAGAGAGAGAGTAGGGAAGTGGTGAAGTGGAGTGGAGAAACGGTGATTATTTTCAGGTGGCGTGAGAGGGTGAATGAGAGGGGAGGCAGAGAGATGGGTTATATATGGTGAGACGTCGATGTTTCGTGCTCCCGCTGTTCACACGTGTACAATTCTGCAGCCTACTGATACGTCCAAAACGTATCTTCTTTCCCGAACACGTTTGCTATTGTTTTTCCTCGAAACTTGTGTGATTTGGATAAAACTAACACGGATTGACGCTGTTTTCAATAGAATTACCTTAGTGTCTAGTTTTTGTGCAAAAAATCAACTATCAGAAAAAATCCCGGAAAATATGCCAAAAATCCTATTTCACCAGAAGACTCACGGAGCCAGAAGACGAGATGGAGTAGGGCCACGAGGAGCCCACACCACCTGGACGCGCGGGCCAGGCACGCCGCAGGTGGGGGTGGTGTGGCCACCTCTGCTGCCCCCTCAGCCTCCCTCTTCTCCTATAAATTGCCTCTTGACCTAAAAACAAAGGGGGGTTCGACGTTTTTTCCAAAAAGAGTTCCGCTGCGCCGCCACCACCAGATTCCGCGATTCGGAACCAGAAACTCTGTTCTGACACTCTGCTGGGACGGGGAATTGGAGGATATCATCGCCATCATCATCACCATCGCTTCTCCATCGACCATCCATATTTTCCCCATCTGTGAGTGAGTAATCCCCCGCTGTAGGCTATGGGGATGGTAGGGATTGGATAAGATCGTTCATGTAATGGCATCAGATTGTTAGAGCATAGTGCCTAGTATCTATTATTAGTGCTTTTTGACTTTGTTGCAACTTGTTATGCTTAATGCTTGTCACTAGGGCCCGAGTGCCATGATTTCAGATTTTAACATGTTATTGATTCATTATGATAGTATTGTTTATGGTCTTACCTGCAAGTTGTATACACATATTGTTGTCCGGAAACAAAAGCCCTGAAGTGATAGCAATCGGGATAACCGGAGGGGATGGCTTTTATGTGAGGATCACATGTGTTCACGGAGTATTAATGCTTTACTTCAGTGCTCTACTAAAAGGAGCACCTTAATTGCCAGTAGTTCCCTTGAGGCCCCGCTGCAAACGGGCTGGCAAGACAAAAGATGTTATGCAAGTTCTCATTGCGAGCACGTATGACTATATATGGAACACATGCCTATGATTATTTAGTACTTGGATGCTTTATCTTATTTATCTGCAAATGCCCTATGTTTTGATTGCCATATGAATTGTCTTGTCCATGCAACGCCCCGTTCATCCATCCCTATGCCTACCGCGCTTTAATCATACTGTTTACCGCAATTGTTACTACTGCCTTTACTTTTACTACTGCTATTACTTTACTATTGCTACTGCAAAACCGTTGCTACTAATAAACTGCTGTGAGCAAGATTATTTCTTGGTGCAGCTGAATTGACAACTCAGTTGTTAAGGCTTATAAATATTCTTTGGCTCCCCTTGTGTCGAATCAATAAATTGGGTTTCACTTTCCTCGAAAATATTGCGATACACCCCCTATACTTGTGGGTTATCAAGACTATTTTCTGGCACCGTTGCCGGGGAGCATAGCTTTATTTATCAAGTTCACTTTGAATCACTATTGTTCGCTGCCATCCATCCATTATGGGTAAGTCTCATGATGACATGGTTCCTATTTTACCATCTACTACAAGAAGAGGTACGGTTCTAAACACCTCTGTTCCTCTTGAATCACCATCTGTTATGAGTAAGCTCCTTACACCACCACATACACATGCTACACACACTGCTACTACTGCTGAATCTGAAACTTCTGATACTTATGATGCTTCTACTGTGCTTGATAAAAGTGGTTCATAGGTCCTTTGCTAGATGCTACGATTGCTAGAACTATAGATGGAAATACTGAAACTCCTAATGAAGACACTACTACACCTGGTAGTTGACCTGAGTTTAGAGAGAGCTATGTGAAGGAAACATGCCCTAGAGGCAATCGTAGAGATGATTGTATTTCATCTGTATCCATGAGTTATTATAATGTTCCTTGAATATCCATATACCAGGCAACTTGTATTGATTGGCAATTATGTGAATTGTTTGTGAAACTCTTTACTTGTATGGTTATCTAATAATTGTCCCTAGTCAGAGTTCATGTGAGGACACACGTGAATATTAGACTAGCACATCGATTGGTTGATGACTATGTTTCGCAAGTCATAGACATGGAGATGTCAAACCAATGATGTGGACACATGTTATAAACATGGGGTTGGACTGACCCAACTTGAGACTAGCAATAATACTTGCAGCTCTCTCTACACATCGTGTACGTTTTGTCCTTAGACCTGAGATTGTCGCATGTACTTGAGATGTGGATCGACCTACTTTGGGGCTATCAAACACTACTCCATAACTGGGTAGTTATAAAGGTAGCTTTCGGGTTTGTCCTGATACATGCTGCAAGGCATCGGTCAATCAAGATGGGATTTGCCCCTCTCTACTTGAGAGAGATATCTCTGGGCCCCTCGAGTGATCGGATCCAGAAATGCATGCCCGTGCTACATATGGTTAAGAGTTAACCTAGTAAAGGGATTCCGAATCACAGTATCGAGAAAGAGAGGTCAGCTTGGAGCTAGACCAAATATCATGAGGCAAAGGGAAAGACATGTACTCAACCTTGTGATGGTTCGTCCGAATGATCTTTATATGCGTTTAGGAGTTGGAACGTCTTGCTAGAGGCCGCTACCAACGATTGACGGAGTAAGTGTACTCATTTCATGACTATACGTGTATGAACCTATAGGGTCACACACTTTAGGGGTTGGAAGCCTAATGAGGATTGGATCCTAATTAGACCAGGCTTAGGCTGCTAATGGGCTGCTAATGTAGAAGCCCACTAGGGATTCCTATATAAGAGAGAGTGAGGCGAGCTGAATAGGGTTGAACATTCCACCCAGCCGCCACTCCTCTTCCGCCTCTGTTGCACGTGCACACCTAGCAGTCTGGCATGTGACGGCTTCCACTCCGGACGTGTGTATACCTCGGAGGTGCTGCATCTGTAGCACTTGGATGAGCCGCGCAAAGGGGAGCTGCTCGTGGGAAGAGGGCAAGGAGGAGACGTAGAACATCTACACTGTCGTGATGTGCTTCATCGAGTTCCGCACCTGCGCGTCTAGCGGTAATCCCGTGATCTATGACAATAGTATTCCTGGTCGACGCGGTAGAAATTTTGATTTTTCGCTAGTGTAGCCTACCCGTTCCCCTACAGTGGTATCAGAGCCGATGCTGTTCAGTCATAGGTTCGAGAAGTTTGCATATCGTGAAATGTAGATTGATATGGATGATGTGATCATCTATATGGCGGTGGTTCTGGATTGATCTGTGATCTTATTTTCTGTGATTGTGATTATAAGGTCGTCGAACGACTTACCCCTACCGGTCGGTTTCCGCCATCGGGGTAGACAGTGACACATAAATCCTTTTGAATCACGCGAATATCAATATGATTGATCGAATCGGGAATTAGATCTGAATCGACATACCGTGATCAAAGGAGTTTGGTCGAATCGGAACTATGGATGTTTTATGGTAAATTTGATACTGTGAGGGGCGCTGCCCCTTCGAACCCCGCGGGGGGAGACCCCCCTTAGTCGTAGCCCCTTTTGTATCACGTTAAGGTTCATAGGTGGTACGATTTCACATGATCCGGTAGAATGCGATTCTATGCACAACTTGTTTTTGCAGGATGTATGTGATCAGTATGGCCCAAAAAAATGTATGTGATGCATGTATGTATTTTTCATGACCTGCGTGTCGTGAGTAGGGCAACACGGCTAGAGCCATATGTGTTGTCAATTATTGTAATGGCCTGCATGCCAACTTGTGATGATCCCAATACCATGTAATTTTGATTACTAGCTGTTAGGAGTAATAGCTTGTATTAGTTCTTAGAGAACTCATCACTTGGAGGATGGCTCGCATAGATCATGAAGATGGAGATCATCATGGTGGACAAGTTCTATGGCGATGGAGATCACCATGAGAAAAATGGGCCATACTGTATCACATCTATGTGAATGCTATTCTTTTACGTTTTACTACTATGCATGCTTAGATGATAGAAGTAGAATGATCCCTCACAAAGTTTAAGTTGAACCATGCCCTCCCAACCAAACCTTGCACCATCCTGTGCCCTGTACAATCGTTGGTGGGTCTATGAAATTAGGGTGCCGCGGTTTTCCTTGGCTGGATGGGTTTGTACCGGATACCTAAACGCATAAGGGTTGGTGAGCTTAACAAGGTCATCTTAACAGTTAAGGACCTTGGGGCATAAAGGTTGGGCGCCTAGTTTTGTCATAGAGATGTCACCCAACAACAAGAGTCATATGTGATATGATTAGCAAAGGTTGCTTACCGATTTACCTTGTCTTCTAGCAGTGATGCTAAAGCTCACTAGTCGACTTGTTAATTGTGGATCTTGAATCACTTAGTATCAATAGAGTGATGTTGATTTAAGTGGGAGTATATGCTATTAAATTGTTTAATATGTTTTACTCTTTCATGGTTAAATGGCTTAGTATTTTGCATATTTTTGTTGTAGATCAATGGCACCGAACAATTCATCACCTTTTGCTTTGCGTTCGATTCTTGAAAAGGATAAACTAAATGGAACAAACTATTTGGACTGGGTCCGTAACCTGAGAATTGTTCTCAGGGCTGAGAAAAAGGAAACTGTGCTGGATATCCCAATCCCGGAGGAACCTGCTAATAATGCAACTGCTGCCCTTAAGAATGCCTACAAGAAATCATGTGATGAATCTCTTGAGGTTAGTTGTCTTATGCTTGCATGCATGGAACCTGATCTTCAAAAGCAGTTTGAGGATCAGGAAGCGTACGATATGATCGTTGCGCTTAAGGACATGTTCCAGACTCAGGCTAGGACTGAGAGGTACAATGTCGCTAAGTCCTTTGTGGAATGCAAGATGGCAGAGGGAGTAGCTGTAGGCCCCCATGTGATGAAAATGGTTGGTTACAGTCAAACTTTGGAAAAGCTTGGTCTTCCATTAGGCCAAGAGTTGGCCACTGATTTCATTTTGGCATCTCTTCCATCTAGCTATGGGCATTTCATTTCGAACTACCATATGCATGGGGTGGAGAGGGGCCTTAATGAATTATGTGGGATGCTGAAAACAGCAGAATGTGACATTAAGAAGTGTGCAGGGCATAGCCATGTGATGGCTGTGCAGAACAAGCCTAGCTTCAAGAAAAAGGGCACTTCTTGGCAGAAGAAGAAGGGAAAGGCTAAGGATACGATCCCTAAGCCAAACCCTGCACCCAAGCAAAAGGTTGGACCTGCAGGAGACATTGAGTGTTTCTTTTGTCATGAATATGGCCACTGGAAGAGAAACTATAGCAAGTACCAGGCTTGTTTGAAGAAGGGTGGAAGTAAGAGTACTTCCCACTCAGGTACGCTTGTTGTAAATGTTGTGGACATTTTTCTCGCAGATTCTTATGTTAACTCTTGGGTATTTGATACCGGATCGGTTTCTCATATTTGCAATTCGATGCAGGGGCTAATAAGAACTAGAGAAGTGCAGAAAGGCGAAGTGGATTTTCGCGTCGGAAATAAAGCAAGGGTTGCTACATTTTTCGTCGGCGTCATGCAACTTCACCTTCCCTTGGGATTTATTATGGAGTTAAATAATTGTTATTACATTCCTAGCATGGGTTGAAACATTTTATCACCTTCATGTTTGATGAGGACGGTTATTCATTCGCAAGTGCAAACAATGGTTGTGTAATCTCTAAGAATGCTATGTTTATGCCTTATGCTCCCATTGTGAATGGGTTATTTATTTTAAATCTTGATGATGCATCTGTTTATAATGTTAGTGCTAAAAGGCTTCGGCCTAATGATTTGAGTCCTACCTATTTATTGCATTGTCGTTTGGGGCATATAAGTGAAAAGTGCATGAAGAAGCTCCATGGTGATGGTCTTCTAACTTCGTTTGATTTCGAATCATACGAGACATGTCAAGCTTGTTTTCTTGGAAAGATGACCAAGACGCCTTTTATGGGTTTTCCCGAGAGAGCGACAGACTTGTTGGAACTCATACATACTGATGTATGTGGACCAATGAGCACGACAGCCAGAGGAGGATATCACTACTTCATTACTTTCACTGATGATTTTAGTAGATATGGCTATGTCTACTTGATGAAGCATAAATCTGAAACTTTTGAAAAGTTCAAAGAGTTTCAGAGTGAGGTAGAGAATCAACGTGGCAAGAAAATAAAGGCCTTGCGATATGATCACGGAGGTGAATATTTGAGTCACGAGTTTAGCAATCATCTTAAGAGTTGCAGAATTGTTCCACAGCTCACGCCGCCCGAAACGCCTCAAAGAAACAGGGTCTCTGAATGGCGTAATCGATCTTTGTTGGACATGGTTCGATCGATGATGAGCCAGTCGGATTTACCATTATCATTTTGGGGTTACGCGCTAGAAACAACAACTTTTACACTAAACAGGGTACCGTCTAAATCCGTAGTTAAGACACCATATGAGATGTGGACTAGAAAGAATCCCAGCTTGTCTTTTCTAAAGATTTGGGGTTGTGATGCATTTGTCAAGCGACTTCAGTCAGACAAGCTAACACCCAAATCGGATAAGTGCATTTTTGTGGGATACCCAAGGGAAACCTTAGGGTATTACTTCTACAACCGAGAAGAGGGCAAAGTGTTTGTCGCTTGTAGCGGTGTTTTCCTAGAGAAAGATTTTCTCACAAAGGGAACGAGTGGAAGGTCGGTGCAACTTGAAGAAGTTCAAGATGAGCCAGTCGGGGATGCTTCTACGAGTGATGCTATTGTAGCAGAACAAGTTGAGGAACCGGTGGCAATAGAAGCGCCACAGCCACGAAGGTCGGCGAGGCTCCACGAAGCGCGAGAGTTATTATTGTTAGATAATGATGATCCTGCGACCTATGCAGAAGCAATGGTGGACCCAGACTCTGAGAAATGGCTGATTGCCATGAGATCCGAGATAGAGTCCATGGGAGACAATCAAGTTTGGAACTTGGTTGATCTGCCTGATGGTTTTAAAGCCATCGAGTGCAAATGGATCTATAAGAAGAAGATCGATATGGATTGAAATGTTCACATCCATAAAGCTCGACTTGTTGCAAAAGGTTTTCGAAAAGTTCAAGGAGTTGACTACGACGAGACTTTCTCGCCCGTAGCGATGCTTAAATCTATACGGATCATTCTAGCCATTGTTGCATATTTCGACTATGAGATATGCAGATGGACATCAAGACGGCTTTCTTAAATGGAATCCTTACTGAGGACGTGTATATGATGCAGCCCGAAGGTTTTGTCGATCCAAACAATGCTAGAAAGGTATGCAAACTTCAAAAGTCTATTTATGGGCTGAAGGAAGCATCTCGGAGTTGGAACATTCGATTTGATGAAGTTGTAAAGGAGTTTGACTTCATAAAAAACGAACAAGAACCTTGTGTGTATAAGAAAGAAAATGGGAAATAGCTTGTATTTCTAATCTTATATGTAGATGACATATTACTGATTGGAAATGACATTCCTATGCTCAAGTCTGTTAAGACCTCATTGAAAAATAGTTTTTCTATGAAGGACTTAGGAGAAGCGACATATATTCTGGGTATCAAGATCTATAGAGACAGATCAAGGAGGCTAATTGGATTAAGCTAGAGTACGTACATTGACAAAGTGTTGAAACGGTTCAGCATGGATGAGGCTAAGAAGGGGTTCTTGCCCATGTCTCAAAGCATTAAACTTAGCAAGACTCAATGTCCTTCGACCATTGATGAGCGAGAGCGCATGAGTAGGGTTCCATATGCTTCGGCTATTGGATCCATCATGTATGCGATGACATGTACTCGCCTAGATGTTTCCTATGCTCTAAGTGTTAAGAGCAGATACCAGGCTGATCCAGGTGAGAGTCACTGGACAGCGGTAAATAATATCCTTAAGTACTTGAGAAGGACTAAGGATATGTTCCTAGTTTATGGAGGTGAGGTTGAACTCAGTGTAAAGGTTTACACAAATGCGAGTTACCTTAATGACTCAGATGACTCGAAATCGCAATCATGTTATGTGTTTGTCATGAATAGTGGTGCTGTGAGCTAGAAAAGTTCCAAGCAAGATACAGTGGCCTCCTCTTCAACAGAAGCTGAATATATTGCTGCCTCGGAGGCTGCAAAGGAAGCTGTTTGGATTAGGAATTTCCGGATTGCTCTTGGTGTGGTTCAGGGCTCGTCCAATCCCTTGGACATTTATTATCACAATAATGGTGCTATTGCACAAGCCAAGGAACCTAGACAGCACCAGAAGAACAAACATATTCGCATGCGTTACCATCTGATTCGTGAGTTAATTGATGATGGTAGTGTCATGTTATGCAAAATACATACGGACTCAAATGTTGCTGATCCCTTGACTAAGCCACTCCCGCAGCCTACGCATGAAGCGCACACAAGATCAATAGATATTAGATACTATCTAGATTGACTCTAGTGCAAGTGGGAGACTGAACGAAATATGCCCTACAGGCAATCATAGAGATGATTGTATTTCATGTGTATCCATGAGTTATTATAATGTTCCTTGAATATCCACATACCAGGAAACTTGTATTGATTGGCAATTATGTGAATTGTTTGTGAAACTCTTTACTTGTATGGTTATCTAATAATTGTCCCTAGTCGGAGTTCATGTGAGGACACACGTGAATATTAGATTAGCACATCGATTGGTTGATGACTATGTTTCGCAAGTCATAGACATGGAGATGTCAAACCAATGGTGTGGACACATGTTATGAACATGGGGTTGGACTGACCCAACTTGAGACTAGCAATAATACTTGCAGCTCTCTCTACACATCGTGTACGTTTTGTCCTTAGACCTGAGATTGTCGCATGTACTTGAGATGTAGATCGACCTACTTTGGGGCTATCAAACACTACTCCGTAACTGGGTAGTTATAAAGGTAGCTTTCAGGTTTGTCCTGATACATGCTGCAAGGCATCGGTCAATCAAGATGGGATTTGCCCCTCTCTACTTGAGAGAGATATCTCTGGGCCCCTCTTCTTTTTGCCTTGGTTTGCTTTTTCCTTTTGGCTTTGTCTTAATTATTCGAAAAACCCAAAAAGATTTTGCTTTGCTTGTTTTTCCTTTTTGTTCTTGCCTCTAAAAATTAAAAACACCAAAAATATTTGTTGTTCTTCTTTGCTTTTGTGAAGTTTGTTGCATGGTTCAGCAGTCCTCAGTGGAATTTGGTTTCATGTTATTATTAAATCCACACAAGTGAAGGGCAATAATGAAGATTAATGACATCTTGAGGTGTGGTAAGAGGCTGGTAACGAACTCTATTTGTTTTCATTTTTTTACATATACTCATCATTGTGGGCCAACTTAGTCTGTTCATGTAGGGTGTATGTTATTTATGGATTCCTAGTTGTTCTTGCTTTCTTATGATTAGCTCCAGCTCGCTAATAGTTTGTAGCATGTCATATGAATGTTTGCTTGCATTGCTCTATTCATAACTGGGTATGACACTATGGTATCCTCCTCAGAATGTTTCACTTGAATTGACTTGGCACATGCTCGTGCATGCATATGACTGAAACAATAATCAGTTAAGCCTCGATGAATTATTTTGCCTCAGGGGTCTTGAGTCACTCTCATGCCATGATTAGTCTTGTTTTGTCGCAAGCATGATTATGATAGTTATTGCTCTCTCGTTTGTTGCTCCCTTACTATTGCTAGCCTTCACCTGCACTGAGTGGACTTAACTCGTGTTTCCAACTCCCTAAAACCAGTATTGCCAAAAGTGTCAACCATACCTACCTATTAGCATCATTTGCTATTCCGTGCATATTTAGTGTGCCTTGTTTTCTTCCGAATAAAATGTTTGCTTGTTATGAGAAAGTTAGTTAGTAAAGCTCTCATGAACTTGATGGCACACTTTACTTTCTTGCACTTAATAATCTTGAACCATTGCGTCCATCTTTGTTGCGTATATGCTTGCGCTTTATAAGTTGGAGTTAGAAGAACCATGTATCATGGGGAACGCTTTCAACATTGCACTTGTACTTTGTACCTCGTTGATATCATGATTCTTTTGCTTATGGATCCCAGTGGTGTGAAATAAAAGGGGAACTTGTAAGATCATGGATTTTGTATATGTGTTAGAGAAACGCCTAGCCCGCTAGCCTAAGCCATGCCTAATCATGGTGGAAACTTGCAGCATAACCATAATGAGCATTCTATGAAGCATCCTCAATAAAAACCTATGGAAATAGAAAATAAAAAGATCGCTGAGATGCTCATTGTCTGCTTGCCTTGTCATTTTGATTATGGGATAGCCCCTGTATCATGTGAAAGGGGTACCCCGTTGGCGGTTCTTTATGATACATATGTACTTACAATGACAAGAGCTTACTTGTGACTGAAATAGAGTAGCATGAGGTTCGGTACTCGTAAGTAAGGGGCATGAGATTTTAACGTATAACCTATCAAGCATATCCTCTTAGTTGTGTCACTTAACCTTAACCATTTAAAGATGCATATGATAGGGGCAATGGAGCTCAAAGCTAACAAGTACCATACTTTCATCATTTGGAAGCCTTTTAAACTTTTCAAAACCTTTTTTCATTTCCTTGTTGAGTCACCACCCATTCTATGAGCACTTTCTTGAGAGCATAGTTGTCATTCTTAGTTTAATGTGCTTGTCTCAAAACTTGATTAATTGTGTTATGGCTTTGATGCTTGTATCTTTGATATCTTTACTTCTAGTCTTCACTTGAACTTCAGAGGTGCCTTGGCATTTATGTCTGCTCTACAATCAAAGGCAAGCGATATACCACTCTATCATACATTTTTATGAGCATTGCAATGTTGCTTATGTTTATCTTTCATGCCACTTACTATTTTTGAGTTAGAAGCTCTTCATAGGTTGCAATGACTATTAAGTAAACTTGGTTGCATACTCTTTATTTTGAATTGCCTGAGTAGTTGATCATATGCTGAGAATATATACATCTTATGAAGAAAATGTGTTCGTGAAAGTTTCTTTTATCGCACTCAGTTTTCAACTGAATTGCTTGAGGACAAGCAATAAGCTAAGCTTGGGGGGACTTGATACGTCCAAAACGTATCTACTTTCCCGGACACTTTTTCTATTGTTTTTCCTCTAAACTTGTGTGATTTGGATACAACTAACATGGACTGACGCTGTTTTTAGCAGAATGACCTTGGTGTCTAGTTTTTGTGCAGAAAATCAACTATCAGGAAAAATCCTAGAAAATATGCCAAAAATCCTATTTCACCAGAAGACTCATGGAGCTAGAAGACGAGACGGAGAAGGGCCACGAGGGGCCCACACCACCTGCCACGTGGGCTAGGCCAGGCCACGCCTGGGGGTGGTGTGGCCGCCTCGGCTTCCTTCTCGGCCTCCCTCTTCGCCTATAAGTTGCCTCTTGACCTAAAAACCAACGGGGGTTCGACGTTTTTCCAGAAAGAGTTCCGCTGTGCCGCAACTACCAGATTCCGCGATTCGGAACTAGAAACTCCGTTCTGGCACTCTGCCGAGACGGGGAATTGGAGGAGCTCATCACCATCACTTCTCCATCGACCATCCATGTTTTCCCCATCTATGAGTGAGTAATCCCCCGCTGTAGGCTATGGGGATGGTTCGGATTGGATAAGATCATTCATGTAATGGCATCAGATTGTTAGGGCATGGTGCATGGTATCTATTATTAGTGATTTTTGACTTTGTTGCAACTTGTTATGCTTAATGCTTGTCACTAGGGGCCGAGTGCCAGATCTGAACATGTTATTGATTCATTATGATAGTATTATTTATGGTCTTACCTGCAAGTTGTAGACACATATTGTTGTCCGGAACCAAAGGCCCCAAAGTGACAGCAATCGGGATAACCGGAGGGGATGGCTTTGATGTGAGGATCACATGTGTTCACGGAGTGTCAATGCTTTTCTCCGGTGCTCTATTAAAAGGAGTACCTTAATTGCTAGTAGTTCCCTTGAGGCTCCGCTACAAACGGGCTGGCAGGAGAAAATATGTTGTGCAAGTTCTCAATGCGAGCACGTATGACTATATATGGAACACATGCCGATGATTATTTAGTACTTGGATGCTTTATCTTTTTTATCTGCAAATGCCCTATGTTTTGATTGCCATATGAATTGACTTGTCCATGCAATGCCCGTCCATCTATCCCTATGCCTACCGCGCTTTAATCCTACTGTTTACCGCAATTGTTACTACTGCCTTTACTTTTACTACTGCTATTACTTTACTATTGCTACTACAAAACTGTTGCTACTAATAAACTGTTGTGAGCAAGATCGTTTCTAGGTGCAGCTGAATTGACAACTCAGTTGTTAAGGCTTATAAATATTCTTTGGCTCCCCATGTGTCGAATCAATAAATTGGGTTTCAGTTCCCTCGAAAATATTGCGATACACCCCCTATACTTGTGGGTCGGAAAATAGTCTTTTCGTGAAATACGATTTTTGGCATATTTTCCAGGATTTTTCCTGATAGTTGATTTTCTGCACAAAAACTAGACACCAAGGTAATTCTGCTGAAAATAGCATCAGTCCATGTTAGTTTTATCCTAATTACACAAGTTTAGAGGAAAAACAATAGCAAAAGTGTTTGGGACAGTAGATTCGTTTTGGACGTATACCTACGCACGCGCACCTACTTGCACTGTGCACCTCAGACACGCGTATGGTACTACACAGTTCATACACGTAGGGTGCACCGTAGACACTCCTATGGTACTGCATGGTTCTCACGCGCATGATGTCCCCACTCGCTAGTAGTCTCTCTCTCTCTCGACGAACCCTCGCCAGTGGCCCACCCCTCTCTCTCTCTCTTCTGATCGTGGCAACTTGTTCTTGAAGCTATTTGAAGTTGAGTGTGGAATATACAATTTGAATTAGAATGAAGAATTTGAATTTTAATGTAGAATTGAGTGTGGAATATCTAATATAAAGATTTTCTTAGGAAAAAATTGACATGTCATCAAGAGTTGTTACATTAACTAATTTTATGATAAAGAACCCCTCGAATATCTCTCATATGTCCTCAAGAGTTGTTATATCTTAGACTTATAATTTTTCTTTGGTTTGGGTAAAATGATATCAAATGCCAACATGATGAAATGCCAACTCACTTTGACTTCCTTGGACAAAATATAAACTTTATTATCACCACTCCCCTTCGAGTTTTATCATGCATTATCGATGTAAAATGAGTTCATAGATCTAAGTATAAGACTGTTATGCCAAGATATGATTAGACGCTTTGTGGCAAATGTGGGATCTTGCCAACATTGCATGGTCTATATACCTCTTTGAGTTGGCTAGAAACCCCTTCATAAACTTGTGGTTGTGTGACTCAACACTTGGTTAACATGATCCCAACTAGTTGATACATCTAAGTATAAGAGTGCTATGGCAAGCCATGATACACACTTGTGGCAGATGTCGATCCATGCCAACATTGCATGGGATACAAACTATTGGGTTCTTAATTTTTTGAAGATTTAGTTGCCTAATTGCAATGTTAATTTATACAGTGCATACGCTGTAGTTCGTTTGAGCATTAGGAACATGATAGACATGTTTTTTATGTGGTGAACCTTTAGTTAATGTTGGATTTTATGCTATATTGAATAAATCTTATGCATCTTCTAGTGTTTAGTTTCTTTAAGTTACTATTGTCGTCAGGCTGTTGCCGGCAACGTCCAGATTATGTTCAGTTTCAGTTAGCACCTGAAAACACTGCACCTATTTCATTCAGTTTCTGATAGCACCTATTTAGCATCGTTTGAACCATTCTTGCGATGGCAGGACAAACTAGATCGAACGTGATGTAATAGGGGCACATAGTCCACGCCCTACACGATTGGTCCGCGTGATGGCACTAGTAGTATCTGGTCGTGTGGAGCAGAGTTTTCATACTGTAACTAACGATGGTTTAACTCATCAATGCCCATTGTTATGGATTTGGGTTTTGGATAAGGAGGGAGTGCTGGAAGTCTCTATTGGCTAGCAAACAAGCACACATATGACACGAAGTTTACTCAGGTTCAGGCCTCGTAGAGGACCCTACTCCTGCTTGTCTGCTCTTGATTGATGATAATCCGAAGGATTACAATGTCGCCGATGGCGGTGTATGCGCAGGTTAGATCTGGCGTATGTGTATGCGAGAGATTAATGTCTAGATCTATTGTCTATTGTGGCAATGTGGGAGATCGTAGATCTATCTATTGGGGGAGTCGCGATTGAGAGATTGATGTCTAAATCTATTGTCTATTGTGGCAATGTCGGAGATCGTAGATCTATCTATTGGGGGAGTCGCGATTGAGAGATTGATGTCTAGATCTATTGTCTATTGTGGTCATCTATTGTAGGAGTCGTGATGTCTAGATCTATTGTGGCATAGCGTGTCCTCCTTGTTGGACCCTCATAGCCTTTATATATGGAGAGGCTAGGTCTCAGGTACCAATATGAGTTTGTTACAAGATAGATTCAAACCCTAGTATTGAGATTTCCTTGTCTTGCGCATTTAGGAGTCCATGCCCATATGGGCTTCATACCAGTCGAACTGTCCTAAGCGTCATGGACCTTGGCGATTCGTCGAGTGGGCCTTCCGTCGAGCCGCACCAGGTAGGCTGTAGTTGGGTGCCTATTGGGAATACCCATGTCAGTAGCCCCTGAGTGTCCATGCGAATCGTAGATTCGGGTGGAGACTTAGAAGTCTTGAGTCTTGCATTAGGATGCCGGAGTCGACAATTGTGTCGAGTGCGAAGCACTTCACCCGGAAGTACATCGAGTCAGTCGAATTTGTAGTAGTTCACAGGGATGATGGTAAATGTGCCTGGTGCACTCGACGGATCGGGACCAGTTAATTGCTCTAAGGCAAAAACAATAATACCTACTCAAACTCGGGTACCCGGACTCGAATTCGGAAATGTGCTGGTGTAATTCGACTCAGGCCGTGGGGGACTTATAGAGTCGAATCCCAGTATGTAAATGTGAGCACTCGACGCGTCCGTCAAGGCTTATTCATTGTACCTATAGGTACGGATTATTTCTGGTAGAGCGCAGCAGATGCGTTGCTAGGCCTTATTCAGGGCTTATCTTCACGCTGTAAGCGCGGCATCCGAATTTTGTCATCGCGGAGATGATTCGGGTGACCGAGGAGACGCAGTCTCTTTGCAAGGAAAATATGAGGCGAAGTCTCCATAGCATTCAAGTGTGGATGTTATTAACACACAGTACGATGTATAAGCAAAAATAATCATAGGGTGCGTAGCCAGTGCTCCCTATGGGAGTAGCCCCCGAGTGCCTATTCGAGTCGTAGACTCGAGTGGGGATTATAAGTATTTTGCGACTGCTGTCGTCTTTTGCTTGTTTCAGTCGAATATGCTTTCAGCGCTCCCTATGGGAGTAACCCGAAGCCCACAATCGAATCGCAGATTTGAGTGAAGGGTTTTCATAATGTTTGGATATCTTCACAAATTTCTTCGGGTGCACGGCCAGCGCTCCCTATGGGAGTAGCCCCCGAGTCCTTAGTCGAATCGTAGATTCGAGTGAAGATTAGAGCGTGCCACTCGAAGATATTTTATATGCACATTCAGCGCTCTAGTTTGGAGTAGCCCTGAGTGTCTGACGGAGTCGTAGACACGCACAGAAACTCGAGTATTGTATCTTGCAGTGGTAGCCAAAAATCATGCGAGGAGAAACCACTGACCCGGAAGTGCATTGAGTCAGTGTGTCACGCATAAGGAGCTTGAATCGAAGATGCAGTTGGGGTCGACACAGTCACTTCTATCGGGTGTGTCGCTAGCACCGCATCTTTGTAGTATCAAGCGATGCAACCATCCGAGGAGGAACTCGACTCGGGTCTTGAGTGTATGTCATAGCCAGTTGTTTTGTCGACTCCTATTGGAGGACCTGATAGAATATCTCGACGCAGTTGACATCCTTGTAACCTGCATAAAACATTAAGAATTGTGAAGTACTTGTATCTTGTAAAGAAATTTGTATGTGGGTCTGCAAAGTAAAATTCTGGTGCCAATCGACTTGATACTTTTGCACTGTATGCTAGGCCTTTTCGTTAGCTTGATTACCCTTAGTCTCAGTACCTTTATGAGGCACTTAGAGTTCAAGGATTCGACGATTAGGCAAAATCAGCTACTCAGGCTATCACGTATGAGGTGCTTGAGTGCGTGGAGTCGACGACACATTAGGTTACTCGAAGAGGGCATAGCCCCCGAGTGTTTCGAGTGCGAGTGAAAAATAATCATCTCCAAGTAGAGGGAAACTTAGCTTTTATTGGTAGTCGTCACGGACGGAATTGGTTCGGCAGCGGGTTACGCGGCGGTCGAAGTCGACGCGATGGACCGAAGTCGCGTGGTGATGACGAGTTTCCGCATTCGAAGACCATCACGGCCCATAGCAGTCGAAGACTGCATCGGGTCACCCCATCCGAAGACCGTAGAAGGTCACTTGAGTCGAAGGATGCGGTAGGTCACCGTAGAGGAGGGAGCCCCCGAGTCGCTAGAGTCGAAGATCATAGCGGGTCTCCGGAGTCAAAGACCACATCGGGTTGATGGAGTTGAAGACCGAAGTGGGATGCTGAAGTCGAAGGAGCCCCCGAGTCACTGGACCTGAAGAACGCAGAGGGTCCCTAATGCTGAGGGAGCCCCCAGGTGTAGAGTTGATGTGGTCAATGTAGTCGAGGCGGCGTTCATGAACCGATGCGGCAGACCAGAGTCGACGCGACCATAGGTCGCCGAAACCGATGGCGGCAGCACTTTGTTGCAATCGAAATCGTAGCAGATCACCGTAGTTGAAGACTATAGCAGGTCGTCGGAAAGGAGTCAACGTGGCCATCGGGTCGCCGGCGCTTGATGACGGTGGTGGTTCGCCCGCATCCGAAGACTGCAGTGGGCCGCGCGGTGGAGTCGCCACACCGACCAGTCGCATAGTGGAAGGAGTCGAAGTGACATCAATTTGTCGGGGCCGATGGTGGTAGCAATTCCCATATCTGAAGATCGCCGCATCCGACAAATGCAGCGGGTCGCCGTAGCCGAAGATTTTAGTGGGTTACCACAGTCGCATGGATGAAGTCGCATGTTGGAGCCGTCAAACATGGTAGTAGCCGAAGTATTCGATGTCGATGTATGCCCGATTCATTGACTGCATATCGCATCATGATTTTATATAGCTTCATGTGCCTTTGTCGTCTGATCCGAAAATAAAACAGCGCTTGATGCACTAACGTGCCATTTTTGAATTGCTTTCTTTTTCCTTGTGTGTGACCCGTGCACGACTTGGACTTGAGATGCGGATAGGATCTAACGCGGGCCTCCTTTTCCTTTTTTTGAACTTCTGGATGACAACCACGATCGGATTTGCCCAAGAAAAATAGAAACTATGCTTCGGCGCATGCAAGTCCGTGTATCGTGCCACCAGGTTGCGCTGGCACCATTGAATCCCTTGAAATTTTCTGTATCACGTGTGCCACGAAGCTGATCTGGTCTATGGTTGTAGACTACACCTGAAGACGTTAATGATTCCCACCTAGACAATGAGTCGTAGATTGTAGAGGTTGGAGCCGTCGAAATCGCAACATCAGCTCGCTCAGTTCCCATAGACGGCGCCAATTGACGAGGGTTTAACTCATCAATGACCATTGTTATGGACTTGGGTTTTGGAGAAGGAGGGAGCGCTGGAAGTCTCGATCGGCTAGCAAACAAGCACAGAGATGACACGAAGTTTACCCAGGTTCAGGCCTCGTAGAGGACCCTACTCCTGCTTGTCTGCTCTTGATTGATGATGATCCAAAGGATTACAATGTCGTCGATGGCGGTGTATGCGCAAATTAGATCTGGCGTATGTGTATGCGAGAGATTGATGTCTAGATCTATTGTCTATTATGGCGATGTGGGAGATCTTAGATCTGTCTATTGTAGGAGTCACGATTGAGAGATTGATGTCTAGATCTATTGTCTATGGTGGAGATGTGGGAGATCATAGATCTATCTATTGGGGGAGTCGTGATTGAGAGATTGATGTCTAGATCTATTGTCTATTGTGATGATCTATTGTAGGAGTCGTGATGTCTAGATCTATTTTGGCGTAGCGTGTCCTCCTCATTGGACCCTCCTAGCCTTTATATATGGGGAGGCTAGGTCTTAGGTACCAATACGAGTTGGTTACAAGATAGATTCAAACTCTAGTATTGAGATTTCCTTGTCTTGCACGTTTAGGAGTCCGTGCCCATATGGGCTTCATAACAGTTGAACCGTCATAGGTGTCATGAACCTTGGCGATTCGTCGAGTGGGCCTTCCGTCGAGTCGCACTAGGTAGGCTGTAGTTGGGTGCCTATTGGGCATAGCCACATCAGTAACTCCGAACCTCTGTTGAGAATCTGTAACTCTCAATAAATAGATAAAACAACAGAAAAGCAAACAGTTTTCACACTGCATAAATTGTGTCTCCCATTGCAACTCATAGTTCCCATAGTTTAATTTGTAGTTGCAATGTAGAAACACATAGTTCAGTTAGCAGAGCAGCGCCGAGGAAAGTCTGCTGCATTAGAATCCTAGCCTGGCGAGGAGTTTTTCATTTTCCTCCTGAAGCTCTTCAAGTAGTAGGCGATGTACGAGCATGTTCTCCTTGATCCTTACCGGCACACTGAGCAAAATGTAGAGATGGTAAATCAGGTTCATGTAGTTGATATGGAGATCCACATTCTTATTTGTTAGCATCACATTATCCTTCAAGATCCCCTGATCATGGTTGTATATTGGTGTGCCGAGGCGAGACTCTTCTTCTGCAGTTTCACCCAGGCAGCATTGTCCCTTTTCAGCTGGTCGCGCTCCTCGGTAAGGGTCTTCACAGCTGATTGGAGCCGTTCAAATTCCAGTTCGTTGGTTTGCATTTTATCCCTATGGCTGGCTATCTGTGCATTATTCGAAGCATCCACCTCAGCGTTGAGATCTGGCTTCTTTTCGTGGGACAAAGAAAACATGGTTTTTGTCCTATCATGGAACGAGAAAAACAATATCTAAAATTATAGCACAGAGCTTGACACAAGAATTGGCAGTGCAGAAAAGATCCAGGAAAGCCTAAATCCTAGTCGCCAAAACCCCAGTGTATAGTGCTTACATCACTGACCCAGGGAACTAGGGCGAACAGGTCGTGGTTCGCCACCGTCGTGGTGGATACTAGGGTGTGCAGGGTTGCCAATGAACCGCCGGATCTAAAGAAGAAGAAGAAAAATAAGAAGAAAAACAAGATGGTGGAGATGATGAAGAAGAAGAATGCTAGAGAATACGATTAAGGAGAAGGATAAGTACAAGACCTACCTGGAGGACCCCTCGCCTGCAGGAACAGCCATGACGAGCATAGTTTGTGCCTCTGCGCTAGGGAAATCTGTAGTGCGTAAAGCATCGAGGCGAGCTCTCTCTTTTGTCTCCTTGTGCCTGGTCACTGTGCCATGCTTTCGAGAGGGAGGGAGAAGGAGCAGGATGAGTAGGAGGAAGAAGAAAGAGAGGAGGGCGCCTAGTGATAAATGGAGGATGATAGTTGATGAGTACAAATATGATGCATATTTAATCATACAAATTATTCATATTGTCACTCATCAGATGCTATATCTAGCTATAACTATGTCTATTCTGCATGATTACTAGTTCTCATTAATTTCCATATGAGTGTTGCATAATGATGAGTCCAAATTTGAAGCATATTTACCTCTTGTTTTTGCATGAGTAGAGTAGGGGTTTTAGTATTTTACTGCGCTCGCGCGCACGTTTTGTCTTTGTTTCAATAGGATCCCGAATTCCCGAGTTACTAAGTCTTTCGTGAACATATCAATTGGGATTGTCATATTATGCAGTAATATGATATTTCTAAGTGATAAATATCATTTAATTGATTTTTCCTAGCACCTAGGAGAATAGCAAATATGGAGAAGCCTATAGATGGTTTAACGAGCACTGGTACGGGCGGAGCTTGCCTGTACCATCCATCCGTACCACCTGTTAGAGCTTTTGTCTCCTCAAATACTCTCACCTCGTGAAGACAGATCTAAGATCCGACATTCACAGAAACCACCAGCCTCGAAATACCATACCAGAGAGGGATCTCGAGGAGGAACTAAGAGAACATAAAATCCTTGCTACTCTGCGGGTCATCGGAGGACATCACATCATCCCATTCCTCATCAACCGCAGCATCTCCATCACCATTACAATTCCCCTTCCATACTTTATATCTTGTTGTAATTCCAAATACAATTGTGGTTTGCACTAGATTTATCCTTATACTTTTATCCATCCATTTGAATATGATGATGTTGTTGATTGCTTCCATGTGTGAGTAGCTCCCTTTGTTCTTGGAGACATGGATAAGCCCTAGCATTATTATGAAATGAAATAAATATGATCTATTACTCTGGTCCATGGTCCATTGAACTATGATGTTGTGTTTGATCTCTCTCTCTAGATGGTAGTCGGCCACATATCATTTGCCTTCGGTACGAAAGAGAGGGTGGTACCCTTCAGAACGTGTATGGGAGTATGTCTAGTGTTAATTTTGTGACTACAAGTATTAGCGTATAACCTACACGACCAAATGGGGAATAAAGAGGGATTCACTAAGCTTATTATGATATCGATAGGGAAACCCTTAATTGTGGTGGTCTACATGAGTGATTTCTCGCAGGCAACACGGTGGTTATTTAGAGATGACCTCACTACCTTACTCAAGAAAGCGACTTCCCACGAGTCTTGTAGTGAACATCTTATTATTTAGCTCCCTCCACACATATCATAACAAAAGAAATAGGTTATCCTAATTACGATTAATTACTCCATGATAGCAGTGTATCCTAAATCCCCGAGAACATTTTAGCCTTATTGAGTCCCAATACCGTTTCCAAGCATTTTCATTACTTGTTTACTTTATTTGCCATATTAATTTCTTGCACACAAACACAAAACCTTTCAAACACCCTTTACTTGAAATTAAAGGTAGCTTACAATTATCCTTTGGTAGATAGTGATGAGAAGAATAAAGATCTCAACCAAATAGCTCTATGTGGGTTCAATACTCTTATTTCGAAACTAGCTAAAATCAATGTGTGCACTTGCAGTCATCAATAGTCAAAGAGGCCAGGCAGTGGACCAGTCTTATGGTAGACCACTATCCTCTCCCCTTCTATATCCAACTGTATCCACAGTGTGATCCTAAATGGAAGGACTACATGGTGCCTTCTTAGAGAAGTGTTACACACATATGGCTGGGATAACTACAATGATAGGATCGATTGGATGCTCTATTAAGTCGATGGACCATTCAAAGACACTTTCCATGGATATATGGTGCACTCGTCCATCCTACACGCGTCACGATGACACAATCATGCGTTTGTCGTCATGATCACATAGTCAGACAATGGACAATTCAATGGCACTTCGGCATGGATACAATGGTGCATGTGTTCAGCCTGCACGTGTCACAATAACACAGTCCTGCGTTCATCGTCATGATGAAACAATCCCGCTATGTTTTGTGTTACTTTTTCCCTACTAGGCTTGTAGGCGATGCGTCCGACAGGTCCAAAAGAACCCACCCCAAACCATGTAGGCGGTGTTTCCACGTCAACAGACACGTGCAAGTGTTGTATCTGAGTTGGAAACTTATGTTTCCACGTCGCATGCACAGAAAACCCACGTATTGGCGCGCTTCATGCCCGTACGGCATTGGGCAGGTTGTACATATGCGGTCTAAAATTTCCGAATCCCGATTCTGCCCCTACACGTGAAGAGGTATCGGTCGATCCGAGCCATCGATCTAATCTATCTCCTTCTTTTCGTTCCTTTGGGGGTCTATTGACGCAGAAGTCCTGGCATTTTTGTTGTAACAATCTTTCATTAGCCCGAGTCTTCCTAGAGTACAACTCTACGAGGAAAGCTAACATCGTTCCCTCCTTCCCATGTCATGAACAATGGTATGTTGCATGGTAATGGTGATTCAACTTGCACATGCACCGCGCCTAGTTCACATATGCATTTTAAAATGTTCCTAGCTTAGACAGCGATGATGAAATCAAATCATGAACATGAAAACATATGATATACATGATTTGGTCTATCAAATGCGTCGCCCCTTGATACGTCCAAAACGTATCTACTTTCCCAAACACTTTTGCTATTATTTCTCCTCGGACTGACGCTGTTTTCAGCAGAATTACTTTGGTGTCTAGTTTTTGTGCAGAAAATCAACTATCAGGAAAAATCCTGGAAAATATACCAAAAATCCTATTTCGCCATAAGACTCACGGAGCCAGAATACGAGACAGAGTGGGGTTGGCCCCGACCACACCACCTGGCCGCACGGGCTAGGCCTGGTCGCGCCAGGGATTGGTCTGGCCGCCCTAGACACCCCTCGGTCTCCCTCTTCACTTATAAGTTGCCTTCTGACCTAAAAACTCAGGGGGGTTGGACGTTTTTCCAGAAAGAGTTCCGCTCCGCCTCCACCACCAGATTTCATGATTCGGAACCAGAAACTCCGTTCTGGCACCCTGCCGGGACGAGGAATTGGAGGAGATCATCGACATCATCATCACCATCGCTTCTCCATCGACCATCCATGTTTCCCTCATCTATGAGTGAGTAATCCCCCGCTGTAGGCTATGGGGATAGTAGGGATTGGATGAGATCGTTCATGTAATGGCATCAGATTGTTAGGGCATGGTGACTAGTATCTATTATTAGTGCTTTTTGACTTTGTTGCAACTTGTTATGCTTAATGCTTGTCACTAGGGCCCGAGTGCCATAATTTCAAATTTGAACATGTTATTGACTCATTATGATAGAATTGTTTATGGTCTTACCTGCAAGTTGTATACACACGTAGTTGTCCAGAACCAATAGCCCCGAAGTGATAGAAATCGGGATAACCGGAGGGAATGGCTTTGATGTGAGGATCACATGTGTTCACGGAGTGTTAATGCTTTGCTCCAGTGCTCTATTAAAAGGAGCACCTTAATTGCCAGTAGTTCCTTGAGGCCCCACTGCGAACGGGCTGGCGGGACAAAAGATGTTGTGCAAGTTCTCATTGCGAGCACGTATGACTATATATGGAACACATGCCTAGGATTATCTAGTACTTGGATGCTTTATCTTATTTATCTGTAAATGCCCTATGTTCTGATTGCTATATTAATTGTCTTGTCCATGCAACGCCCGTCCATCCATCCATATGCCTACCGCACTCGAATCCTACGGTTTGCTGCTATTGTTACTGTTGTCTTTACTTTACTACTGCTGTTACTTCAGTACTCCTACTACAAAACTGTTGCTACTAATAAACTGCTATGAGCAAGATTGTTTCCAGGTGCATCTGAATTGACAACTCAGTTGTTAAGGCTTATAAATATTCTTTGGCTCCCCTTGTGTCGAATCAATAAATTGGGTTTCACTTCCCTCGAAAATACTGCGATACACCCCCTATACTTGTGGGTCATCAAGAGTATTTTCTGGCGCTGTTCCCGGGGAGCATAGCTTTATTTATCAAGTTCACTTGGAACCATTATTGTTTGCTGCCATCCATCCATCATTGGTAAGTCTCATGATGGCAAGGTTCCTATTTTACCATCCACTACAAGAAGAGGTACGGTTCTAAACACCTATGTTGCTCTTGATTCACCATCTATTACGAGTAAGCTCATTACACCACCACATACACATGCTACACACACTGCTACTACTGCTGAATTTGAAACATCTGATACTTATGATTCTGCTTCTACTGTGCTTGATAAGAGTGGTTCATTAGGTCCTTTCCTAGATGCTACGATTGCTAGAACTATAGCTAGAAATACTGAAACTCCTAATGAAGACACTACTACACCTGTTAGTTCACCTGAGTCTAGTGAGAGTTATGATATTGAAGACGGTTATGTTGAGATGACCGATGAATTTATTAAGGAATGTAAAAACACCCATGATAGGAGCGCTGCTAAGAATCTCCTTGAGAGGCGTAATATTAGACCCAAATTGTCTCCTATTGCTAAGTTTGTTGCTTCTCCCATAAACATTAAGGACAAAGATTATGATTTCTCTCTTGATCTATCTTACATAACTATTGTTGAGAAAGAACCTTTTTGTGGGACTAAGAATGAAAGTGCGGTAGCACATATGACTGAGCTTTCTACCATGAGTGGCTTGTTTTCTAATGATATTAAGATGCGTACTTACTTTGTTGCTAAGATTTTCCCCTTTTCATTGAAAGGAGAAGCTAAAACTTGGATTAATAATTTACCTCCTAGATCTATTAATGGCCCTGATTGCTTGATTAGTACTTTCCTGCAGAAATATTTTCCTCCTAGTGCTAGAATGCTATTTTGCAGGAACATTTTGATTTTACACAGGGAGAAAAAGTGATATTGCTTGAATCATGGGCAAGGTTTTGTGCTTTGATTCATGCACAGGCTGGAAATCCATTACCTATGAATGAGCTTCTTGATATATTTTATAATGGACTAACTGAAGAATCTAGGACGTACCAAGATAGTTGTGCTGATTGTGTTTTCAAGTATAGGACTCTAAAGGAAGCTGAGGAATTAATGGCTAAAATAAGCATGAATTATGAAGATTGGACTCCTCCTGAACAAGCTATACCTGAAACAATTATACTTGAACCAGCTATACCGGCGCATATACCATCATCTAAGAAGATGGGAGTTATTGAATTGAATGATGAAGTGATGAAGGAAGCTAAGAAATGTCTTAAGGAGAATGGAATTAAAGCTGCAGATGTCAAGAATTTACCTCCTATAGAAGAATTATGTAAGCCTATCCCCTACTCATCCACTATTGAGGTACACTCTCTCCAACACTTTGATGAAGGTGATATCCCTTACTCTAAACCTCCTGATCAATTCTTAGAAGAATTTGATATTTTTATTGTTAAGCAAGATAATTTTAATAAAAGGGTGCAAAATCATCTAATGGAAAACACTAGAGCTATTGTTGAGTTAAAAGATATTGTGGAAAGAACCTCTAATGATGTTAAAATGATTGTTAAACATTTTCAAATGGTTCAAACTCAAATAGATCAACTTATTAAAGTGCAAAAATACCTGGTAGTTAATGTTGCTAAAGAAAAACATGCTTATGAAATTAGAACTAGAAGTGGTGCTGCTACCAAGGATCCTCTATATCCTGAGGAGCATCCCAAAAGAAGTGAGCAGGATTCTCAACAAGCTGAAAATAGTGGTACTACTTGTAAGAAAATAAAAAAGAAACATAAAACTATTGTAGAATCCTATGAACTTGCTATAGTTCCTAATAGTATATCTATCTCTGATGCTGAAACTAAAAGTGGTAATGAAGAAAATGATGTTCCTGATAAATAAAAAGTTGAAGAAGAACCTGAAAAGCACACTAAGAATACTAAATACACTAAAGAAGATTTTGTTGCTAAGAAACATGGTAGTGAAAGAGAGCCTTGGGTCCAAAAACCTATGCCTTTCTCTGATAAGAAACACAAGTCAAAGGAAGATGAACACTATAATAAGTTTTGTGAGTGGATGAAACATTTATTCTTGCAAATTTCTTTGCCTGATGCTATTAAACTTCCTCCTTACTCAAAGTATATGAAGGATATTTTCTCGAATAAAAGGAAGATCCCTAATGAAGAAATTTCTACTTTGCTTGCTAATTATTCCTTTAATGGTAAGGTCCCAAAGAAACTTGGAGACCCAAGGATTCCAACTATTTCGTGCTCTATTAAAAATAGTTATGTTAGAACTGCTTTGTGTGATTTAGGAGCCGGAGTTAGTGTTATGCCTTTTTCTCTCTGTAAGAGACTTCAACTAGAAAAATTAATACCAACTGATATATCTTTGCAAATGGTTGATCAATCTACCACTATTCATGTTGATATATGTGAGGATATACCTGTTCAAGTGGCTCATAATTGCTTGATATTAACTGATTTTGTTGTGCTTGAAATGCCTGAAGATGATAATATATCTATTATTCTTGGGAGACCTTTTCTTAATACTACAGGAGCTGTCATTAATTGTAATCAAGGAAAGGTGACTTTTAATGTTAATGGAACATACTGTCTATTTCCCCAAGAAGATTGAGAGGACTTATGGTTTGAATTCAATTGAAAATGTTGAGGGCATTCAAGTTGGAGAAATATATTGTCCCATACCAATAGAAAATTTTGAAACTATTATGATTGGGACCATTGCTATCAAAGTTGAGGTAACATAATCATTAGTGGAATACAAAGTTTTGTCTCATATGAAATTGTTTTGGTAACAAGACCTGATCAACCTTGTTAACAAAAGGATTTCATTGAACAAAACAATGTCTTCACCATGATTATCTCCGTTTACTTCTATTCTTTCAATTTTAGTTTTTGCTTTTGTTTAGTTTACTTTTCTGTTGTTAGTTGCTTGCATGTTAGAGTGTCTTAGAACTTCTGAAGTTCTAGCCTTGTTTTGTCATTGCATCATGCCAAAAACCTTTTTCTGTCAGAAAACCATTCATCTATACCTGAAAAATGCCCAAAAATAAAGTGTCTCAAAAAAATTCCAGAAAATTCATATTAAATTTTGACATGAAAAAGGGGGCAGAGGAGTGCCTGGAAGGCACCGGGGGGCCCACCAGGCAGGCACACCACCTGGTGGCCCAGCCAGCCCTGGGGCGCGCCTGCCTATGGTGTGGGCCACCCCTGGCCCTCCACTCACTCTCTCACTTGCCACTTTCTTCTCTCTCCCGAGTAGACTTTGGTTCATTGCTCAAAATCGCGTTCTTGCTATGCTTGCCCTCGATTTTTCGATCTCCTTGCTCAGCCCATATTTGCTGCTGCAATTTGGAGCATTTGTTCTCTGGTATATGACTCCTCCGCTTGTCCAAGTAGATTTATGTTTAGTGGTTTATATCTTGAGTATTTTGGTGCTATAGGTGACAGGTTTTGAGAGCTTGTAAGCTTGTTTGGTGCTTAGAGATATAATTTTGATGCATGTTTAGGCCTCTTACAAGTCCCTATGAGTAGTGCCCTTCATTATATATTCACTTTGCAATCACTTGTTTAATAGATGTTAAAATTTCAGAATAGAAGATGAATGAGCATCAACTAAACCAACATGAACTATGGGTGCCTGCGGTTATGAAGGTTCACCGAGAGGAGGAAGTTTTTCCTTCCATTTATCCATGCTCCGAATTCATGAGAGCTACAGGAATTTCCCAGGATTTCCATACTTTGGTTGCTAATGCAGGATTGGAGCACTTTTTGGAAGATGAACCTTGTCAATTTGTGAAGCTAACCATGTCTGTAGTGCAGGACTTTCAATTTAGTTACTCTTTTCCTAACCCCATGGTCCACTACAAAATTTACAATATTGCTATCGACCTTTCTCTCGATGACTTTTGTGCAGCTATTAAGGTACCTCAGTGGGGATCATGTGGAAGGATTAAAGAGCAACCTGCACCACTCATGGATTTGTACGCAGAAATTTGCCAAGGGAGCAGCTTCTCGAAGGAGAGTGGGAAAATACGTAACATTCTTCTCCCCTCCATTCGCTACTTTGCCTACTTTATTGCCAAGTGTGTTCTTGCTAGGAAAACTACCAATAAGTTACCTTCATATGATCTAGCATTCATCTCTGCTGCTCTTAAACGAGATAGATCTTACAACTTGGGTGCTTTGATAGCTTTATGTCTTCCTGCTAACCGCGAGAAAGGTGGAATTTGTGGGGGCCTCATTGCTTCTCGTTTACTAGCATTGCATGGTTTAGTGCCTCATCATCTAGACCTACAATTTCCCATAGAAAGGTTTGATCTTAATTCCATGATACAGCATAAATTTGTTTCCTCGTGGGCCAGTTTGAGTGAGTTGTCTTATGAAATAACCTTTCTCAAAGCTGGTTGGAGAAAGATCAAGTCCGAGCGTGTTGTTCTTTTGCCTGCACCTGTTTTGTTTAACCTTGATAATAGGGTAGGATGGTCCCTCACGGAGGAGGAGTTTGATACGTACTTGGGAGAGCTCTCCCAACAGGAGCAGGATACTAGAAGGGAGGTCACAGATGATTCGGTCCAGCCCTCGAATGAGGGGGAGTCTTCATATCATCAGCCTACCTATGGTTGGGGAGCTTCTTCTTCTTCCCACGGGCCTAACGTCAATCATTCTTACAATGACCCGCCTGCTTGGAACCTTACTCGTATCTGGATTGATACCCACTTAGGCCAAAAGCCTCAGCTTGGGGGAGGTACGCCGACATCGCACTCATCTCCAATCATTTTGCGTTGGTACTTTGTATTTTCATGTTTCGTTCTCTTTTTTGTTTTCGTTCTTTCTTTGCTTTTGCTTTCTAAAACACAAAAAGACCAAAAATATTTCTGTTGTTTCTCTTTGGTTTGCTTCTTTCTTTTTCCCTTGGTTTTCTTTTTCTTTTTTTATTTGCTTGAACTATGCGAAAAACCCAAAAAGATTTTGCTTTGCTTGTTCTTTCCTTTTTGGTTCTTGTTTTAAAAATTGAAACACCAAAAATATTTGCTGTTCTTCTTTGGTTTTGTGAGTTTAGTTGCAGGGTTCAGCAGTCCTTAGTGGGATTTGGTTTCATATTATTATTATTCAAGCCACACAAGTGAAGGGCAATAATGAGGATTAATGACAACTTGAGGTGTGGTAAGAGGCTGGTAAAGAACTCTATTTGTTTTCATTTTTGTACATATACTCATCATTGTGGGCATGCTTAGTCTATTCGTGTAGGGTGTATGTTATTCATGGATACTTAGTAGTTCTTGCTTTCTTGTGATTAGTTCCAGCTTTCTAATAGTTTGTAGCATGTCATATGAATGTTTGCTTGCATTACTCTATTCATAATTTGGTATGACACCGTGGTATCCTCCTCTGAATGTTTCACTTGAATTGACTTGGCACATGCTCATGCATGCATATGACTGAAATAATCAGTTAAGCCTCGATGAATTATTGTGCCTCGAGAGTCTTGAATCACTTTCATGCCATGATTAGTCCTGTTTTGTTGCAAGCATGATTATGACAGCTATTTCTCTCTCGTTTGTCGCTCCCTTGCTATTGCTAGCCTTCACTTACACTGAGTATGTTTTACTTTTGTTTCTAATTCCCTAAAACCAAATATTGCCAAAAGTGTCCACCATACCTACCTATTAGCATTATTTGTTGTTTCGTGCATATTCAATATGCCTTGTTTTATTCTGAATAAAATGTTTGCTTGTTATGAGAAAGTTAGTTAGTAAAGCTCTCATGAACTTGATGGCACACTTTATTTCCTGCACTTTATAAACCTGAACCATTGTGACTGTCCATGAAAGTTATATGCTTGCAAATTATAGGCTGGGGATTAGCAGAACCGTGTTGTCATGGGGAACGCTTTCAACACCTGTAAATATATATATCCAGTTGATACCATGCTCTTTTTTTGCGGATATCGTCGGTGTGAAATAAAAGGGAGCTTGTAAGTCCATGAAGTTATGTATGCATTAGAGAAACGCCTGGGCCGCTGGTCTAATCCATGTTGTCATGGTGGAAACCTGCAGCGTAACCATAATAAGTATTTTTGATGCATTCTTCTTATAAAAAAAAGAGAGAGATAGCTATTGAGAAAAAGAAAAAAGAGATTTGAGAAAAGAGGAAAGAGAGAAAAAAGCACCATTTTCCCATGGTAAATAAGAAGATTGCTGAGATACTCGTTGTCTGCTTGCCTTGTCATTTTGATATGGGGATTCTTCCGTATCATCAGGCAAGGGGTACCCTGTTGACGGTTCTCTATGATACGCACGTATTTACAATGACAAGAACTTACCAGTAACTAAAGTTGAGTAGCATGAGGAGCGACCCTCGTACTCAAGGGACATGGGATTTCCAGTTTATAGTCTGTCAAGCATATAACTCAGATTGGACCTCACTTTCACCTTAACCATATTAAAGATGCTCATGATAGGGGCAATGAGAGCTCAAAGCTAATGAGTACCATACTTTCAGCATTTGGAAACCTTTCAAACTATTCAAAACCTTTTTCATTTCCTTGTTGAGTCTCTGCATATTCTATGAGCACCTTCTTGAGAGCATAGTTGTCATTCTTAGTGTAATGTGCTTGTCTCAAAACTTGATTATTTTTTTTATGACTTTGATGCTTGTATCTTTGATATATTTACTTCTAGTCTTCACCTGAACTTCATAGGTGCCTTGGCATTCACAATAAAAAGGCAAGCGAGATACCACTCTATCATACCTTGTTCTGAGCATCATAATGTTGCTTATGTTAATGCTTCATGCTACTTATTATTTTTGAGTTGGAATCTATTCATAGCTTGCAATGCCTATTAAGTAAACTTAGTTGCATAGTCCTTATTATGAATTGTCTAAGTAGTTGATCACATGCTGAGAATATATACATCTTATGAAGCAAATGTGTTCGTGAAAGTTTGTTTTATCGCACTCAGTTTTCAACTGAATTGCTTGAGGACAAGCAATAAGCTAAGCTTGGGGGGAGTTGATACGTCCAAAACGTATCTACTTTTCCGAACACTTTTGCTATTGTTTCTCCTCTAAACTTGTGTGATTTGGATGCAACTAACACGGACTGACGCTGGTTTTAGTAGAATTACTTTGGTGTCTAGTTTTTGTGCAGAAAATCAACTATCAGGAAAAATCCCGGAAAATATGCCAAAAATCCTATTTCGCTAGAAGACTCATGGGGCCAAAATACGATACGGAGTGGGTCTAGGCCCAGGCCACAACACCTGGCCGCGCGGGCTAGTCCTGGCCGCGCCAGAGGGTGGTCTCCCTCTTCGCCTATAAGTTGCCTTCTAACCTAAAAACTCAGGAGGGGTTGGACGTTTTTCCAGAAAGAGTTCCGCTCCACCACCACCACCAGATTTCGTGATTCGGAACCAGAAACTCCGTTTTGTCATCCTGCCGAGACGGGGAATTGGAGGAGATCATCGCCATCATCATCACCATCGCTTCTCCATCGACCATCCATGTTTCCCTCATCTATGAGTGAGTAATTCCCCGCTGTAGGCTATGGGGATGGTAGAGATTGGATGAGATCGTTCATGTAATAGCATCAGATTGTTAGGGCATGGTGCCTAGTATCTATTATTAGTGCTTTTTGACTTTGTTGCAACTTGTTATGCTTAATGCTTGTCACTAGGGCCCGAGTGCCATGATTTCAGATCTGAACATGTTATTGATGCATTATGATAGTATTGTTTATAGTCTTACCTGCAAGTTGTATACACACATTGTTGCCCGGAACCAATGGCCCCAAAGTGACAGAAATCGAGATAACCGGAGGGAATGGCTTTATGTGAGGATCACATGTGTTCACGGAGTGTTAATGTTTGCTCCGGTGCTCTATTAAAAGGAGCACCTTAATTGCCAGTAGTTCCCTTGAGGCCCCGCTACAAACGGGTTGGCGGGACAAAATATGTTGTGCAAGTTCTCATTGCGAGCACGTATGACTATATATGGAACACATGCCTAGAATTATCTAGTACTTGGATGCTTTATCTTATTTGTCTGCAAATGCCTTATGTTCTGATTACTATATGAATTGTCTTGTCCATGCAACGCCCGTCCATCTATCTCTATGCCTGCCGTACTCGAATCCTACTGTTTGCTGCTATTGTTACTGCTGTCTTTACTTTACTACTGCTGTTACTTCACTACTACTACAAAACTATTGCTACTGATAAACTGCTGTGAGCAAGATTGTTTCCAGGTGTAGCTGAATTGACAACTCTGTTGTTAAGGCTTATAAATATTCTTTGGCTCCCCTTGTGTCGAATCAATAAATTGGGTTTCACTTCCCTCAAAAATACTGCGATACACCCCCTACACTTGTGGGTCATCACCCCTCCAGGTGACATAGGGGCGAACCTTAACCCCCCACCGCTACCACCTCTCCCTCCTTCGCCTCGCCCCCTGCAGGCAGCCGCTGGACAAGGCCACGTGGTGCCGTTGACGGGGACGATGGGGATCTAGTCACGTAGCCCTTCGTGTAGCAGCATGGAGGTTGGTGCTATGCTGATCCTTCCACCGTCATCATAGTCATTGGCTGGTGAGACTCCTGATCTCCCCCCTCCCTCCCTGGCTGTCCTTTGAGCTTGACCCATCGTGGTGACGGGTGAGATCTGGTCGTTGGGATTGGAGTGATTCCAGGGGCGGAGCCCTATCGTTGGTGGCCACGGTGAGGCTAGAATCTGGCAGAGGGTGGCGTGGAGGTTCTGCGTTATCAGCAGCATGGTAGGAACCACACTGCTCTTCTCCGGGGCGGTCGTGCGCCCATTGCTTATCTTGTGTTGGGAAGAGTCTTCGGCGATGGGCATCGGCCATTGGGCAGTTTGTCGATATATGGGTGGTCCGATGAGGCTGGTCTTCTTCGGGGGTGAGAGTGGAGGTGTTGGGGCATGTGTTATGCGCTCTCAGTGTAAGCTGCAGCACTTCCGAGGCCGGAACGGGTGTTTGTGATCCCTTCCCCACCCACCCGTCTTTGTCCGAATGTTCGTGCATTTCGACCGCGGTCCTCTCTTGCCTACTCAGTAGTACTCTGTCGTGTCTACTCCACGTCTTGCACGGGTTATGTTGGCTACGATTGGGTGGGTTTCAATGAAAGCTGGGCAAGATCTTGTCTTTTCTGGCGATGACGACGACGCTCACAAGCGTCGTTCTCCTCCTTGGGGTGTCACATCCAAGCCCTTCCCCTCGTTTCATTGTTGCACCGCCTCTCGTAGTTCTCCTCCCTTTGTTTCCTCTCAAAGTGGTGATTTTGGCCTTCGCGTGATATTGGTCTCCTCCTCTGGTTCCCTTGCCGATGGTGCTTTTCTCTACTGTCGTCTTGGCCTCATATAAACCGTGGTGGTTTGCCCATTATGTGCTGCCAACCCAAGCCCAGGGTGGGTTGTTGGGGTAATGCCTGGCCAGGGGAACCAAAGGTGTTCGCATCCCTGTCAAGTTCGTCTTTAGTGGAACTCTATTTTGGTCAAGTTGTGTCCCAAGGTCAGTGGAGTGGACACCGATGAAAGTTTTGCATGACCTTGGCCTATGAGGCGGTGATGACGTCTTTGGACACCGTTCCTCCTTAGAGACGTCGTCAATGTCGTCCCTTAGTTCCAGTTATTCTGCAAGGTTCTTGTCATCTGTCATCGTCGACCGGTCCGTGTTTGGGTGATGGATGTTGGCGTGAGATGGGTTTGATGTGGTCCGGTCGCTTCCGTGGCCGTCCCCGGTTTGAAGTCTCGGTGCTGCCTCCCATTCAGCAGAAGATGGTGCTCGACGATGTCGCTCTAGTGGCATGTTGTAGTCTTTGTAATTAGCGTTGCCTTCTCGCTCTCCCTTTTTTCTTTCTAGTTTCTTTTATTGTTGTTGTTGTTGTTCTAAGATGTAATCTAAAGCTGTTATCCCAGCAGCCCTATATGTGTACCTTACTTGGACGTTCAGGCTTATTAATTTAAAGCCAGGCTCTTTTGATTTATATGTAAAATGATATTACCGAGTACATGGTTTGACTTGCTTTTGCACAAAACGCGCATGAAAGGAATGAGAACATACATCACGAAACAAATTTCTGGGCTCTTCGGATCACGCAACACCCCATCAAATCGCCAAGCTAGCTTGATGACAAGCTAGGATCGGTTTCCCATACCTCGCCGACAACGACGTGTTTGATTTCTTGCTGCATAACTCGGGTTTGGTCGTATTATCTCCTCTCCATGATGTCCTTGCCTTCACTCGTGTAATCCTCTCGTCTCTTTCAGACATCATGGGTACATCGTATAGACCACACACAGCGACGGGGACCAGGCCGGGTCGGCTTCCATACGTAATTTGTTCTATTGGTCCCGCATCTAGTTCGTATAGATTTTCTGGCTCTCACCCGCTGACTACGTAGAGTTGGGTACCGCGTACATCTTCTCGGATCCTACCTACTCCTACGCTACAAGTCTGTCCACGCCGTACACATACATACATGCATCCGCTTATCCACTACACTTGTCCATGCCGTATACATACGATGGTGTATATCTCGTTTAGATACGCGCCTATCCACTACGCTCTCAAGAAGATATTTGATATTTTGGCGTCCCCACCCTAACCCGCCGCTTCCTCGGCGACAGAGAAGAGCTCGACCAGCGGTGATACAAGCTTCTGAGGCGCGTGATGCAGCGGCAGCGCGGCTAATCGATGACCTCTAATAGCGACATGGCGGCAAGGCTCGGGGTGTAGCGGCTCGGGTGCAGCAGTGCGGCGGTGGAGCTGATAGGGCCCGATCTGGACCTAACTGGTACCGCTTTTGTGTCCGAATAACAATCACCGCGAGTGATAGAGAGGGCAGTTCCCCTCCCCGCGCTGCCGTGTGGCTTGATGCCTGCAGGATTATCGCCGACCTACCTAGTCCTACGTGTCGGTTTTACTATGTGGCATTGGTCGGATTATTGGCTGAGTTCCGTGAATGCTAGGGCGGCGGCCCCGGAAGGTGGACCGTGCGGGCAACTCTACGGCGAGTGACATGCGGTGGTGGTCGTCTCTCTCTTCGGTCATGTTGATGTCGAGGAGCGGACGGTGGGGACCTTGGTGTTAGCGGTACTCCCGGCTTTGGCTGCTCCCATATTGTGTGTCGGAGGTCTAACTCGGATACAGTCGACTCGCACGGTGCGTCATTGCCCTCTTGGGGGCAACGTCATGGAACCCGGTTCACCCCGGTCTTGTGTCGGTGTTTTCGGTGGCAATTTTTTTGTCTTCCGTGTTTTTCTTGCTTACCTTGACCTGTTTTGTTTATAAGTGAGTCTCTCCATCACCATGTATCCTCTCGATCTCACTGTGGTTTTATACGGGACAAAAACATGTTTCTATTCCATGCAAACGACAAATCAAACTTGATTGGGTGACACCCGATTGTCGTAACTGTGTAGAGTTCAGATACTCAAACCATGGGCCTTGTACGTACTGCTGTCTGTCCATGAACGTAACAGTACTGCATTTATAAATTGTCGGAGAGGTGCACGAACCTGCCCGTGGCGCGTGGGGGTTGGGGACAGCCAGATACGGCCACAGTTCCCCCGATCCGGCGAGTAGGGTGCACACGTGTCGGGCATCGAAACCGGCACTCGCGGCACATGGCGACAGTGGTGGGGTTTTTGTCGCCATCTAGGAAGGGTCGCCATCGATACGAGCGGTGAAGCGTCAAGGATACTGTGCCGCCATCCAGATCCTACGATGTTGCTGCTGGAGCCTGCCAGTCGCCGTTGTGCCCCCGGCCGGGGCCCTCCCATGCGTGAGCAGCGTCTAGGAATTCTTCTGCAGCCCGAGCAAAGGGACAACGGTGGCAATTATGATTTGACAACGAGACAAATGGGACGCGTTTGGCATGAAGTTCAGATACGTCCGTTTGTTTTCCGGCTTTGCTGGTTGGGCTGCACTGGCGTGAACTTTTTTAAAGCAGCCCGCAGCTAGGCCCAACGACTATGGTCGGTTCGGCCGGTTTTCAGCGAGCTATCCTCGTCGTGCGCCCGTAGATGCAAAACCTGAGCTCCGCCCACGTGAGGGCGGCCGAGGATGGCGATGGCGCGAGCTTTTCGGCTGCATCGAAAAGCTGGCGCGGGAGGTGAGCTCATCTCTCCCGCCGAAACCACACTATTTCTACCGCCCCGCCCAACTCAGAAAAAGCACCCGCCATTTCCCCTCGGATCGATCTCAGTTTCGCGCTCCGCCCGCGCCAGGTAAGTGGCCTCTTCTTCGGTGAGCGACGGCAGCCACGACAGCGTGAAGGGTACCTCCTCCTCCTCCTATACGGCCGAGCTATGTCGGCCACCTCCTGCGATGACGGTAAGCATCTCCATTTCCACCTAGGGTTAGATCTGCAGAGCTGCTAGGGTTAGGGCTGTAGTTTGTAGCTTCATTCAAGTACATGGTAGATTGTTGTGCAAATAGCAGGTGTAGGTTTCAGCCAGATTTGTAGGATTTTAATCGTAGGATCTGAAAGTTTGGGTGTGTTCGGCTAGATCTTGTAGATGAACTATTACTGTTGATAGAATGATATGAATTTGATGCATATGCTAGTTTCCTCCATTAGAACACCATCTTTTTCGCACCTTGATTCATTTGCGTCATTATTGCGTCCTTGGTGTAGGACTCGTTCTGCGACCAGTTTAGCCAGGCTTTGATCCCTGTTGGGGACTCCTAGATCGTTATTCTTATGTGGATGACAACCAACCTCTCCCACAGAACCAGGTAGTGTCGTCGATGTCACCCACTCCAGGGAGTGGCATCGTGTTGCTGACACTTCTATCCAGACCTATGTCACCTCCATCGAGGCTAAGGTCGCGGCTAAGCTCAAGAAGGCGCAGATGAAGTGGACCATGAAATGGCTCCCTTACATGTCCACCTTCGTGCTCAACAAGATGTGCGAGATAGTGAAGAGCGGTGTCCGTACTGAGAAGAGGTTCAAGGAGATCCATCTCAATGCATGTGCCAAAGTTTTGTCCGAGCATTGTGGTACTGAGGTCTCAGGCACTCATGTCTACAACCACCTGAGGAAGTGTTGGGTGCTTTGGATCCAAATCAGCAAATTGAGAGACCTTAGCGGCGCCCAATGGGATGAGGACACCTTCACCATTCTTCTTGCCATTGAGCACTTCCAGGGACATGTTCAGGTTTGCATCTATGATCACTATAGCCCTCTCTTTGTAAACAACATTGTCACCGCTAACACACCCTTTTTGCAACTTGTAGGCACGCGCAAGGGACGCAGAGTACCTCAACAAGCCTATCCAAAACTATGTCCAGATGCAGACCATCTTCTCCTATAGCCTTGCCACCAGGAGGTATGCCATGGGGTCAGGCGATCCCCTTGGCACTCGTGAAGAATCTGACACCCAAGAGTCCAACACCATGAACCTTGATGCCTCGGAGAAGTCGACCGATGCTCGAGCTGTAGCGGCAGCAGCATCTGCAAGAGCTGTTGCTGCTACTGTTAACGGCAAGAGGAAGAGGGGAGTGCTTGCTGACGACGATATCCACGCATTCAGAAGTAGGACCGATGCTCTGAAGGACGTTATGCAGGCCATCAGGGACAACAATCCCACTGACATGCACCCTGACCTCTACTCCGCAGTGATGGACATTGCTGGCTTTGTGGAGTGCCATCTCCTGGTGGCTCTCAGCCACCTCGTCGATAACAAGCATAGGGCACCAACTTCATCGGCATGCGTGAGGGGCACATGATCCTGTGGATCACGACATTCTTGTCCAAGTACTTCGATTAGAGCTTCGGCTCCTAGGGTGATCTAGGTGGTGTGCATTATGGTGGCGGTGGTGCTAGTGGTGATTATGAACTTATGAGCTTTGTGATGTACATTTTGGCAGTATCTAGGACCCAAAAACTTCTATGGCTTGTATGAATCGATGAGGTGGTATATAGTCATGCGATTCTGAACTTGATTGCGGTGGTAGGATAACACCCCCTTTTGATGTGGTGGTAGGTTAATACCATGTAGTGTAGGATGAATCTATGATCCCCTTTTGGACATGATCATGCACGCACCTATTAGTACGTACTTGCCTGATGAACTTGTGATGCTAGTTATGGATGGTACATGCATATGATTATATTGTGTTATTACACATTGGCATGTTACTCTTTTGCCTTGCAGAGAACTTTTATACGGTGTTCAGAGGAAGGAAACCAGGGTTTATTCCAAATGGAGACACTGCCAGGATCAAGTTTTAGGTTACTCCAACAATAGCTATGAAGGGTTTGACAACTCCGAGGAGGCATTTTAGGCATACCACATGTATATAGCTGAGGACAACAACAAAAACCTTGTTCATGGCAACTACATCAACCAAGGAGAACATCGGCTAGATAATGCGGCCCATGAAGAACAACAACATGTGCAACTTGCTGATGGGGAAGAACAACACCTGCACATTGCTAGCTCTGAAGAACAACAGCATGCCCAACATGATAGCCTCAAGGACTTCATCATCGCCGTTCTTCTTATGGTGATCATCAAGCTGATCTTATTCTAGGGTGGTGCGCGCGATTAGATGTGTTTGTAGTGGTGGTAAGCACACTAGAATTTGAAAGGGGTGGCCATAAGGGCCAACCTGTTTGCAACCAAACACCTATTTTTTGCATGCAATGGACCAAAAGTCATTGATACAGGCAGCCAAATACAAGGGAAAAGGCTCAAACCATACTCAGGTAACCCATGCAGGCTACCAAACAGGCTGCAAAACCAGGCCCGATGCCTGCCTCGGGCGGGCAGTGCTGCATGTGGCACTACCGGACCGGGCCAAGAATCGGATGCAGGCTACCAAACGCGCCCATGATGACTCGTGGCTAGGGTGATCTGGGTAGTAATCAACATGGTAAACTCGACTGGTTAGGTCGACTGCCATTCGGTCACTAATCTACTAATCTATGTCTCGAATAGAAATGGTTTGTTTTTACACATGAAAACCAAAAATTAAATCTTGAAGTCACTGATGAGTCCAAAATTGAAGCATATTTACCTTTTGTTTTTGCATAAATAGAATAGGAATTTTGGTATTTCACTGCGTTTACACGCACCTTTTTGTCCTTGTTTCAACAAGATCTCGAATTACTAAGTCTCTTATGAACATATTAATTGGAACCGCCATATTATGTTATAATATGATATTTTTAAGTGATAAAAGTCATTTCATTGATTTACCTTCGCACCTGGGAGAATACCAAACGTGGGGAAAGCATCTGTCGCGATAACAACAAGTGGTATGGGTGGAGCCTACCCATACCATCCGCCCGTACCATGCGGCAGCATGTCTGCCTCATCAAATACTTTCTCTTGGCGAAGACGATGGGGAGATCCGACATTCACATCAAGCGAGAACCACGAAAAACCACACCAGAAAATGATCTGAAGGAGGAACTTGGAGAAGGGCAAATCCTTGCTGCCTTACGAATCATTGGAGGATATCTCATCATCCCCTTCATCATCAACCGCTACATCTCCATCACCATTACTACCCCCATCTCTCATCTATTAGATCTTGTTGTAATTCCAAATTCAATTGTGGTTTGCACTAGCTTTATTCTCGTACTTTTATCCATCTATTTGATTATGATGATGTCGTTGATTGCTTCCATCTATGAGTAGTTTTCCCTTGTTCTTGGGGAGATGGAGAAACCCTAGCACTATTATGAAGTTGCAATAAAGATGATCTATTCTTGTGTCCATATGACTGGCTGGTCTATGATAGATTTATAATTTGTGTTTGATCCCTCTCTTTAGATGGTATGTGTAGTCAGCCACATATCATTTTCCTTCAGGACTAAAGTGGGGGAGAAATCCTTTGGACGTGTTTGTAAGTATGCCCGGAGAGCTTTGTGACAATTGGTACCCCTAGCAACCTACGCGGTCAAAGGAGGATTAGAGAGACTCCCTAAACTAATTACGATATCCATGGGGAGCCCCTTAATTGCGGTGGTTTGTATGGGTGACTGCTCTTAGATATCGCGGTGGTTATTTAGAGGTGACCTCATTCTTGGCTCAACAAAGTGGCTTCCTACGAGCCTTGCACTGAACATCTCATTATAGAGCTCTCTCCACACATATCATGACATAAGAAATATGTTATCCTAATTATGAATAATAATATCATGCTAGTGGTGTATCCTACACCCCCAAAAACGTTTTAGCCCTATTGAATTCAACTACGTTTTCACACAACCTTGTTAGTTTCTTTCTTTTACTTGTTTTAATTACTTTTATGCACTCAACCAAAAACCTTTTAAACACCCTTTACTTGAGATCAAAGGCAACTTATATGTATAATTTGGTGGAAAGTGACGAGGGGCATAAAGACCTTAACCAAATAGCTCTCTATGGGTACGATACTCTTATTTCGAAACTAGATACAATTGATCTATGCACTTGCAGCCATTAGTCACCAAAGCAGATTTTCTTCACCCATACAGATGAGCCTTTAAGGTTACGTCGCACACATAAGAGCATCTGTAGCAGATACCCCATCTTGCGGTACCGCAAAACGTGGATGTGGCGTAATGCAAAATACTTTTTTTTTTCGAAAATGTCAGCGCGAAACATATACCACAGCTGGAATCGCTTGACCTCTGCCCAGAATTGCGCCGCTTCCGCCTGGATTCGCGCTTGGCTACTTGCTTACTTGCTGTTCGCTTGCTGTGCGCTTGGCTGCTTGCTTGCTTGATGCGTGCTTGGATGCTTCCTGCTCTGCTGCGTGCTCTGTTGTGTGTGCTCTTCTGCGTGCTCACTTGCTTACTTCTAGCCTTCCGAGCTCCGGCGGCCGACCTCCGGTGGTGGCGGCGATAGCGGGATGGCCAGAATCGACCTCCGGTGGTGGCGGCGGCGATGAGTACGGAGGCACTGTAGCTGAATATTCCTTCAGACAACTATCTTTTCGTTAGCGTAAACTGCATTGGGAGCCCTCCATATGGAAAATATGCAGTACGGAAGCTCCCATTTGCGGTGAACCGCAAAAAAATTCCGATACGGTACATTTTATGGTATCTAGAAAAAGCCACTTTTTCTGCGTTGTATCGCAAACTAGCAGTTATTTTGTGGGACAAAGACGTATACGACTAGATATGCTCTAAGAACTTTTTGTGTGGGCGGATGATAGCTGACGCCGTAAAATTTCGACCGTCTCTCTGCTTCTAGGTAGACTCCTCTATGGGGCCATCAAAGTTTTTTATAACTGTAATAAATACATCGCACATGGCTTGTTCATGGTGAACCATGTGCTCAGTGAAAAAGCATCACATTGTTCACAACCAAACAACTGTGTGCCAGATTCTTGCGACCTTTTGACTATTTTTCCCCCTTTTTCTGTGCTCCTTCTCACGTATTGAGTCCTAAATCATTATTGTGTAGTGAGTTCTCTAGATCGCTTCTCCTAGTATTTAGTTTGACGTGTGCGTAGCCTCTTCTCCTTTCTCTGCGTGCTATGCATGCGTTAGGGACGATACAGCTTCCCGACCGGGCGGTATAAATCCCCGCTCCATAGTTCTCTTTCCACACACCATATCTAATGGTAGACATAATTCGATATGGCTCATAGCAAGAAGACCACCCGCGTTTCTTGCATCAAGCAGTGCCCATTGGTGTAGCATCGCCGTGTTGAGCAGGCCTTTAGTGTGATGGAGGACAAGCAAGCATCTTTAGTTGGGGAGGAGGAGCACTCCCTCCCACTGCCGAACATTGAGGGTGCCTCCCCCCTCGTACACGAGCTAGTCCTGCTCGAACGACTACTGCGAAAGAAACTTGGAGGACGCGGCCACTCTGACATCGGAAGATTATTCACCATAGCTCGAATGGTGCGAGGTGGCCACTGTCAATGGAGAAAGAAGATCATTTTATATCACTCACGGTTAATGGTAGACAAATCATTTGGGATGGTTTGAATCGCACACGGTTCATGCACAAACGGTTTTCGCTACGAAAATCATTTGTGAAAATTTTGGTCGTTATGTCTCGTCGCAGTTTTACCGTTTTCATTCAAAATGCGAACTCTCGTACTGTTCCCCATTTTCCTCGCCTATAAAATGCCTCACATAATCTTCCCATGGGTTCCTATCTCACCAACACCATGCCTCCTTGTGAATCCAGTCGGTTACATCGGCATCACACCGTATCATAGGGAGGAGGATCATTCCTCACAACACAATGTTGGGGAAGCATCATAAACCTCACGGGGTCTGATTCGGAGGAAGAGAACACTCTAGAGGCAGATGAGCCCGAAGGGTTTCAGGAGGAAGACTTGTAGGATCATATGGTGATGGAGAACTACATTGTGTTGGCACAGCGTGAGGAAGCTGCAGTGCATCCCGTGTTGGAGGAGTCCTTTGAGAGTCACCGCAGGGATCAGGTGCGTTCATGGATGCATGCCAAGAAGAAAGTTAAGAAGTAGGTTTGTCCCGCAATGACATGTATGTAGTTTCCTAGCAACGGGTTCGATAAGATTGCGACAATTCTTGTGGCGGCCGCGCAAGGAGCAAGACTGCCTAGGAATTGGGTGCGTCATCATACACCAGCAACCCTTTTACAGATAATGTCGAGGGATCAAGATCTAGAGAGGGTGTAGGAGCCTCCGATGATGCAGAGGCATCAGGCTCTGGAGAGGGCGTAGGAGTCTCCAACTATGAAGAGGCATCAGGCATCGACGACCTCATCGCCATATCTAAGGAGGATGACCTTTAGTACTTAGTTATCTAAGTTTTATTAGATGCTATATATATGTAATGTGAAGTTAGCGGGTGTTTTGTATAGGAAGGGCAACCATGTTGGATTGGAGCCCTTTCGGCCGATGGCTAAATATTATTAACGGTATTTTGTAACAGGAAGGACAGCCATGTTTGATTGGTTCATGCCCTTCCAACCAAATATTATAAATTGTTCTAAAAGTTTTATATCGCAAATGAAGTTCTTCTCGATAAACCATGTGTAATATTTAGATGAAGATGACATGGAATTTGTGTGGTGTGCATGAATTTTTAAGAATGCACATGGTTAACCACATGTAAAATGTGTGATGTAGTGAGCTATCGCAAGCGATGTTCTTGGAAAAAATCATTTGTGATGTCCGTGCATTAGGGCCAAGCTGATGCAATCTTACCATCTTTTTTCCTATATATAAGGATAAGGACTAGTAGGGACTCCGTCCAGTCTCACTCCACTTGACAGCCGCCACCCCTCTTTAGAACCACGCAGTACACGCCTTGATTCCCTAGTCGACAAGGTGGAAGCTAGCAAGATTCTAGAACCTTGTCATGTTGGAATGTAGATGATATTGTGGACGTCTTCTCACCATGTACTACTGCCTACCCATGTTGTCGCCGGTGATAACGTCAATCAAGATGGCTCGTCCTTGCCAGCTAGCTCCACTTTCTTAACGATCCCGGAGGTATACGTTGTTACCATGCATTCTTAGCTCATATATACTATGAATTTATCATGTAAGCATAGTTAGCAATGTCGGATCTATTAGAATATTATATTAGAGCATGTGTTTGGTTTTTATACTCACTGGGACAGGGACAGTTAGCAAGGCCGAATTCATTATAATATTATGTTAGGATCAGTGTGTAAGCTAGCTTAACTTATATCTTACTATATTGTATGGCAGGATATGATTGTTAGATCTATATGTTATATTGTGTAAGCTAGCCAAATTTATATCGTAATTATGTATGATTGGATTTAATTGTTAGATCTATATTATATATTATGAATGGCAGAATTTCATTGTTAGACCTATTGAATATGCAACTGCACTCAATATTCTATTTCACTAACTTCAGTGTGAATTAACTATTTGATTGTTTATGTGCGCAATAATCTATTTCTTTCCATCTTATGTGGTTGCTTAGAATGATCTATTTCTACCACAACTTCATGTGGTTGCTTATGTGTGCAATAATCATCTTATAACAGAGATGATATTTTGGTGACACTGTATAGGAATTTGGCGATATTGCATCCATATTAGGACCGGTAGGGCCAGTAAAGCCGATAATCTTTTTAATGATGCAACAAATCAAAAGATACTAGTAAGTATCTATGATTAGACATCGAAATATATCTATTTTTATTTAAGCATGTCACTAGTTCACTTGCTATTCTTATGTACAAACGGTTGAGAAGCATTACAATTCATTGGCTACGCCTCTAACCGTCGCTATTGTGATGTTTTGTAGCACTTTTTATTAAGAATGTCATGTGCAGTTTTACCAGAATATCATAAAGGTGACTAGAAGATTACATTGAAGAGTACTTTTTTATTAAGAGTGTCATGTGTGGTGTTACCAGAATATCATAAAGTGACTAGAAGATTAAAATGAAGGTTCTGATTAAATGGGCTATTACCAGATGTGGTGTGGAAGATTATGGCGACAATGACGTAACCAAGAATTATTCCTGCAACTCTCTCATTTCTATAGCTATCATTTTAATCTATTTTGAAATACATGTATACATGTGGTGTATGAAATATATAATAAAACATAATTCAGTTCTGCTAATGTATTTGCATACAACTTTGACTTATAGGTTGTTACCTACGGCTGGTATGCATATGCTATATGTTTCTGCTTGTATCACATGTTGTTGTACCGCTAATTGTGTGCGTTTCTTGAAATAGGCATATGGCTGGACTAAATAATTGTATGCCACCTGAGTTAAACATATATACTATTTTAAAATTTGTCGTTTGCGATTCTCGAAACTGCTGACGGTTAAGCACACCAAAATATATGCGAAGTCCCTAACTATTGCAAACTATTACTAAAATATAATTTTAGTGAAAGATCAACCCTTCGTACATGGTGCAATAAACCATGTGTGCAATAGAGGCTCATTTCCTACCCACGAGTAGTGATAGTTCAATTCACCATTTGTAAAGATCTATTTTCACTTTCCGCGAAAGCCTAGTCTATACTAGTGCCACTTGAATAACCGCTCTCAGTGAGCTCTCTCTCCTTTTCACTTGTTAAAAAAGTAGTGTAAGTATTTTCTAAACCGTGTGAATGTTAATAATATTTTATCGTGTGCTCTACTACTCTTTCAAAATTCTACGCTAAAATATAAAAGTGTGTTCTATAAAGAAATCAAACAAATCGGGATGTGAATATTCCGTGACTAGTTGCGCCCGTCACCTCAAATTGCAATTTTCTATAAAGAAAATATATTAAAATAGTGCAGATATCAGTTAATTACAACCAACCTCTCTACCAACAAGATGTCTAAAACATTCAGGATACATGTAGTTAAAGAAGAAAATAAAAAGATAAAAAATACCCTACCATATGGTGATCGATCACCCGCAACATCAACACTATAACCACCACCAAAGACAACACTAAGTCTAAAAAGGAGGTTCTCCAAAAGCAATCCTTTCAAAAAGGAAACAATGCAGAAAAATTGTTGTTGCCCGATCAAAAATCTTGGATTTTCATTCCATAGAAAGAAGTGTTATAAAACAATGCCTTCAAGAAAGTAACTACCAGAGACAACCAATAAAGGGTAGACCTTGAGTTTTCACGATGGAAATCACGACTATTTTGACCAGGAAACCATAGGGGAGCCCCCCCCCCCCACGGTAATTTTCTATTAATAACTCAAAAACAACACCGAAAAAGAGTCTCAAAGTCTCATAATTACAAAAAAAGGTTGAGAGGATCAACCCATAAAAATAAAATAAAAGAAAAAACACCAAGAAGGTGTGAGAGGGAAAACTAGGAGAGATTATTGATCCAAGCTTTCAAGCTATCAACTTTTATCTTTTTGATATGGTGGCAAGTGATTTGGACATCAGCAAGAAACTGAATTTTCTAGGAGATAAAACTAGGCCTCTTGTCCTCTTGAAATCACGACTCGGTACTTAGGAGCACCACCAACAAAGAAGTCCTCAGATGCTACGATCCCCATTTGTGAAGGCCGCTACTACAAGTCACGTACCACTAGGCTCACATGAACTTATCCCACGAGTCGAAGTGTTGGAAATATGCCCTACAGGCACTCATGTATGATGTAATTCCAAATGTATTCATAAAGTTATTTAGTTCTTCTTGTATGAACATCTGATATGTATCATTGAATATGTGATTGAGTTGTGGAACTATATATTCATGTTTTTCATACTAGATGTCCTTAGTCATTGAGGTTTTGCTGGACACACAACTTCGACTAATGTGAAAGTAGGATGATGACTCAGTTCCACTTGTCATGGGCATGGTGATGCTATTCCGACTTACATAGATTCGGCTAAAGAGTTTAGCGAGTCGGAGTGACTCATATTGAGATACAACGAACAAGTCGTTATTTATATGTCTCAATCAATGTAATCCTTATACCTAAGTTTGTCACACAATACAAGTATTGGATCACTGACTTAGATTCTATCAAATGCAGTTCCATCACAGGGTAGTTATAAAGGCAAAGTTTTGGTCGGATGAGAATCAAGCTACGTGGTGTGGATAACCAAGATGAGACTTTGCCCGTCCGACTGGAGTGATATTCTATGGGCCCCCTCGGATGATATGATATGGAAATCATGGCCATGCACGACTCAGTTAAGTGCTAACCAAGGCGATCGATTAAAAGTTAATCGGATATATCACATATCACAGATCAAGAAGAGAGTTGAGCTATTTAAGGGATGATGATAATTCTCCTATAGCTTGACAAGGTATATTGTGAGGCAAAAGGGACTTGGACGTAAGTCGAAGGTATGTCGTCATGACTCTTTGGTACTTGGGAGTCGGCATGTTCTACTAGGATCTACTACCGAGTGATATATTGCGAGTAGGACTCCAATCGTGTCCAAGTCGCCATGAGCCTATGGGGTCACACACTTAAGAGCGGGATCTGTTGAATCTGGATAACCCAGGTGGCCCACAGTTGGTAGCACGGCCCATGGCCTACTAGGTGGCCCAGTTAGACGAATCTAGAAGGGAGACCCATGTCGGATAAAGGAAGGATGCATCGTACTCACCGACCTACATAGAGCCTCGGAGTACAAGAATGAAGACTAGTTAGTATTAGTGTAGGACTATGTAACCTGTCCGGCAAGGTCTTTTCCCTATAACCCTAGGTTCTAGCGCCTTTATAAGCCGGTCCTATGGGAGCCTTTAGGGCACGATTCATAACACCTCGCACAGCAAACTAATCCTTGTAACTCGGCGTATTGCCATTATAGTAATTTATAGTAGGAGTAGAGTTTTGCCACCATTGTGGGACTTGAACCTGGGTAAGTTGTATTACCTTGTGCCCGCCAACTCACCGCCTTCCCCCACCGCTCTAAACACAATCTGTGAGGACCCCTCCATGGCATACTCATCGGCAAAATCACGACAGGAGCAAGTCGTTTGGGTTGGACCCGAACCGGACACAGACTGACTTAGTGAGTTGGACTCGTAGTGACTAGTATAGGCTTTACTGAATGAGCCACAAGTGAGGAGCTCAACTTCATTCCCTATATATACTGGAGTAGAAGATGCCCAAAGGGCACAGTTAGACCACTCCATGCATTGGACACCCTAGCCCCACTCAGTCCAGTCGCCGCACCGAACCTAGCAGTCCCCCATCGGAGCTCCTCCTCGTACATGTGGATACCGGTAGAGGTGGTGTAGGTTTAGCACTTTGACAATCGTGGGATTGGATCGGACTGTGAGGACTACACTGCATCAACTAACGCGCTTCACCCGTAATCCGCAATCACGTGTCTAGTGGTAATCCTCGTGGCCTTCTACCAGGGCTAGATATTGGGATCACCGTGTAGGGATTTTTTTGTTTATCTCATAGTAGTGCTTGTTGTCCATCATGAGAGCTGACGTATCCTCCACCTAGTGCACATTCTCATGCATTTTAATCTTCAAACCCACCTATCCCTCTAATGCCTCATATGGTTGTAGATCTGACTTGGGTAACTATACAGCCATAGAATCTGAAGACATCTACTGCAATAGCTCGCATGTCCATCTGTCCAAATCCCCGATGAACTAGGGCCCCTTTCGTGATGAACTGACAAACCCTGCTCATGATGAAGGTGGACAGAGATGCTGGCAATGTCATGGTTTCTTCCTTTGACACACTTTATCAAGCACTGACACATATCGGAACGGCACAGTTGCGGTTGCTGATAGATCAAGGGAGCTCAGTATGTTCTCCTACGACACAAATTGAATAGCCACAGTAAGTATTGTGCTGAGCACTAATCCTTGTACCGACTATCACCCTCAAACATGGACTATGCAACAATTAAGATCATTCATCAACCTAACACTACCAAAAAAATCCCCGTGAAACAGGACTGCCAAAATGTACCATGCAACTTCCAGATCTACTACAAGTGACCAGATGCTAACAGATCAACTATGAGCGACAACATGCTAACAAATCAAAAAATTCATGGCTAGGGTTAGATGTCTCTTAAAGTGAACTAAACATCGGATGATGAGGACGATATTTCGAAGAAGCGGGCAAACAAGAATTGCCACAAAGGAGCGCGATCGACCGGAGTAGGAAGGCGCCGCTTACCTGCTCGTTGATGAGGAAGAGGATCTAGAGGGCGACCTAGAATGGGGAAAATGATGGCGTGGGATTCGGCGGTGAGGCGGGGCATCATAAATAGGCAGTGCAAATCAGTGAGCAGTGACCCTATTTCTCTTGCCAGATTTTTGTGTACGCAGGCAAGCTCCCGACATCTCTATCTCGCATGCCTGCATACATCTTTTTTACAACGAGCGTGAGAAGAAGTTGGCTCCATGAAAACAACTGATTTGGATGTTACTCCAGAGCTAGGATAAAGACTGCTTTAAGACTCGTGTGGTACAAAGGTTCCTTTCGTTGGGATAAACCAAACAAGCAAAATTGTTCTACCCTAGGTGCGAGAATTGACTTGATAGGCAAATAAACATGCCACTAATATATGATAGCCTTGGAGGAAGGTACGTGAACCATGTTGGCATGGGGTCTTGTAGGTCGTGATTGGTAGCCCGTAGCAGTTGGAAATAGGCCCTCTAGGTGCAAAACAGGCTGATTGGTTGCCCACCCAACATCCAAGTTGTGTCCAACGTGCGTGTCAAAGCACTGCAGAGCTAGGCCAGGAACAACGGCTGATTTGGCTATTTCCCAAGAGACACTCTATTAGTTGCCTCCTGAGAGCCACCTTTTATCGCTACCTGCAGGAGTTGTTGTCATCATGGAGATGGCTAAGCTCCCACGTTGCTGCAAAAAAGGAAGCGGGAGTTTTTCGGTCACCTCCCGATGAAATCCTCCCCTTATTTCTACCCTCCTTCCTCACCTCGAAACACCAAACCACCATTTCCCGCTTCTAGGTCTCTTCTCCAGGCGGCGATAGGTCTCACGGTCGGTAACCTCCTAGAGGCTAATCTCCCGATTTCACAGTACATGGGCACCATGCTGAGGGGGAACGACACCGAGAGCTCGACTACAATGTTGGTAGAGGTAAGTTCCATTTTCCCCATTTCATTTCACTTGCTAGGGTTAGCTTTTGATTGGGGATTTTGACCTCAATTCAAGCCGACTTTAAGGAAATTATTGTGTGTTAGGCCCTCACGGACAAGGACTATGGTCCAGAGTACATCAATGACCCCTCGTTCTATGTCTTAGAAGTATATTGTCCCCACATCTACCGCATCCACAAGCTTGAGCCTCTGAAGTGTGTTGCATTTGAAGGAACCAACACTGGTTGCAGATTCTACCTTTGTTATGTGCAAGATGTAAGTATAGCTCACTAGCTCGACCTGGATCTTCTTGTTTGATAGTCACTATCCCATCCAATACATATGTCCAGAAAAATTTATATGTAGGAGACCACGAACTGTGGATTCGTGGCTTGGTTGGACAATGGATGGCCACAGGCTACCAAAAATGCACAAGGAAGACTACGAGGAATATATGAAGATAGCAGCAGTGCAACAATCGAAGAGAGGATTCAGAATGCTAAGATGGTGAAGGAGCTTGCTGATGAGAAGAGATTGCCAAAAAATATTAAAGTCTCTTAGTTGATGTCAATAAATTCAAGGATGAAACTGAGAGAAGGGTTGTGAAGAACAACTTGTCAAGGATTGATGACACGGCTATAAAGAACTACAGAATGAAGTTGATATGCTGAGGCAAGTGCAGAATTCCCAAGCTGACATAATGAAGGACAGGCAGAAGAATTGGGATCAGGAAAAGGTGGGAATGAAGGCGGAAAAGAAGAAGGTTGAGCATATACTCATTGATGTGCTCAATGATGGCAAGGCTAAAAAGAATAAGTTGAACAGGATAAAGATAATATGCGATGACTTATATATAATTTCTGTCCTTGTGGTAGTACATGGGATGAACTTGTCATCCTCTTTTGCCTAAAGACAGAGTAAAAATGTAGGATGATCATATAATGTAGGTAAGCTCACCACATTATGAACAACCTAACCACATTAGACTCATGTATGTAACCAAACGCATTGTACTTGCAGAAGCCTAGCAAAAATACATGTGTGTAGTGCACCTAACAAAGGGGTAAAAATGCTCAAGAAATATAGACAACTTCCATGTGAAGAACCAAACAAAATCCACAACGTGGCTCAATTCTAACAAGGGGTAAAAAATGCTTAAGAAATGTAGAAAACTTCCATGTGAAATCCACAACGTGGCTCAATTGTTTGTATGTGGCCATGCTCCCAGGGCCTGCCCCGGGAGCTAAAAATCAGCACGCCCGTAGATATTTTTGCTATAACTCTTAGCTCGCACCACACTTGTGACAGAATCTCGAAGGGCGCGTTTGGTAGCCTGCAGCCAATTCTCGGCTCTGCCCAGCAGTGCTGGCAGTGGCACTGCCTGCCTCATACAAGACTTGGGCCAACTTCTGTAGCCAGTTGGGTAGCCTAGGTTGCATATTCTGGACTCGAATTGCAGCCTGTTTGGTTGATTGTTTTTCTATCATATGCAAAAAAGTGTGTTTGGTGGTCAGCCAGATTCCATCTCTTTGCACAGACAAGATGATACACTCACCACATTCAAATATGGTTACCTTACCAAACCACATCAGCATAGAACAACACATATGTATGAACATTGCATAGAAGATATACTAGCTATGGTAGTAGTTCATCCCTAGGTGCATACCATGCTACATGATAGGTTTTTGACATCAAGGGTACACACCCCTGACCCAAAATAGACTAGTTCTTCTGACATCCAGTACACACAAACGATCAGCACACTACTATCTACAATCAAGTTCATCAACAACGGAGGAGTATCAGATGACCATGTTGCAGGTGATCAACTCCTTAGTGCTATTGAAGTCCCTGCAGAGATTCACCTTGAAGCCCTTCTTCTTGTTGATGTACTTGAAGGCGAGGATGTCACCAACCCACAACTTGATCTTCAATGCAAACTCCTTCAGCCCTTCATGAAGTACATCTTCTCCTCGAACATATGTAGCTGCACACCATACTCACAGAAGGAGGAGGACTTCAGGGGGAGAGTGCAGACCTGCTGCATTATCTGCAACTACTTCAACACTACTACTGCCTTCATGCTATCTCGGAGCTGGAGTGCAGTCAGGTGTGTGGCCTTGATCTGGACGTAGAACCGATGAGGGAGGTCATCATTGTTATAGTGAACAATGCGAGGCTTGCGACCCTAACGATCCTTCTTATTCTTCGACAACACTTCCGCCAAGAAGTTGTTGTGGGATGGTCTAGCCGTTGAGGGAGGGAGGTCTCGGATGAATTCCTCGTACCCAACATAGGAGGAACTATGTTCCTGCACAAGGTGTCCTAGTCCTGCTTGGGTACCTTGCCGATCACAACTGATAAGAATACACTAGAAAATGCATTGTGCAAAAAAATTTGGTTCATTGTATACGAGTAAATGGCATTGAGCAAGCAACATACAGATGGTGATGCTAGTGATCAAGCAAATGGCATTGAACAAGAAACATACTAATGGTGATGCTAGTGATCAAGCAAATGGCAATGAGCAAGCAGCATACAAATGGTAATGTCAGTGATCAAGCAAATAGGAATGAGCAATAAAGTGGCATTGATCTATACATGCATAATGGTCATGCATTGATCTACACATGCATAATGGTCGTGCATTGATCTACACATGTATAATGGTCGTGCCATTTGATCTACACATGCATACCCTTCCACAAGATGCTAATCTACATTTTTTCAACATTTGAAGCAACATACATAAGCTAATCTACAAATGTGCAACATAGCAAGAAACAAACAAATGATAATCACGCAGTAAGGGTCAGCGTTGTGCAGCTAATCTATAGTGCACCACAAGAACAGATGGGGAAATAGAAGCATCACCTACGGAGGAGAGATCGATGGCCTAATCGCCCGAGTTGTGGGCAAAGACGAGGCGGATCGGGCCATCGTGGTGGGGGCTAGAGCGGTCGTCGTGGCTGCGAACTTCCCAGAGGGGACGCCGCCTGCTGCTGTTGCTGCAAATCCAGCTGGTAAGGCCTAGGGCATGCCCGGAAACCCTATCGGGATTAGAGCGAACCCCGGCGGTAACGGCAGGTCCCAACTCGGCCGCATGGCCATGAATGCCGATGGCCTCGCCATCTCGTTGCTCGACCCCGGCGCCCCCGCGGCGATGGCCGCCACCCTCAATGTACCAGCGGAGGGGCCAGGGCTGAAGCTGGTCGGGGCAGGGAAAAACCCCGATACAATCCACATGGATCTCATTGCCCAACCACCACAGCCCTTATGGGCACCTCGCGAGGCATCCTCGAAATAGGCAGCGGTCGCTGTAGAGAGGGGCCAACGGTGGGGTCGACTTGCGCGGTCGTGCTCCTCAATCCCCCGCCTCGTATTCAATGACGACGCTCTCAACAGTGTGCTTGACATGAGGCACAACCTTGCCAGCAGGAAGGCTAGCCGGAGGAGGAGGATAGGAGGAGGCCATGGGTCTCTCCGATGGGATGGGATGTTCGGGAGTGGTAGAATGGGGCGGGGACAGCAAGAGTGATAGAGTGGGGAGGGAGTTATTCATGTCTCCCATGCTTCCCCATGTGTCCAACCGTTGGGCGGCGGCCCAATTTGTGCCAAGCTGAGACTGGCTCCACGGAAACGGCCGATTCGGTCATTGTCCCTGGGCCTGGCTCTAGGCTGCTTTGAGACCCGTGCTGGACACAACACGGGCGAGTCCAGGTAACCAAACGAGACGTTTTCTGCACCAGCGGGCCTGCCTGTACCTCATACAGGCTACCAAACGCGCCCAAAATAAGACCCCAAGCTCAAGCTAATCAGTCCAAGAGAAGTCCAGGAAGGCAACCGAGCAAGCTCTACCTTGCAATTGTTTTTGATTCGCTTGAATCCAAAGCTTGTAAAGGAACGATAGTTTCCCAGACTTGTCAAAGCAAATTGTGTAATCTAAATATATAAATGGTGCTCCCTCACCAGGCTGTCACAAAAATCAGATTTTACTGGCCACTAGATCTTGGCTCCATTCAATCTTGGTCGTAGTTTAGTTTCACCGCAACATATAAAAGGAAGAAGCCAAAAACCTAGTTGTCGGCTCCCTGTTCCCTCATGTGCTTCCCTCCTCGCCTAATCCCCTTGATCGCGCCCCCTCCCTTCCCCATGTACGTCTTCTTCTCCCTTTGCGATGCCTCCTCTGTTGCTCTCTCCTCCACCCATTCTACTCCCCACCGCTGATCCCGAGCCGCCGCCATGGGTGATCTTCGAAAATCTTGGATGTGGGGAGGAAGATCATGCAGAGAAGCAATACCGTACCCCCTATGTGTGTCTATGATTCCGGCATCCAATGCCATCATCGTTGTCTTTGCAGCCATGGAGCCCTTTTCGGTATTTGACGAGGGGTAACCTCGGCAATGTCCATAAAGGAGGACTTAGGGTTTTGCGGAAAAGAGAATGCTGGGGATTTCGTCGGATGTCAGGAGAACAATGGACTCAAAGCCGCCTGAATATCTGGTGAATCGCGGTATTACAAATCGCTTGGGGATTGTTTCGTGATCTCGCCTAGGCTTATCCTGTCCTATATATAATAGGTCGGGTCTCAAAGTTGTATGCAGATAGGTTACATATACGTAATTACAATACCAACACGATGTTGGTCCTTTTTTCTCTTTCCTAATACAACTATAGCCTTTGCCGGTTGCTCCTTTTGGGCCATCATCTTGACCCTTCATGGGCCGTAAGCCTTTCTTTAGGCATGGGTAGCGAATCATAGGTACCCGAATAATCATACCTATGTCAGTAGCCCCCAAGACTCTACCTGAACTATAGATTCGGGTCAAGTCTCAAAGATATGCTTAGTTCTTTTCCTTTGTTTTTACTATTTTTGACTTTATAGGGATTTGCTACAACGAGCCTGATGCATCCGACGGATCGGGAATCAGTTAATTGCTCCTGGACAAAAGCAAGGTTGTCCTATAACAAATTCAAGTCCCCAGGCGTAACTCAGTTCGGGCTGCTGAGGTCTTATCGAATACTGAATTCTAGTTCTATTTTATCGGCTGCCCAACGCGTCCATCAGGATTTTTCATCGTATCATAGATACGGATATATTACTGGCAGAGCGCATTCTTGTGTGGTTACTAGGCCACATAGGACGAATCCCGGGGTCTTACCTTCATATTTTTGAACATGGCATTCGGATTTTTATCGCGTTTGGATGCGATCCAAGATTTTGTTTTTGATTTTGGTCGGATGCCTGATTTATTATCTACGCCGTCTCTCGATAGGAGTTTTTGTTTTTTTCTTTATCAGGCGTGTGTTAGCGCTTTCTGATAGGAGTAACCCCCGAGGCTATGTTCGGATGTACGCATCAGGACATAGGCTCGAAAATGATGTTGGTGTTTCCTTAAATATTTGTCGAGTGCACGACCAGCGCTCCCGATAGGAGTAGCCCCCTAGGCTACGGTCGAATTTTTATGCTCGATTGTTGTCTCAATCTTTTCATGGAGGAATTTACTTCGACTCCTTATTTTTCCTTCGGGTTCATCTCCTTTCCCCTGAGCCGCTGATGAGGGGTTACCTCAGCAATGTCCATGGTGAAGGACTTAGGGTTTCGTGCAAAAGAGAATGTATGGGATTTCGTCGGATGTCAGGAAAACAATGGAGTCAAAGTCGCCTGAATATTGGGAAATTTCTCTATTACAAGTTGCCTGGGAGATTTCGGTACCTATGCTTGGGCTTCTCCCGTCCTCTATATAATAGGTCGGGTCTCAAAGCTATATGCGGATAGGTTTTACATACGCGTGATTACAATACCAACACATTATCGATTCAGAGACTCTTTCCTAATACAATCAAAGTCTTTGTCGGCTGCTTTCTTGGGCTATCATCCAAAATATTCATGGGCTGTAAGCCTTTTACCTAGTATAGTGTATCAAATCGTAAGCATCTGAGTGGTCATACCTATGTCAGTAGCCCCCGAGAATCTACCTGAACGGTAGTTTCCGGTTGAGTCTCAAAGTTTCTTTTTCCCTTCTTTCCCTTTATTTATGTTCCTTGACTTTTAATTTTGTAGGGAGTTTAGTACAACGAGTCTGATGCTTCCGATGGATCAGGAATCAGTTAATTGCTCCTGGACAAAAACAAGGTTGTCCTTCATCAAATTCAAGTCCCTGGGCTCGAATTTAGAATTTACTACTGGCGTAATTCAGTTCGAGCCGCTGAGGTATTATCGAATAATGAATTCCAGTTTCTATTTTATTGGGTACCCAACACGTCCATTGGGATTTTTCATCGTATCGTTGATACGGTTATTTTAATTGCAGAGCGCATTCTTGTGCGATTACCAGGCCACACAGGACGAATCTTGGGATCTTACCTTCATGTTTTTGAACATGGCATTCAGATTTTTGTCGCGTCAAGTGCGATCCGAGATTTTTTTGTTTGTTGGCGGCTGAAGATCTTTTTGTTTTCTATAACTTCTCTCGATAGGAGTATCTGTTGAAGAATTTTTTCATTTTGTCTTTCTTTATCAGGTGCGCGCCAGTGTTCCTAATAGGAGTAGCCCCCGAGGCTATGTTCAGATGTATGTATCAAAACATAGGCTCAAAAACTTGGATTTATGGCGCCAATGTTTCTGTGGATTTTGTCGGGTGCATGACCAGTGTTTCTGATAGGAGTAGCCCCCGAGGCTATAGTCGCAATATTGTATATTCGATTGTAGTCTCAAATCTTCTCCTGGAGGAATTTACTTCCACTCCAATTTTCAATTTCTTCGGGTCATATCTCTTATAGCGGGCCGCAATTTCTGCAATGTCTTTGCTATGACGTCAGTAATGACGTATTTTATGTTGGTGATCTCTAGAAGACACGTCTTGATGGGACGTTTCGAACGTGGAGCCATGCGGCGGTAATGATGATGCATGATAGCGTATTCAGCGGAGACAATAACTTCTTTGGATTTTTACCGCGACAATAACTTCTTTGGATTTTTTCCTTTACGGAATCTCTTTAACACGTGTCACCACGTGTGATCATCTGTCGGTTCGATTTTGTATCCAACTGTCCAAACTTCATACCTTTGCTCTTTATAAGGGGAAGGAGATTTGTTTTACTGTTTTACCTCATCTTCCTTTCCTCCATCTTCTTCCTTGCGCTCTTGCCCCCTTGCGAACTCCTGCTCTGTGCTCGTGTCTCTCTTTTGCTGCCATGGGCAAAAGTAAGGCAGGGACTTCCACTACGGCCGCGAAGGCTGCCAGAAAGAGGGTCGTCAGATGGGCTCCTTCCAAATGCACGCTGTGAGATCTCCGTGAGGCATGGAACTCCGGCCATCTGGCGGAGGGTACTTTCAAGCTTCCTGGAGACGAAGTTGCTCCCATTCCTAAGCCTGGCTAGTGGGTAATGTTTCTCTCCTTTCTTTTCCACAGCCTTTCTCTTCATGTCCACGAATTTCTTCTTGGTCTTCTTTTTGTCTATGGCGTGCAGTTGTATCAGCTCATGCCTAACTCTAGAACCTTGTCGTGTTGGAATATAGATGACATTGCGGACGTCTTCTCACCATGTACTACTGCCTACCCATGTTGTCGCCGGTGATAACGTCAATCAAGATGGCTCGTCCTTGCCAGCTAGCTCCACTTTCTTAATGAGCCCGGAGGTATACGTTGTTACCATGCATTCTTAGCTCATATGTACTATGAATCTATCATGTAAGCATAGTTAGCAATGTCGAATCTATTAGAATATTATATTAGATCATGTGTTTGGTTTTTATACTCACTTGGACAGGGACACTTAGCAAGGCTGAATTCATTATAATATTATGTTAGGATCAGTGTGTAAGCTAGATTAACTTATATCTTACTATATTGTATGGCAGGATATGATTGTTAGATCTATATGTTATATTGTGTAAGCTAGCTAGATTTATATCGTAATTATGTATGACTAGATTTAATTGTTAGATCTATATTCTATATTGTGAATGGTAGAATTTCATTGTTAGACCTATTGAATATGCAACTGCACTCAATATTCTATTTCACTAACTTCAGTGTGAATTAACTATTTGATTGTTTATGTGCGCAATAATCTATTTCTTTCCATATTATGTGGTTGCTTAGAATGATCTATTTCTACCACAACTTCATGTGGTTGCTTATGTGTGCAATAATCATCGTATAACAGAGATGATATTTTGGTGACACTGCATAGGAATTTGGCCATATTGCATCCATATTAGGACCGGTAGGGCCAGTAAAGCCGATAATCTTTTTAATGATGCAACAAATCTAAGGATACTAGTAAGTATCTATGATTAGACATCGAAAAATATCTATTTTTATTTAAGCATGTCACCAGTTCACTTGCTATTCTTATGTACAAACGGTTGAGAAGCATTATAATTCATTGGCTACGCCTCTAACCATCGCTATTGTGATGTTTTGTAGCACTTTTTATTAAGAATGTCATGTGTAGTTTTACCAGAATATCATAAAGGTGACTAGAAGATTACATTGAAGAGTACTTTTTTATTAAGAGTGTCATGTGTGGTGTTACCAGAATATCATAAAGTGTCTAGAAGATTACAATGAAGGTTCTGATTAAATGGGCTATTACCAGATGTGGTGTGGAAGATTATGGCGACAATGACGTAACCAAGAATTATTCCTGCAACTCTCTCATTTCTATAGCTATCATTTTAATCTATTTTGAAATACATGTATACATGTGGTGTATGAAATATATAATAAAACATAATTCAGTTCTGCTAATGTATTTGCATACAACTTTGACTTATAGGTTGTTACCTACGGCTGGTATGCATATGCTATATGTTTCTACTTGTATCGCATGTTGTTGTACCGCTAATTGTGTGCGTTTCTTGAAATACGCATATGGCTGGACTAAATAATTGTATGCCACCTGAGTTAAACATATATGCTATTTTAAAATTTGTCGTTTGCGATTCTCAAAACTGTTGACGGTTAAGCACACCAAAATATATGCGAAGTCCCTAACTATTGCAAACTATTACTAAAATATAATTGTTAGTTTAATATCAACCCTTCGTACATGGTGCAATAAACCGTATGTGCAAAAGAGGCTCATTTCCCACCCACAGGTAGTGACAGTTCAATTCACCATTTGTAAAGAGCCATTTTCACTTTCCGCGAAAGCATCGTCTATACTAGTGCCACTTGAATATCCGCTCTCAGTGCGCTCTCTCTCCTTTTCACTTGTTAAAAAACTAGTGTAAATATTTTCTAAACCGTGTGAATGTTAATAATACTTTATCGTGTGCTCTACTACTCTTTCAAAATTCTACGCTAAAATATAAAAGTGTGTTCTTTAAAGAAACCCAACAAATCGGGATGTGAATATTCCGTGACTAGTTGCGCCCGTCGCCTCAAATTGCAATTTTCTATAAAGAAAATATATTAAAATAGTGCAAATATCAATTAATTACAACCAACCTCTCTACCAACAAGATGTCTAAAACATTCAAGATACACGTAGTTAAAGAAGAAAATAAAAAGATAAAAATACCCTACCATATTGTGATCGATCACCCGCAACGTCAATACTCTAACCACCACCAAAGACAACACTAAGTCTAAAAAGGAGGTTCTCCAAAAGCAATCCTTTCAAAAAGGAAACAATGCAGAAAAATTATCGTTGCCCGATCAAAAATCTTGGATTTTCATTCCATAGAAAGAAGTGTTATAAAACAATTCCTTCAAGAAAGTGACTACCAGAGACAACCAATAAAGGGTAGACCTTGGGTTATCAGGATGGAAATCACGACTTTTTTGACCAGCAAACCATAGGGGAGCCCCCCCACGGTAATTTTCTATTAATAACTCAAAAACAACACCGAGAAAGAGTCTCAAAGTCTCATAATTACAAAAAAATGTTGAGAGGATCAACCCATCAAAATAAAATAAAAATAAAAAACACCGAGAACGTGTGAGAGGGAAAAACTAGGAGAGATTATTGATCCAAGCTTTCAAGCTATCAACTTTTATCTTTTTGATATGGTGGCAAGTGATTTGGAGATTAGCAAGAAACTGAATTTTCTAGGAGATAAAACGAGGCCTCTTGTCCTCTGGAAATCACGACTCGGTACTTAGGAGCACCACCAAAAAAGAAGTCCTCCGATGCTACGATCCCCACTTGTGAAGGCCGCTACTGCAAGTCACGTACCACTAGGCTCACATGAACTTATGTACGGTCTGGATGGGAACATATCCCATGAGTCGAAGTGTTGGAAATATGCCCTACAGGCACTCATGTATGGTGTAATTCCCAATGTATTTATAAAGTTATTTAGTTCTTCTTGTATGAACATCTGATATGTATCATTGAATATGTGATTGAGTTGTGGAACTATATATTCATGTTTTTCATACTATATGTCCTTAGTCATTGAGGTTTTGCTGGACACACAACTTCGACTAATGTGAAAGTAGGATGATGACTCAGTTCCACTTGTCATAGGGATGGTGATGCTATTCTGACTTACATAGATTCGGCTAAAGAGTTTAGTGAGTCGGAGTGACTCATATTGAGATACAACGAACAAGTCATCATTTATATGTCTCAATCAATGTAATCCTTATACCTAAGGTTGTCGCACAATACAAGTTTTGGATCACTGACTTAGATTCTATCAAATGCGGTTCCATCACAAGGTAGTTATAAAGGCAAAGTTTGGGTCGGATGAGAATCACAAGGTGTGGATAACCAAGATGAGACTTTGCCCGTCCGACTGGAGTGATATTCTATGGGCCCTCTTGGATGATATGATATGGAAATCATGGCCATGAACGACTCAGTTAAGTGCTAACCAAGGCGATCGATTAAAAGTTAATCGGATGAATCACATATCACAGATCAAGAAGAGAGTTGAGCTATTTAAGGGATGATGATAATTCTCCTATAGCTTGACAAGGTATATTGTGAGGCAAAAGGGACTTGGATGTAAGTCGAAGGTATGTCGTCATGACTCTTTGGTACTTGGGAGTCGGCATGTTCTACTAGGATCGACTACCTACTGATATATTGCGAGTAGGACTCCAATCGTGTCCAAGTCGCCATGAGCCTATGGGGTCACACACTTAAGAGCGGGATCTGTTGGGGATATGCTAAATGGGTATCACCATTGAATGTCTCTAATCTGGCTAACCCAGGTGGCCCACAGTTGGTAGCACGGCCCATGGCCTACTGGGTGGCCCAATTAGACGAATCTAGAAGGGAGGCCCATGTCGGATAAAGGAAGGATGCATCGTACTCACCGACCTACATGGAGCCTCGGAGTACAAGACATGAAGACTAGTTAGTATTAGTGTAGGACTCTGTAACCTGTCCGGCAAGGTCTTTTCCCTGTAACCCTAGGTTCTAGCGCCTTTATAAGCCGGTCCTATGGGAGCCTTTAGGGCATGATTCATAACACCTCGCACAGCAAACCAATCCTTGTAACTCGGCGTATTGCCATTATAGTAATTTATAGTAGTAGAGTTTTGCCACCATTGTGGGACTTGAACCTGGGTAAGTTGTGTTACCTCGTACCCGCCAACTCACCGCCTTCTCCCACCTCTCTAAACACAATCTGTGAGGACCCCTCCATGGCATACTCATCGGCAAAATCACGACAGGAGCAAGTCGTTTGGGTTGGACCCGAACCGGACACAGACTGACTTAATGAGTTGGACTCGTAGTGACTAGTATGGGCTTTACTGAATGAGCCACAAGTGAGGAGGTCAGCTTCATTCCCTATATATACTGGAGTAGAAGATGCCCAAAGGGCACAGTTAGACCACTCCATGCATTGGACACCCTAGCCCCATTCAGTCTAGTCGCCGCACCGAACCTAGCAGTCCCCCATCGGAGCTCCTCCTCGTACATGTGGATACCGGTAGAGGTGGTGTAGGTTTAGCACTTCGACAATCATGGGATTGGATCGGACTGTGAGGACTACACCATATCACTAACGCGCTTCACCAGTAATCCGCAACCACGTGTCTAGTGGTAATCCTCATGGCCTTCTACGAGGGCTAGATATTGGGATCACCGTGTAGGGAATTTTTTGTTTATCTCTACATGAACCAATATGAAGTCCGAACAATTTCCTATGAAGAAAAGTCTTCATCGCATCCAAGACCCCGCTTTTGCCGCTTGCAAGTCCTCCAATCATGCCATTGTATTTAGTGGATATGTTGATCCCATGAAAATTTTGGTGCGGAAATGTCCCAAGGTGTCAACAAAGGACAGAGCTTCGCAATACGTCTGTGAAGCTGGTTATGCTGATCTTGTGGGTGCACACACGACCGACCACTATCCAATCAAGGTGTCCAAGGAGTGACATATGCACCAGTCCTTGTTTTCCTCCAAAGGAGAAGTCCAGAACTCGTCGAAGGATAAATCGAAGAGGAGCGACCACGGGTAGAATGGTGACTTCAAGTAAATACCACTAGGGATACTGACCGACTGATTATTCTGCAAGACACAAGATCCTGAGACCTACCATATCTCGCTGACCACCTCCAGCAAAAGGAGGAGGCCGTTGCCGCCATGTATAGGGTTGCCACCTCAGTGCCCAATTGATGCGAGCAGAGCCACAGCCGCCATTGTCGTCATGGAGGAACCAACAGGAGCAGGAGCACATGGACCTCCAAGCTCATACAGGCCCAAATCGAGCAATGTGCCACCACCATAGCTGACCCTATCCCTGATGCTCCTCCGGTTGTCATCCCAGCGCTTCACCGCAGCCATAGGAGAGGGGATCAGATGCCACCACCACCACACCCCGGGACACAACCAGCAGGATCCCCCACAATCTCCATGTTGTGTGGGCTTGGTTGGTGACACCTCCAACGACGATAGAAGAAGGGGAAGGTTTTGGGGAGAGGACCTCGTTCGCTGATAGGGCTGCCCCGGTGCGGGACGCACGGGGCTGCTGCACGCGGGGGAGGGTAAGTCGTCTTATTTACCTTTAAAAATGCTTCACCTGGTGTGTATGCCTTCCCACCCTGCTATCACCCCGCTCACACACGTTGTTCCATGCGATCCTTGTTGGAAATTGTGGACAAAAAATCCAAGGGCATAACGTCATATTTCTACAGAAGACCTGCAAGTATGCATGTTGCATGGGAAACACCAAAATATCTCGAAATATATTCACTACTACCGTACATTTTTTCGTTAGGAAAAATGAGAGAATACAGAGAGAAGATCCACATGGTGCAGATAAACACTTACCACCCCTCATGACTAAAGATAAAACTACTCCCTACGCATTGCAGGTGCCCTTGAGCCCCACCCACACACCAGGAATTCACAGAGCACCCACCCTTGCATGGCTATTAGTGATTACATGTCTTTGAAAAAAAATGAGCCTAACAAGTAAGAACAACTCTAGTCGTGTATTACTAAACCATCCCCAAACTGTCTTTGGGCAAGCCAAGAAGAAAACATGCCCAACATTTTCTACAAGTGCGGCCCAATACACTGTCTGGCATGTTGAGGTCATCCCTGCAACATGGGGGATGCTGCAGGCATGCCATACACAACGCGTGAGTGGCGTGGCATTGGCGGGCTAGCTATATCATTATCACAGATGTTGGTCAGACTTACTTATGTTATGACCAATCTCTCTGCGGAGGCTTAATGGCCGACGTAGAGAGTCATCTCGTCGGTGCGATGGCGTGTGGCCGATGCAGAGAGACATCTCGCCGCTGCTGTGGTGTGTGGCCGACGCAGCGTCTAGTCTATTCACTCTCTACAGCGGTGTTAATGCGAGCCAGCATCCGTTCTTCCTACTATAGTGTATAAATACATTCCCTGACGCCTCTCCTCTATCCACAACTCAAAATCTAGCCCCGCCTAGCTATCCTCGTGCGTCGTTCTCTCCCCCAAGCTCTCCCGTCGACTAAGTGATATGCCTCGCCTCCGGCCTACCTGCTGGGCCAGGCTCGCCATGCCCGAGGCACCGCCGCGCTCCCCGCTGTCGGACCAAACTCCACCGGACTCCTCGGATGATGATGACTCCAGGAAATTCAACTTTACCTCCTCGTCGGACTCCGAACACTTCGACGGGACAACAGTTGATCCGCTACAGCGTGTCGTCCTCAACTCTTTCAAGACCGAGTGAAACTGGGCCAATATGTCCCATCTCTACCATGCGGTCAACTGGCACCTTGAAGAGCACGGCGCACAGATCTCCCTATAGAGGTTGCCGGTAGAGGAGAACGCTTGCCTCCTCATGTAGAGGGAGCGACAAGCCATTCTTCACATCAACACAAAGAATGAGGCAGATGTCGCCACTCGCAATCAAGCCCGAATTTCTTAGAATGAGGTCTACCAGGAGTCGCACGTAGGTGGAGAGGAACGACCGGTGGCATGCAGCTAGCCGCCGCCCAGCGTTCCCCTGATGGTGGAAGCACGACAGGTGAGGCAGGACCATAAGCAGGCCGAGAGGGACGCCAAGCAGCATTGCTAGAATGACGATGAGGCTGGTCACTATGGAGGGAATGGAGGCACTTATTAAATTAATTTCCATGTAAGTCTAGTTAATTTCATCCATTTTGTAAAATGTTGTCATACATTATAATGAATTTTGGTTGGTTGTACGGATCCGTTTCGGGCACACGAGTGGGAACAGGTGTGCCCCAAACGTGGCACGGCTCAGCGGCATGCCCCAAACGACCAATTCGACGCTTTCTTCGGACATCGTTTGGGGACGCGACTAGAGATGCTCTAAGAGCTTTCTTACTTACTAGGCATACTTGAAATGGTGTCGTTTGGCTAGTGCCATTTGCATACAGCCACTTCATAGTATCAAGAACAACTAGGGCGTGTTTGGTTGCTCATGCCCTTTTGGTGCACCTGGGTATCATGACTCGGTGGAAGCCGTGCTCGCCAATATAGCTTCTCATACCTACATTGCATTTCGTTTGGTTGCCCACATTCAGATTTCTACATCATAGGAGAAGCCAAGCCCTAGTTGTTTTCTTACCTGTTTTATGCATTTTCAGCAAGTTGTTAGTCGTTTGGTTACTTGCATTCTACCCATTATTGTTACCTCCTAGGCATTGTGGAGAGCTTACTCAGCATAAGAACACAACGCACATCAAGGTTTATACAATTGTAACTCAAAGAAACTATCTTAGTATATGATATAATCTAAACAGTCACAATGTTTGTGTTGCAGCACAAGTTCACGAACAACTTCTCGTGATGCGCACAATTTCATCAAATCGAGGGGTCATAACTAAATACTGCCTCCCAAAATATACAAACATGGCACAAGTTTTCATCAAGCCTAGCTACTCCAAAATATACATCATAGTCATCATCATCAACACCGCTACTAACACCTCCTCCAACTCCATAGTAGGGTCCTCGCAGGTAGGCTTGTTAGGTAAGGACATGAACCAACTCAGCCTACGATCACGGGTCATAGCAAGGTACCTTGTAGCATGTTCCTTGTTCTCCATCAGGTGGCTAAGAGCATGGTGTATCGCAGCTAGAGAGGCAAGCATAGTGGGAATATGACCAACATATATCACCTTCATCTGAGCATGGTTCTAAATGGGCTTGTTGATCAACTTGGTGTCCTTCGGCTGAGCCTACATGAGAACACAGTTAAAACGTTTTGTTCATATATGAACTTAAGAACACCTCAATGTAGTGATGCAATTGCAAATTTGTCCAACCTTGATGTTCTCATAGTAGTGCTTGTTGTCCATCATGAGAGCTGACATATCCTCCACCCAATGCACATTCTCATGCATTTTAATCTTCAAACCCACCTATCCCTCTAATGCCTCATATGGTTGTAGATCTGACTTGGGTAACTATACAGCCATAGAATCTGAAGACATCTACTGCAATAGCTCGCATGTCCATCTGTCCAAATCCCCGATGAACTAGGGCCCCTTTCGTGATGAACTGACAAACCCTGCTCATGATGAAGGTGGACAGAGATGCTGGCAATGTCATGGGTTTCTTCCTTTGACACACGTTATCAAGTACTGACACATATCGGAACGACACAGTTGCGGTTGCCGATAGATCAAGGGAGCTCAGTACGTTCTCCTACGACACAAATTGAATAGCCACAGTAAGTATTGTGCTGAGCACTAATCCTTGTACCGACTATCACCCTCAAACATGGACTATGCAACAATTAAGATCATTTATCAACCTAACACTACCAAAAAAATCCCCGTGAAACAGGACTGCCAAAATATACCATGCAACCTCCAGATCTACTACAAGTGACGACATGCTAACAGATCAACTATGAGTGCCAACATGCTAACAAATCAAAAATTTCATGGCTAGGGTTAGATGTCTCTTACAGTGAACTAAACATCGGATGATGAGGACGATATCTCGAAGAAGCGGGCAAATAAGAATTGCCACAAAGGAGCTCGATCGACCGGAGTAGGAAGGCGCCGCTTACCTGCTTGTTGATGAGGAAGAGGATCTAGAGGGAGAGCTAGAATGGGGAAAATGATGGCGTGGGATTCGGCGGTGAGGCGAGGCATCATAAATAGGCAGTGCAAATAGGTGAGCGGTGACGCTATTTCTCTTGCCAGATTTTTGTGTACGCAGGCAAGCTCCCACCATCTCTATCTCGCATGCCTGCATACATCTTTTTTACAATGAGCGTGAGAAGAAGTTGGCTCCATGAAAACAACTGATTTGGATGTTACTCCAGAGCTAGGATAAAGACTGCTTTAAGACTCGTGTGGTACAAAGGTTCCTTTTGTTGGGAGAAACCAAACAAGCAAAATTGTTCTATCCTAGGTGCGAGAATTGACTTGATAGGCAAATAAACATGCCCCTAATATATGATAGCCTTGGAGGAAGGTACGTGAACCATATTGGCATGGGGTCTTGTAGGTCGTGATTGGTAGTCCGTAGCTGTTGGAAACAGGCCCTCTAGGTGCAAACAAGCTGATTGGTTGCCCACCCAACATCCAAGTTGTGTCCAACATGCGTGTCAAAGCACTACGGAGCTAGGCCGGGAACAACGGCTGATTTGGCTATTTCCCAAGAGCCACTCTATTAGCTGCCTCCTGAGAGCCACCTTTTATCGCTACCTGCAGGAGGGGAGATGGCTAAGCTCCCACGTTGCAGCAAAAAAGGAGGCGGGAGTTTTTTGGTCACCTCCCGATGAAATCCTCCCCTTATTTCTACCCTCCCCCCTGACCTCGAAATACCAAACCACCATTTCCCGCTTCTAGGTCTCTTCTCTAGGCGGCGACAGGTCTCACGGTCGGTAACCTCCTAGCGGCTAATCTCCCGATTTCACAGTACATAGGCACCATGCTGAGGGGGAACGACACCGAGAGCTCGACTACAATGTTGGTAGAGGTAAGTTTGGCCCCTCGTTTCACTTGCTAGGGTTAGCTTTTGATTGGGGATTTTGACCTCGATTCAAGCCGACTTTGAGGAAATTCTTGTGTGTTAGGCCGTCACGGACAAGGACTATTGTCCAGAGTACATCAATGACCCCTCGTTCTGTGTCTTAGAAGTATATTGTCCCCACATCTACCGCATCCACAAGCTTGAGCCTCTGAAGTGTGTTGCATTTGAAGGAACCAACACTGGTTGCAGATTCTACCTTTGTTATGTGCAAGATGTAAGTATAGCTCACTAGCTCGACCTGGATCTTCTTGTTTTATAGTCACTATCCCATCCAATACATATGTCCACAAAAATTTATATGTAGGAGACCATGAACTGTGGATTCGTGGCTTGGTTGGACAATGGATGTCCACAGGCTACCAAAAATGCACAAGGAAGACTACGGGGAATATATGAAGATAGCAGCAGTCCAAGAATCGAAGAGAGGATTCAGAATGCTAAGATGGTGAAGGATCTTGCTGATGAGAAGAGATTGCCAAAAAATATTAAAGTCTCTTAGTTGATGTCAATAAATTCAAGGATGAAACTGAGAGAAGGGTTGTGAAGAACAACTTGTCAAGGATTGATGACAAGGCTATAAAGAACTACAAAATGAAGTTGATATGCTGAGGCAAGTGCAGAATTCCCAAGCTGACATAATGAAGGACAGATAGAAGAATTGGGATCAGGAAAAGGAGGGAATGAAGGAGGAAAAGGAGAAGGTTGAGCATATACTCATTGATGTGCTCAATGATGGCAAGGCTAAAAAGAATAAGTTGAACAGGATCAAGATAATATGCGATGACTTATATATAATTTTTGTCCTTGTGATAGTACATGGGATGAACTTGTCATCCTCTTTTGCCTAAAGACAGAGTAAAAATGTAGGATGATCATAGAATGTAGGTAAGCTCACCACATTATGAACGACCTAACCACATCAGACTCATGTATGTAACCAAATGCATTGTACTTGTAGAAGCCTAGCAAAAAATACATGCGTGCAGTGCACCTAACAAAGGGGTAAAAATGCTCAAGAAATATAGACAACTTCCATGTGAAGAACCAAACAAAATCCACAACGTGGCTCAATTCTAACAAGGGGTAAAAAATGCTTAAGAAATGTAGAAAACTTCCATGTGAAATCCACAACGTGGCTCAATTGTTTGTATGTGGCCATGCTCCCAGGCCTGTCCCGGGAGCTAAAAATCAGCACGCCCGTAGATATTTTTGCTGTAACTCTTAGCTCGCACCATACTTGTGACAGAATCTCGAAGGGCGCGTTTGGTAGCCTGCAGCCAATCCTCGGCCCTGCCCAGCAGTGCTGGCAGTGGCACTGCCTGCCTCATACAGGACTTGGGCCAACTTCTGTAGCCAGTTGGGTAGCCTAGGTTGCATATTTTGGACTCGAATTGCAGCCTGTTTGGTTGATTGTTTTTCTATCAGATGCAAAAAAGTGTGTTTGGTGGTCAGCCAGATTCCATCTCTTTGCACAAACAAGATGATACACTCACCAGATTCAAATATGGTTACCTTACCAAACCACATCAGCATAGAACAACACATATGTATGAACATTGCATAGAAGATATACTAGCTATGGTAGTAGTTCATCCCTAGGTGCATACCATGCTACATGATAGGTTTTTGACATCAAGGGTACACACCCCTGACCCAAAATAGACTAGTTCTTCTGACATCCAGTACACACAAACGATCAGCACACTACTATCTACAATCAAGTTCATCAACAACGGAGGAGTATCAGATGACCATGTTGCAGGTGATCAACTCCTTAGTGCTATTGAAGTCCCTGCAGAGATTCACCTTGAAGCCCTTCTTCTTGTTGATGTACTTGAAGGCGAGGATGTCACCAACCCACAACTTGATCTTCAATGCAAACTCCTTCAGCCCTTCATGAAGTACATCTTCTCCTCGAACATATGTAGCTGCACACCATACTCACAGAAGGAGGAGGACTTCAGGGGGAGAGTGCAGACCTGCTGCATTATCTGCAACTACTTCAGCACTACCGCCTTCATGCTATCTAGGAGCTGGAGTGCAGTCATGTCCGTGGCCTTGATCTGGACGTAGAACCGATGAGGGAGGTCATCATTGTTATAGTGAACAATGCGAGGCTTGCGACCCTATCGATCCTTCTTCTTCTTCGACAACACTTCCACCAAGAAGTTGTTGAGGGATGGTCTAGCAGTTGAGGGAGGAAGGTCTCAGATGAATTCCTCGTACCCAACATAGGAGGAACTATGTTCCTGCACAAGGTGTCCGAGTCTTGCTTGGGTACCTTGCCGATCACAACTGATAAGAATACACTAGAAAATGCATTGTGCAAAAAAATTGGTTCATTGTATACGAGTAAATGGCATTGAGCAAGCAACATACAGATGGTGATGCTAGTGATCAAGAAAATGGCATTGAACAAGCAACATACTGATGGTGATGCTAGTGATCAAGCAAATGGGAATGTGCAAGCAACATACAAATGGTAATGTCAGTGATCAAGCAAATAGGAATGAGCAATAAAGTGGCATTGATCTATACATGCATAATGGTCATGCATTGATCTACACATGCATAATGGTCGTGCATTGATCTACACATGTATAATGGTCGTGCCATTTGATCTACACATGCATACCCTTCCACAAGATGCTAATCTACATTTTTTCAACATTTGAAGCAACATACATAAGCTAATCTACAAATGTGCAACATAGCAAGCAACAAACAAATGCTAATCACGCAGTAAGGGTCAGCGTTGTGCAGCTAATCTATAGTGCACCACAAGAACAGATGGGGAAATAGAAGCATCACCTACGGTGGAGAGATCGATGGCCTAATCGCCCGAGTTGTGGGTAAAGACGAGGCGAATCGGGCCGTTGTTGTGGGGGCTGGAGCGGTCATCGTGGCGGCGAACTTCCCGGAGGGGACGCCGCCCGCTGCTGTCGCTGCAAATCCGGCTGGTAAGGCCGAGGGCATGTCGAGAAACCCTATGGGGATTAGAGCGAACCCCGGCGGTAACTGCAGGTCCCAACTCGGCAGCATGGCCATGAATGCAGATGGCCTCGCCATCTCGTTGCTCGACCCCGGCGCCCCCGCGGCGATGGCCGCCACCCTCAATGTACCGGTGGAGGGGTCAGGGCGGAAGCTGGTTGGGGCAGGGAAAAACCCCGATACAATCCACATGGATCTCATTGCACAACCGCCACAGCCCTTACGGGCACCTCGCGAGGCGTCCTCAAAATAGGCAGCTGTCGCCGTAGAGAGGAGACAACGGCGGGGTCGACTTGCGCGGTCGTGCTCCTCAATCCCCCGCCTCGTATTCAATGACGACGCTCTCAACAGCGTGGTAGACAGCGCACCCAACCTGCTTGTGGGGTGTGTGCTTGACATGAGGCACAACCTTGCCAACAGGAAGGCTAGCCGGAGGAGGAGGATAGGAGGAGGCCATGGGTCTCTACGATGGGAATGGATGTTCGGGAGTGGTAGAATGGGGCGGGGACAGCAAGAGTGATAGAGTGGGGAGGGAGTTATTCATGTCTCCCACGCTTCCCCATGTGTGCAACCGTTGGGCGGCGGCCCAATTTGTGCCAAGCTGAGACTGGCTCCACGAAAATGGCTGATTCGGTCATTGTCCCTGGGCCTGGCTCTAGGCTGCTTTGAGACCTATGATGGACACAACACGGGCGAGTCCACGTAACCTAACGAGACGCTTTCTGCACCAGCGGGCCTACCTGTACCTAATACAGGCTACCAAACGCGCCCAAAATAAGACCCCAAGCTCAAGCTAATCAGTCCAAGCGAAGTCCAGGAAGGCAACCGAGCAAGCTCTACCTTGCAATTGTTTTTGATTCGCTTGAATCCAAAGCTTGGAAAGGATCGATAGTTTCCCTGACTTGTAAAACCAAATTGTGTAATATAAATATATAATTGGTGCTCTCTCACCAGGCTCTCACAAAAATCAGATTTTACTGGCCACTAGATTTTGGCTCCATTCAATCTTGGTCGTAGTTTAGTTTCACCGCAACATATAAAAGGAAGAAGCCAAAAACCTAGTTGTCGGCTCCCTGTTCCCTCACGTGCTTCCCTCCTCCCCTAATCCCCTTGATCGCGCCCCCTCCCCTCCCCATGTACGTCTTCTTCTCCCTTTGCACTGCCTCCTCTGTTGCTCTCTGTTCCACCCGTTCTACTCCCCAACGCTGATCCCGAGCTGCCGCCATGGGTGATCTTCGAAAATCTTGGAGGTGGGGAGGAAGATCATGCCGAGAAGCAATATCGTACGCCCTGTGTGTGTCTATGATTCCGACATCCAATGCCATCATTGTTGTCTTTGCGGCCATGGAGCCTTTGTCGGCGTTTGACGAGGGGTAACCTCGGCAATGTCCATAAAGAAGGACTTAGGGTTTTGTGGAAAAGAGAACGCTGGGGATTTCGGCGGATGTCAGGAGAACAATGGGCTCAAAGTCGCCTGAATATCTGGTGAATCGCGGTATTACAAATCGCTTGGGGATTGTTTTGTGATCTCGCCTAGGCTTATCCCGTCCAATATATAATAGGTCGGGTCTCAAAGCTGTATGCGGATAGGTTATATATACGTAATTACAATACCAACACGATGTCGGTCTTTTTTCTCTTTCCTAATACAACTATAGCCTTTGCCGATTGCTCCTTTTGGGCCATCATCTTGACCCTTCATGAGTCGTAAGCCTTTCTTTAGGCCTGGGTAGCGAATCATAGGTACCCGAATAATCATACCTATGTCAGTAGCCCCCGAGACTCTACCTGAACCATAGATTCGGGTCAAGTCTCAAAGATATGCTTAGTTCTTTTCCTTTGTTTTTACTATTTTTGACTTTATAGGGATTTGCTACAACGAGCCTGATGCATCCGACAGATCGGGAATCAGTTAATTGCTCCTGGACAAAAGCAAGGTTGTCCTATGACAAATTCAAGTCCCCAGGCGTGAACTCGGAATTTATTACTGGCGTAACTCAGTTCGGGCTGCTGAGGTCTTATCGAATACTGAATTCTAGTTCTATTTTATCGGGTGCCCAACGCATCCGTCGGGATTTTTCATCGTATCATAGATACAGATATATTACTGGCAGAGCGCATTCTTGTGCGGTTACCAGGCCACATAGGATGAATCCTAGGGTCTTACCTTCATATTTTTGAACATGGCATTCGGATTTTTATCGCGTTTGGATGCGATCCAAGATTTTGTTTTTAATTTTTGTCGGATGCCTGATTTATTTTCTGCGCCCTCTCCCGATAGGAGTTTTATTTTTTTGTTTATCAGGCATGCGTAAGCGCTTTCTGATAGGAGTATCCCCCTAGGCTATGTTCGGATGTATGCATCAGGACATAGGCTCGAAAATGATGTCAGTGTTTCCTCAAATATTTGTCGGGTACACGACTAGCGCTCCCGATAGGACTAGGCTACGGTCGAATTTTTATGTTCGATTGTAGTCTCAATCTTTTCATGGAGGAATTTACTTCGACTCCTTATTTTTCCTTCAGGTTCATCTCCTTTCCCCTGAGCCGCTGACGAGGGGTAACCTCGGCAATGTCCATGGTGAAGGACTTAGGGTTTAATGCAAAAGAGAACGTTAGGGATTTCGTCGGATGTCAGGAAAACAATGGAGTCAAAGTCGCCTGAATATTGGGAAATTTCTCTATTACAAGTTGCCTGGGAGATTTCGGTACCTATGCTTGGGCTTCTCCCGTCCTATATATAATAGGTCGGGTCTCAAAGCTGTATGCGGATAGGTTTTACATACGCGTGATTACAATACTAACACATTATCGATTCAGAGACTCTTTCCTAATACAATCAAAGTCTTTGTCGGCTTCTTTCTTGGGCTATCATCCAAAATATTCATGGGCCATAAGCCTTTTACCTAGTATAGGGTATCAAATCATAAGCATCTGAGTGGTCGTACGTATGTCAGTAGCCCCCGAGATTCTACCTGAACGGTAGTTTCCGGTTGAGTCTCAAAGTTTCTTTTTCCCTTCTTTCCCTTTATTTATGTTCCTTGACTTTTAATTTTGTAGGGAGTTTGGTACAACGAGTCTGATGCTTCCGATGGATCAGGAATCAGTTAATTGCTCCTGGACAAAAACAAGGTTGTCCTTCATCAAATTCAAGTTCCTAGGCTCGAATTCGGAATTTACTACTCGCGTAATTCAGTTCGAGCCGCTGAGGTATTATCGAATACTGAATTCCAGTTTCTATTTTATCGGGTACCCAACGCGTCCATCGGGATTTTTCATCGTATCATTGATACGGTTACTTTAATGGCAGAGCGCATTCGTGTGTGATTACCAGGCCACATAGGACGAATCTTGGGGTCTTAGCTTCATGTTTTTGAACATGGCATTCGGATTTTTGTCGCGTGGAGTGCGATCCGAGATTTTTTTGTTAGTTGGCAGTTGAAGATCTTTTTGTTTTCTATAACTCCTCCCGATAGGAGTATCTGTTGAAGAATTTTTTCATTTTGTCTTTCTTTATCAGGTGCGCGTCAGTGCTCCTAATAGGAGTAGCCCCTGAGGCTATGTTCGGATGTATGTATCAAAACATAGGCTCAAAAACTTGGATTTATGGCGCCAATGTTTCTGTGGATTTTTTCGGGTGCATGACCAGTGCTTCTGATAGGAGTAGCTCCCGACGCTATAGTCGCAATATTGTATATTCGATTGTAGTCTCAAATCTTCTCCTGGAGGAATTTACTTCCACTCCAATTTTTAATTTCTTCGGGTCATATCTCTTATAGCGGGACGCAATTTCTGCAATGTCTTTGCTATGACGTCAGTAATGACGTATTTTATGCTGTTGATCTCTAGAAGACACGTCCTGATGGGATGTTTTGAACGTGGAGCCATACGGCGGTAATGATGACGCATGATAGCATATTCAGCGGAGATTTTTGACTGCGCGTCCTCTCTCTGCGTGAAGATCGAGGCGTCACCCGCTGTCCTCCCTTTTTTACCACGACAATAGCTTCTTTGGATTTTTTCCTTTACGGAATCTCTTTAACACGTGTGACCACCGTGTGATCTTCTGTCGGTTCGATTTTGTATCGAATTGTCCAAACTTCATACCTTTGCTCTTTATAAGGGGAAGGAGATTTGTTTTACTGTTTTACCTCATCTTCCTTTGCTCCATCTTCTTCCTTGCGCTCTTGCCCCCTTGCGAACTCCTGCTCTGTGCTCGTGTCTCTTTTTTGCTACCATGGGCAAAAGTAAGGCAGGTGCTTCCACTGCGGCCGCGAAGGCCACCAGGAAGAGGGTCGTCAGATGGGTTCCTTCCAATTGCATGGTGCGAGATCTCCGTGAGGCGTGGAACTCCGGCCATCTGGCGGAGGGTACTTTCAAGCTCCCTGGAGACGAAGTTGCTCCCATTCCCGAGCCTGGCTGGTGAGTAATGTTTCTCTCCTTTCTTTTCCGCGGCCTTTCTCTTCATATCCACGAATTTCTTCTTGGTCTTCTTTTTGTCTATGGCGTGCAGTTGTATCAGCTCATGCCTAACTCTATCCTCCATGTTGCTTTCTTTGTCACTCTCTGTGAGTGTTTTCTCGGGATTTATCCCCATTGGGGCTTGTGGAAGCATTTCTTTTATGTTTGTCATAACGTCACTAACACCATTGTCCATGATGTTGGTGGCGTCATTTTCTATGTTTGCTTCGACGTAGATTATTTTGATTTTAAGATCACTGATTCTATCCAAGGCTGGAAGTCCAAGTGGTTTTATATCAAGGATCAACCACTTGAAGGCTAGTCTTTCGGTTTAGCCCCCTTTGATCCTAAGAAAACTTGTCGCAAACTTGACTCCTGGGATCAACGTCCTTCTACCGAAGAAATGGTGGAAATCTAGCCCTATATTAATCGTATCTCGAAACTGCGGCACGAAGTTGGCAAGGAATTGTCGGGTCTTTAGATCCTGGCATATTTTTTGTAGATCCGCGTCCAATCTCTTCAGGCCCGGCTTTCTGGCATGTGGGCGTATACCAAGAAGAAGGACCCAATGAGGATTTCATCGGAAGACCTTACCCTCAAGATGTATGAAAAGAGTGTTCGAAACTTCACCACCCTTACCAAGAAAGGCATGGTTCCTTCCAACTGTTTTATGGAGCCTTATGGCAAGAAAAACCGTCTCCCCGAGGTAAATTTCCTTTGCATTCATCTTTCCTTCCTTTTATTTGCGGATGAATTATTACTCTATCAATGACTGGTGCTTTTTCCATGTCTTCTCTTTGTGTAGGACTTTGATCCCTTGAGCTCACTTCCTCCTCTCCCTGGAAGCTGTGAGCCCCCTGTCCATTCTTCTACATCCAGTGATCTCCCTGTGACTGGGACTGCAGCGGATGAGGAGATGGATTTTTCTGCTTTTGATTCTTCATCAAAAACACAAATTCTTCTGTCGGCTCGCTCTGGGGATTTTTGCGGAGCATGCTGTGATAAGAGGAAGCGCTCTTACGCTACAGAAAAGGGTGAAGACTCGGATGCCTCAACTGCTTCCAAACCTTTTGATTCTGCTCCAGTCTCGGCTGCTCCTGCCTAGATGAACTTGTTCCACTTTGCACGGGATGTATCTTCCTAAGTGTTGTGTTTCTTCTTTACTACTTTATCGGGTAGTTCTATTGCTGATGCTTTCCCAATTGTTTGGTTCTTTTCTTTGGCAGTGATGATGATGAAGATCCTCCCGCGTCTCTTCTTCATATGTCTATTGCCTGTTCTGCACAAAAATCTCCTCCGCCGTCGATAGAGCCGAAGGAAAAGCTCGTGTCTTCTGTGGAGAAGTTATCCATAAAGACGTTGCCACTTCGTCAAGGCCGCCACCGCAAAAAGGGAAGAAAACGGCTGGTAAAGGTGTGGTGATGTCTGAAAATCCTATTGATGTGGATATGAAAGATGTAAGTCACTCTATATTTCAGAATTTTTCTGCCCGTAGCTTCTTTTTATTTTTTCCAATGTCCTGTGATGTGATGTTCTTCTTGAGCCTTTGATGCGCGAGATGGTCGACATGGCCTCTCGTTTTATAAAAATCTACAATGAAGCCGAAGAACTGAAGGGTATGTCATGTTCATCTTCGAGATTTCTTTGTGAATTTTTCTGCTCCACTTTTCATGATTTATTCGCGCAGCTGCTGCCAAGGAATCCGGAGTTATTCAGGATGAGGCAATGAAGTGTGCCGATGATCTGGAGGTCAAACTTCAGGTTGCTGAGGAGGCTTTGGAGGAGGCCAAGCAGAAGGCAAAAACTAATGCCGAAGAAATGGCCAAGCATGCCGCTGTTCGAGATGAAAATCTTCGGGAGCACCTGGAGGCCCTTAATACTTCTCTGACCCATAAGTTTTTCATCTTGTGTGACTTTATTTCATTTATTTCCTTTGGTCATCAATCCTTTCCCTCTTCCTTTATTTCCGGAATTGACTGGCCAGAACCTGACGCTGCATGAAGGCAAAAAGGTTGATCCTTTGTCGGATGTTGTTAGCACCATGGAGGCCAATAGTGTTCGTGGGTGCAAATTTCTTGTCCGCTGCCGCCGTGCCTTCAAAAGCCTTCACGCTGAAATTTTTCCAACTAAGGAGGTGCCGAATAACTTGGATGATCTTGTCACTGTCTTTGGTGCCGACCCTAGCCCCCTTGTTGGTGATAGCCTGATGCAGTCGAAGAGTGGTGCTAAAACTTCAATGGCACTGGCGATGGTGCATGATGAGAAGGTCAACTAAGAGAAGGTTAGCTCCTCTGTCCCAATCACCTCCAATGGCCAAGAAGTTGACCTGAAGCCTTATGTTAAGAGGGCCAGAAAGTATTCCCGGCTGCTTTTGGGCCTAGGCTCGGCCTCGGAGAAGCTGACTACCCCTTCTGCGACGGTCGCTCCTTCTTCGGTTGCTCCTGCCGCTCCTGTAGCTAGTGCTACTTTATCTTTGGAGAAAACGGCTTCATAGGCTTTGATTTGTAGTTTTATTGTGTCTCTCCTGCCATCACTGTAATGAATCTTTAACTTATCCCGCTGCCTTTTGCTTCCTTTTTACAAGAAAGCAACTATTGAATATATGCTTGTGGGTTTGTTTTTATATGCTGAACGTTTCATATCTTTCGTGTCTTGCCAGATTTTGAATGGATCTTTGGCTCCTTCTAGGTCCGAGCAATTGCCGGATGCAATTCCGTCTTCATCTGTAGTGGGCGCAACCAATACCGCGACTGTGCGTACGGTGGATCCACCATTGTGCGCTAAAAAAATTTAACAGGTTAAAAAACTTGAAGGAAAACTTCGGGTTGTTCAGTCAATGGTGGATGTTGCCCAATCTAAGACACACCAGGCCCTTGCTCATGAAGCTTTTTTCTTGAAAGAAATTTCTAGGGCAAGTGAGAAGCTGTTGTGTAAGTCCTTTTCTTCTTTTCTCTGCTGCTCCTTCTGGTTTTTGTGGGAAGTCAATGTTTTCTCCCCGATTTGTAGGCATTCGATTGTGCGAGAGGGAGGAAACCCAACGTCTGCGCAACTGTCGTGGTGGTGTCACGGCAGATGCCATGGATAGGCTAAAGGTGGGGACTAATACACGCTAGGGGAATCCAGGGAGGGATAGTGAAGTGATTCTTCACCCAGAAGTTTGTATTTGCTTTGCTTCCAAGATTACAAGTGCTCCTAGAGCTGTATTGGTGAGAGGAGGAAGAAGGTGCCCTCTTACTCTCACACACAGATCACACTTAAAACCCTAGCCAAATCTGAATCGCGGAACCCCTTCTACTGAGACCCTAGCCCTCCTTATATAGAGGGAACTAGGTCTCTGCCTAGGGCATACGTGGAGGCATATTCCTAAGAATATGCCTCCTCCCAAAGTAGTAAGCCGACCGAGGTGCTTTTCCCCCGCGTCACACATGCAGAGGCTACGTGAGCCTCTGTGGCGCCCGCGTGAGCCAACATGGGCATCGTCACCCTTGTCGGCCACGCCCCGGTGGTCCTGCCCTTGTTTGCTTCGCTCAGGTAGTGCGTACCGAGGCTTCTTTTGACCAGCAAGATTCCTTCCTTCTCCTAGAAGCTAGAGGCGACCCGGATCATAGTTGATCCGGCCACACCCGTTCCTGCATACAAGTAAAACAAGCATTTCCGACTTACTCCTTAAGTCGGTTGAGACTTAGTTAGGCGAACGCCCCCTGGTCTGTGTTACCCCATGATTCGGCCTGCCTTGAGGTGACCCGGCCAGCATCCGCTTTGGCCTTGTCGAACGTCGGCTAACTCAGCCTTTATACCCCGGCGTGACCCTACCCGGGGGTATCCCCCCAACATTAGTCCCTGAAGCTGGTGTGGTCTTAGCTGCCTTGGCCGCTAAGGCCACATCAGGTTCAATTTTGAGCTCTGGTCATTATTTCCGAGTTACCTCTTTATCTCGAATTATGTGGATTTATGTTCCCTTCGCACATTCCAAGTTTTCACTTGCCGGCCGGGTTTCCACTTTAACTCGGACCTCATGGTTTTACTTTCCCTTTGCACATTCCAAGTTTTCACTTGCTGGCCGGGTTACCACAGTTCCATCCGGGTCTTGTTTCCTTCTCTCGTACGCCAACCCATGTGGAGGCTAATCATTATGTTGTCTTATTTTAAGGGCCAGCACAGTAACCGCCGCAGTAATTGTCAGTTATCACTGTGCGCGGGTCACGTCATGCCTGCCTCCTCGTTTTTCGCATCCACGCGTCACGTCATGGGATCAATTTCGTTATGTGGCCTTCCGTGTGGCTTCGTGCTGATTGGTTGATGCGGGTAATATAAGGCCACATCGTGTGGCGCACCTGCAGGACACGATCCCACTTTCCCCTCGTGGGAGAGGTTAAATAGGGGAGGGGCGCATTCCTTAGGATTTTTCCGCTTCCGCACCCCTCTGCCCCTTGCTCTTCTTCTTCTTCTTCTTCTCCATGACAGCGCCACCGCCTGTGCTTCTCCGTAGCAGTGCCGCCGCCGCACTTTTTCCCCCACACCTCTGTATCCTCACCACCGCTACGCGCCTCCTCCACCACGGGTCGTTGCCAATCTAGGCCGCTGCCCCCCACCGCCACTAGCGCCAGCGAGGGCAGCGAAGACCAGATGACGGAGGAGGAGCTCGTCGTCGCCGAGCAAGAGATGGAGGAGGACTCCACGGCGGCGGACCGTGGTGCGTGGGCTGGGTCTTGGGTCTACAAAGACGACTTGGATTGGCTCTACCGCACCAGATGCATCCCCGCCGGCGTCGCCGCTTGTCTTTCCTCCTCTGAACTGGCCCCCTCACCCAATCCGGGTGAGTACGTCGTGTTCCTGTCCCACTTCCAACGGGGGTTCGGTTTGCCAGTCAGCGACTTCTTCCGGGATTGGCTTAGCACCTACGAACTCCAGCCGCACCACCTTCCTGCCAACGCCATCACTTCTCTTTCCGCTTTTGTTTCTATGATCGAAGGCTATGCCGGACTATGGCCCACGAAGGACCTATGGATCTGGTTTTTCGGCCTTTGTCATAATGTCATCCCAAACATCCAACTCGATCCAGAGGACAAGCAGATCACTCAATTTGGAGCTGCTTCCATCTTACCCCGGAGGCTTTCTGTTTTCCCCCGGGTCACCGGGCTAGAGTCCTGCAAAGGGTGGGCCTAGACTTTCTTTTATGTCCGGAATACAGTCACTGAAGACTTAATCCGGCTGCTCCCCTATACTCCAGGTCCACCTAACCCGAAACTGTGGGACGTCGTCCCCAAGAAGCCCACGGCCTTGGCCAATCAGGTCAACAAGAGGTTCGCGGAGCTGAAGAAGCTGGGGTTGCGCAACGAGGACGCTATGATCACGTTCGTGCGCAACCGAATTTCCCCCCTCCAGAAGCGCACCCACAAGGTGTGCCACATGAGCTTCGGCCGCGACCCCAACCAGACCTCATCTTTTGAGTTGAGCAACACGGAGATATATCGCCGGGTTAAAGCTCTCTTCACCACCCACAAGGACTTCTCCTCTGAGTGGACTTGGGGAATTGAGCATTATTGCCGTGACAGGCTTCCTCCTGCGGTAAGCTTCGTGGTGCAGATTTACTTCGGACTAATTACATGTCGGTCATTGTTGCATTTTTGACTCTGTTGTTCGTTCTTTTTCTCAGCTATTCCTTTAGCAGACCCTCGAGGACGGCACAGATCCGACCCTTAAGTGGGCACCGGACCGGGAGAACCCGGATGAGGAAGAGCCGGACTAGGAGATGTTCCTCCCGATGACTGACGCTACAAAGCGACCCACGGGTAAATCCTCTTATATTAGAGATTGGCCCGATGATGAAGATGACTCGGATGTCGAGGTGATTGTACCTGTTGATGCTGTCCCCCTTTCTTTTGCTTTTTCGGCATCAGCTAATCCCGGTGGGCATATCCACGAGGACCCTCCCCTTGCTACGGACGAACCTAATCCGGTAGCGCCGAAGAAGAAGCGCGGAGCGGCACCAAGTTCTTCCTCCGGACCTTCTCCGCCCGCCAAAAGGCGAAAGAAGTCCGGAGACAAAACTGCCTCCAAGCCAACAGGCAAGGCCCCAGCACGAAGGGCTCGGAAACCCAGGGAGCCCCAAACCTCGGATGCGTAAGTCATTTTTTCCTTCTGCAATTTGCTCTTCCTTGCATTGTTGTAATTTCTCTTCTGACATTATTTGATTTGGCAGGGCTGCGGTGGAGGTCCCTCAGAGTGGATCTAGCATCTCTTCGCCGCTCCGGCCTAGCCCTTCTCCTGCTCGTGACGATGAGTCACGCCCGCTGAGCCCTATTCCAGAGGGTTCTACGGCTGTTCCGGGTTCTTCTCCACCTCGTCAAGAGGGGGTAACCTTGGAGCGGGGGAGACCGGCCCGGCCGAGGCGATGACATCCACAACTTCGGCTTCGCCACAACCAGCAGCCACCGAAGCTACCTCGGCACCAGCACCAGCACCAGCACCCACACCCACACCAAGTCCGGTAGCAAGGAAATCAGCAGCTGCACCAAGTCCAGCAACAAGAACACCAGCACCAAGCTCCTCCGCCTCGTCCGAGTCTTCTCAACCTCGGCGAGGAACTATCCCGGCAGCCCCTAAGGGAAAGTCCGCTGCAACCACTTCCTCTTCTCAGCAAGAAAAGGGCAAAAAGGCTCCTGACGCTACCAAATCATCATTCGTCGAGGCTGGGCAGCGTACCCTCGCATCAATGCTTCCCAAGAAGGCTCCAGCAGTGAAGGACGCCCCTACCGAGCCAACCGATGCACAACAGATGGTTCTGCACACCAGCCCAGCCCTTGCCTTGGTTGAGAGGAAAGAGGCGCACGCGAAGGGCTTGGTGGCGCCCCATATGCCCACCGGCGAGCGGTACCCTCCGATGTTGATTGAATTTGTCAACAACTGGAATAAGGCGGAGTTCATCCGTGACGACGATCTCCCGGAGAGGTTTGGCCCCGCCGAATTTTCCGCCCAAATGAACATAGCCGCTAAGGCAATCAACCTTGCCGGGCGGATGATGGAGGTACGTCGCTTCCCCTTTATATGTTGTAGATAATAACCATTAGTCCCCGAGCCTCCGGGGGAGTAACTTGTTACTCGGCCGGATGCTCTTTAGAAAACTAACGTAGCTCCATGAGAACTTCGAATATGCACACCTAGAGCCGGGTTAAGTTCCACTTGGCCTGGATTTTTGTACACTTCGAATATGCACACACCTAGAGCCGGGTTAAGTTCCACTTGGCCCGGATCTTGTAAACTTCGAATATGCACACACCTAGAGCCGAGTTAAGTTCCGCTTGGCCCGGATTTTGTACACTTCCAATATGCACACACCTAGAGCCGGGTTAAGTTCCACTTGGCCCGGATCTTTTACACTTCGAATATGCACACACCTAGAGCCGGGTTAAGTTCCGCTTGGCCCGGATTTTGTACACTTCGAATATGCACACACCTAGAGCTGGGTTAAGTTCCACTTGGCCCGGATCTTGTACACTTCGAATATGCACACACCTAGAGTCGGGTTAAGTTCCACTTGGCCCGGATCTTGTACACTTCGAATATGCACCAAGCTAACTTGTGTTTCTATACTGCTTTCAGGTGACCACCAATCGCCGGAGTGCTGAATTCCAACGTCTACTGGATACCCACAATATGCTACGCGCAAAGCAAGCTGCACTTCTCGCGGAATACGAGAAAAGGGGTAAATTCCTTCCTTGGCACTTCTTCGTTTTTCTTCATCTTCCTCTGCCGAATTAATCTCATCATTCGGTTTCCGTAGCTGGGGTGGAGGCTGAGAACAAGATTATGCGGAAGAATCTGGAGCAGATCAAGGGTAAGTCATTTTTTTCCAACCTTACAGTGCTTTCCATTTCCTTTTCTCCTTGGCTCGGCAAACATTCATACCTTTGCTCTGCCGGGTCAACACACTATTCTGCATCGCTTGAAGATAGTGTGCCCGTGCCTGATATGATGCTGCATTTTCTCGAACAAGCAGGGCAGCACCAAGCTGAGCTTAAGAAGAAAGATGATGAGCTCGCCCTCCTCTGGACCAAGGACGATGAGATCGCCAGGCTCAAGGCTGAGATGGAGAAGATGAAGGCCCAGCACAAATCCGAGCTCAAAAAGGTTGGCCAGGATTACACAAAAGAGCGCGAGTGCCTCAATCTCCAGATCGCCAAGGACCAGGATCTACTCAAGGAGTCCGACATCCAGCTTGGGTCAGCGAATGCTGAGCTTGAGCAGCTTCATAAGAGACGTGATGACTGCACCAGGGAGTTGACCCGAATCCTCAGCCATATATCACGTAAGTTCCTTTCCCTTATCCGACCTACTTCTACGGGTTACTTCATATGTCTTTTCTTTACCTTCTTCCTTTGTCTTGTTTCCAGGCAAATTTCCAAAGGGCGCTGCTAGTGCGAGCGCAGCAGTTGCAAACTTCCGCCGAGAAAGGGGTACTCCTGCCGCTCCTGACGGTGAAGAGATTCCCTATGACATGGAGGACCTGTTGGTCAGCTTGTCATCTCACGTGGAGCTCATCAAGAATTATGGCAAGGACATCCTCGACGTTGCAGTTCACATCTTCAACACGTTCTGGCCCGGAGAAGATACTCCGGAGACCACCGCAATCCTTGTTGAGAAGCTAATGGAAACCGAGACCCAGCTCGACCTCTGGAGAGAGTCCGCTGGATGTGCCGCAGCTGATACCATTCTTCACCACATACTCACGTGGTATGAGAAGATCGATCTCAACCTCCTGACACGCCTACGCACAGGATCTAGATGAACCAATGACCCGGAGTGGGTAGCTCGGCGCCAGGCTTGCGCCCATAGCCTCATCGAATACGCTCCCATTCATGAATGGGCTGAGGGGCCGAGCTTCCTGGAAGCCGCTAGGGACGAAGAGGTTGAGAATGATGAAGATGGCTTAGACAGTGATGGAGAAGGTGATGCCTCGGATATCGAAGATGGCGAAGATGATGCCGAACTTCCTCCTCCTGCTGCTCCTTGAGCGAAAAAACTTGAAAATTTATCAGATCTCCGGTATGCCGGGTGGGGTTGTATCCCATATACATGTGATATTTTGCTACTAAGTTCTTATGCCGGATTAACTTGGGCGTAGTCCCCGAGTTTATTTTTCTTGTTCTTCCAATCTTCTGGCTCGGCTCGTGTCTACCTTGATTCGGTTTTACGAATTACGAATCCGAGCTTCAAAAATTGTCTTAACAATACTGGGAAACTTTTAGACTTGGCTCAAAAATAAAACAGCACAATAACTTGAAAATAAATACAAGGTTAGTCCGAAAAACAAACGTCAGCTCGAATAAATTCTTTTCCTTAGTCGTTTTTCATGTGCTACGCAATTCTAAACTTGTTCTCTTGCTTGCCATGAAGCCAATTCTTGTTGGACAGCAGCAAGTAGAAGAGTTGGGTTCTTGGTGCTCACACACTACTGATCCGAGTTAAGTAGAACAACTTATTCCAGCTAACGCACAAAAGACAACAAATATAATTAAGGCAGTCCCCGAGTGACTGCTCGAGGTGCCAGCATTTCATTGATAAGCCCATTGCCGGCATACATACTGACACATGAGAAGACTCGGATACATACACTTCTTCGCTAAGTGTAGAAAGGACGAAGGAGAGCTATATTCCATGGACGCTTAGATTCCTCACCGGACCTGTCCACCTTGTTCTTTTCCTGTGGCTTTGCATCTATAAGATAATAAGAATCATTGTGCAATGCCTTGCTCACGATGAATGGCCCTTCCCATGGGGGGGGGGGGTAATTTATGCATGACAGCAGTACGTTGTATCAACCGGAGCACCAGATCGCCTTCCCGAAAGACTCGGGGGCTTACTTTCCGGCTATGATAGCGTCGGAGATTTTGCTGATATATGGCGGATCTGGACAATGCCAGTTCTCTCACTTCTTCCAATAGATCAACATCATTTTGCTGGGCTTCTTGCACTTCGGCTTCTGTGTATTGGGTGACCCTAGGCGAATCATGCTCTATGTCGGCTGGTAATACAGCTTCTGCCCCATATACCAGAAAAAATGGCGTATAGCCTGTTGATCGATTCGGAGTTGTTCTTAAACTCCACAGTACCGCTGGTAGTTCTTCTATCCAGCACCCCGCTGATCTTTGCAGTGGCTCAATGAGCCGGGGTTTTATCCCGGATAATACTAATCCGTTGGATCTTTCCACTTGTCCGTTCAATGCGGGTTGGGCTACCGAGGCCACGTCCAGCCGGATCTTCTTATCCCGGCAGAAACGCGCAAATGCTCCTTCCGCAAAATTCATGCCATTATCAGTTATGATACTGTGAGGAGAACCGTACCTCAAGATGATATCCTTGAGAAACGTTACGGTCGTAGCTCCATCACATTTTCTTATAGGCTTTACTTCAATCCACTTTGTAAACTTGTCCACCATTACTAAAATGTGAGTCATATTTCCCCTTGCTGGTTTGAACGGGCCGACCATATCCAAGCACCATACGGCAAATGGCCAAGTAATTGGTATGGTCTTGAGTTCCGATATTGGCATATGTGTCTTGGTAGCGTACCTCTGACAACCATTACATTTTCTCACCAGATCTTCTGCTTGCTCTAAGGAACTTGGCCAATAGAATCCGTGCCAGAAAGCTTTTGCTACCAAGGCTCGGGACGAGGCATGATGCCCGCATTCCCCTTGATGTATATCTCGAAGGATGTCAAGCCCTTCTTTCGGGTCAACACATCGCTGGAGGAAATTTGTCACACTTCTTTTGTATAGTTCGGAATTGATGATCGTGTACGCCTTTGCCCTCCTCTGTGTTTGCCTGGACAGCACTTCCTCAGTGAGTAATGTTCCATCTTTCAGGAATTGAAATATAGGTAGTGCCCAAGCTGGTGCTCGCACAGGGAATATATCCTCATCAATCTCCATCTGATCCACCGGCATAACTTCAACTGGATCATGCTGAGCAGTCCCCGGATCTTGCGAAGTAGTCCCCGGGTTTCGCGCACCACTTCCTATGTCAATATCCATGGGCATAGCTCCGAATTCCGTGTCCTCCGGGACATAGATTGAGTCGGTTTCTAGGGAGGGCCTGGTGGATGTTTTCATGAGGTGCTCTAATGCTACACCCGGTGGAATTGCTTGTCGGGTTGACCCGAGCTTCAACAGCATGTCGGCAGCCTCATTTTCCACCCGGGGTACATGGTGAAATTCGCATCCCTCAAAGTAACCAGATATTTTCTGCACATGAAATCTGTACAACGCCATGTTTGGATCAAGGGCGTCCCATAGTCCCGACACTTGCTGCACCACCAAATCCGAGTTGCCAAAGCATATGATCCGACCTATCCTAATCTCTTTTTCCACCTTGAACCCGTGCACAAGTGCTTCATATTCAGCAACATTGTTTGATGCCGCAAAATGGATCTGCAGCACGTATTTCAACTGGACCTTTTTTGGCGAAGTAAGTACAACTCCGGCACCTAGCCCGGTTTTGGTTTTTGATCCGTCAAAGTGCATTCGCCAATAGTTCAGATCTAGGAGTGGCGGTTCGTATTGCACCTCGGCCCAATCAACGAAAAAATCTGCCACAGCTTGAGATTTGATGGCTTATCTTCTGTCATATTGCGGCGCATAAGGAGCTAGCTCGATTGCCCATTTTGCAATTCTGCCACTCGCATCCTTGTTACTCATTATCTCGGATATGGGGGCCTCACATATGACCCTGATGGGATGCTCCTCAAAGTAGTGCTTCAGCTTCTTAGCAGCCATGTACACGCCATACGCCACCTTTTGATAGTGTGGATAGTTCTACTTTGAGGCTGACAACACCTCGCTCAAGTAATACACTGGCCTTTGCACCGACTTACCTTCCTCGTCGTGCTCCACCACTATCACTGCACTTACAACTCGGTTGGTTGTGGCTATATAGAGCAACATTGGCTCCTTTGATAGTGGTGAGGCTAACACTGGTGTAGTGGCTAACATCTTATTCAAGTAGGCAAAGGCTGCATCGGCCTGCTGTGTCCAAACAACCTTATCCGACTTTTTCATGAGTTGGTAAAGAGGCAATGCCTTTTCTCCCAACCGACATACAAACCGACTTAACGAGGCCAGGCAACCTGTGAACTTCTGGACATTGTTAAGACACTTCGGAAGTTCCGTTCGTTCGATGGCCTGGATTTTTGTTGGATTAACCTCGATACCTCGACTGGAAACAAGAAAACCGAGCAATTTCCCAGCTGGGACACCGAAGGTGCATTTTTTCGGGTTAAGTTTCATCCGGAACCTCCTTAGGTTCGCAAACGTTTGCCTGATATCGTCAAGGAGCGTTTTGCTTTCCTTGGTCTTGATAACCACATCATCCACGTACACTTGTACATTTCGACCGATTTGGTCGTGCAAACATTTTTGCATACATCTTTGGTACGTTGCCCCTGCATTACGTAAACCAAACGGCATGGTGCGATAGCAATAAGCCCCATACGGGGTAATAAACGCAGTCTTTATTTGATCATCCAGATTCAGAGGTATCTGGTGGAAACCAGAATATGCATCAATGAATGACAACAATTCACATCCAGCAGTTGAGTCTATGACCTGATCTATTCTTGGTAGCGGAAATGGATCTTTTGGACACGCCTCATTTAGGTTCGTGTAATCGATACACATTCGCCAAACCACTGCCATGTTCGGATCATCCTTCTTCTTCTCCACCAGCACCGGATTAGACAGCCAATTCGGGTAAAGAACGTCCATGATAAATCATGCAGCTAGCAACCGAGCTATCTCATCCCTGATGACTTTCCTCCTATCTTCGGCGAAGCGGCGGAGAGGTTGCTTCACCGGCTTAGCTCCGGGTCTCACATTCAAAGAGTGCTCGGCCAACTCCCTCGGAACACCTTGCAAGTCCTGTGTGGACCAAGCAAAACTGTCCCGATTCTCACGGAGGAAGCTGACGAGCTCGCTTTCCTATTTACCACTTAACCCGACACCAATTGTTACTGTGCGCTCCGGGAACATGTCATCAACAGGAACCTTCTTGGTATCTTTCGTGGCCTGGAAGGAGACACTTCCATGCGGGTTACTCAGCGCTGGCATATACTGCTGTGCGGACTGAGCCAATGCCGCCACCTCTTGAATTTTCCTTTTTTCCTGCACAATCACAAGTGATTCGGCTAAGTTAAACCCGGCCGACGCACACTCCATGGAACGTCGGAAATCCCCGGCAATGGTAATCACCCCGTTTGGTCCGGGCAACTTCATCTTCAAGTAACTAATATGACAGCTCGCCATGAACTTGTTCAGCGCTGGCCTTCCGCGTAACGTGTGGTACGCTCTTTCTATGTTCACCACCTCGAACTCCAAATTTTCGGTTCGGCAGTTATCCCTCGTGCCGAACAATACGTCAACCCGGACCTTGCCTATGGGCTCAGAAGAAATGCCGGGCAATACCATGGAAAGTTGTCCTCGTGGCCTGTAGCATGTTCTCAGAGATACCCAACTTGCGCATTGTGTCCGCATACATGATGTTAATGCTACTGCCATTATCGATCAGTACCTTTGAGAACCTTACGTTAATGCTAGGTCCAATGAATGTCGGATCCAGCACCAACGCATACGAACCAGGGCTTGGCATAAGCTTGGGATGATCCTTGATGCTCCAGGTGATTTCTTGGTCAGACCAAGGCATATACCTAGTCACTGCAGGCATCACTGCATTCACCTCCATATGTCGGCGCTGCAAGCTCTTTCTATCTGTTTCCTCAGTGGTGAACACACAATAGCTCTAATGATGCTCTCTGTACTCATTTCTCCCCTCATTTCCGAGGTACCTCTGATCCGGCTGTGCTGATTTTCCACCTGATGCACTGCATCCCTTCTCTCATTGTTATCATACCTCGGCGGAGGGGGAGGCAACATTAGCTGTTGCGTGTTCGCTCCGGAGAGCAATTGCTGCCGGGGTAACTCCTGTCGAGGCTGATCATTCCGGGGTGCCTGAGCATTCCCCGAACCGCCTTGTTCAATCTTGCGCATCCACTCACATTGCCTCCTCGTATGACCCGCTGGGTTACTCGGATTTGGCGTGTGAAACTTACACGGCTGGTCCAACATCGACTCATAAGTATACCTCGGACGGTCCTTCTTTTCTTGCCACTGTTTCTTTTGCTCTGGCGTCCAAGTTTTCTTGCCATCGTTTCTCAGAGTCGATTGCCCTCCAGTTTTCTAGCGCTGACTGCCCCTGCTCTGGGCTGATCTTGATTCACAGCCGCAACTTGTTGAGAACCATATCGATGATCCAATCTATCATCTCTTCTTTTTCCTCTGTAGTCATTCCTCCGGGATGATCCGGCTCCATCTCTCTGATAGTACTCATCGTTTGACTCATTTGATACGAGCTTAGGTTGAGTCGGATCACCCAAAGAATATGAATCTGCAATCCGGATCATCTCTGCCAACGTAGTTGGCATTTTCCTTTGCAACTTTTGCCACAGCTCGCTTGCATATCTGCACCCTTGCGCAAACCATGCTATGGCCTGTGATTCTATCACGCCCTCACACAAGTTTCTCACTGTACACCACCGGGTTAAAAACTCCCGATCTGTCTCATTTGGTATTTGCTTGCACATAGCTAGGGTCTGCGGCCTATTTGGCCTCTGATACGTACTCGAGAAATTGCTGATGAACATTTCCTCGAAATCTATCCAGCAGTGAATGCTTCCGGGCGACAAATTGTTCAGCCAAACCCTTGCTGGCCCCTCCAACATCTGGGGTACATATCGTACAACCCATCTCAAGTTGTCACTGGCAATTTTCACAACTGTAGCATAATTTATTAGCCAATCCTCCGGCTTCGTACTGCCGTCATACGTCTTCGTGCCCCCGGGTAACTGGAAGTTGGGTACCGGTGGCTCCTTCATGATCCGGGGTCCAAAACACGCTGGACCCGGTGGACCTTGACATTCAATTTGTTCCGGCCTATACAGTCGATCCAGTTTTAACCTGGCATCATCCGGCATCAAATCCCTGCTTCCCAATCTTGACCCTATCACATGATAGTCCGGTCTTGGGTATCCCGCGTTTGAAATTTCCGAATCTCCATCATTATACCTGTCTTGCTCTCGTGGAGCACCTTTCTGCTACATACCTCGGCCAGCACTTTGCTCTTGCCTTGGTATATTCCGCTGCTGCGGTTGTCCTGCACCTGCCGAGTTTCGCTGTCCGGCATTGCCGTTGTCGGCGTTTCCTTGACCGGCATTGCCTTGGTCGCGGTTACCTCGGCCAGCTTCACCTCGGCTCACACTCTGTCGATCATCATTTTTCTGTGTTTCTTTTCCTTTCCCTGCCCACGTTGGGTCATACGGGACGATCTGTTTCTTCCGTCTGGCCGAGGTTACTACCTCTTCTCTCCTTGGACCACCATGAGGAGATGACGCGGCTCCAGCGGATTTCTCCGGGTTACCCATCGCCGAATGGACGATCTTGGAGGCTCCAACTCTCTCCGGGTTAGCTCTGAGTAGTTCTTCGTTTTGTCTGTTCGCGATCAAACCAGCTCGTTAACCCTATCTTGTTGTCTTTGCCGAGCCTCACCCGTTAGACCCTCTAACTCGGATGCAGCTGCATCCGCTGCTCTAAGGTTCTTTGCCGGGGTACTATACCTCGGCAGCCCCACGGATAAACAGTTTTCTGATTCCTCAATTCCAGTATCACCTTCTCTGTTCATCTCGCTCATGAGATTTCTCCCCTTCACTTTTACAGCGTCAACTCTGTTCGTACTCACGCAGCGTCATATTCAATGACTGCTGAGCCGCGGCTATCTTTTTTGCACCCTCTAGTATTTTTTGCCTAGTTTCTTCTAGCTCGACCTGTGCCCGAGCCGGATCTACTGCTGCTACCACAGGGTTTGCCAAGCTATCCATCGCTTCCCTCAACACATTCTCTGGCCTCTCTAGTGGAGGTCCTCTACCTTTCCTAGGTGCCTTAGGTGTTACCTCCGGATCTGGCGCCGGATCCTTGCTCGCGCCCGCACCAGGCGCAGTCATCATCACCTCTGCATGGTCCGGGGACAGAGTGATACGCGTCCCGGAAACCACGTTGAGGGGTGGCTCCCCTGCCTCGACGACATGGCGCGGATGAACACACGACACGTCAACAGCAACGTAGACCTTCTGCGTGCCGAGCCTGACAAAGAGGCCATTGCGCGGAAGTGGGCGCGTGCCGAAGCAGCCAGCGTTGTCGCTGACAAAGTCCAGCGCTCCAAAGTGCTGAACGAGCCCGGAGACGATGCGGTCGCCGGTGCTGATGAAGCTTCCCGTCCGGATCTTGACCCCTGCTAGCGCCGCTAGCTCCACGGTGGGCGACAACTGTCGTGGTGGTGTCACGGAAGATGCCATGGATAGGCTAAAGGTGGGGACTAATACACGCTAGGGGAATCCAGGGAGGGATAGTGAAGTGATTCTCCACACAGAAGTTTGTATTGATTTCCTTCCAAGGTTACAAGTGCTCCTAGAGCTGTATTGGCGAGAGGAGGAAGAAGGAGCTCTCTTACTCTCACCCACAGATCACCCCTGAAACCCTAGCCCAAAACAGAATAGTAGAGAGACCAACCCCTCCTACAGAAGCCTTAGCCCCCCTTTTATAGAGGAGGCTCGGTTCCTGCCTAGGGCATACGTGGAGGCATATTCCTAAGAATATGCTTCCTCCCAAAGGGGTAAGCCGACCAGGGTGCTTTTTCCCCCGCGTCATACTTGCTTTAGCTACGTGAGCCTCTGTGGCGCCCGCGTCAGCCGACATGGGCGTCGTCACCCCTGTCGGCCATGACACAGCGCTAGGGGAATCCAGGGAGGGATAGTGAAGTGATTCTTCACCCAGAAGTTTGTATTTGCTTTGCTTCCAAGATTACAAGTGCTCCTAGAGCTGTATTGGTGAGAGGAGGAAGAAGGTGCCCTCTTACTCTCGCACACAGATCACACTTAAAACCCTAGCCAAATCTGAATCGCGGAACCCCTTCTACTGAGACCCTAGCCCTCCTTATATAGAGGGAACTAGGTCTCTGCCTAGGTCATACGTGGAGGCATATTCCTAAGAATATGCCTCCTCCCAAAGTAGTAAGCCGACCGAGGTGCTTTTCCCCTACGTCACACATGCAAAGGCTACGTGAGCCTCTGCGGTGCCGTGTCAGCCGACATGGGTGTCGTCACCCTTGTCGGCCACGCCCCGGTGGTCCTGCCCTTGTTTGCTTCGCTCAGGTAGTGCGTACCGGGGCTTCTTTTGACCAGCGAGATTCCTTCCTTCTCCTAGAAGCTAGACGCGACCCGGATCATAGTTGATCTGGCCACACCCATTCCTGCATACAAGTAAAACAGGCATTTCCGACTTACTCCTTAAGTCGGTTGAGACTTAGTTAGGCAAACGCCCCCTGGTCCGGGTTACCCAGTGATTCGGCCTGCCTTGAGGTGACCCGGCCAGCATCCGCTTTGGCCTTGCGGAACCTCGGCTAACTCGGTCTTTATACCCCGGCGTGACCCTACCCGGGGGTATCCCCCCAACAGCAACCGAATGAAACCTCTTGTGTCTGCCTCTCAAACTTCTGAGACATATTTTTGGACCGATCATCATCGTGCTTATGCTATGGCGTTGCTTCAGGACCAGCTATTAGAGTTAGAGCAGTTTGACGAGTGCTGTCGCGGATCACTGTTCCTTGTTTATAATCCCATGTTTCCTCGGGATCCTCAGCCTCAGACCTTGGCGGATTTTCTTGCAAAGTTTCGACAAGGTGAACGGATTCATCACTTCGTGAAGCTTCAACTTGTGGCGCGTGCCAAGCTCGTGCTTTCTTGGGTACATGTGCATCATCCGATGCTGGACTTGGATGTTGTATCTTCGGGGCTGCCTCTCCCTTCTGATGGTGACCTAGTTTATATGGCGCCTCATTACGATGTTGCTCGTAGACCCGCCATTAGGATTGTTCGAAGATGCTTAGAGGCAGACGAAGATTTTTTGTTAATTTTGCTATCTGGCTACTTGCTTGTGCAGCCTTGTACTTCATAGAAGAAATAATGTATAGAACTTCCTTATATTTGTCAAAAAGGTCGTATGTTTTATACGAGATTTTGATTGTAGGCTCTCTTCTCTTGTTGGGGACATGGCAAACTAATGTTCGTTTGCATAACTGCTTTCGTGTGCCATAGAATTTTGTATCTCGTGAAATAGTTTCTTTATTCATTGATAAGAATAAATGGAAATACATTGCGAGGGCATGATCGCCTGGCTGTTGGCCTTGTTTGAATATAAAGTGCATGAAAGTGAAGATTTTCTTTTGAAACTTCGGCTTCTGTTCTTGGGGTTCTTCATCATGCTCCGTGTTGGTGCATGTGGTGCTCTCGTCTTTTTGATCAGTGGGTTTTCCTATGTGGGACCTATAGTGGAGGCCGCATAGGTTGCTTTTGCGGGACTGTTGTGCGCTTGTTCTTCCGATGTTTGCTTTTTGTGGGTTTGCCCTTCATGTAGTGATTCCTCATCCGCTATTTTCAGTTGTCCAAGTTCTGTCTCCATCCCAAATGATTCTGATATCTTGTTGAATTCCCGATCACAGCTGTCTGAGGGGCTGGCATTTTTAGCACCAGATATGCGTAGTGAGGCACTCCCATGAACCTAGCGAAGGCTGGTCATCCCAGGATTGCGTGCTACTGAGATGGCCAGTCCATGACTTCAAACTCTAGCTTTTCGCGTCTGAAGTTTTTCTTTGATCCGAAGACTACGTCGAGGTGTACTTTGCCTAATGGAACTTCGGCTTTTCCCGGAACTATCCCATGGAAAGTTGTGTCTGTAGGTACCAGATTTGTCATGGACCAATTCATAGCTCATAGCATTCTGGTGTAGATCAGGTTGATGCTGTTCCCTTCATCTAAGAAAACCTTGCTCATGTTGAACCCGCCGATTTGTGATTCTACTATTAGTGCTTACTGGCCTGGTCGAGGGACCCGTAGTGGATGATCAGCTCTGCTGAAGGTAATTTCTTGTTCTGACCAATGGAGATAGTCGGGTGTAGGAGGTGGCTTTGTTACTGCCATGTTTACTTTCCTAGTGATCAACTTATGTGTTCTATAGGAGGGTTGTCCCTTCTGGATCATTGACATTGCTCCTTTTGACCTGGGATACTCGTCGTCTTGATGTATTGTGTTTTGCGGATGTTCTGCTGGCGGGTCCCCTGTGGTGGTGGTGTTCCTATAGCTAAAGCGCCATGTGCGGTAGTGTAGCCTCGGTTTGCCGCTTTGGTTGCCCTTGTGTTGCATATCTCTTGCATTTTTAAGAATGTTCGGCATTCCTTTAGGAGGTGATTGGATCGCCTTTTCCCTGTCCAGTCGACGTAGAAGTGCATATTGCACGGTCCTTCCAACATTTGTCTTGCTGACATAGGTGGGTCTTGATTTGTCGGCTAGTATCGTTGCTGCGGCTGGCCTCCACCGATACTGTCCCTGTTACCACGGTATCCGTTGTTGTAATCGTCACTTCGTTGGTTGTCCCCTCTAGAGAAACTAGCTGCGACATAACTTGGTGTATTGTACCATCGTTGGTTTGTCGTCTTTGATCATTATTGCGCCTATCCCTGTCTTCTTCGGGTGAACAAGCACTTTTGTTGTGTACTGCGTACTCTCCATATTCCAATGATTGGCTATGTCCATCAGCTGTGAAATTGTCTTTGGCTTGGTTTATCCTAGTTCTTCAATAAATTCCTGCCGACGAAGTCCATTGTTGAAGGCATTGTTGCTCTTTCATTGGATATGGCTTCAACCGAATTTTTTATGATGTTCCACCATTGGACGAAAGCCCGTAGATTCTCCTGACTTTTGCTTGCAGGGCCGCAATTGCTCCAAAGACGCGGGTCTCTTGAATGTGGACTAGAAGTTCCTGATAAATTTGTCCTCAAGATCATTCCAACTTCTGATAGAATCTTCGGGTAGTTGCCTTAGCCAAGAACGTGCCGCGCTGGTTAGGTGCAGCTACAAGCTTTGCATTGTAGTAGCTTTGGATCTGCCTTGTAACTTGACGGTTGCCAGATAATCTGTCGGCCAAGCTTCGGGTTCTTGGAGACCATCATACTTTTGACTATCTTGAGGTAATTTAAAGTCTTTTGGTACCGGAGTCTTGCGAAGTCGTCGGGTAAAGCAACTAGCTCCGCATAGTTCCTGCTCTTCCTCGCTTTCACCTTCATGGTATCTTCGGGTGCTACGCTCTTCTCTGGATCGGCTAATCCTTCATTGTGTGATATCGTTTCTTGCATCGTTTCACAGCTCTAATTCTGAAAAGTGGACCCGATGTGGCAATCGTGATCATCGGGTATGACCTCCTTGCCGAGGGCTGCTGCGACGGCATGGGGATCTGTCTAGTTGCCGCGTGGTTCCTTGCTCTGCTTGCACAAGTGATGCTCCTACCATGCCGAGATTCATCAGGGCAGAGTGGTGGAGGTCCGGGCGAGGATCGTCGGGTGCGGGCTGAGTTGTGATTAGATATGTTTGTGCGGCTACAATGGCTGCCTTTGTTGTTTTTGCCTTGATGTTTCTAGCCTGGTCTATTTACATGAATGATAGATCAAGGTCTCGGATTAGTCCGCTTCTCTCTGCTTCGGGGATATTCTGCAACCGAGATGTTCCTCTCCTTGGTGATGCTCCTCTTGTTACGCTCTTTGATCCTCGAGTGGAGCTTAACTACGCCCGTCGTAGGCTAGATTCGTCTGCTAATATTTTCCTTTCGTCGAGTTGCCTTTGCATATTTAGTAAGTCTCTCTTCTTGTGATGGAGTAAATATTTATATGCTAATAAATCTTCATGAGTGGCGTACGTTGTCATTGGAACTGCATCCGAAATTGCCGCCCTTGCTTTTTTCCATGCGCTGGCTGGTAAGCTGAGAGTTTGCCTCTTGCCTCTGCGTGGTTCTTCTTCTCGATTTACACGGTTGACTGTTGGGTCTCCCCCGTTTCCTTGGCTTCCTTCGTTGGCGTGACTTCCTGCATTGTAGCTTGAAAGAATATCATCGGGGTTAAAAATTGGGTTACCATTGGAGTCTTGCTGGGTCTAGGCATCTCCAATGATCATGCATACTTGGTGCTGAGTGATATATGGACTAGTGACGTCATCATCTAAACCGAGGGAGATACTATCGGGTGAACCAGTGAAGTCCATCAGTTTTTGTTCTGGCTAGATTTCTGCCATCCGAATTCCAAAGTCGATGCCTTCACTGCTTTCTTCGGGTCTGGTATTCATCAGTCTTGCTTCACGTTGTGGGGTTAGCTGTGGATCTGATCTGAAGGAGAGATTGTCGTAAAGACTATGAAGGTCCCCTAGATCATCTCAATTTGCTCGTTTTCTTCGCCTGCTTCGATCTGTGTTGTGGCGTCCATGGAGGATCCGACGGATGATGCTGGTACCGCCGTAGGCGTAGGTTTTTCCGCCGATGGTTCTGAAGTGATCAGGGCCGAAGGGGTGTGATTCTTGTTGGTTTTCTACTTGGAAGTGGAAGAGTCCGATGATTAGATCGGATCCGCCGTTGAAATCGGAGGGTACTAATATAGGGGTGGGCGGGTGTGGATCTGCTTTTGTTGGGTTGATGCTTGGTGGAGAGCGGTCCGCCGAATACATGGTTCCAGCGTTCAGGTTTCCCACAGACGGCGCCAATTGACGAGGGGTAACCTTGGCAATGTCCATGGTGAACGACTTAGGGTTTCGCGGAAAAGAGAACGCTGGGGATTTCATCGGATGTCAGGAAAACAATGTAGTCAATGTCGCCTGAATATTGGGAAATTGCTCTATTACAAGTTGCCTAGGAGATTTCGGTACCCTCGCTTGGGCTTCTCCTGTCCTATATATAATAGGCCGGGTCTCAAAGCTGTATGCAGATAGGTTTTACATACGCGTGATTACAATACCAACACATTGTCGATTCAGAGACTCTTTCCTAATACAATCAAAGTCTTTGTCGGCTGCTTTCTTGGGCTATCATCCGAAATCTTCATGGGCCATAATCCTTTTACCCAGTATAGGGTATCAAATCATAAGCATCCGAGTAGTCGTACCTATGTCATCCGCACTTTTATAAATTTTCTTCCTATGACGTCACTAATGACGAATTTTATGTTGTTAATTTCCAAAAGATATATCTCGACGAGACATTTCGAACGTGGGACCGCGCAGCAGTAATGATGACACGTGGTGGCATATTCAGCGTAGTTGTTTGACTACATGTCCCCTTTTCCACGTGAAGACCGAGGCGTCGTGCGAGGTTCTCCCGTTTTTACCGTAGTAATAACTACTAAAGATATTTTCCTTTTACAGGACCAATGGACACGTGTCACCATCCCATGTGCTTGCGACCGTTTGATTTTACATTGAATGGTTTTAACTGCATACCGTGGCTCTTTATAAAGAGGAGGGATCCCTTTTACTGCTTTTTACCTCTCCTTCGGTGGCTTCATCTTCTTCCTTGCGTTCTTGCCTTCCTCCATCCTTCTTGCGAACTCCTGCTTCGTGCTAGCATCGCTCCTTTAGCATCATGGGAAAAGGCAAGGTGGGAACTTCATCCACCGCCGCCAAGGCCACCAGAAAGAGGGACATCGGATGGGCCCCTTCCAAGTGCATGATGCGGTAGCTGCGTGAGGCGCGGAACTCCGGCCATCTGGCAGAGGGTACCTTCAACCTTCTTGGGGATTAAGCTGCTCCATTCCCTAAATCGGGTTGGAGGGTAATGTTTCTCTCCTTTCTTTTTTGCGACCTTTCTCTCCCTGTCCATGAATTTCTTCGTGCTCTCCTTTTCGTCTATGGCTCCTTTGCTGTATTAGCTCACGCCGAACTTTATCCTCCATGTTGCTTGTTTTGTCACTTTATGTGAATGCTTTCTCGGGATTCATCCCCATTAGGGCATGTGGAAGTATTTCTTTTATGTTCGTTGGAATGCCATCGATACCATCGTCCATGATGTTGGTGGCGCCATTTTCTCAGTTCGCTCTAATGTAGATTACTTTGATTTCAAGCCTGCTGAGTCCGTCCAAGGGTGGAAAACCAAGTGGTTTTACATCAAGGATCAACCAGTCGAGGGTCAGTCTTTCGGATTAGCCCCCTTTGACCCTAAGAAAACTTGCTGCAAACTTGACTCCTAGGGTCAGCATCCCACTCCGAAGAAATGGCGGAGATCCAACCCCTCCTTATCTGTATTTCAAAACTGCGACATGAGGTTGCCAAGGAATTGTTGGGTCTATAGATTCTGGTGTATTTCTTGCAGATCCGTGTGCAACCTCTGTAGACCCGGCTTTCTGGTATATGGCATATACCAGAAAAAAGGACCCGATGAGGATTTCTTGGGATGATCTAACCCTCAAGGTTTATGAAAAAAGGGTTCGTAATTTCACAACCCTTACAGCGAAGAGTGTGGTTCCTTCTGATTGTCGCGTAGAGCCTTTTGGCAAGAAGAACCATCTTCCCGAGGTAAATTCCTTTCTCGTTTGCTCTTTGTTCATCTCTATTTTTTGTTCTTTTGCAATTGTTCTCCTTTTTGATTGCTAGTCTTCTGTTTACGCAGGATCATGATCATCTCTCCTGCCTTCCTCCTCTTCCTGACAGCGGTGAGCTTCGCGTCGATCCTTCTACGTTTGATGATCTCCCTATGATAGGGACAGCCACTGATGAGGAGATGGAGACATCTGCCACAGAATCTTCATCAAGGACGCCATCACTTCCGTCGACTCACTTTGAACATTTTTGCGTCGCACCTACTAGCGAAAAAGGAAACATCCTTATGTCGCAAAGACGATCGAAGACTCGGATGATTCTATGGCCTAAAAACCTTTTGGTGCTGCTCCATTGTCGTCGACTCCTCTCCAAATCAATCTATTTCGCTTTGCATAGAATATATCTTCATAAGTACTTATCGCCATTTTACTATTTTTTCAGATGATTCAGTTGCTGATGCTTCATTATTTTTGTCTTTGCTCTTGAAGTGGTGATGATGCGGGAGACCCGCCCTTGTTTCCTCTTGGCACTTCTTTTGCTCCTTTTGCCAAGCACCCGAAGGATTTGCTCGCGTCTTCTGCGGATCCAATTATCCAGAAGGATGTTGCCACCTTGCCGAAACCACCGCCACCGAAGAGAAGAAAATCGGCTGGCATAGGCGTGATGATATCTGAGAGCCCTATCGAGGTGGATATGCAAGACGTCAGTACATCCGTGATTTTAATTTCACCATGGATCCTGCTTTACTTGTCTTTCCTAATGTCCTCCTTCGCAGCCTGTGAAGCGTGAGATGGTTGATATGGCTGTCCTTCCATGTTCTTACCATCCTCCCCTTTTTTTGGTACGTGTAGATGTTGGAAATATGCCCTAGAGACGAATAGTAGTAAGGACTATTATCATATTTCATATAGTTTATGATTAAGTTTTATATCATGCTATAACTGTATTGAGTGGAAACATCAATACACGTGTGATATACAAACAACCAGGGGTTCCCAGTGAAACTCTAGTCACTGGTTCATTGGTCAACAGATGATCAAGTTTCCTGATCATGTGGCATTTATGCCAGTTGGAAATGAGGTCATCTCATTCTGAGAATGAGATGATGAACCAATACCCAACCTAAACATCGTGACCCGGTCATGTCACGAAGTTCAAGTTACAATGGATCTGCGTAGACTTTTCCTTAGACCGTGAGGCGATATCAATCACTGTCTCCTCAGAGTGCTTAGATAGCATCAAACGCCATCTGGTAATACAGTGGTTATAAAGGTGTGTTCAGGTACTCGGAGGAAACCGTCGAGGCAATATATGTGAAGAGCGGGATTTGTCTGTCCATGTGACGGGAAGATACTCAAGGCCCCACTCGGAGAAGTTATATCCAATAGCTACGCAGCGTGTGATTTGATCACGGGGATATCACTTGTCGGAACGAGTTAAGTAGCATTGTTTAGTAACGAGATTGAACACGACATGGTGATGTCACTGATCAGATCTCGGGCAATGCAAGTATCGAGTCACAAAGGGAATAAGACACGATTGTCCCGGTTCAAACGACAAAAGATCTTCGTGGAACGCACAGGGGTCACATGGCCATCCAGGTCCCTCTGTTGATCATTTGTGTGGGAGTGTCCCGACCATGTCTGGAGTGTTCCCGAACCATGGGGTATCATTCTTAAGGGCTTGATGATGCTTAGAGAGTGTTTATAGGATCGGTGGAATCACCGAAGAATAGTAGAGAGAAAACCAGAAGGGTTTCGGTAAGTCTGGAGGATGTCCGGAGTGGAGGTGGAAGGTGTTCCATGGCCACGGAGGTTGAATAATATGTGAATGAATGTTAAATGTTGATTTAATCATTTATTCATAATTATTTAATAAAGAAAAAATCAATTTTAATGGTCAAAGGCTTAATGGGCCAATTCCGGAGGGAGATGGCCCATTAGGGGAAAGGAGAGAGGGAGAGGGGCCAAGGGGGAGGCCGGCTGGGCCTAGCCCCCCCGTGCAGGGCCCACTAGGGTTGTCGGCGGCCACCCCTCCCCCTCCTCTCCTTTAGTCCCACCCCGGGACTTTGAGGGAGGGTGTACCCCCTCCTCCCCCTATATATAGTAGGATATTTGGCCAAGATAAATACACCAATAATCAATAAAGGTCTCCCCACTTTTGGGAGGACCTCTAATTGATATTATCTCTCTCCCCCTCTCTCTCGTGACCGTGGTCCCAAGTCTGTACTGCGCGAGCGAAAGACATCTTCACCGCGGAGCGCCGTCGCGTTGCGGGATTCGGATCCAGGAGCTCTACTTCCGCAACTACTGCTGGATCGGGGAAGTGGGAGTCATCGTTAGGCACCGGACATGTGTAACTCCCCGCGAGGTGTCGCACTTAAGGCACTCAAGTCATTGGAGCCAAAGGAGCGCAAGGACTTCATCACGACCTTCGGGTCGGCATCGGCTCGTCTACATCAACCACGCTCTCCTGAGCCTTGACAATGCTTTTCGGTCTTCAATGGTAAGTTTGCGAAAAGCCCCTCCCGTTACTGTATTACTAATAGATAGGTCATGGCAGCTCCAGGGGTTCAGGGGCGTAGAGTAAAATTTATTGTTTTTATACGCGGAACCCCAACAGTGGTATCAGAGCTAGATCTATGCGTAGTAATGCTAGTACGGGTAGAACACACAAGATGTAGTGTGTGGGCGTTGATCTTTTAGTTGTTACCCTCCCACGTGTACTTGTGTATACCGCAGTAATGCTTGATGAAGCGGCCCCCAACCGACTTTACGCGTTCATTCGCGAGACTGGTCCACGCTTGACATACGGCTTGTAGCGTATAAAGTGGCTTAGGTGGGGTCTGTCTCTCTCGCATTAGTTGGTATGCCTTTTGCAATGGAGGGCCCCGAAAGGGGTGTAGGAGAGACAACTACTTGATCAGTGTTGTGCTGAAAGTTCAAGAACGGTTCTTGTGCGAAAGCCCATTCAGCCACGTAAAACATGCGAAGATAAAGTAGAGGCATCTAACTTTGTTTTGCAGGGGGGCGTTGCTTTGTGATATGGTTGTGGCAAAGGTAAAGTCATTACCTTTTGTAACGTAGTAGTAGATAGTCACGAAGGTGATGAACTACCACACCAGAATGGCACCAGTACCCTAGTATCTATGGCGCCAGAACCCTAGCGCCGGAACCCGGTGACGGCGGATGGAGATCACGACGTGAAGGACCATATCACATAGCATTTACATTCAATGTTATTGTTTGTATATCTTATTGTGTGCTAGTATTAGATACTCGACGGTAGACTAATAAGATGATCCCTCTTAAAATTACCAATGATTGTGTTCCCCCTTAGTGTGCACCACCAAGAAAGTTCTTCGGTATGAGGCGATCCAGGCTTACAAGCCTGGGTGTCAAACATATCTACGTTCGCATACAGTGGGTGTAAGCCATGTTGCACATCGAATACACTAAGGTTGAGTTGGCGAGCCTAGCACGCCATAGAAGCGTGGCCTCGGAACACGGATGGTCGAAAGATCGAGCACGAGTCGCATGAATGATGTGACCGACGTCTAGCGTCCACCTTTGAACCCACATCGATGGTCGTGATCAATCGGGGGAGATGTGGATGATAGGGGTCTTGTTATCACTAGGAACCCTTTTGGGGATAGGTGTTTCTGAGTGGAGTTATTATTAACTCATTTAATTATAAGCTTAGTCTAAATTTCTTTTGCAATTATAAATGTAGATGGCTCACCGTGAAGCTTACTTCTTCATTGAGGATTGGGTAAAGGGTGAGAAACTTTGACTTGATGGATCCAACTTCCCTAGTTGGCTTGTGCGCCTGAATGATCTCCTTACTAGGAATTATGTGGTAGACTACATACGCCGCATGATGGATTTGACTAAGCCAGACTACTATGAGACCCCACAACAGTTGGCAGACCGCTACTATCGTCAAGAGATGTCCACCTACATTTAGATAATAATGCGTTAAGGGATGGTGGATGAACTACATCCACTCATGGGTGATCTTGATCCATATTCGATGGTGGACCAGCTGAGAGAAGAGTTCATAGGCCATGTGCGCATGCGGAAGCACGAGCTGCTTGGAGAGTTCCTTTCCATACAGATGGAGGAACATACATGTCTGAAGGGTCACTTGGAGGGGCTTGTTCGTTTGCGGTACCAAAGTTGGCAGGCCAGCACATGGCGGTACCTAAGTTGCCTGAAATTACCGTGTTTCGAAAAGTTGGGCCGCCAACTACCGAGAGGGGCCATTTCAATGCAAACTTGTCTCACCCCTACTAAATCCAAACATGCTGTGAAACTGCCCTGTGAAGTAGATGGTCGGGACCCTCATGTCAGTAATATTTCCGTGAGGCGAGCGCCAACGCGGCAACCACGTAGGCGAAACGAGATACTAAAGGAGCATCGTGCGTTGAACAAATTCACAAATCCGCTCCCTCCCTCCTTTCGCATGAACTGTAGCACCGGCGGCGTCGAAATCTCCTCTCCAACCAGAATAATCTCTTCGGGCATTTGACTTCCGGCGCCAAGTTGCTGCGTCTACTCGCTGCTACCGAGCTCTAATGCCGAATGTCGTGCCAGCCGTTGCGACGATCTAGCCCGCCTCTACCACTGACGAGCTGAGCAGCGCGGAGGATGGAAAATCCATTTGCCGAGGAAGAAGTACTTCTGGCTAATTTCAGGTGAGCTACTCTTCTCTTTGCTATTCGCACTACCTATAACTGCTAGCTGGCTATTGGCATTACAGAGATATATCAAACATAGAATTGTTTGCTAGCACGACACTGACAAACAATTCTTATCTTTTGTCTCCAATTTTCTGTCAACTAGGATCTCCGTTGAACCCAACTACACGGTTCTGGTCACCATCTACGGCTGCCTCATTAAATTAGCACATGGGAAGAGCACGTGGAAAGAGGCTCAGAATCTGAAGATGGAAGTAGCGCCTGTGCAGTTATGCACTATCCCTGGTTTGGTTGCTGCTGTGCATGAACTTGCTGAAATGAGGCCGGAGCAGACTGCACGGTTCAGCCTCCTTGATGAACGAGGCTTCAAGGTTCCTATCGTGTGTGGCAGTCAGCTAATTGGGTTGATGAAACAGCATGTTAGGCTTCGCGTGGTTATGCTGGTGTGTAACATAGTGGATGAGGAAGCTCCTACTACTGGGAGTCGCCCAGCTATTATTGGACAGGGAGGTCTAACTCAAACCCCTGCTGTTGTTGAGCAAAATGTGGTTCCTCGTCCGCGACATGCTTCTGTCAGGCAACCTCCTCGTAGGAGTCCCCGTATTGCCGTTGTGGAAAACTCTGCTATGGAATCTGCTGGTACTGGTCGTCCCCTTCCCCGTGCCCGTGTTGCAGCGGCTGCTGCTCACCCAATCCATGCCGCTATTGAGCAAACTAAGGCGTCCGGAGGCTGCCCCGCTGTTGTTGCCAAGACCGCCGCCTTGTGTTCTGCTCCTCCTCGAAACCGTCCTCAAGTTGTGCGAACCCGTGCTCTGGAACCTGCTGGTACTGGTCGTCCTCGTGTTGTTGTTGATCTGGATGCTGTTAACCCAATCCCTGCCGCTGTTGAGCAAACTAAGGCTTCCGGAGGCCGCCCCACTATTGTTGCAAAGACTGAACCATTCTCTCCTCCTCGAACCCGTGCTCGGGTTCAGCGAGCTGCTGGTCTGAAGCCAGCTCATGGTCTGGACTCTGCTAGCACTTGAAACACTTCTATTGTGGGAACTACTCCTGATCGTCGAGGTGGCATGGCAGCAGCTGATCCTATTGTGGGTGCCGTTAGAAGGGGCCCTGCTTGTCCACCATGTAATGTAGCTCCCGCTGCTAAGGGCCCTCGCCTTGCTCCTGGTCCTAGTACTTCCACCGAGGTTGGTCCAGCTAACGATAACACTGGTGATGGCGGCGGTGGCATTGGGGCTGGGTCTGATGGTGCCGCTCCATCTCTCGAACCTCTTGGAGGTTTCTATCCTGAAGACCCTGATGATGGCAAAGTAATTGTTCGTATCGGTGTCATGGATTGTACTGCAAAATTAGATCATGGCACAGAAACATTCTATGACGAGTTTGATGTAATCCTTTGCAGATACGACCCTGAAGTGGTAGAGTTATCTGACCTAATGGAATCGTTACGTGTGAAGGTGATGTGGGGGTCCTCCCAGGAAGCACATTTGTTATATTATGGTTACAGGAGCAAAAAGGCTATCAAAGTGAAAGATACCAGGGATTTAGTCATACCGTTTACAAGGAGACATTATAGAGGTCAAGTTTACTTCCACTTGGTAGTGCTCACGGTTGGAGAGGAATTGGAACTTGACAAATAGAGATGATGGACTTTTAGAAGGCATGCATGACCTGATCCATGGCATCATTGGGGCTGGTGCGACTGAGGGTGGCTTCGAACAGAGGAGAGTCTTACAGAGGAGCGTCATAAAGAGGAGCGGGAAGAGCATCCCCAGAAAGGGCACCCGAAGAAGAACGTCACCAAGGAGACGACGCCAGAGAAGAGGACGCCCAAGAGTCGCACGACAAAAGGCACCATGCCGCAGAGTACACCCCTGAGATCCAGTCAAAATGCCACACCGAACGGTAGCAGCAAAAACGCTAAGAGGGCTAGCACGGTGGTGAACACTCCCAGGAGTGGTAGCAAAGAGGCGAAGATGGCCAGCACGGAGGCTACCACACCCAGTGGGAGCAGAAAAAACACTAATTTGGAGCGGAACACGCCGCTGTCAGGGAATTATGCCAGCACGAAGGAGAACACGGCAATAGTAGCAGGAAAAGGGCTAATTTGGAGCGGAACACGCCGCTGAGGTCAGGCAATAATGCCAGCACGAAGGAGAAGACGCCTAATAGTAGCAGCAAAAGGGCTAATTTGGAGCGGAACACGCCGGGGGGGTCAGGCAATAATGCCAACATGAAGGAGAACACACCCAATAGTAGCAGCAAAATGGCTAATTCGAAGAACACGCCGTAGAGGTCAAGCAATAATGCCAGCACCTTGGAGCCAACACCCATGAGGGGAGGCAGTAAGGAGATCACACCCAAGAGCGGCAGCAAAAGGCCTAGTTCGATGGGGCATGGAACACGGATGTCAAGCCCTACTGATACCATCAGGAAAGATTACATCAGGAAGGAGGATGTACACATGAATAGCAAGAGGGTTCTGTACACTCAAGATGAAATTGATTCTGACTACTGTTTGTCCACTGAAGTACCTGGGATGCGTGCAAACGTAAGACAACCCCATGTGGTTGCAGTAGAACCAACCGAGTGTCTTGGAGAAAACAGAGTTGCCGGTGAGGTGGACTGGGGCAATGATCCTGTCCATCCGGGTGGAGACGATGGTGCAGCCCCACCCATGGGAGTCAATATGATGTGTGTAGTACTAGGCATTAGAGACGATGGCGAAGATTCTGAATCAGATGAAGAAGCTGGCACTATAGAGGATCAAGAATCTGGTGATGATGAAATAGACGAGGAACTTAACGATAAGGCTGGTACTCCAGTCGATGATTTTGGTATTGAAGTAGAAGAAATGAAACATGACCACGAGTATCCTATAATTTTAGTCGGCACCAAGTTCAGGAGCATGCATGAGTTTAGGATGTCGTTCCGGCATTTTTGTATCAAGGGGGAGTTCGACGTTTATCAACTGACAAACTATGCTGAGAGGTATGAGGCCGTTTGCAAGTTAACGTGGATGAATGGACGGGCCAAGGTACATTGTCCATGGAGGATCACAGCAAGATCCTTACCTGCGTCGACTGCAATTAGGGTATTGGGGCAATGAATGCAGCAAACCATTAGAACTCTCTCTCTCTCTCTTTTCACTCTACAACTACAATTGATGTGCGATATATTTCTGGCAACTAGTTGACTCTGCTTATCTTTTAAATGAATCTGTGTTGCAGGTGAACAGAATGGGCCATCCACACATGTGTCCGACAGGCAGCAAACTGAAATCCTTAGTGGCTGATACGGAGTGGGTGGCTATGCAATCTATGTCCATACTAAAGGATAACCCTAAGGAGACCGCGAAGAATATTCAGACTAGCCTCGGTTCTAAATACAACATTATCCTTCCGTATTACACGGTTTGGAAAGGTAAAGAGAAAGCTCTGGGGGTCTTGCACGGGGATTGGACCAATAGCTTCAGGATGATGTACAACTTCAAGGTGGAGGTACAAGCTATGTGTTTGGGGAGTGTTGTGGAGATTGACACTAAATCAGAAGGTGGTAAAATATATTTCAAAAGATGTTTCATGGCGCTTAAACCTTGCATCGATGGATTGAAGGGCGGTTGTAGGCCGTATTTGAGTGTAGACAGCACTGTCCTAACTGGCAAATAGAAAGGCTGCCTGCCATCTGCCACAACACTTGATGGTCACAACTGGATGTTCCCAGTGGCATTCGGGCTGTTTGAAACAGAAATGGAGGAAAACTGGGTCTGGTTTATGAGGCAGCTTAGGAGATCAATAGGCCACATGGATCCATTGGCTATATCCACTGATGCATGCAAAGGGCTAACGAATGCAGTGGACGAGGTGTTCCCGTGAGCTGAAGGTAGAGAATGTCATGCCCATATGATGCTCAACTTGTACTCACACTATGCAGGCAGCGTATTTCATTACATGTTTCCTACTGCTAGAGTTTACAAACCTAGTAGCAGCGATTATTTCATGAGCAAGATTTTTGCCGAAGCCCCTGAACTTCTAGAGTACTTAGCCATCCATCATTCGCAGCTATGGAAGAGGAGTCAATTCAACCCTGACATCAAAGTTGATTACATAAACAACAACCTTGCAGAATGCCTGAAAAACTGGGTGAAGGACATAAAAGTGCGTCTTGTTCATATCTTGATGGACAGCATACGTGGTATGATCATGAAGCTATTAAATATAAGGAGAGAGATCAGTAGGAGACTTAGAGGACATATGCTACCGCCAGTTGTATAGCAACTGCACAAGAGAAGCCGAGGACTTGCTCATCTTAAGGTTCTCCCGTCAACCAGCAGAAGCTGTGAAGTGGTCGATATGTCCAAGAGTGGCAAAAGGGATGTTGTGAACATCCAGCTGCGAGAGTGCACCTGCTTAGAGTGGCAGCATACCGGGAAACCTTGCGACCACGCCTTGGCCTTCTTGGTGAAGAAAAGAACTCTACCACATTTGGATCAGTATTTGTCAGACTACTACTCTATGGAAAAGTTTAGAGCTGCATACGTTGGATCCGTCGAGCCATGTACAGACCCATCTCAGTGGCCACAAGTCCAACTGTCTTTCAAGCTTTGCCAGCTAGTTACAAAAAGGGGCAGAGGAAGACCCCAGGTGAATAGGTTTAAGAATTTTCTCGAGAAGAAGGGTTCGGCTTTCTGTGCTACAAAGAAGGGCAAAAACAGATGCAAGACCTACCATCTTATAGGCCATAGAGCAGCTAGATGTCCCCTTAATGCTCCCAAACCTATGTATGAGATGGTACATTCACACACAAAAATTGTTTATAGTCTGTAGATATAAGGTAGTAATCCATGTACTGTTGTTTTTACAGGAAGCGCAAGGTAAGAAACAAGACAGCCGACTCAGTGATTTTGCTGTGGGAAGAAAACCAAAACGAGTGGAGTGATGATGCCGGACAAGATTCTGGTGCTGATTGGCCTAACTTCCCTCGGCCCGGGGATGTAGGGTACGTGAAGGTAAGAAAATTGGCACCCAGGAAGAGGAAGAAGGCAGGAGATGAAGAAGCCAGTGGACGTGAAGGAAAGAGAAAGAAAGTTGGCACCCAAGCAGAGAAAGAGGGCTAGCAGTGTAGCAGCCTAATGATGTATTGAACTTGAACCTATATATGTAGTTCGGTTAAACTCTGGAGCTGTGTGCGTGGAACTTGTCGGGCGAAACAATCTGCCTCTCGTACTCGGAGTAAAATGTATCGCGACTTTAGGATTTGATATGGCCGAGGCCACTAGTTGAATCCAAAACTGTGACTGTGCCACTACTATCTGAACAATCGCGATAGCTGAGCGGTTAAATCCTCTCCAAAATTGATGGGTGTTAGTGGCACAGACATGATTTATTTATAGGCGCTTAATAAATCCCTGTTGTTGGCATTACACTTATGATAAGTTTCTAGGCTGGAAAACAATTTCTTAAGTTGGCCGCTACACTCCACGAAGCAGCAACTTATTTCAGCTGCTCGACAACGACATGGCAACATAAACTGCAAATGCAACAGATAATGCCTAGATAATGAGGAAATTGTGTCCACTATCTGGCCTAATCTTGAGCCCGTCTATCTCACCACCTCCCTGCCCCTGCCTCCCCTGCACCTAGCGAAGCTCCCAGATCTCTCGCTCCATCGCACAAATCTCCTATTTCTTGTCCCACACAGCATCACGCAGATCCTGAACAAGCTCTCTATGAAAACCTGTCAGTGGCTTTTCGATCCACACAAACTTGTCATAGCCAGTCCCCCTCCCTTCCTGCGTAGTAGATCGAAGGAAACAAAAAAAAGAATTACATTACACTTTCCAGATCCGAGTTACCATTGTACCTACAGTAGGAACTTACCGCTCTGATGCTGCAGTTGCTGAATTTTCCTGTAGTATTTTCGTCGGTCCACGAAATCCATCTCGGCATCTTCTCACCACACAAACACAGCATATCGGGGTAGTAATCCTAGGGTGCCCTCTGGTACCTGATGGGGGCCATGAGCGTTGAGCCGACCCTGACTCCGCCCGAGACGAACTGCACGAGATGCGAGCCATGAGCGAGGGGAGCGAGGGAAGAGGAAAGAGGAGCCTTTGGATGTCAGGGTAGTGGTGAAGCGTGATTTATCCCTACTTAATAACTCGAGCAGAATCCTACCGTCCACATTCGGCTAACAGGTGGGGGACCTAGCATGTGGACTTGTCAAAAAAACTCACGCCTTCGTGGTTCAAAAGCCCTGTCGCGCGCATTGGATGAAATTTTTTGGTACCTTGCCCGCGTACATATCACTGGGAGGTCTTGCTCAGGAACTAGACATGCCTGGCCCACAATCTTACTCCCTCCTAGGAACTTTTCATGGCTCGCGCCGGCAGATCCATCCGCTCCACCGCTTCCGGTAGGGCTCGCCGCGGCGGATCCACCCCAAGATCCTACCGTCGTAGTATCAAATGGCCATGGTTCCTTTAGAGGAGCGACGACGCTACGTATGCGAGCTCGGCCCCTCCTATCTGTAGAAGGACTGATGCGACGTCGATCTCGAGTAGGAGCCGCCACGCACAACGGCGCTCGGTCCACGCCAACCCCGTCACCTTCGTCATTGTCGATTCCGATGTGGAGGGCGACGGGGCCGAAGCTGTGCAGAACGCCATTGTTGCCTCCTTGGTGAAGGGCAAGCCATGGGCGGGAGTGGATGTCACCGAGAAGGGCACGACGGTGTCACCAATCGAGGTGGACTCCTACGACAGCTGTGTGATGTGGGTTTAGATGTTGTTTAGGATGGTTGCAATTTCGGTTGTGTTTAATGCGAGTACAGTTATTGTAATGTGTTTGTCGAGCTATATTAAGAAATATGTGCAATAGCAGCCGGTGAGTGCTTCCACTTTAGAAATTGTGTCTGTGCCATTTGCATGTTGCATTATCAATGTAGATTACTTGTAAACAATCCAACGAACATCATCAGATTACAACCATCGGACGGGAGTGGCAGGATGGAAGAGAAGATGGAACAGTGGCTTCGAGGGGAAGGACACTAGCAGGTGGGCCCTTGGAACACGTGACACTGACATGTAGGAGCGGGAGCACACGGTATTGCCGGTCTGTCCAGAGCAAGCGGACTTTGCAACGTGACAACAGCAAGCTGATTGGACCAATATAATAACTTGTCAAAGTATTAAGGAGTACTGAAAACTACAACTGGGGTACATTGGCACAACAAGTATGCTCTAAGCACGTGAGAAGCATCGCTTAAGTCTAACAGTAATGACAGCACAAGTACTACATTTTTCTATCAGTCTGCTCGATATAAATGTAGAAATGCATCTGCCTGTTCGGTCCAGCACCGACAAGGTACTGAGATGGCACGCATAGGATCGACCTTAGGTCCACATACTCGGCTAGAACAAGAATGCTATCTGACGACGGTGGATGGGAGTTCGCCCACATGTGCACCGTGTATACGGGCCAAGTGCACGAGACTGACCTGACGCATACGGCACCCACGACGGTGGGCCCGGCTCTAGTTCCCGGAACACCGGCGGTGATGGTTAGGACGAAAACAGAGCCGTCCCCCCCCGGAAAATTAGCAGGCGGCGTGCCGAGTTAGTGAACGACACCTACACTTGGAGAAGTTGGGCTTGCCCATACGAGATCCTAATCACTTCGATCAAGTGCCCATCTGCAAGTGGATGATAAGATCTACCGGTGGGCGTATAGTTGCAGCCCGGCTCCGTGCAGGCGCACGCGCCATGCGGGCACGCGAGCTCGTGGAGCGGGAGCTCACGATAGGAGTAACGGCGAAGCATCCTGGGTGGGAGCACAAGAGCGGGAAAGCCGCTGCGAAGTTGTGCGCGAGGATCTCTAGATTTTTGGGCTCCCACATCTGCCACAACTGAAGTTCATCGAGAAATCAGAAAAAAGATCAGCAGTTAGATTAGCGAATAGCAGGAATGTGTAGGATAAGTTCAAAAGCTTGTAAAATGATTTCTTACCATGAAGGTAGCGACCGGAGAATTGGCGGATGTCGTCAGCTTGCGGCTACGGCAGGATGGAAGTGAAGTGGGGAAAGTGGCTTCGAGGGGAAGGAAGACAAGTACGGGGAGGAAGAGAAGTAACGGGGACGTGACACTTGGATATGGCCCACTGAACTCGTGAGTCATAACACTCGCACATGCCAGTTTGTCCAGAGCAAGTGTGGCCAATCATGCCGCAGAACAGCCTACTCGAGGATCGCTCTCGCGACGACCATCCCAATCGTCCAAGCGCCCCAATCGAACGGTATGTAACAATCGTCAAGCAGAACAACTGTGTTATGGCGTGCCTTCTAGAAGACTCGGTCTAACGGTGGATCCATTGGGGGCAGTGCTAGTTTTAGTATAAGAAACAAGCATTAAATGGACTCAAATGGATCCATGTGTGGTTTGTCGAAATAACCACACATGCAATGACTCTAGTGGTTGATCAATGTGTGGTTTGTGGAAATAACCACACATGCAATGACTATAATGGATCCATAAGTGGTTTATGGAAAAGAACACACATGCAATGACTCTAGGGGTTGATCCATGTGTGGTTTGTGGGAAATAACACACATGCAATGACTCTGGTTGATTCCATTATTGGTTATGTGGAAAGAACACACATGCAATGACCACTGGTGGATCCATGTGTGGTTTGTGGAAAAGAACACACATGCAATGACTAGTGGTTGATCCATGTGTGGTTTGTGAAAGAACACACATGCAATGACAGTGGTGGATCCATGTGTGGTGTTGTGAAAAGAACACACATGCAATGACTCTAGTGTGGTTTAGTATAAGAACACACATGCAATGACTCTAGTGGTTGATCCATGTGTGGTTTGTGGAAA